>CM070783.1:626250-1252500 GCA_036346955.1 Dipus sagitta
GCTAACTGCTGCTTCATGAAAGAATGTCGCTGGAGAGAACAATCCATCTGCCAGGGTTCCAAATCGGCTCACATGGTCAAGTCCCTTCTAAACTACATTGTGCAAACAGCGTCCATTATATTTGCCATTAGCTTGGTGAACTTTAGAAACATTTAAAATAGGGATTTGGCCGGGCATGGTGGTGCACACCTTTAATCCCACCACTTGGAAAGCAAAGGTAGGAGGATTGCCGTGAGTTTGAGGGCACCCTGAGAGTACAGGACAGCCAGGGCTAGAGCGAGACCCTACCTCGAAAACCCAATAATAATGATAATAATAAAACGGGCATTTGGCATTGGTGTGGCAGTTGGAATGGTTACCATTCATATTTGACAATGAGGTATACTACTTTCACCAGTGAACTGACTAGGTATAAACTGGTGGGCCTGGGACAAAGGAAGAGCTATCCAGATACAGAGCCATGGGATCAGATCAAAAAAGAACTGGCTTTCTCCTTTTGGTCTTCCTGATGTTTTCCTAGGCAATGCTGGGCAAAACTAAATCACCAGTAAATTAAAAAAAAAAAAAAGAAAAAAAAAAACTACATGGCAATCTCTGGGCCTACCATCCCACCTGCAAAACAAGAAATTAATGCCATCTAGCTAAGAGGCATTGTGAGCTTTTAAGTAAGGTGACCTTTTGATGTGACAAGCCAGACTGTAAGCATTCAGTATGTGTAAGCCCTTCTCCCGTTCTCTCTCCTTCCTTTTGAAGGACCCTGGTTACTTCTCTGACCCAATGTGAGAGTGAAGTGTTCCATGTATTGGAAGAAACTGAAATGTGAATTCATGCTCCCCATGCCAGAAGTGTTCAATCCCCAGAACCCACTCTGGCCTGTTTCTGTCCCGAGTTCTGCTTCAAGCTTCCATCAGAATTTGTGGTATGAGGTCACCCTGAGTCACACAAAAATGTTCATCTCTGGCGCCTGCCTTCTCCACAGAAGGGCCCTTCCCAGGACTGTAATCATAGATACTTGTCCTAGTAGCCCATGGCAGCTTCTCCCAAGGAGGAGTCCCAGCCCACTATTTCTTTTATGATGAAGAATGTTTTTGGCTGGCTTCATTCTCCCTCTCATTCCCCTGCTAGTTCAAATTTCCCAACAATCTTTCTGTTAGTGGGACAAAAAAGAACAATGGTCTGACTGGTCAGCTGGGGAAATGGTCCGTAGGAAATTTTTGGCTCTAACTTCTAGAACAAAGGAGTGGGAAGCTGGCAGCCAAAGGAAAGGCACGGTCATGACCTCAGGCCTGGGAAGAGAACATATGAATGCCAAGATCTAAGTCAAATAGCAGTGCTTTTTACAGGGGAGCAGGAGCCAGAAGGTTCTTTGGCTTGAATGTGGAGCATGAAAACAAAAAGGGAAAAACAAGGGAGCTGGCACTGTTAAGAGAAAGTAATAATGGCCAAGTCATCTGGGGCTCACTCTTAGCCACTAGGCAAGGTCAGAGCACCTCCAGAGAGGAGAGGTACGCCACCGAGAAATCCCTGTTCCTTGGTGTGTTCACAGTGGTACGTAAGTATCACTATGGCCAGTCATAGGACTCAGGATTACAAGAAGGGAACAGGCTGAGTGAATATGCACGTCCATTATTAGACTAAACCTGACTGAGCTGGTGAGGGGGGCAGGTGATCCTGGTACTTGGAAGACGGAGGTGAGTGGAGAATGTTGAGTTTGAAGCCACCCTGGGATACAGTGAGACGTATCTTAAAACATCTCAGATTTAAAAAAAAAAAAAAAAAAAAAAAAAGGAGCACCAAAAAGTGTGGGAAAACTTGTCCAGGTTAAGTCACAAAACTGAGGAAAACAAAACACTGGCAAAAGATTCCACCAACGTTACAGCTACACAGGGCTCTCCACAAAGACGAGCATAGGAGAGCAGGATGCGTGCGGAGAGACCACAGTAGCAGTGGTAGGCAGTTAACTAAAGTGTAATTGAAAAAAATCAACACTAATATTTTTTAAAGGACGTACGAATGAAGAGGAAGAATCTTTAGTGCCCAGCCTGAAGCCCACGTGGAGTAATGCAGAACCAATGCAGGTATAAAAACCAGCGAAATGCAACAGGAGCAGCATTTCTCTGAGTGAACTTGGCTGGCATTTAAAACCAAGACTTCCAACTCTGATCACTGGAGGAAACACATAATGAATCTGGAGAAATGTATTTTGTTGTTATAAAGTAATTAAGAGACAGAACAGGCTGTCTCCTTAAATTGAGAGGTGCATTTTGTCTCTGGAGAAATGTCAGTCTAAGACAGGATTTACTGTGCTATTAAAAGTGAAAGAAAAAACATTGTGGAAGTGCATGCACGCTAGGAAGTAGGAAATGGAGCGATTTCACACTCTGGGCTGGGTAGACTCCAGGGCAAGCTGGCAGCTGGTTTATCTCTGCACTGCGCTCTGCCCTCACCCTGAACCTTCACAGCAGCCGAGCTGCTTCCACTCCCAGCACTGTCCCCACCGACACACCGCACTTCCCCCGTAACGCATTAAAGTGACGCTCTTGCCCCCAGCAACTTGAAATATGACTTCTGTAAGTTTTGCTAATTTTTTTTTGGTCCAAACTGTCCCACTCTCATCAATGTGGCCCCGAATACCACTTTAAGTAAGGAAGCTAAACAGAAACAGTACAGAATTCTAAGTACTTCCTCTTCAGAACTCTTGGCATTGCCATTACATCTCATAGATTAACAGACCCTGGCAAATGGAGAAGCAATAAAATAATCCTTTGTTACATAAAATGTGATAAAAGGGATGGTATGCCAGAGGCATGATGTTATATGATAATGTCTTTAAAACACATACACTTATACACAAATATACAGATAACATAAACTGATATGGATCATCCCTTCCTTCCACTGTAAGACAGATAAATAATATAGGGGCTAGAGGGATGGCTTAGCAGTTAAGGCACTTGCCTGAAAAGCCAAAGGACCCAGGTTCGATTCCCCAGGACCCACGTAAGCCACATGCACAAGGTAGCACATGCATCTGGAGTTTGTTGGCAGTGGCTGGAGCTCCTGGTACACCCATTCTCTCTTGCTCTCAAATAAATAAAATATATATATTTTTAAAAAGATAATACAGTGCTCAGTTTTGCTTGGATACAGATCCAAAACTGAAAAGGCACTGGCCTAGAATATGCAAGGCTCTAGATTTGAGTCTAGTACAGAAAACCTAACCAAAGCCTGTGGCTGGGGAGGGCAGAAGCCCTAGGAGCAAACTACTACTGTTGTGTGGCTAAATGGACATATTATGCCTACCAACTGCCCTCAAAATTCTTATGTTTACGCCCATATATTAATAAGACTCATTTTTATGTAGAGAAGTTTCTCTTTTCAGATGGCAGTGCCCATTGGAGAGACTCAAAACTCATCAAAGTGCTGAGAAGTTGAGAATGGAATGTACAGCACTAAATGTGACATCTCTATCACCAAAGTCTCTTACATAATTTTGCCTACTCCTTTTAATCCAAATTGCTCTCACTTAGTTGGAGAATCTGCTTTATTTCACAGATGACAGAGAAGACCGAGGAGAACCAAGATCTGTCAGTAAGACAAAAAGATAACTGACTGCCCACCACAATATGTGACATCTGTACCACATCTGCCAGAGCACAGAAATTAATGCCATGAATACTGCTCTCTCTACTAGCCTGACAACCAGGGTGATGGTGACAGATACAATGATCAATCAAAACCCATCAAAGCAGAAATCCAGAGCTACAGAGAACTCAACACTAAATCAGATTGCTAACAGGCCTGCCATGGCTCAGTAAACATTGCAGAAAGATTGTAAGAACCACAGAGTGGGTAGAAATACCTTGAGACATGCCCACCCCCCAACTACCTAACAGGAACTGACAGAGAGACTGTCATGAACCCATAGTGAATACCACCATATCCCCACTGAGGAATGTTCCCAGGGTAATGAGAGCAGGGGCGAGAAGAGATACATATACTAATCATATTGTAATTCTATAAAATAAATTTTTTCTTTAAGAATTCAAGTTTAAATAAGCCCTAAGCACTAATGGGCTAGAGCTGATACTGGTTTATAGCAGACAAGATGAAGGTATGTCCTGCATCTTCACACTTCAGGAACATCATGTAGCTGCCCAGAGCAAAGACAAAACACCGTGGGAGCTTTGGGACAGGGCACGGAGGCTGAGATGAGCAGAGTCTGTGCACAAATGATGAAGTGGATTCACAACACCACAAGGTGAGAAAACAACTGTGAACAGGGAGACACGCCAATACAATCTGCACAACTAGTTAATATCATCAAAATCCTGAGACATAGACTTCTCACAAAACAGTTACCTCTACAGAGGTGGTCACAACGTAAAAACAGAGGAAAACCACTATTACAGAGTCAATAAATATAGCCAACAGAAAAATAAGCATCCTAAGAACTCAGTAAAACAGCAACTGACTGCTGCTCCCACAACATATAACCCACAGCTCCATGGGGAACACTTGCAACCCCACTGAGAGCCCCAGCACATTGGGGGCAGGGTCAAGGGAAAGGATGGTACCAACACATGATGCATCCATACTATGTCCATTAAAAAAAAATCAAGGCTATAAAATTGGCCAGGCATCGTATGCATGCCTTTAATCCCAGTACTCAGGAGGCAGAGGTAGAAGACTGCTATGAGTCTGATGCCAGCCTAAGACTACATAGTGGGGGGAGGGGAAGAGATGGGGCAGCAAAAAAAGGAATATAAAATCAATAATTCAAAGGGTGCTAGAGAGATGACGTGGTGGTTAAAGGTGCTTGCTTGGAAAGCCTGTTGACCCAGAGCTCAATTCCCCAAATACCACATAAAGCCAGAAATAAAAAGTGGTGCAAACATCTAGTATTCTTTTGCACCAGCAAGAGACCCTGGCCCATCTACATAAGTAAGGTAGGTAAGTAAGTAAGTAATTTGTTAGATAAATTAAAAGTTTTCAAAAAAGATAGAAGATATAAGCATGAAAACAAAAGCCAAGAATCTTAAAAAAAAAAAAAAAGACTACTTCAGAAGTGAAGTCAAATGAAACAAGAAGCCCATGGCCTGGACATACAATTAGGTTGGACATGGCTGAGGACATCAGTGGCAAGATAAGCATGAGAGATGCTAAAAACACAGTCAAGAGAAATTTGCACACATAAAAGCAAGAGTCAATGTGAGTCTACTCAGAAAGAAATCCCAGATGGAAAAACGGAGAACAACCATGACAGTTTTCATGAGATAGGTAAGAGCATCCACAATTTTCTTAGTCACGAGCCAAGATGAGACTGGATAAGAATAAAAATAGGGCTGGAGAGGTGGTTTAGTGGATAAAGTGCTTGCCAGTGAAGCCTAAGGATCCAGGTTCGATTCTCCATATCCCACGTAAGCCTGATGCACATGGTGGCATATGCATATGGAGTTCATTTGCAGTGGCTAGAGGCCCTGGCATGCCCATTCTCTCTCTCTCTCTCTCTCTCAAATAAATAAATAAATAAATAAATTTAATTTAAAATAATAAAAATAAGTCAGACATATGGTGCACACCTTTAATCCCAGCATTCAGGAGGCAGAGGTAGGAGGATCGCTGTGAGTTCAAGGCATCTCTGGGACTACATAGTGAATTCCAGGTCAGCCTGGGATAGAGTGAGACTCTACCTCGAAAAAACAAAACAAAAAGGGAATAAAAATAAGCCCACAGCTAAAATCATATAAAGGGCAAAGTAGAATGCTAAAGACAAACCAAGGGGAGAAAAGGAACTCGTGCTGGCTAACTAGTGGACCAACACAGCCTCAGATGGAGATGAGATATATGTTCTGAGGTCTCCCGTGTTCCTTGGGAAATTGGCTTAGGTGCAGCCTATAAACCTCAATTTAGTCAAGGGATTATCAGCCTCACATCCAGCGGCTCTAAACTCTTTACGTTAATTGAGTCTTGGATTTTGGTTGTAAATTTTATCATATTACACAATATTCTACTGCATTACATCTGCTAATTTTTCTTAATGCCCAACTGAAGTGTGTTTTGATAATTCAATTTTGTTGCAAAATGTCTCACAAACATGTTTTTGGCTATCTATCATACTGCCATTCTCATTCAGAAGATAAATCTGTGATGAGACGTTATCATTTTATCTGCTTCACCACACAGACTTCCTCACCCAGCATGCATCTTTGTGTCTTGGACAGCACCAGGACACACAGTCAACCTGCTGTGCACAGTCATTTGAGGCTTTGTGAGTTATTTTCAATTGAAAGCAGGTAGTCTCTGCACAGCTCACTGTAGGAACATTTTAGGAGGAAAGCAAACACTGGCTTTGGGTTAGCTTCTGGAATATCATTAGGATATTTTTAGGGAAGCTCCCACAAGATAAAAGCAAGCATAAGATAGAAACTTCCCAAATCCACAACCAGGGACACTCTAATTATCACCACACATAACAAAGCCACCTGCCATAGCATTCTTGTATTCCCTATCATTTCTATTAACACCTACCAGATGGAGCTAAAGGTGTTAATAAACTTTCCCTTGTCCATTGCGAAAGAGGTGGCGGAAAGAATGTAAGAGCCAAAGGAAGGGTACCACTCCTTACATCCAATTGTCCAGACAGAATTTGGCTTTGATATCTAAGACCTCAGTGCCTGGCAATACCCACACAAGACCCTCATAATAGGAGAAACAGATGATGACATCAAATTAAAAGACTAATGGAGAGAGGAAAAGGATATCACAGAGAGCAGAGTTATGAAGGGAAAAGTGGGAGACGTAAATACCATGGTTTGTTGTCTGTAAGTATAGAAGGTGTGTGTGTGTGTGTGTGTGTATAAAACAACCAGACATATGGTGCATGCCTTTAATCCCAGCATTCAGGAGGCAGATATATATATATATATATATATATATATATCTTCTTTCCCTTGTCTATTTTAAAATATTTTATTTTTATTTATTTGACAGGGAAGGGGAGAGAGAGGGAGAGAGAGAGGGAGAATGGGCACACCAGGGCCCACAGCCACTGCAAACAAACTCTAGACTCATGCACCCACTTGTACATCTAGCTAACGTGGGTCCTGGGGAATTAAACCTGGGTCCTTTGGCTTTGCAGGCAAACGCCTTAACCGCTAAGCAATCCCTCCAGCCATCTCTCTCTTAAGTAAATAAAATTTTTAATAGGGAGTCTCCAAATCACTTGTCTATCTTCCTCAACGGTAAAAGCATTAATAAAAAGGTCCAGTCCTAACAGACCAAATTATTTTTATCAAGCATGACTGATGAAACATTTTCTGTCCTAGTCAAAATCTGTCACAAGTTATAAAGAACAGTAGGTTAATATTAAAACAGCTTTTTATTTGTTAATGTCACATAAGAAATTTAAGCATGTTACACTATTTAAAAAAACACAACTAATGCATTTTAATAGAGAAACCCTTCCCCCACCCCACAACCCTGCCCCTGTCCCCCATTCTCCTTAGGAATTAAGAATCTAAGAGAAGTAACCATAAAAACAAGTTTAGTGGGATCCTCCATCCAGAGCGCTTACATGATGATTAGGTTAATATTGCCTTCTCTTTTCTATTTAAAAAAAATGTAACCATGATTGCTTATTACAAAAATTTTCCCTACAAAAGTTCAATATATTGAAAATGTGTCCCCCTCCCTCACAGCACCATTTTATATATAACAGAATGATCAAGAGCAGATGGGGCAAACTTCAAATTATACCCAGTCACACAGTGGTTTGCTTTCCCTCCCTCCCTCCCATCTTATAAGAACTTAAAAAAATACATACACACACAAAAAAAGGCAAAAAAAAAAAAAAAAAAAGAAAGAAAGAAAGAAAGAAAGAAAGAAACTTGAGGGGCCCTTTCCAAACAGCACACAGTGTCAATAATTCACATCTTGCAACAAGTATATGGATATGGTTTCTTTTACAAAACTTTCAGTGTCAAAAAGGAAATTAAGGCCATCAGATTCGCAGCTTAAAAATTCACATAAAGGAAATACAAAAATATTCTGTGCTTCTGAAAAGGCTCCACTGTCTATAGGTGCAGATTCCCATACTTCTCTTTTGAGGAAGACAGTTGACTTGAGAGTTTACATAATGGCACAGCTTCTATTGGATGCTCTTGGAGCTCCCTGGAGAAGAAGGAAAAGTTAGTGCTAAGAAGACGGGTTACAATATTCTAAAAATACACAATTTTTTTAAACTTGAATGATATTAAAAATCTGCATTGCCTTATCAGTTCTCACTTATTCTTTTAACCCTTCTCTTAAGGGATGCATTAGAATAATCCAACTTCCAAAACTGATTCTCAATTTCTCAGCTCTGGCTGCACAGGTTTTGTTTATTTAGGAAAGGTCACAGGGGAGCATCTAGGTCCATAGAACAGCTGAAAAAAAAAAAAATCTCTCATTTAATTTTAATCTTAAAATAATCCATGAGCTGGAGAAATGACTTAGTGGTTAAGGCACTTGCTTGTGAAGCCTAAGGGCCCAGGCTTATTCCCCAGTACTTATGTAAGCCAGCATGCGCAAGGTGGTGCATTTGTCTAGAGTTTGTTTGTAGTGGCTGGGGGCCCTGGTGCATCCATTCTCAGCCTCCTAGCTACGCCCACCCCCAATCTCTCTCTCTCCCTCTCTCCATAAAATAAATCAATATTTTAAAAAATAATTCTTATGCAGCTAAAAGTGAAAGCCACTGTTGCTTCACAGAATTGCAATCAGCCTAGGCTACATAGTATACTCTCCCCACTGAGATATCTTCCCTGCTGATGACCCCAATTTTTAATAAAAATAAGTGAAAATTTCTCCTCCCACCTAGGGAGAAACCTGCTGGGTATATTGATCAGTGTAAAATTCTTACCTAGGATGAATGAAGGTTTGAGCTAAGTTTAATCCCCAGTTAGGAACAACACAAAATAGCTAAAAAGCTTGGTGGACTCCAGTCTAAACAACCACATCAGCACACAATAAGCTGGGTCCTGAATGTCTACATCCTGACACATTTCACTGGATGCATCCTCTAATGTGTAGTCAAAATGGACTCTTCATTCATGTCTTTATAGCTGTTAATTCTTTCTAGCCTCACACTATGACTTGTGGTTCACCATTGGGCTAGACCAAAACCAGTTTCTTGAAGGCCACCAAAATACCTCAAAGTGATTTTAAAAGGCAACAGATTCATCATCCAAGATGCTATTAACTGCTCTGCCCTTCGCTTCTTTCTTGAACATTGTTGCCAGTGTTTTCTCTGATCACACTAGCCTCATACTTTTGGGGTCTCTTTTTGGTCTCCTCTTTTAAGTTTTGTCATAAACCATAGGCCTCCATTTGGCTACTTCCTCAGGGTCTCGAGTCAACCCCTAGTTTAGTTTCCTCAGTGATATTCTAAAGTAGAGGTCTCAGTTTCTCCTTTACTCCACCAAAACTGTGCAAATGCTACAAACCTAAATATTACAGACTTTGTCAACACCAACCTTTCAACTTAATTTCTCTCTCACACAAACCCAATGATACAACTGGATAAATAAATGAACATGTGTACATATCCTGACACATCTCTGTAGTCCTCTAAACACCTCAAAGGGCAGCACTGGGAGTGGAGCCGATGTTCTATCACAACCTTAGCATATGGCAAGCCCTGAGTCCCATCCATGGAACCACACAAACAGTACAAAGTAGAGATTATTTGCTGTCACCACTGGGAGTCCTGGATATTCTATGAAAATGCAAGAGAACACTGGCAGGACAAAGGGCCTAATGTGGACTGGACAAATAGCGTAGCAGTTAAGGCACTTGCCTGCAAAGCCTAAGGACCCTGGTTAGATTCCCCAGGACCCATGTAAGCCAGATGCACAAGGGGGTGCATGCATCTGGAGTTCATTTGCAGTGGCATGCCTATCCTCTCTCTCTCTCTACTTCTTTCTCTCAAATAAATATTTTTTAAAAAGAATAAATGTAGCTGAGCGTGGTGGCACGTGCCTTTAATCCCAGCACTCGGAAGGCAGAGGTAGGAAGGATCACCATGAGTTCAAGGCTACCCTGAGACTACATAGTGAATTAATTCCAGGTCAGCCTGGGCTAGAGTAAGACCCTATCTCAAAAAACTTAAAAAAAAAAAAGAAAGAAAAGGAAAAAAGAATAAATGTCTCATAATTCTCATCTAGGAAATTAAAAAAAAAAAAAGCACTAGCTCTCCATCATTAATTCTCTTTGCCTGCTGCCATTTAAATCAGCTTGGACTAAAATACAAGAGAATCACATGGCAAGAGTTTTGGAGAATATTCCAGCCCCAGAGGAACTCCCAGTTAAATGTAACTTCATGAAAAACCACAAATCACAAACCACAGACTCATGAGAACTAAGAAATAACTGTTTGGAGGTGGAGAGATGGCTTAGTAGTTAAGATGCTTGCCTCACAGCCTAGAACCTAGGTTATATCCCCCAGTACCCACATAAAGTCAGATGCACAAGGTGGCACACGATTCTGGAGTTCATTTGCAGTGGTTGGAGGTCCTGGCATGTCCACTCTCTATCTGCTTCTCATAAATAAATAAAATATATTTTTAAAGCTGTGTTTAAGCTACCAAGTGTATGGTCGTGACACATAGTTCAAACACCATCAGCTACCCTTTCTCTATCACTCAAATAACTTTTCCTCTCTCAAAATGCTAAGTCTTATTTTCCCAGAGTTGTTCTCAAACACACCAGTGGCCTGGAAGGCCTTCTTTAGTGTGTCTGACAAACCAGGTCACTTGTCTTAGGATGTTATTTTAGAGCTGGGAGATGGCTCAGCAGTTAAAAATGCTAGCCTGCAAAGCCCAATGGCTCGTTTGATTCCACAGTGCCCATGTAAAGCCATACGCACAAAGTGGCACATGCATTTGGAATTTGTATTGGCAAAAAGCCCTGACACACCCATCACCCCTCTCAATTCTCTCTTCCTCTCTGCTTGCAAATAAAAAATGTGTATTTATAAAAAAAATAACTGTTACTTTATTTCCTGGCTCTTAGGTCCCTTAATTAGGGTGGGAACTGATCTTGTGCTTGTTTTCACTAAAGTGTCAAGCATCTCTCTTAAGTATGCTGCCAAAATGATAACATATCACAGGTTTAAAATGTTCTACCTCATATAACCCACCTCACCTGGCGCTCAACCCTGGGGTTAAACAGGTAAGAGCATTTATTTGGAGAAGGACTGGGGCTAATGAAGCAAAGCAAACTTCGGTTATAAATCTGGAAACACTGAGATGAGTTCTTAAGAGGGTAGATTAGAGACTGATTAATGATTATACTCAAATAGCTTGAAGATATAAAGTGAAGGTTCATTAGTTACATTAATAATTCCAAGCACAGGGGCTGGAGAGATGGCTTAGTGGTTAAGGCGCTTGCCTGCAAAGCCAAAGGATCCCAGTTTGATTGCCCAGGACCCACGTAAGCCCCCCCTTCAAATAAATAAAAATAAAGTATTTTTTTTTTAAATTAAAAAAAAAATAATTCCAAGCCGGGCATGGCAGCACACGCCTTTAATCCCAGCACTAGGGAGGCAGAGGTAGGAGGATCGCTGTGAGTTCAAAGCCATCTTGAGACTACATGGTGAATTTCAGGTCAGCCTGGGCTAGAATGAAACCCTACCCCCCCAAAAAAAAATCCAAATTTAATTAATTAAAACCAAATTTGGAGTTTCTTTATTTCAAGAGCTTTCCAAAGCCCAAACATCAGCTAAAATCCATCTTGCAATTAGATCATGATTCAATCTTGAAGCTGAGGATTACTGTGGTTTTTTATTGTTTTTAGCTTATAAACAAATTCTTGCTCTATTTTAGTGATATAAACTTTTCACAGAAAATAAGTTCCAACACATGCATTTATATGTAACATGCACATCCTAGCATTACATGTTATCTACATCAAAAAAGCAAAGCTAGGGCTGGAGAGATGGCTTAGCGGTTAAGCGCTTGCCTGTGAAGCCTAAGGACCCCGGTTCGAGGCTTGATTCCCCAGGACCCACGTTAGCCAGATGCACAAGGGGGCGCATGCATCTGGAGTTTGTTTGCAGTGGCTGGAAGCCCTGGCACGCCCATTCTCTCTCTCTGTCTCTCTCTCTGTGTCTCTCTCTCTCCTTCTCTGTCTGTCACTCTCAAATAAATAAATAATAAACAAAAAAGCAAAGCTAGAACTTGATAAAAGAAAAATAGCAATTACAAAAACAGCAAACATTTTCCCACCAGCACCCTAACTTTGCCTTCAATCCTGGAAATACAAGCCTTAACAGGTGGACTAATGCTCACCGAATGGGTTTTCAGGCAATTCTATTAATAAGAATTTAAACAAATATGTTGGAATAAAGTGATACCTGCTGGTGGAAAAGTTCTTCCTCAACAACCACTCCCACGGGCTCTTCCTCCTCCTCCTCCTCTTCAGGTATGGTGGTTTTGAATACTGTGCTTCTTTGAGCAACCTCCTACAAACAAGAGAGTTTAGTTTCACCAATGCTTAAAATCAGAGAGCTACAGTTACTTTCCTGAAGAAATATCATTCCTAAGAATATGAGTGCCACTCTCACTTCCAACAAAAGAAGTGTTTCTATGTTGATGTTGGTAGACACTGAAGAGCCTCCATACTCACCCAAGAACAAAATAAGAGTCTGTCAAGAGCTCAAAACTATACACACCCTTAATCCCAGCACTTGGGAGGCAGAGGTATGTGGATTGCTATAACTTTGAGCCACCCTGAGACTACATAGTGAATTCCAGACCCTACCTCAAAAAGAGAAAAGGCACTCCTGTATCAAATTTTTCTTTTTTGTATTTATTTATTTGAGAAAAGCAGATAGAGAGAATGGGTGTGCCTGGGCCTCTAGCCACCGTAAATAAACTCCAGATGCAGGAGCCACCTTGTACATCTGGCTTACGTGGGTACAGGGGAATCAAACCTGGGCCCTTAGGCTTCACAGGCAAGCGCCTTAACAGCTAAGCCATCTCTCAAGCCCAGGAATTATTTTTGTTGTTGTTGTTGTTTGAGGTAGGGTCTCATTCTAGCACAGACTTACCTCAAACTCACAGCAATTCTCCTACCTCTGCCTCCCAAGTGCTGGGATTAAAGGCATGCACCACCACGCCTGGCTAGGAATATTTTTAAAAGACATTTCATAATTTTCTACATAATTAGTATAGTTGGTAGACCTTCAATTTTCCATTCAGGGTAGCTACTGTACTCAATTTGAAACACCTGCTGAGATGGTTCCAATGCTTTTTATCATGTTGTTAATAAAAATTCTTACAAATGATTTGACACACTAGGTTTTTATAAAAATCAACAAAAATTCTCTTAGCAATCTTAGCTTCTAGCAAGGAAAATGTGCTAAACAGATGCTGAACAAAATGCAGCTGGAGGCCAACTTGTGATCCTTGGGGACAGTGGTGGCCAACAGAACCACCTGAGTGGTGAGATGACAAGGGCAGGCTCCTTCCATTTCCTTCAGCACAGATTGCTCTGAGTTAATGGAAGCAAGATGAATTAGCACCAATTACTAATAACATGAAATCACAATGTACTGTGTACAGAAATGGAAGTCTGATCAACTGCTAGAGGTACAAGACAAAGTAACTCTTTCTACTTTCTACTGAAAGGCTCAACTACAGATTACTTTCCTGGAGAGAATACTGAGCTGGTATTATGCTGAAGGGTTTTTGTTAAGTGCAAAGGTAACATGGTGATCTGCCAGTTGGTATATGAGTGTGTCGTACAGTGCTGCAGAGCATCGAATTAACTCCACCTGCTATTAAGTACTTCTCATTTGAATTTCTTTTTTGGTTTTTCGAGGTAGGGTCTCACTCTAGCTCAGGCTGACCTGGAATTCACTATGTAGTCTCAGGGTGGCCTCGAACTCATGGCGATCCTCCTACCTCTGCCTCCCAAGTGCTGGGATTAAAGGCGTGTGCCACCACACCCGGCCTCATTTGAAAATATTTTTAAACGATAAAAATAGAGAGAGCCAGATGCACCATGGTGTGTGCAGTGGCGAGAGGCCCAGGCCAAGTCCATAAACTCATATTCTCTCTCTTAAAAACCATGAAATAGGGGCTGAAGAGACAGCTTAGTGGTAAAGGCACTTGCCTGTGAAGCCTAAGGAACCAGGTTCAGTTCCCCAGTACCCAGTTAAGCCAGATGCACAAGGTGGGACATGCATCTGGAGTTCGTTTGCAGTGGCTAGTGGCCCTGCTGTGCCCATTCTCTCTCTCCCTCTCTCTCTCTCTCTCTCTCTCCCTCTTTCTCTCTCAAAAAAAATAAAAAGCATGAAATCAGAAGATACTATTAACCAAGCGCATTTTTATAAGTCAACTATGTACATTATACACACACACACACACATATAAAGTATCTCTATATGTGCAAGTAACATTTGCTTATACAGTTCAGTTATGTCTGTTCTGAGAGGTATATAGGATTGCTTTTAACTTTTACTTCGCTCATAGAAAAACATTTTATCTTGGTAACATCTGCTGGTTTTAATCACCTACCACCCCATCTTTAAAGTCTATCATGCCTCCCAGCATGTAACACCTTTGGCACAAGAAGCTAAGAACAATCTAGCAGTGAAACCCAGAAGGCTCAAGCTCTCTCCTGTTCAGAAGGGGCATGTGATCAAGTACACTACCTGTACTTGTTTTGTTAAAAAATATTTATTTAACAGACAGAGAGGATATGAATGAATGAACAAACAAACAAATGGACGGAAGGAAAGATGGATAGATCAATGTGTGGGCCAGAGCCTTCTGCTTCAGCAAATTCCAGATGCATGTGCCACTTTGTCTATCTGTCCCAAACACTCCCATTTAAATTAAATTTTAATTTAATTTTCTGACACTCCTAATGTCCCAACCAGGGGAAAAAAAATTTTTAAGCATATTTAAGGCAATTACCTACAGAAATGAGGTCTTTATGGTAGTTACAGACAGCTCCTATTATATTTCTACTAATAAACCAACATGGTCTTATAGAATTTGATGAATAAATGCCTTGAGTGATGATCACATAAAATAAGAACTCTATTAACAGTACTCTATCTCCTGACTTGTAACAGAAGTCACTTAATGTATAGTCTAGCAAGCAGAACACCATAGACATTTGTTAAAAGAATGGATAAATAAAACAAGTCGTGTTTGAATTACAAGGGAACCTAGCTTCAGTGCTTTTGGAGCTGAAGTAATCGTCGCTGTTTCACAATGTATTTTGCCAAATTCATCTGTCAGAGGGAGCTATCTATCAGCAGGGGAGCTGCAGGCAGCCCAGCACTTGGAGCAGTACCTATTACAGTTGGGCAGGGTTCCTAAGCACTTAAGGCAGAAAGTGAGCAAGAGTTATAACCAAAAGTAAAAGACAGGGATCCTGAGGTTAATACACCAGGTGGTAGGTATACATGAACATGACCCCCTACTCTAAGAAACTAGCATTTATTTAGAGATGAATCCTGGGCTGGAGAGATGGGTTAAGCCATTTGCCTACAAAACCCAAGGACCCAGGTTCAATACCCCAGTACCCATGTAAACCAGATACACAAGGTGGCACATACGTATGGAGTTCATTTGCAGTGGCTGGAAACTCTGCCTCTTTCTCTCTCTTAAATAAATAAGACCTCAGGCTGGGGAGATGGCTTAGCGGTTAAGCGCTTGCCTGTGAAGCCTAAGGACCCCAGTTTGAGGCTCGATTCCCAGGACCCACATTTGCCATATGCACAAGGGGGCACGCGCACCTGGAGTTCATAAGGCCCTAGCACGCCCATTCTCTCTCTCTGCCTCTTTCTATCATTCTCAAATAAATAAAAAAAGAATGTATAATCTGCTGTTGAAAGACTAGAGTTTTAAAAAAAAATCCTGAAAACTCACAACTAGACAGGTCCACCATTTAAAAAAAAGAAAAAACTGTCGATTCACTCCCAGGATGCAATCTAGCATGCTCCCGCCATTCACCAGTGAACTCATGCAGATATGTTTAAACGCCAGATTTCACAATGAGGGCAAAAAAGCCAGAAACACGACTTCTCATGTAAACACCTCAGACTACCACCATGAATACTGTCATTTGCCTACTCTAAACTTCAGGCCCATGTTTGATCTTTTAAGTTAATGGGTAAGCACTGTAAGGAGATCTGGGCTGACACTCTAGGGACAGACACGGAGATCCTAAGGGGACATCTTCACCTGTTAGTCAGTCACTCACTCCTCAGCATACTTTCTTATCTTGCATTACCAGCCTTAATCTCTTTGTTTTCTTCCTCCCTCCTTGAGGCTCTTTTCTAGTGGTTCCTTCTGAAACGCCGCCTCCTCTGTACTGTCAGGCTCTTTCCAGTTAGCCAGTACCTTGACTTAAAATGCCACCTATGTATGGGGGACCTCAAACACCTCATTATGACCCTATCTTCATGTTGGTGTCATCCCAACCTCAAACTTCTGGCCCACTAGAACGCCGTGCTTCCCTCTCCACTGCCACACCAAGTCTTTCTCCTTGCAGCTTCCTCAGTGAACAGCAGTTCGGAACAGAAAGCTCTCATGGCAAAGAGGGAGGAGGCAGGAGAATGAGAAGTGTAAGCCTCTCTGCCACATATTGTGGGAAGTAGATGGACACTGAAATTCTAATCAGAGATGCCTGAGTAAGGTGATTACCTAGGGAAAAACAGGAACAAAGTCAGGCTTCACTATGCCAAAACAGCTCCACCTGCTTACTTATGAAGCAGTGTTCTTTCTAAGACTGCATATAAGCACACATCAGCTGCTTGCTTATGAAGTGGTGTTATTTCTAAGACTGACATTGTGTGTGCACGCACATCACATGCAGTAGGGATGGTTCTCTGACAAGAATTTTAGGACTGACATTTTGAAGACAAATACCAAACCAATAAACACCCCATAATGTTTAAACTCAATTTTATGAATAGATTTACAATTTACTATATAAATATATCACACCAGAAAATGTTCTCAGCACTTCCAAAGAAAGAGACAGTCTCTTCATATTATTATCTCATTAAAATTTTTAAAATGAGATCACTCAGAGAAAAGAAGTTGCTCCAAGTTGCAAAGCCAATATGTAATGGTGACAAAAGCTGGGCAAAGACAACTGGATGCTAGAGCCTGGGCCAGTACTCAGTACTCTATGATATGCTCATACCAATCCCTCAAACTTGTGGTTTCCATTACTCAAGTGTGCGGTATGTAGCAGCCTTAGTATAACTGAAGCCTTCAGTTTCTTCACATCTCTACTTCACTCTTGGGACATGAATTTATAGGTGAACATAGACATGCAATTGGAACAACAAATGGTCATACCTCTCCCTGAGAATTTTTCAATATAACCTTCACATCTTCACCAGTGCCCCAAGAGTTCTGGTTCTTCCAGATGAGGTCGGTAGGAGGACTGGCTGTGACACCAGCATTGGCAGCCCAAATCTGGAAAACAAAAAGAACATCAATATAACCAGAACCTAGCTCTCTCACATGTCAAGGCCAGCAACACAATGACACTGAACTCTTTCTTTAACAGTCTAATAACTCTGCCTCAGCTTCAGAGTTGCTATGTCAACTAGTCGTGGAGCCAGGAGAAGTTAGAGATTTCACAAGCCTCTGCTTCCCCACCTAATAAATGAACTGTTGTTATACAGGCCCCTAAAGTAAAGCTGCCAGGACTCGCCCTACCTATTCTATCCAGAAGCTGACTCTGAGCAAGTTTTCTTACTTTCTTTATCCACAAAAACAGGACAGCAATGGCTGCTAGAATAGGTGGGATCTTGGTGGAAAATGGTTCCCCATACAGAGAAGATGGCTTACATATTAACAGTAGCAGGAGCAACTTATGTATTGGTCTCCCTCCATGTGACAATCTTCTAACCCTCCTAGTGGCCTTCAGCTTCCAGCAGGAAGATGACCTGCCAAAGACAGCCTATCTGGAATACTCCTTGGAAAGGTGGCCTATCTCCAACCAGTGTCATATTACCCCAAAAAGAATACAGGAAATGGATAAATCACCCATAGTCCCAAGGAAATTACAATTGTTACTGAAATAAGCCAAACAAAGAAGAAAATTCTATTTCCTTCATCAGCATAGAAATTCTGCCTTTTTTAAAATGAATATTTTGGCAGAAAATTGGTACAGTGAAGAAAACTGGCAGTTAGAAAACCTGGTATGAATGCTACAGAAATCACTATACCTCTATGAGCGTTGGTATTCTTGGAGAAAGGTATACAGCCAGCCCTAAGCTCTTACAGAGAGCATTTGAAATCTATAGCTGGCTACATAATATAAAACATTATGGCAACAAAAGGAAGGTAGAGGTGACAAATATGTTTCTTTTATAACTGGGAGAAAAAGAATATATGTCTCCCTTGGTTAAGAAAAGACCCTTAGTTTTCAAAAGCTTCCCTATGGCTTTCAGATCTCCTGTGAACACTGGAGCATTTCATGGGATGAAAGTGAAAAGGGGGGAATGGATCTGGGCCAACTTGCAGAGTACATGAATTATTACTGTTATCCTCACTTCTTGTGATAATTTTCAATGTTCCATATGGATGGAATGATATACAATAATCTTAAAATGTCAGTAACCTTAGTGGGTAATTTATAAAAAAAAAAAAAAAAAAAAAAAAAAAGCTCCTTCCTAGAGCTACTCAATATGGTGGTCACATGAGACTTCTGGGCAGTCACATGTGGCTAGCTGAACTGAGATGTGCTTACTCTAAGGATAAAATCAATACCGGGTATCAAAGGTTTATTAGAAAAAATAATCTAATACTTACTTATTAACTCAGACATAATGGATTCCACAAAACACAGTTCCAAAAGCAATTTCATATTAGGACCATAAGAAAATTTTATTTATTTATTTATTTATATATATATATATATATATATATCTTTCTCACATTTGGGATCATTGCTTTCACCCTACACAATTTTATGGCAATGTCTCTTTTTTAAATTGTTTCTCGAGGTAGGGTCTTACTGTATCTCAGGCTGACCTGGAATTCACTAAGTAGTCTCAGGGTGGCCTGAAACTTGCAGGTATCCTCCTACCTCTGCCTCACAAGTATAGGGATTAAAGGCAAGCTCCCACAAACCTGGTTATCTCTTTTTTAAAAAATATTTTATTTTTATTTATTTATTTGAGAGAGAGAGATACAGAAATAGGCAGGCAGAGAGTGAGAGCATGTGTACACCGGGGCCTCCAGCTGCTGCAAACAAATTCCAGATGTGTATGATTCCTTTTGCATATGACTTACATGGGTCCTGGGGAGTCAAACCTAGGTCCTTTGGCTTTGCAGGCAAAGTGCCTTAACCGCTAAGCCATCTCTCTCCAACCCTGATAAGTTCTTTGGGACATGTAGTATTACTTAAGACTACATGTCCCAAAGAACTTATCACATTCTTTAAGCAAGATACTAAAGAAAATGCAAGCTACTGCACAGAAAGAAGAAGAAAAAAAAAAAAAAACACCATCATCTTATATAACTGGTCCCCCACCCCCACCCCACCCGAAGGTAGGGTCTCACTTTAGTTCAGGCTGGTGGTGCATGCCTTTATTCCCAGCACTCGACAGGAAGAAGGAGGATCGCCATGAGTTTGAGACCACCCTGAATTCCAGGTCAGCTTGAACTAGAGCATGACCCTACATTGAAAAACAAACAAAAGCTTCTATTTAAGCCAAACTAAAAAAAAAAAAAAAAACTACTTTATCTGTTACTTAGGGCAATGAAGTTGAATTAAATGGTGTCCAAATCCACTTACTGTGACAGTCTGGCCTGCTTTCAGCACATATCTGGAGGTATATTTGTAAGTGACTGATGTATCACCAATTCTTCTGATCATCTCCCAGCCTCCCATTGGTTGATCCTACTCACCAAACACAAAATGGTTACTTCAAAGATACAGAAAGCCATGAGATAACCAATACATTATCAAACAGGCTTTTAATATTTTTAATTTTTATTTATTTTTATTTATTTATTTATTTGCAAGCAGAGAGAGAGAAGAGAAACAGAGAATGGGCATGCCAGGGCCTTTAGCCACTGCAAACGAACTCCAGATGTACGTGCCCCTTGTGCATCTGGCTTACGTGGGTTCTGGAGAATCAAACCTGGGTCTTTTGGCTTTGCAGGCAAATGCCTTAACTGCTATGCTAAGCCATCTCTCCAGCCCTCAAACAAGCTTTTAAAAGAAGAAAGCTCTATGGCTGACTTCCTATGATTCACATTTCCCTACTACAAAAAAGAAACATGATTTTGTCATTGAGCAAAGCACAACTTCAACAATGCTTCAACTTAACTAGTACAGGTTTAAACTGTAAAGGGGGTAAATGTGGACTGAAAAAGAAGTCAAGATCAAGATCATCATGTGCTGGAGAGATGACTTAAGAAGTTAAGGTGTTTGCCTACAAAGCCTAAGGATCCATGTTCCACTCTCCACGTCCCACATAAGCCAGATGCACAAAAGATGATGCATGCGTCTGTGGAGTTTGACTCAGTGGCTGAAGACCTGGCGCGCCAATTCTCTCTCTCGTTAAAAAAAAAAAAAAGGCCAATCTGTTGGGCTTGCCTCAAAGAACGAAAAAGGATCATATTGACTGTTAAATCATGTGGGTCTTTCAAATTTAGAGCACAATCTAGCCACCATAATCACACAGAAATACCTAAGATTTAATGACTTTCAGCTTTTAAAATATAGACACTTAGGCTGGAGAGATGGCTTAGTAGTTAAGGCACTTACCAAGGTTTGATTCCCCAGTACCCACATAAAGCCAGATGCACAAGACGGCCCATGCTTCTGGAGTTTGTTTGCAGTGGCTAGAAGCCCTGGTGTGCCTATTCTCTCTCTCTCTCTCCCTATCTAAATAAATAAACAAGTAAATAAATAAATTTTGAAGGTATACAGACACATCGCTTCCAAAGACAGGGAAGACAATCTGTCCTTTCTTTTACACCTGTGCCACCTTTGCCCACATTTAGCTGTTCAACTTAAAGCCCAACAACAGGCTCAAAACCCAGCCAGTGATCCAGTGAGCCAGCCTCAGCAGGCAGCTTCCAACTCTAGCCACCACGTCCCAGAGGCTAGCAGGCAAGGAGGAAGGTGCAAAGAGCAGCTGGGCTGCATTTGTCTGTATCATCCAGAAAGCAAAATAAGGATGAACCAAGCTAAGGCTGGCACCATATCTGGCTTCTATGCCTACTGGTTTACAGAACAGAGCAACACAAGTTTCTCTGTTCTTAGCTTTTCACATTGTAGCCTAAGAGGTCTTGGAGTCTAACTTCTTGAGTACCAAAATTACTCCTGCTCTTTGACTTAAATTCCTTACTCATGCTCAAAAGACTGTTCTAATCACTAGTTAGAGAGGAAGTGATTTCACAAAGACATGCTTTCCTCCCATGTCATCCTACACCCTCAAAGTTTCACCAAGAACTAACTAAGCTCCTTAAAGCCCCAGCTCTAAGCTTCAGAAAACCCTGCTATGGATATTTTACGCTCACATAAACAAATTATTTCAAGACTGAGCTTCATCCTATTTTTGATATTCGATGATGACATTCACTCCTCCACATTCAATTAAACAGAAAAACGTCCCCTCAACATAACTAACCCTGCACTTATATTTTCTTTCTTCATACATCTTTTATTAATGGCTGTAAAATACTTACCACTTCTACCCAATCCTTGAAACTTTTTACGACCCTGGTAATGGCAAAGACTAACAATTCCTCTTAGGGAAAGAAGGTCACTGTGACAAAGTGCCAAGTGTGGAAAAAAGCCTCAGCACCGTGAAGAAGGTTAATCAAGAAACCTTAAGCCACAAAGGGTTTTACCTCTTCCTGGTTTATTTCATGAATTAAATACAAAGGAGGAGGCAACCATTCTGACATGACTGCCTATTGAAGGTAAGGAGCTATTACTATCATATGACAGCCCATCAATCTGCAAAGTGGCACCTGAAAGAAATGGGTCTATTCTTTTACCTGTTCAGAAGTATTCTTCAAGCGAATAAATTTCCCATCAACATCTATTTCTTCAATGCACACATTTCCGGTGGCGGAGGCAGAATGGGAGATGCTAACACTACTGCTGGCCTCTGATTCTTCCACATCTACCCTCTTCCGCTTTCCTCTAGTTGTGCGCACACTGCGACTGGAAGATGCTCGGGACACTGTCACACGGGATGAAGGGCTTGGAGAAAGCTTTAACCTACACAGGCAAACAGAGAGCTCTGCTTACAAAATAATAAACACCTTGTCTGGGTTTTTAAAAATACCCTGCACAGCCATTTCTCAACAAGAAATTAAGAGTCGGAGCTGAGCTGAAAACCTCCTTTCTGTAGACCAGCTGACAGAAAGCTGGAAAAGCTACACTGCATGTAGCACTAAGGGAGAGAGAAGTCACCAGCAGTGATTAACAACAATGGACTTTGCAAGTCTTAAGTTTGGCCAGCTATCCCAAAAGACCCAACAGATACAATGGTGGCCTATCTGTTATGGGGGAAACCAACTGCTAATTGGACTGAAGGCCTGCTCACAAAACCCAGTCAAAAGCCTATACAGCAGAGGAGGTCCTGAGCTCTAGGAGTGTAACACCTGCTGCTGTCTGGCTAAATGCATGTATTATGCTCACCAAATTGCCCTATAAGCACTTTTCTTAACGTTCTTATACTTACATGTTAATGCTACTCTCACTTTTGGTAGAGAAGCTTCTCTTTTCAGATGGTGGTGACCACTGGGATGACTCAAAAGGCACCATAGTGCTAAGAAGATGTGACAAAGGAGAGTGTTCAGCACTGAAACACCTCTATCACACCTTCCAAGGCTCAAGGTCCATTGAGGAGGAGGTGGCAGAAAGAATGTAAGAGCCAAAGGAAGAGTAGGACTGCTTACAATGCACTCTTCCAGACACAAATTGGCCTTGATATCCAGGACCTCACAGTGCAAGGTACTACCTACACAACACCCTCATAATGGGAGGAAAAGATGATGACATCAAAATAAGAGAGACTAATTGAGAAAGGGAGGAAATATGATAAAGTGTGGATTTCTGAGAGGGATAGTGGGAGATAGAAGGGAATTATCATGGTTTATTAACTATAATTATGGAAGTTGTCAACAAAAAGTTTAAACAAGAGCCAGCCTAGTGGTGCACACCTTTAACCCTAACACTCGGGAGGCACAGGTAGGAGGATCACCATGAGTTCGAGGACACCCTGAGACTACGTAGTGAAATCCAGGTCAGCCTGAGCTAGAGTGAGACCTTACCTTGATAACAATAAATAAATAAATAAATGTTTAAACAAAAAGAAACTACTATTTGCTAGACAGTGCCAAAAAGCATCCTAACATTGCATCATACTAAGACTGAAAAAAATAACAGTAATTTAAATGTCTTCTAAGAAGGTAAGGTTAGAAAACATGTGGGCTAGAGGAATTAGCTCACTTCCTCCTCACCACAATTGTTACATTTAGTGTACTCTTTTCAGGCTCACAATGTATATATCATTGAATGACTTAGGAATTCTTTCCTGAGAATAGGTGTTAAAAGAACTCAGACACTAACCAGATTTTTTTTGTTTTGTTTTGTTTTTGTTTTTCGAGGTAGGGTCCCGGCTGACCTGGAATTCACTATGTAGCCTCAGGGTGGCCTCGAACTCTCAGCGATCCTCCTACCTCTGCCTCCCAAGTGCTGGGATTAAAGGCGTGTGCCACCACGCCCGGCTTGACTAACCAGATTTATAATCTAAGTACCAAGTCTTTTACAGCAAACTTGTTTTAATTCTCTTTTAAAATTCCTTATTTCTTGGTAAAAGCTAGACTATAAAGTCAGGTGATTCTGGGTTCCGTACCTCTCTTCCTCTCCTTCTAAGAGTTTCCTGTAAGCACTGATCTCCATGTCCAGGGCTAGCTTCACATCAAGGAGCTGTTCATAATCATTCAGCTGTTGCTGCATCTGGTCCCGTATTTCTGCCATCTCTCTCTCTTTGTCGGTCAGCATGCGGCGTGAGTTGTCTCTTTCCTTAGCAAGCATATCCTCCAGTTCTTGAATCCTTTCCAAACATGCTCTAGACTTCACATTCAGAGACACATATTTACTTTCTAGGGATGTTGAACATTAATTTACCACAATGCAACTATTTAAAACCACTTCCTGAACCAATATATATATGTTCCCAGTTTCTCTTAATTCAGAATTCAAAAGATCCTGTTTTTGAGAAATTAAATCTACAAGTTCTTTAAATATACAACATAGATCTCAGAAGTCTTAGGGGATGAAAAACTTAAAAAGTAACCATTGCTCAGATATAAGTTTGCAAATGTACATGTTAAGTTTTCAACACTTGGAAAATAAATTTTTAGCTATAGGCGTAGTAAAACTCAAATCTGGCTTTCCAACAAGGTATTTAACTTTAGAAGTATAAATTTAATTAAAGATCTAAAAAGCTAGAAATATTCACTCAAAAGAAGAACCAGTTGGGCATGGCGGGACACGCATTTAATCATAGCACTTGAGAGCAGAGGTGAGATAGAGATAGGAGGATCACCATGACATGAGATTACATAGTGAATTCCAAGTCAGGCTAGGAGAGTGAGACCCTATCTCAAAAAAGGGGGGGGGGGGCACCTAAAGATAAATCCAAGTTTGTTTTGATAACTGCTGAGAATATTTAAAACACCGAAGCAGGAGTTATGAGGATGACTCCACAGATAAAGCACACTTCACTCATACCAGAATAATAAGTTCAAAGCCCAGATACATGTAAAAAGCCAGAATTTGGAAAGACCATGGCAAGCGAGTAGCAAAACAGCAGAGCTAGAATCCAGAGCAAGAAACTCTGCCTTAAATGAAGTGGACAGCAAGGACTGACTATCAAGTCATACTCTGACCTCCACATTTTACATGGCACCAACAGGGACATGCAAGCCTGTACACACACACAAGTAGGTAATTTAAAAAATTAAGATGCAATGAATAAGCCATATAGGAACTGACTTCTTTGATAGCCAATAATATGTATTTTTTTTAAAAAAGGGTTTGGGTTTAATTTGTAAGCTAAGAAAGATAGAGAGAAGAGAGATAGACAGGAGAATAAGAATTGGTGTGCCAGGGCCTCCAGCCACTGGAAACAAACTCCAGACACATATGCCATGTCATGCATCTGGCTTATGTGGGTACTTGGGAACTGAACCCAGGTCTTTAGACTTCACAGGCAAGCACCTTACCTGCTAAGCCATCTTTCTAGTGCCAAGTAAGGAGATTTTAATTACATTTTCAAAACCTTTGCCGAAGAGTACTACTTACTTCCATTATGGAACCAGTATCTTTGGGGCCACCGTTCAGTCACATACTAACTGACACAGAAAATGAAAGTAATGTTTCACGACTTATGTCTGGCAAAATATATATAGCAAATTCACTTCCAAAACTATATGAAACTGGGCTGGAGATGAAGGACTCAGGAACCAGATAGACGAGTACCTCAGTAGGCCTAAGTTTCTGTTTCCCGGCAAGATCTAAGTTTTTTATCTTCTGGTAAGGGTGGGTTTAACAGTTACTGGAAACTGATTACGCCATACATTCCTGTAGTCATAGGTAAGTTCAATTCCCCTAGACCCAGCCTGCCAACTTTGCCCGCCAAAATCCTAAGCCAACCAGAAGAGTACACTGTTTAAATAACCAATCATGTACCCATCCCCTTCTTCTATGTTCAAATCCCTATAAAGGCCCTACCCTCCCACTAATCGGGGCTCTTGTACAGATCCACTGCATTGGTGAAGTCAAGAGACCGAGCTTAAGCCCGAAATAAAGCTCCTTGCCCTTGCATACGTGTTTGGTTCTCCTTGGTGGTCACTGGGGATGCCGAGAACTGGGCATAACAGAGAGATGGCTTAGCGGTTAAGTGCTTGCCTGTGAAGCCTAAGGACCCCAGTTCGAGGCTTGATTCCCCAGGACCCACATTAGCCAGATGCACAAGGGGGTGCATGCGTCTGGAGTTCATTTGCAGTGGCTAGAGGACCTGGCACACCCATTCTCTCTCTGTGTCTCTGCCTCTTTCTCTCTCTGTCTGTTGCTCTCAAATAAATAACAAAAATTTTTTTAAAAAATATATGAAACTATATGCTTAATATTGAGTATTAAGTATAGCTCTATAAATCTTCTTTTAAAAGATTATACCTTAATAAAACAAAAAGAAAAAAATAATAAATTTTTAATTTGAAAAAAAAAGAGGGTTTGGGGACTTTTCGCCCCTCCCACCTTCTTGTGGGCAGGAGTTCTTTGTACTTTCTTCTCCTTCCTTCTCTTAATATAAGAAAGTCTCTCTAACCCTTTGGGGGAAAAAAAGAAAAGACAGTGAGTTTGGGCAGAAGTATCCCATAGACATGGATAATCATGAGCCCAGAAGCCATAGACTATTATTAGAAAAATGTCAGTGCCAGGGATGGGATGCCTTCCAGTGAGTTGTTATACAGGGAGGTTCCCAATGCCCTAAAAACATTGTGAAGGCTCTTGGTTGCCTACCAGAACAAGATGGTAAGACCCTATTGCTGAACATTCCACATGCTTAGGTCACTGAGAAATCAAGCTAGAGCTGAGCTGAGCTAAGCTGGAAACCTCCTCCCTGTTGACTAGCTGTCAGAATGTTAGAAATAGCTATGCAGCATACAGCCTTTTCAGAGAAGTCATAAACAGTATTAAACAACAGTGGACCCAGCAGGCCTTAAGGTTACCACCAAATGTGCTAATTAGTGCAATAGTGGCATGTCTATTATGGGAGAAACCAACTGCTCTCTGACTGGATTGGAGGCCTGCTCCATGAGAGAAAATACATGCCTGACTGGTACTGAAAACCTAAAAAGCCTATGGCTGGGAAGGTCATAAGCCCTTGGGGAGTAACGACTACTGTTGTCTGGCTAAATACATATATGATGCCCACCAAACTGCCCTCTGAGAACTTATGTTTATGCACATATGTAAATACTACTCCCACTTCTGGTTAAGAGATGCTTCTCTTTTCAGATGAAAAAAAAAAGGTCAACATAGTGCTGATAAAAAGTGACAGGTGGAGAGCCAGAAGAAAGAAGGCTGCTGACGGTGCTGTCATCCACACAAAGCACCCTTAATATTCATGATGTCACTGTCATCCACACAAAGCACCCTTAATATTCATGATGTCACTGTCATCCACACAAAGTACCCTTAATATTCATGATGCCACACTGGCTGACGCTACCTACACAAGACCTGCATAAAAGAAAAAAAATGATGGCCATCAAATAGAAGAGACTAGTTGGAAAAAAAGGAATTTGGGGGAGGACTTAGAAGGGGAAAGAGAGAGTAGTGAGAGGGGATTATTATCATGACATATTTTCTATATTTACAGAAGTTATCAATAACCAGTGAAAAATGAAAACTAAAAGAGGGTCTGAGTATCATACAGAATGCACTACAGTGTCTCTTTAGGGTTGCTATGCTATCCCAGGCTTGATTAGCATATAAAGAACATATGATATAGGGTGTTTGTAAAATATGGATGCAGTATTGGGCATATAAAAGTCATAAAAAACATAAAGTGAAAAATCACATGTTATTCCACCAAGTTCATTTTAGAAATTTTATGGCTCATTGATAATTATTCTTATATGTTTTGTCATGACTGATTTCATCTCAGTAGCCTCTGAAAAATGACAAGGGTAATTAACAGCAAAAGGTTGATGTAAATAAAGCTCATGTCCTTGAAATTACAAATACCTCCATCAGTGGGACAGAAAAGACTTGGTGTGCCAAACTCAAATCTGAAGGACTGTAATACCATAATACACTATGAGGACTATAATACTACAACAAACTGTAATAAATACTACACTAGTGCTGGTAACATATTCCACACAGGAACTCAGGTACAAAAATTTTTAATTGTTTTTATCACGAAAATATAATGGGGATCAACAAATAGGTAAATGGATGAAGGAAACAAGTTCCTCAGTCTCAGAGAAAAGTTCCAACTAAGTGAGAAAGGAAGCCAGAAATGAATCCTACAGGTGGGAACGTAAGTGAAACATGTGCACTCTTTAACTTAAATACAAAAATCATAAACATATACTATAAAAAATGTTACAAACATGCCTCTGTTGCATCAACATGCATATATATGTGTGTTTAACTTGTTCTGTGAGAGTCCAGAAGCAGACATCAGAGCCAACAAGCACATCCCATGTCCAGATATTAACTTGTGCATACCAAACTCCAATAAAAAGAATCAGGGCTCCACAGAGAAACGGTTGGTTCTAGGGTTGGGGCAGGGAAAAGATACGATAAGCCTGGAATAACTCATAACAACAGGCAGTAATAAAGGTGCCGAGGCTGGAGATACAGCTCAGTAGCAAAGAGTCCCACCCAGCACCTCAGAAATTATCTCCAACCCCTAAAAACAAGTGTTAAAAAAACAGGGTAAACAGTGGTGAATCTGGCAGCATTTCCCCAAGTACAACAATCTGAGCAAATAAAATAAGTTACCGTTGAATTATAACCCAAAGTATTAAATAAATTTCCATAAATCCATAATGATATAAATAAATAGGGATTAAAGATGCGCACTCTGGAGGCAGAGGTAGGAAGATTACTGAACTCGAGGCCTGCCTGGACTAGAGTTAAGACCCTACCTCAAAAAAAAAAAAAAAAAAAGAAGGAAGGAAGGAAGAGAGAAAGGGAGGGACAGAAGGGAGAAAGGGGAAAAACTTTTTACAGAAGAATTTCATTCAATAAGTGTAGGCTGCTTTGGAGGGTATGATGGACTTAATACTATGTTCCCTAAAAACAGAATATGAAATGGGGAAGGGCTAGAGGGCTTAGCAGTTAAGGTGCTTTCCTACAAAGCCAAAGGACCCAGGTTCGATTCCTCAGGACACATATAAACCAGATGCAGAAGGTGGCACCCGTGTAGAGTTCATTTGCAGTGGATGAAGGCCCTGAAATGCCCATTTGCTTTCTCTTCCTCCTCCTCTCTCACTCTCAGATAAATAAATTAAATATTTTTTTTAATGAGGAAAATACTCATTAGTGAAGAAATCTGTCAAATACTGTAACCACACGGCATCAGTGATTCTCATGTGGTGTGATGTGATAAGACAGGCACTTAAAAGCCCCAGACAAACTCAGATTAAATAGTTTGTGTGCTGGAGAGATGGCTTACCAGTTAAGGCACCTGCCTGTTAAGCCTAAGGACCCAAGTTCAACTTCCCCAAGACTATGTAAGCCAGATGCACATGGTGGCACATGCATCTGGAGTTTGTACACAGTGGCTGGAGGCCCTGGTACACCCATATTCTCTCTCTCTCTCAAAGTAAATAAAAATATGGCTGGAGGGATGGCTTAGCGGTTAAGGTGTTTGCCTGCAAAGCCAAAGGACCCAGGTTCAATTCCCCAGGACCCATGTTAGCCAAATGCACAAGGGGGTGCACGCATCTGAAGTTGGTTTGCAATAGTTGGAGGACCTGGCGTGCCCATTCTCCCTCTCTCTCTTTCTCTGTCAAATACATAAAAGAAATGTTTTTTTAAAAATAAATAAATAAAATATATATGTATTTTTTAAAGAACAGTCTGTGGGACACCAGGTCAGCCTTCCAGTCTCAAGGTCATGAAGAACAGGAATGCCTGTAAAACTGTCACATGGAAAAACTAGGAAGCTTTGTAATGCCTTGGGACAGACAGAAGCTAATAGTAAAGAAAAAGGTGAAATCTAAATAGGCTAGAGTCTAATAGAGTAACACACTGTTGTCAGTTTCTTAACTTTGACAAACATCCCATAATAACATACAATGCTAAGCAAACCAGACGTGGGTATGAGTACTGCCTTTTTAATGCTGTGCCAACTTTTCTGTGAATCCAAATTAGGCCACTGTAAAACATTGTGTAAAAAAGTAACTGAAGCTCGGCTTTATGGTACACACGCCTGTAATCCCAGCACTCAGAAGGCAGAGGCAGGAGGATCACCTTGAGTTCAAATCAAGGCCACCCTGAGACTACATAGTGAATTCCAGGTCAGCCTGGGCTAGAGAGACCCTGCCTTGAAAAAACAAAAAACAAAACAAACAAAAAAGACCACAAACAAACTGGCATCTGGAGTTCCTGTGTAGTGACAAGAAGCCCAGTATGTCCATTTTCATTTTCTTTCTCTACCTCTCTCCCTCCCCACTGTTTGTAAATAAGTAATTTTTTTAAAGTGCCCACCTTTAATCTAGCACTCAGGATCCCCAAAAAGGATTACTGTGACTTCAAGACCAGTGTAGGTTATAGTCCCTGCCTCCAAAAAAAAAAAAAAAAAAAAAAAAAAACATGAGGGGCTGGAGGGATGGCTTAGCAGTTAAGACATTTTCCTGCAAAGCCAAAGGATCCAGGTCCAATTCCCCAGGACCCACATTAAGCCAGATGCACAAAGGGGTGCACATATCTGGAGTTCGTTTGCAGTGGCTGGAAGCCCTGGCGTGCCCATTCTCTCTCTCCCCCTCTTTCTCTGTCAAATAAATAAATAAATAAAAATATTTTCAGAAAATGAAAATTGATAAATCATTCAAGTAAATTCTGAAATAGCATTTAATATCTGAGACATGAGAAACAGGCATTCCTTTTAAGATTGATAACATAAATTATAAGGATATTCCTTGCTTTATACTCAGAGAAACTTTTTTTTTTTTTTTGGCAGTTTTAAAAAAAAAAAACCACTCCCCACCAAAGGCCTCTTATATTTTCTAGACCATCTAAATTTAATGCCGTCTCTCTTCTTTATTTCACATATGGTAAGAAAAGGACAAAATAGGTCACAAGGCAGACTCTAGAGGAGAGTTGACAAGATAAAAACTAGACAAGATTTATAAGCAAACTAAGATAATTTGCATACACCAAAATGTTTCTATTTGGCTGCCTTTGATGATATAGTTTTTAAAAAATGTATTAGTTGTACAGGGTAGGTGACACTAGGTTCTCTTGCCTCTGCAAACAAATGCCAGGTACCTAATGCAACTTTTTTTACATACATCTGGTTTACTAGGGCTTGGAATTGAACTTGGGTCAGCAGGCTTTGCAAAATGCTATAAGCAATGTTTTAAACCCCCAATTCCAAAACAATATTGCTCCCATCTACATATTTAAATACTTTCTAAAATCAGTATTTTATAGGCTATTTCAATCTTCAGTGACGTCTAAGAACTTCACTGACAGTAGTCATATATGTAAAAGGAAATACATGGCCCAACAGGCAACATGATGAAATTGACATGACTCAACAAGTACTATAAGATATACCACAGAGGCTGGGTGTGGTGGCGCATGCCTTTAATCCCAGCACTCGGAAGGCAGAGGTAGGAAGATTGCCCTGAGTTTGAGACCACCCTGAGACTACCCAATAGTGAATGCCACGTCAGCCTGGGCTAGAGTGAGACTATCGTGAACCCCCTACCCCCCCAAAAAAGGTATACCACAGAGCATGGTGGCACATCCCTTTAATTCTAGCACTTGGGAGGCTACCATGAGTTTGAGGTCAGCCTGGGCTAGAGTGAGGCCCTGTTTCAAAAAAAAAAGAGAGAGACCCAGCACTCGGGAGACAGAGGTAGGAGGATCACTGCAAGTTCAAGGCCACCCTGAGACTACATAGTGAATTCCAGGTCAGCCTGGACTAGAGTGAAACCTGCTTTGAAAAACCAAAAAAGAAAAAAAAATTAGAAAGACATACCACAGAAAATATTAAGATTGCTTCTTTCTTTTTGATGATTTTTCTAAAACTGAAACTTGCAACTAATGCAACTATTCTAACAAGTGTATTATTGATCAAGCTACGTATGATGGCACAACCTGTCTAAGGCTGCAAGTTTCAGGTCAGCCAGGGCAATATAGTGAGACAAAACAAATACATATGCTATCATAAAATCTGCTACCAGTAATAAATACAGGAAAAAGATTCCCCCCATCCAGATAAACTGAAAATCATTCTGGCTAATGAGGGTGCTTTTTCCGTATTTGCTGAGGAGTTAACTCCCAGAAACCTCCAAGGATTAGCCTAACATTAATATCCAATAACTTGAAAATGCCAAAGAACTTTAAATACAGAAACATAACTAACAAATATGCAAAAAGAAGATTGAGTTTGGATGAGAGAACCTGGCCACCAAGTCTCAGAACCTGCTGCTACTTAACTAGAGATACATCTGTCACCCTATATGCAAAATGAAGGTCATCCAAAGAACATCTGTGCCATGAATAATAAAGCAAAGAACAGCCAAACAAGCAGAGATAAAAGTGAAGCTGAAGCTGGGCGTGATGGCGCATGCCTTTAATCCCAGTACTTGAGAGGCAGAGGTAGGAGGATCACCATGAGTTCGAGGCCAGCCTGAGAATAGAGTGAATTAATTGCACGTCAGCCTGGGCTAGAGTGAGACCCTACGTCAAAAAACAAAAAAAGTTGAACTGAGCTAGTATAGTTTTTCAGGTGTAGAAAATCAGTATCAACCCAGCCGAAGAGCTAGGTTCTAGGAAGGTACCTGTAAGGTAGCATTACTGTCTGAATACTTATGTCCCTCCAAAATTCACATATTGAAAATCCAAATCTTCAACATGACAGTATTGAAAGGTGTTGCCTTTTAAGCTCACTCATCTCCATCCAGAATTAAAAACACTAAATAGGCCCAGGAGCTTCTCTGCTCTTGTCCCACTGAAGAAACAGTGGAACAGCGCCACCTAGAGATAAGGAAGTAACACTCACTTCAGTCTGCCACACCCATGGCCTTGGACTTGTGGCCTCCAGAGCTCGAAGAAATAAGCATGGACTGTTTGTAAGTTACCACAATTAGGACATTTTTCTTATAGCAGCTCAAAAGGACTAAAACAGACTTGCAAGGGAAAACAAATTCTCTGAAATTATACAAAGAAAAGTATTGTTCAAAGAGAATGAGAAATAAAGGGATGCTGGGAAGGAGAGAAGACCCTTTGTCAGCCTGCAGCCTCTGGGCAAGTCTTGGTCTGTGGCTGGACTAAAAGGAAAGCTCCGCTACTTGTTTCCTATCACCCTGCTCTATGATTCAATCTCTGCTTTGTTTTCTAAATCCCACAATAAATGTTTGGTGTTATAATTACACAAGATTTTACTGAGAAGAAAATGATATGAAGGAAAAGCCTCTTCCCAAAAAAAAAACAGTTTAAGTCTTATGTGAAAAACTGAGAACTAAGATTTTTCTCCTCTAAGGAAATTAAAAACTAAAAGTTACTGCCTAAGTAATTAAAGTAAGCAACGAGCTGGAGAGATGGCTCAGCAGTTAAGGTGCTTGTCTGCAACGCCTAAGGACCCAGGTTTTATTCCCTGGTGCCCACATAAAGCCAGATGCACAAAGTGCTGCAAGCATCTGGAGTTCATGGGCCTTGGTGAGCCCATTCTGTCTCTTCTCTTTCAGTTTGCAAACAAATAAAAATATTAAATAAATAAATATAGCTGGGTGTGGTGATGCATGCCTTTAATCCCAGCACTCAGAAGGCAGAGGTGGTAGATTGCCATGAGTTTGAGGGCACCCTGAGACTACATAGTAAGTTCCAGGTCAGCCTAGGCTAGAGTGAGATCCTGCCTCGAAAGACAAAAAATTTTTTTAAAAAAGTAAGGGGCTAGGCTAGAGAGATGGCTTAGCGCTTGCCTGCAAAGCCAAAGGACCTCAGTTCGATTCCCCAGAACCCACATAAGCCAGATGCAGGGGGGTGGGGGTACAACATGCATCTGGAGTTTGTTTACAGGGCTGGAGGGCCTGGTGCACGCATTCTCTCTCCCTGCCTATTTCTGTATCTATATCTCTCTCTCAAATAAATAAAGCCAGGCATGGTGGCACACGCCTTTAATCCCAGCATTCGGGAGGCAGAGGTAGGAGGATCACCATTGAGTTCAAGGCCACCCTGAGACTTCAGAGTTAATTCCAGGTCAGCCTGGACCAGAGTGAGACCCTACCTCGAAAAAACAAAAAACAAAAAACAAAAAACAAAAAAAAAAAAAAAGTAAGTAAAGTAAGCAGCAATGCTGACTACTTGGTATGATTATGAATATTCCATTATCCATAGTGTAGTCACACTAGAAAGAAACTGGCTTGAATGAAGTCAAGCCTGCACTTCACCTAGAACACAGCACCACATGCTGGCTGGCCAGTCAACACCCCAACAACAAGGTCATGTTATTTCTGTATACCAGCAAGTGACAGACACTACAAAGTTCTTAATTCTTAATGCCAAGACCTTTTCAACCACGAAGAGAATTTTTTTTTTGTTCATTTTTATTTATTTATTTGAGAGTGACAGAGAGAGGAAGAGGCAGATAGAGAGAAAGAGAGAGAACGGGTGCGCCAGGGCTTCCAGCCACTGCAAACGAACTCCAGACGCGTGCGCCCCCTTGTGCATCTGGCTAACGTGGGTCTGGAGAATCAAGCCTCAAACCGGGGTCCTTAGGCTTCACAGGCAAGCGCTTAACTGCTAAGCCATCTCTCCAGCCCACGAAGAGAATTTGTCTAGAAAACAATCCACAACTTTTGCATGTTTTCATTTTAGTTTCCAGACATAACAAAAAGGCAGAAAGAAGGGAAAAGGAGGGGTGTATGGATAGAGGCGGAGAGGGAGGAAGAAAGGGAAAGGGAGAGGTAACAGACAGACAGGGGAAGGAGGGAGATAGGGGAAAGTAGGGGAGGTGACAGAAATAAGCAGTGCTCTGTGAAGAGGTGGACAGATGAGGAAAGAACCTGGGTCCAAGGGCACAGCCAGTGAATAAACTTACAAACCCCTTAGTTCCACATAATCTATTAATTAGGATTAACAGTATCTGCTCAGAGGATTTTTGTTTTGTTGGGAATTTTTGTGGAGATAGCACTTCAGTATGAAGCTCTGGCTGGCCTGGAACATGTGGCAGTCCTCCTGCTTCTGCCTCCTAATTGCTGGGTTTAGAGGTGTTTATGCAATGAAAAAACTTAGAGCCGGGCGTGGTGGCGGCGCATGCCTTTAAATCCCAGTACTCAGGAGGCAGAGATAGGAGGTTCTCCCTGAGTTTGAGGCCACCCTGAGACTACAAAGTGAATTGCAGGTCAGCCTGGGCTAGAGTGAGACCTACCTCAAAAAAAATAAATAAATAAATAAATAAATAAATAAAAAACCAGCACAGAATGCCTTGTGCGTGACAGAGAGAAAAAAAAGACAACAAGCAGACTACTGTGAAGCAGGTGACCTTCAATTCTGCTCAAAGGAAGACGCTTCCTTACCTCTTTCTGCAGGTTGGAGAGTTGCGATGAAAGGCTTTCGATCCTCATCCGGCTTTCCATCAGCTCCTCTCTGGCACTGTTGACAGTAGAGGTATTCATCTCTGAGGACAACCTGGCATTCTCAAGCTGTAAAACAGTAAGCCAATCAGTCTTGCCCAGTAAATTAGAACTAGCAACGAGGAAACATGAGTCATACCTCAAGGCACTGTAAGCCAAAGTCTGCTGGTAACTGGCTGATGAAACAGGAAGAGAGGCATCATCAAGTTCTTGATGTGCTTTAAATTACTTTAAGTTCTTTACACTCACTTCCTAAAATAGGAGTTTTCACTATCCTAATGTGTCCAGGGCATTACCCCTACTTTATCACTTCAATATTTCATCTTCTAAGCCTTTTCTATCTAGGATAAGACTGCTAATAAATAAGGAAACTGCTGGGCATGGTGGCACACGCTTTTAATCCAAGCACACAGGGTACAAGGACTGCTGTGAGTTTGAGGCCACCCTGATACTACATAGTGAATGTCAGGTCAGCCTGGGCTAGAGGGAGACACAACCTCAAAAAATCAAATAAATAAATAATGAAACTGAGCAACAAAACTTGACTATAGTGATGTTTATATCCCAAACCCACCAAGTCTAACAAAGAATGGCAGACAGGAAACTTCTTTTTGGAAGCAGAAACAGTCCCTCAGGTAAAAACACCTAATTCCTCCGAATACCCATAGCTACCTATTGCAATCCTTCCAAAGCTTCCTAAGCAACAATCTGTGGTCATTCTTACTTTAGCGGCTTCACTACTCTCAGCTTGATGCCCAGCACTCACACAGTGCCTGGCAACTGAAGGTACACCTTGGAAAAGCTCTTATTGGGCTGGAGAGGTGGCTTCGTGGTTAAGGCACCACCTGCAAAACCAAAGGACCCAGGTTTGATTCTCCAGTACCCACATAAAGGCCAAGATATACAAGGTGGCATATGTGTGTGGAGTTCATTTGCAGGGGCTAGTGGCCCTAGCACGCCCATTCTTTCTCTCTCAAATAAATAAATTAAATATTTTAAAATGAGCTCTTATTACTAGTGAATTACTATTGTGTTAAATAAACTAACATGAACAGTTTGAGGTCGTGAAATAAAAATTATTTGAATAACTCTATGACCTTGAGTTACTAAGTCTGCCATTGATAACCTTTCTTTTTATTATTAAAATCACAAAACAGGGCTGGAGAGATGGCTTAACAGTTAAGGTGCTTGCCTGAGAAGCCCAAGGACCCATGTTCAACTGTCCAGGTCCCATGTAAGCCGTCCCATGTAAGCCAGACACACTAGGTATTATGTGTTATAAGCACAAAAGATAGCACATGCACACAAGATGGCGTACACATCTGGAATTTGAATGCAGTGGCTGGAGGTCATGGCGTGCTAAATTCTCTTTTTCTCTTTCTCACTTTCTTATTTTAAAAAAATTGCAAAACATTTTATCATATGGGGTAAAATTATTTGCCAGCAAAGCCTAGATTTTGTTTACATCATGATTTGTTTTGTTCATACAAGTGGGATGTTTCTGTACTTCTTAAATGAGTGAGAGTGACAGAGAAATATTAGACATTTTCCCTTAGACTAAAAAAAAGTGCGGGGGTCACATCTATTTATAATGATAATATGAAGTCAGAACTAGAACAGTCTGACATTTATTTATTCACAAGTAAAATGTACACCGTGACATAAGCAATACTTGTTATTGCAAGACAAGTATTTAAGAAGGTTTCGGTATGACACGAAATTAATGACACCAAAAGATAAAATTTTTACCTCTAATAGAAGGATAACCTCACTTTCTTCTGAAAGTCTGCTAACACTACATTCAAAATATACTCATTTTTCTATACTCATGGAGACCTAAGAGAACGAGCTTTAAAAACCAGAATAAGCCGGGCGTGGTGGCGCACGCCTTTAATCCCAGCACTCGGGAGGCAGAGGTAGGAGGATCGCCGTGAGTTCAAGGCCATCCTGAGACTCCATAGTGAATTCCAGGTCAGCCTGGGCTAGAGTGAGACCCTACCTCGAAAAACCAAAAAAAAAAAACAGAATAAAACAAACACAAGGTGTGCAGAAGAGCGTGCTTACCTTGGCATGGTAGGTCTGCTCCAGCTCCTCCTTGTAAAGCCTCACTTGGGCATCATGCTGCTCTCTCATCTCATGCAGAGCTTGAGCCAGCTTGTACTCGTACTCTATCTGCCGTCCAGAATCCACCTCTACCAAGCGTGTTTCATGTTTCCTTCTCGTCTCATTTATCTCCTACAGAGAGAAAAATAATGTAAAACCAAATTCCAGGAGTCTGAGTAATGTCACAGCATCTGAAATTTTATACACTAATCTCCTTGTAACTGTACTGTCATGGGACAGACATATAAAAAAACACTGTTGTCTTAGTTTTCAGGCAAGGATTTCTGGAAGGAACTAGTGGCATTAAATGATAGTATTCAAGCCCTAAGAATTCTCTAGTTCTTTTCATAATCATAGCTATTTCATTCATTTCTCTGAAGGCAAGGAATGGTCTGTATGGTAAATAATCAGTAATGCTAAATCAATGTGTCATGTAATCATAGATAACTAGCCACTAAACACTAAATGGACTTCATTCTCTAAAATTTTATTTACTGGCTTATTTCTCCAACCAAAATGATTTAAGGCAGTTTACCAAAAAATAAAAAATTAGGAGGCAGAAGAAATGCACAAATAGTTGTATTATTATTGATTTATTTGAGGGGGCAGCATTACCGAGGTAGGGTCTCTCTCTAGCTTAGGCTGGCCTGGAATTTACTATGTAGCCTCTCAAGGTGGCCTCAAACTCAGTGATCCTCCTACCTCTGCCTCTAATCCCAGCACTGTGAGTTTGAGACAACCCTGAGACTAACATAGTGAATTCCAGGTCAGCCTGGGCTAGAGTGAGACCCTACCTTGAAAAACCAAAAATAATAATTTTTAATTGATTTATATAGTTGCAAGCAGAGAGAGAGAGAAAAGAGAGACAGAGAGAATGGGTTTGCCAGGGCCTCTAGCCACTGCAAACGGACTACAAATGCACGAGCCACTTTGTGCATCTGGCTTGATGTGGCTACTGGGGAACTGAAATCAGGTTGTTAGGCTCTGCAGGGGGCACCTTAACTGCTGAACAGTATCTCCAGCCCTCCAGCCATTTTTTTTTAAATAAAAAATTCTCTTAGACATAGTAATAAGGCATAACAGGTAGTTTAAATTTTAAATGGCTTCTTTTACAATATGATGCTAAGCCATTCATATCAATTAATACAGCCTTAGTAATAATAATGCCACCTAAGTCAAGCATATATGACAATTTACTATTAAAGAAGAGGGCACAGTCATGATCCTTCACTGTTGTAACTAACTGTCCAGATAAACCTGGAATGAGGAACTTGTGGCTAAGAACGCAAGTCTACTCATAAAACTGAGTAAGATTTGTTTTTAATGAGAATAACTTCTGAAGAAACCACAAGAGGGCATTACAGCTCTTTAAAGTTGTTTGCATCTGTGTGGGCAGTGCAGCAGACTGATGGAAGAACATCACACATGTTTTATTTTTAAAAGTTAGTTGGGTCAGGTGGGGTAATGAATGTCTTTATTCCCAATGAAGGAAGAAAGATCAGCGAGTTCGAGGCCAGCCAGGACTAGGTCAGCCTGGGCTTGAGAGGTTACTTCACAAAACCCAACAAAATAAGAACAACTTCAAATCTGCATTTATAATGCAATAGTTGTCAACAATTATGAAATAGCCTTGTTGTAGGTTACATGGAGTTTTCAAACACAGTATTTCACTTTTATTCTCACCAGTCAAGAAAAATATCAGTATTTCTTTTTTTCTTTTCTTTTCTTTTCTTTCTTTTTTTTTTTTTTTTTTTTTTTTTGAAATAGGGTCTTACTCTAGCCCAGGCTGACCTGGAATTCACTATGTAGTCTCAGGGTGGCCTCAAACTCATTGATGCTCCTACCTCTGCCTCCCAAGTGCTGGGATTAAAGGTGTGTGCCACCACACCCAGCTCAGTATTTTGTTTTAAACAAGAATCTGATTCAACACTTGGGAAGTTTTAATTTTTTTTTTTTAATCAAGGTAGGGTCTCACTCTAGACCAGGCTGACCTGGAATTCACTATGTAGTCTCAGGATGGCTTCAAACTCACAGTGATCCTTCTATCTCTGCCTGCCGAGTGCTGGGATTAAAGGCGTGTGCCACCATGTCCAGCCTGGCACTTGGGAACTTTTAAAGAAATGAAGATTCTTGGAACTCCATCCCCAGAAAGTCTGGTTGATTTGATTCATTGTTTAAGTCTCTGGTTGAGAACCACTAGTTAAACCTGGGAATGGCACACTAAAGCCAACAGACCAAATCTAACTTACCACTTGGTTTTGTAGAATCCATGGACAGACATTGATTACATTTTGAAGTAGTTGAAGGGGAAAAAAAAAAAAAAAAAGCAAAGGAGGGGCTAGAGAGATTGCTCAGTGGTTAAAGGCGCTTGCTTGCAAAGGAAAAATACTTTTTGGCATGTGAAAAATTTATGAAATCCAAATTTTTGTGCCCATAAATAAAGTTATTATTAGAAAAGAAAAAATAAAAAAAAATCTGATTCAAGCTGTCTGATGTCTGACTGCTTATCCAGTGCATTTGGTACCAACACTACCTATTTTATTTAAATATTGTTATAAAAATGAACAATCCGGGTATGGTGACGCACACCTTTAATCCCAGCACTCCAGAGATGAAGGTAGGAGGATTACTGTAAATTCAAGGGCAACCTGAAACTAAAAAGTGAATTCCAGACCAGCCTGGGGTAGGGTGAGATCCTGCCTTGAAAAAACAAAAAAAACATGCTTTTAAGTGCCACAATTAAATCTAAAATTATTGACAGTAGCTAGGGGCTGGAGATATGGCCCAAAGGTTAAAATTATCATCAGTTACTATTTCCAAAATTACAATAGTTCTAAAAACATTTAAGTTCTTTGGCCAGGTGTGGTAGCACATGCCTATAATCCCAGCACTGGAGAGGCAGAGGTAGGAGAATCAATGAGAGCTCAAGGCCAGCCTGGGCTAGAATGAGACTTTGCCTAGACAAAATGAAAGAAATTCTCTCCCAACCCCCCTTTTTATTTTTTTAGGCAAGGTCTTACTCTAGCCCAGGCAAGAAATGCACTATGTAGTCTCAAGGTATTGGGATTAAAGGCAAGCATGACCATGCCTGGCTTCTTTTAAAGAATTTCTTTCACTGCCTATTTCCTCTAGCCCAGGTTAAAGCTTGAGGACAACCTCAAGAGACCCTGAATCAGAACCAAACTTTAAGCAGCATTCGGATTCCTGCCCTTTAACCCAGATGCTATAAAGGCCAATGACTTTAAATTGCAATAGTCTGGAGAAATTTGTTAGACAGCAATTAACAATACAAATGCTTATCATTAGCTACTGTGACAACAGCCTGTAAGAAAGATGAGCTCAAGTCCTATTTGCATGCCAGGCCTGGTGGCACAGGTCTTTAGTCCCACTTAGGAGGATTATTATGAGTTATAGGCCAGTCAGTGCTAGGTAGGAAATCCTGTCTGTTCACCTACCAGTGTCTTGAGTACTTAGATGCAGTCTTCTAGCAGCAATGCCTTGTATAGTTTACCTGCAAAGTATCTCCTATCCCCACGTCTTACTATCCCTTTATCTGATACCTTTCCAGTGAGAATAAATCACTTTTTTGTTTGCTTTTTGCAACAAGATCTCCTGTAGTCCAGACTAGTGTATTTCTCACTCCATTACCAACCAAGAATGGAAAATGACCTTAAATTTCTGATTCTCCTGCCTCTGCCTCTGTCCCTGAAGTTCTGACACAGCTAGTTTGTGTTTTTGTTTTGTTTTTTGTTGTTTTTTTGTTTTTGTTTTTGTTTTTTGTGTGTTTTTTTTTTTTTTTTTTTTTTGTTTTCCGAGGTAGGTTCTCACTGTAGCCCAGGCTGACCTGGAATTCACTCTGTAGTCTCAGGGTGGCCTCGAACTCATAGCAGTCCTCCTACCTCTGCCTCCCAAGTGCTGGGATTAAAGGCGTGCGCCACCACACCCGGCCTGTTTTTTGTTTTTTTCTTTGTTGGTTTTTTTTTTTGAAGCACTGTCTCATTCTGGCCCAGGCTGACCTTGCATTCACTCCATGGTCCATGTTGGATTGGAACTCATTGTGATCCTCCTACCTCAGCTTCCCAAAGGCAGGGAACTAAAGGGCATGAGCCATAAAGCCCGGAACCGGCCTGTATTTTTTACTTGTAAAGAAAATGTATATAGTTACCTCTTCATACATGTTTTTACGAAACTCCAAGTCCTCAGTGAGACTCTGACAACGATTCTCCAAATCCACTTTAAGTAAAGTTTCATCTGCTAACTGTTTTTTGGCAGCAGATAAGGAGGCTTCCAACTATCATAAGGGGAGGGAAATGACAAAAAATACTTTAGCATTGATTTTAAGGTATAAACTAAGTATTGTGATTCCTATTCATTTATCAATGTATGATTATCTCACCTTAATGTCAGTTAATTTCCTGGTTCCACCCATGGATCCCCTGTCAAATTGACAATTCCCAACAGGAAGGCAAGATACACAGAGATCTATCCCACACGTTTCAATAATTAAGTGAATTATTTTTAGCAAATAATTTTTGCTTTGTGTACAATGGAACAGCATTACAACGTCTTCTGTTTTGCTGCCTCACATTTCAGTACAGTATGGAAACAGGCTTAGAGAGCAAGAGACAGAATGATGTACCCACAAGACAGGAGGAACAGCAACCAAGATCTGCATGTTAGCTGTCTCCAGACTATTTCAGACAGGCCCAGCAAAAATGACTTTCAAAAACATAAATAAAACCAATTCATGAATCCATCAAACCATGGTAATTGACTGGGCAAATCCCGCTTGTGGGGCTGAAGGGGTCAGGGACAGCGCCTTCCTTACCTGGGCAACCTGATCTCTCAGATCCTCCAAGTCTCCCTCCAGGCTCTTCTTGTCACCCAATGCAGTAGCCAGCGCTGCTTCCTTAGAGTTCAGTGCCGCTTCACATTCTCGAAGCTTGACCTGGGCTCCATTCAGATCTGACTCTTTCTTAGCGTAACTGCAACACATTGGAAAAGCACAGGTATTCTCTCTTTACCTTGAGGCCTTCTCTTTGCCTGCTTAGGGAGAAATAAAAGCCATAGCTATTTAAATAGGGGCTACCCAACCCTACTAAAAGTACAGAAATCAAACCAGGACCATTACATCCATACTTTTAGGTGGGTAACATTCTTTTTCCCATTACATGATTATTAGTGGCTTTGGATCAAAGAAATCCATAAGGTCCAGTACACCAGAATCCTGAATGAGAATATATTTCATATGTTCTGTAAACAGGTATTTTTTCCTAAGGTAAAGAAACAGTAAGAAAATATATATTTTGAAGAAACTGAAGTTGTGCTAAAATACTATACATGCTATAAGCGAAGACCTACAAGAGATATAAATTAAAAACAAAATGAGAATAATGAAGTTATTTAAGAATTTTAAAACGTGCCAGGCGTGGTGGCGCATGCCTCTAATCCCAGCACTTGTGAGGCAGAGGTAGGAGGATTGCCGTGAGTTCAAGACCACCCTGAGACTCCATAGTGAATTCCAGGTCAGCCTGGGCTAGAGTGAGACCCTACCTCGGAAAAAAATAAAAAATAAAAAATAAAAACATAAAATGAGGAGGCCAGGCGTAGTGGCACACACCTTTAATCCCAGGACTCAGGGATGAGTTCAAGGTCACCCTGAGAGTACATAGTGAATTCCAGGTCAGCCTGGGCTAGAGCAAGACCCTACCTTGAAAAACCAAAAATAAAAAAATAAAAGCAGTAAATAAAATAAAATAAGGGCTAGAGAGATTGTTCAGTGGTTAAGACTTATGCCTAAAAAGCCTAGGACCTGGGTTTGATTCCCCAGGACCCACATGAAGCCAGATGCACAAAGTGGCACGCACATGCATCTGCAGTTCATTTGCAGCAGCTGGAGGCCCTCATCTGCCTATTCAAAACAAAACAAAATGTGCCAAGTATAGTGGCACACACCTTTAATCCCAGCACTTGGGAGGCAGAGGTAGAAGTACTGCTATAAATTTGAGAAAAGCCTGGATTGAGAACAAGTTCCAGATCAACCTGAGCTAGATAGAGTGAGACCCTACCATGAGAAACAAACAAACAAACAAACAAAAAAACAAATTGAACCAGTGATTAAAAAAAAAACACAATTTAAAGTAGACCTCTAACTTGTTCATAGTATCATAAGACAACTATATACATAAAATAGTAATTTTTTTCATATTTTGGCCACAAAAAAAGTACACGTCTTGGCCACAAGATGGCAGGCTTTAACTGAAAACTAGAATGGTTTGTATGCATAGACATACATCTGTGTAATATGTGTGGTGCGTGCACTTGTATGAGCAGACTCTCATGACCCCTGCAGAGGCCAGGAGAGTATCTGGTGTCTTCATGATTGCTCATAAATTGTTAAGGGAAAAAACTATTTAAGAACTCTGTAGTCAGCCAGACGTGGTGGCACACACCTTTAATCCCAGCACTCAGGAGGCACAGATAGGAGGATCGCCATGACTTCAAGGCTACCCTGAGATTACATAGTGAATTCCATGTCAGCCAGAGTTAGAGTGAGACCCTACCTCGAAAACCCACCCCCCTTCCAAAAAAAAAAAAAATCCGTAGTCATGATGTAAGGCCAAAATGCCTAGTTCATTCAAGCACTAAGTCTCCACAGGAATATAACTTAAAAGCTTACAAAGGAGTCACAATTATTTTTTAAAAAATATTTATTTCAGCCAGGCATTGTGGCACACACCTCTAGACCCAGCACTTAGGAGGCAGAGGTAGGAGGGTTGCCATGAGTTAAAGGCTACCCTGAGATTACATAGTGAATTCCATGTCAGCCAGAGCTAGAGTGAGACCCTACCTGAATACTCTGAAACATACATACTCCAGCTATTATCACTTAAGTGCAGTATGACATCTGACATTGTCACAGAACAGAAAGCAATTTATCTAGGAGCCCTATGTAATTAGGTGCCATCATTTAAGTGTACAGACAATTTCGTAACTGGATTTGTTGAGTGATATTGACCAGACTAACAACTATTTTTTAAAATCTGTCTATTGGAGGGGGAGGGGAAAAATCGGCATTCCAGGGACTCCTGCTGCAGCAAAGGAACTCCAGATGTATGTATCACTTTATGCATCTGACTTTACAGGAGTACCAGGGAACAGAATCCCTTCAGGCTGTACAAGCAAACACCTTTAACCACTGAACCATTTTTTCCAGCTCTAATTCAACTATTTCTACCTCCAATTAGAAACCTTTGGATTTCATTTAAATTCAAGCAGTGATTTTTTTGGGGGGAGAGGGGTTGAAGGTGGGTCTCACTCTAGCTCAGGCTGACCTGGAATTCACTATGTAGTCTCAGGATGACCTAAAATTGACAGCAATACTCCTGAATTGACAGCAATACTCCTACCTCTGTCTCCCAAGTGCTGGGTTTAAAGGTGTGTGCCACCACACCTGACTCAAGCAGTTAATGTAATGCTAGAATATACACATTCCTGCAAACAAGTTATAAGACAACCAATCCCTTTAGATATGTTATAAAAGAACCAAAACTCCAACTGTAGCCAGGAAATAAGTCATTTTATAAAATCACATCAATCCTCCTACCTTTGCCTCCCCAGTGCTGGGATTAAAGGCATGCACCACCACGCCCGGATTGTGTGTGTGTGTTTTAATTTGCTATAAGATTCTTCTGAACAGCTGTTTGGTGGCAGCTGAGCACCAGTCAACACTGGTGCATTTATTCACATAACCATCACTTTTCTAAGGATTTCTTTATAACCAGAATGTGGAATTCACATGGCTTTTTTATCTACTCGTAGTCAAGATTTTTGGAGGAAAAATAAACTTCATTTTTAATTCAAAGTAAAGGTTATTATTCTATGTCTACATAAATAGTCCAAAAAAAAAAAAAAAGCCTGTCAGTCCAAGCCAGGCATGTTGACTCCCACCTACAATCCTTGCACTCAGAAAGCTTAGGGCAGGGGCTGGAGAGATGGCTTAGCGGTTAGGCGCTTGCCTGTGATGCCTAAGAACCCCGGTTCGAGGCTCCATTCCCCAGGACTCACGTTAGCCAGATGCACAAGGGGGCACACGAGTCTGGAGTTTGTTTGCAGTGGCTGGAGGCCCTGGCGCGTCCATTCTCTCTCCCTCCCCCCCCCCCTGCCTGTCACTCTCAAATAAATAAATAAACAAACAAATTTTTTTTAAAAAAAGAAAGAAAGCTTAGGGCAGGAAGATGGCCAAATTCAAGGCCAGTCAGGACTACATATTGAGACTTTGTTTCCAAAAAATAAAAATCTTTTCTAAAACTAAATTGTTGCAGTTTACCTTCTAATTGCTGGGACAAAGCACCCAACCAACAGCAGCAGATGGAAGGGAAATGGTTTTTATTTGGTATTAAGAGCAGCTGAGAGCTACCTAGCACTGGCAAGGGGGCTAAGAAATCTCAAGATCCACCCAGAGTGACACACCTCCTCCTACAAGGCTCCACCTCCCAAACGTTCTACCAGCTGGGAATTGGGTATGAGGCTAGCTGGTTATGGTGGCACTGTCCTTTAGTCCCAGCACTAGGAGGGCTGAAGGGGGCTTGCTGTTATTTCCAGACCAGCCTGGAGACTACAGAGTGAGTTCCAGGTAGCCTGGGCTAGAATGAAATCCTACCTCAAAAAATAAACCAGGGCTGGATAGGTGACTTAGCAGTTAAGGCACTTGCCTGCAAATCCTAAGGACCCGGGTTTGATTCCCCAGTACCCACATAAACCAGATGCACAAGGTGGTGCATGTGTCTGGAGTTCATTTGTACTGTCTGGAGGCCCTATTCTCTCCATCTGCTTCTTCACCTCTCTCTCTCATTCATAAATAAATAAAATATTAAAAAAGAAACAAGCCGGACGTGGTGGTATATGCCTTTAATCCCAGCACTCGGGAGGCAGAGGTAGTAGGACTACTGTGAGTTTGAGGCCACCCTGAAACTACATAGTGAATTCCAGCTAGAGTGAGACCTTACCTCAAAAAAAGAAAAGAAAAGAAAAGAAAAGAAAAGGAAAGAAAGAATACATGAGGTTATGGGGGATGGTCTTCATTGAAACTACCACAAGGTTCAAGCTGTATATTAAATATTCAGTTACCCTCCCATCCAAAGGGAAAAGGAATATGATCCATGTTAATTTCTCATAAGGAAAATTACTGAATTTTCCTATAATTAAATAAATGTAATACACAAACTCTAGAAAAACTTTGCAATCACCATTTCCATTCACAAGGGTCTCCTCTGGCATATGTACAAAGAATGAAGATGCTCTATACAGTTTCCACAGCAGCAAAGGATAATTACCAGTGGTGAAATAAACTGATTTATCAACACCTTAGCAACAATCCAGTAAGAATCAGATAGATCCTAACAGTCAATACTATGAGATTGGACCTATGTCTTTATCTGGTCTTTCAAGGTAGGAAGCATGTCTCTGAACAAAATAAGTTGGCCAAGGAACAGGTGTACACAGTGGATATGTATAGACAAGATCCTGTCTTCCCTTTGGTGTTTAAGGTCTCACAGCCCAGGCTGGCCTCAAACTACTTAACTAAGAAGGATCTAGAATTCCTTTCCTCTGCCTCCACCTCCCAAATGCTGGGATAACAAACAGCCAAATTAAACCTCACTTTTGTTTATTTGTTAGATTTTGGGGATTTTTTAATGTTGTGTTGATATTGTGTGCTGTTGTATTTTGAAACAGGATCTCACTCTGTAGCCTAGGCAGGCCTACCTCAGCCTCCCTGATTGCTGGGATTATAGGTATGAGAGACCACACACGACTTCACATGAAATCTTAGTAAAAATGACTTACTCAGAAAAAAAGAAAAATATCTGTTAGTGGGTAAGTTCTTCAAGTTTATACTGTAAGCACTCCTGGTATTCTCTTTCCTATAAATAAGCAAAGGCATTGAAGATGGGGAGATTTGACTCCCTAAGTAGTAGTTACTCAACTTTGCTGCTCCAGCTTCCACAAGCAAGAGGACCGCCCTGACTTGAGCAGCACCAACTTCACACAGGTGCCTAGCAACAACCATGCAAAGACACAGCCAACTGTCCTGGCTCCTCAAAGTGAAGCCCCAGCTGGGGCTGTTAAAAAACAGCTCCTTGGCAGAAAGCTGGAAGAAGCCATTCTGCATGCAGTTCAATGGGAGAAAGAGAAACCACCAGTGAAGATACTCAACAATGGACACCGCAAGCCTTATATTTTATTTTGCCAGCCAGGCCAAATAAGCCAATGGGTGCAATAGTGGCACGTCTGTCACAGTGGAAACTAACTGCCCTCTAATTGGACTGGAGGCCTGCTCCATGGAAGGGAATACATCTCTGATACTGAAAACCTACAACAGGGGTAGTCATGAGCCCTAGGGGTCTAACGTCTGCTGTCTGGCTAAATGTATATACTATACTTATCAAACTGCCCAGTAAGCACTTCTCTGAATATTCATACCCTTATATTGATGCTACTCTCACTTTTGGTAGAGAATCTTCTCTTTTCTGATGGCAGTGACCTTGGGATGACTCAGAAGGCATCATGGTGCTGGAAAGAAGTGCCCAGAGTGCTCAGTACTGTAATATCTCTATCACACCTTCCAAAGCTCAGGGTCTAATGCAGAAGAGGTGGTGGAAAGAATGTAAAAGCCAAAGGAAGGGTAGGACTCCTTACAACGTACTCCCCCCCCCCCCCAGACAAAAAATGGCCTGGATATCCATGACCTCACAGCGCCTGACACTACCTACACAAGACCATCATAATAGGAGGAAAAGATCATGACATCAAAATAAGAGACTGATTGAAAGGGGGAGGGGATATGATGTAGAATGAAGTTTCAAAAGGGAAAGAGGGGGAGGGAGGGCATTACCAAGGGATATTGTTTACAATCATGGAAGTTGTTAATGCATCTGACTGCGTTTAGGTTATTTTTAATATTTTCCTGGAAATACTTTGTAATATTTTACTTGTAGTGAAATGGATTGCAATGTCATTTCCTAATACAAAGAAGGATGTGTGGGAAGAAAAATTATTTCCCACTGACCTAAACTTTGTGCTTCATGGGATAAAATAATAAATGTTCTCTACCAAGACAAAAATAAATAAATTTAAAAAAAACAGCTCCTACCAGATTTTCTGCAATCACAAACCTAGATGAATCTTAGCCAGAGAGGGGGCAAGTCCCCCTGAGAGAGGTACTACTGTGACGCGAGCTAAGAGGCAGATACATGATTGGTCTAAAACACTGGTCTGCTCCCCAACTCCCAGTACGGTCTCAGAGACTGGCACCCTGACTTGGTCCCAGCTATGGCACTAAGAAGCAGCTGAACAATTCTAGAGTAGCTAGGGCAGGAAGGAAAGAGAAAACAAGAGTACAGAGAGCTGATGAAAGGCTAGAAGGGCAGAAGAGAACCTCGAGCCCTGCTTACTAGAAGAGTTCCAGGGAGCTGTCAGTCTTCAGAGCCAAGAGTTTTAGCCCCCAGACTAAGGGCTCTAAGGCCAATGGCCTTCAAGGGCCAAGGGTCCCCATACTGGACATCCCATGGAGACTGTAATGCTTGTAGGATACCTGGGGCCTGCAAAAGTACTCTAATATTATAGGGTATCACTTGCCTACTGATCACTCATAGTTTGCCAAGAAGCAAAAAACAGAAGTTGCTAGATGTAGCATTGGAACAACTTCTTGCCTACCTATGGTTTCTTTTCAACAATGTCTGCAACCAAACTTATCCCCAGGTCCCAGAGTAAGGAGACCTAGGGCCCATGAGCAGCAGAGCTTGCTGTGGCAGTCATCTGGGCCAGTTCCCACCATGACACGACGGGGACTGAATTTGACTTGACTGCAGCCTACCCATGACCTTTATCCAAAGAGCAAAGGAACACCCAGACAGCTCAATGGAGATACCTACATCCTCTGTTGTTTCCCATCCTGTTTAAAATACCCCAAGTTTCTGTTTCTACACAAAGACCTAAGCAAACAGAAAAAGAAGCGAAGTGGAAGCTCAACCTCATGGTATGATACTTGCCTCTGCCATGCACCGATGCAACAAAAAGAAAGCTTTTTTACCACATAGATGCCGAGCAGTTGCAGTATCACTCTTCTCTTGGACTTCAAGGCCTCCAGAACTGAGCTAAATAAGATTTGCAGAGGGCTGAAGAGCTAGCTTAGCGGTTAAGGCACTTGCCTGTGTAGCCAAAGGACCCAGGTTGGACTCCCTAAGACCCATGTAAACCAGATGCACAAGGTGGTGCATGTGTCTGGAGTTCATTTGCAGTGGCTAGATGCCCTGGCACGCCCATTCTCTCTCAAATAAGTAAATATTTTAAAATTTTAAAAATATTTCATTATCTATTTATTTGACAGAGAAAGATAGAGAGAATAGGCGTGCCAGGGCCTCCAGCCACTGCAAACAAACTCCAGGCACGTGCGGGCCCTTGTGCATCTGGCTAACATGGGTCCTGGGGAATTGAACCAGGCTCCTTTGGCTTTGCAGGCAAATCCCTTAACCGCTAAGCCATCCCTCCAGCCCTTTAAAAATATTTAAAAACAAAAGATTTCCAGAGATAAACCACTGGGCCTATGGAACTTATGAACAGAGCTGGGCGTGGTACATGCCTTTAATCCCAGCACTGGGAGGCAGAGGTAGGATGATTGCCCTGAGTTCGTGGCCACCCTGAGACTATACAGTGAATTCCAGGTCAACCTGGGCTACAGTGAGACCCTACCTCAAAAATAAATAAATAAATAAATAAATAAATAAATAAAACAACAGAGCCAGGCGTGGTGGCGCATGCCTTTAATCCCAGCACTTGGGAAGCAGAGGTAGGAAGACTGCAGTGAGTTCGAGGCCACCCTGAGACTCCATAGTGAATTCCAGGTCAGCCTGGCTAGAGTGAGTGAGACCCTACCTCAGGGGGAAAAAAAAAGAACAGGATACTACAGAGACATCTAGAAAATAACAAGCTGATAAAATTTGTAAATATGACAGGAAGTAAAACTGGAAATAAAAAATTTTTCAGTAAAGATTGAAAGATCTGGGCATAGTGACACACATCTTTAATATCCCAGTACTTGGGAGGCAATGGTAGGAGGATTATGAATTTGAGGCCACCCTGAGACTACATAGTGAATTCCAGGTCAGCCTGGGCTAGAGTGAGACCCTCTGGGGCAGGAGGGGAGATTTAAAAAGAGAGAGAGGGCTGGAGGCATGGCTTATTGGTTAAGGCGTTTACCTGCAAAGCCAAAGGACCCTGGTTTAATTCCCCAGGACCCACATTAGCCAGATGCACAAGGGGCGCACACCGTCTGGAGTTTGCACTGGCTGGAGGCCCTAGCGCACCCATATACTCCCTCCCCTCCCCCCCCCATTCTCTGTCAAAAAAATAAATAAAATATTTTTAAAGAGAGAGAGAGAGAAAGGAACTGGAGACCTAGTTCAGTGGGTAGAGTACCTGCCTAGCATCACCAAGCCTTGAGTTGCACTGCAGGAATGCGGGCACCCTTCTGTAATCTTAGTACTTAAGGATCAGGATGTCATTCACATGTAGATAGGGAATCAGAGGCCAGCCTAGGATTACAGTATCACAGTACTGTAGTATTGCTTTTGTCTTCCCCCACTAACTAAACTACTTGATAATGGGGATATTCTCAAATTCAGTTCCCTCACCTGCTTCACAACCCTGCATATAGTATCCATTCCAAAAATCTGGTGAACAAACAAAATGAAAGAACATTTCTGTCATAAAAGTATTTATTACTTTATATTAGTATTAGTTTCTTTTAAATCATTAAGGTATGTAGTAAAGTAGGAGGGTAGCTTTTTTCAAACTTTTTCATTTGTTGAGGGGACACACATGTGGAGGTCATAGGTCAACTTCAAGGTTTCTGTGTTCCATCCACATTCTTTGAGACAGGGTCTCTTGCCACTTGTTATTGGAGCCTTAGGACCACAGATTTATGCACCACTTAACATTCGACTATACATGGGTGCTGGGGAACTGAACCCAGACTAGCAGGCTTTGCAAGCAAGCACCTTGAACCACTGAGCCATCTCTCTAACTCCAGGAAAGTAGCTTTTAAAGGAAGAGATAAGAGAATTCTCAGTGATTCATCTTCACTCATTCCTTAGCAAATGGCATTCTCAGTATTCAAAACACCATTCAAATGATTGCACCCTCCTGACACATCTAAATTACCTTCCTGGACAATGTCAACTAACAAAATGAATAACATACAGCTACCATTTCCAAAAGCAGTACCCAAGGGACCAGATGGTCTTATATAAGATTTCTAGTCCAATGGCAGATAACAAGGCTGTGAGCTCATTTCCTGTCAGTAAGCCAGAACAGCACTATGATTGAATAAGACAATATATGTTTTAAAAAAAAAAAACAACTCCTACCACAGTGCTAGCAGACAGAGGAGAGACCCACTCAGTGCCATTCATTTATCTGCAAGGTAATTCCAGACATAACAACCTCAGGGCCTCAGGTTTCCTCATTCATCAGCAGGGCTATTTATCCTAAGGCTTACAGAACAGCACCTGACAACTAGAATCAAACCAAATTAGATGTCAGTTTTGTCCACCACTAGTTTCTAGAAGGGAAAACAACAAAAAAGATAAAATGGGAAAAGATCAAATAAGCCCATTAGATAAGGAATCTTACTGCCTAAACCCAAGAAAAATATCAGCATAAACCAACATTGTGATCCCAGTGGAGAATCCTTTCACTCCTTTGTTAGCAACATAAATTCAATAAAAACGATCAAGAATTAGAAAAATATCCATAAACAAACATTAAATCCTTCCATTCAAATCCAGGCGTGGTGGCACACGCCTTAAGTCCCAGCACTAGGGAGGCAGAGGTAGGAGGATCACTGTGAGTTCGAGGCCACTCTGAGCTAGAGTGAGACCCTACCTCAAAAAAACAAAATAAGGACTGGAGAGATGGCTTAGCGGTTAAGCGCTTGCCTGTGAAGCCTAAGGACCCCGGTTCGAGGCTCAATTCCCCACAACCCAAGTTAGCCAGATGCACAAGGGGGCGTCTGGAGTTCATTTACAGTGGCTGGAGGCCCTGGCGTGCCCATTCTCTCTCTCTCTCTCTCTCTCTCTCTCTCTGCCTCTTTCTCTATCTGTTGCTCTCAAGCAAATAAATAAAAATGAGAAAAAAATTAAAAACCAAAATAAAATAAAATAAAATAAAATAAAAAAATAAATTCGCCGCCTTTAATCCCAGCACTCGGGAGGCAGAGGTAGGAGGATCATCGGTGAGTTGGAGGCCACCCTGAGACTCCATAGTGAATTCCAGGTCAGCCTGGGCTAGAGTGAGACCCTACCTAGAAAAACCAAAATAAATAAATAAATAAATGTATAAATAAATAAACTCTTCCATTCAGGACAGAATACGTATCCACTGCTGGCTATACAAAGTATTGATAAAACTGTCAGTCTTTCTTTGCCCAGTGCCTACTATTCATCGAGCAAAATTAAAATTAGGCAACATTTAGCCAGTAACCTGACACTATCAGCCAGAAGGCTTCTGAGATGCTGGCTGGCCTCAGTCCTGCGTACTTCCTTGGCCACAGTAAACTAAGGGGTCTGAGCAGGCTATCTTGACATATCTTTAATGTGTGCTGATGGCACTGTACACATTTACTGACTGTAACAAATGTTCAAAAATTTGTGCTGCACAAGGTCACCTGTCAGTATTTACCAGAGACTTCTGCTACTAATATATACAAGAACTTCCAGAAACTTAGCAATCAGTCATGATGTGTGACCATGCCAAAGTCTCAAAAGAATGGGGCCAATCTCTCATGTACTAGAACTTCCAAAACTGAGCCAGAACAAAATATTTCTATTAAGCGCCCATTCATATACTCTCACCCGTAAATATGTAATCAAGCTTGAACTGAATTGAAAAACGATCTTAGATATGATACTGGCTCTCCTAAGGATCCAGCCTCCAACTGTATGTTTGGAAGCAGTCACTGAATTCCAGAAGGTCCCAGAACTTTTATTTTTGTTCTGGGGATTTGTTTTGGTTGGGAGAGGGACTATTGTTTGGGTTTGGGATTTGTTTGTTTGTTTTGAGACAGGGTCCCCTAGGCTGATCTTGAAAAACTAGGTAGCCCAGGTTGGCTCTGAACTAGTAATCCTTCTGCATCAGATTCCCAAGTGTTTACTTTACTGGTGTGTATAGCATATCTGGGCCCATGAGTTCTCCTGCCCTGAGGTATGTTAAATTTCTAATTCTCAAAAATGTTTTCTAAGATAAATCTACTTAAACAATAATTACACCTGGTTATAAACAGTGGTTCTGAATAAAAAAGAAAAATATTTTAAACAAATTTAAGAGATAAATGGACTCAAATCAAAACTCAACAATTCAGGGCCAGAGAGATAGATGGCTTAGTGGTTAAGGCACTTACTTGAGAAGCCTAAGGACCCAGGTTCAATTAATTCCCCAGCACCCACATAAGCTAGATGCACAAGGTGGCACATGTGTTGCATCTGTAGTTCGTTTACAGTGGCTAGAGGCCCTAGTGTGCCCATTCTCTCTCTTTATATTTGCCTCTCTCTCTCTTTTGAATAAACAAAATACTTTTTTAAAAAATTAAACAAGCCAGACATGGTGGTGCACGCCTTTAATCCTAGTACTCTGGAGGCAGAGGTAGGAGGGTCACCATGAGTTTGAGGCCACCCTGAGACTACACAATGAATTACCAGGTCAGCCTAGGCCAGAATGAGACCCTACCTCGGAAAAAAAAAAAAAAAATTAAACAAACCAGGCGTGGTGACACACGCCTTTAATCCCAGCACTGAGGAGGCAGAGGTAGGAGGATCGCCAAGAGTTGGAGGCCACCCTGAGACTCCATAGTGAATTCCAGGTCAGCCTGGACTAGAGTGAGACTCTACCTCGAAACATTAAAAAAAAAAAAATGTAAGTAATTCAGGGCAAGGGAAATGACTCAATGGTTAAAGGCGTTTACTTACAAAACCTTCTGGCCTGGGTTCAATTCCCCAGTACCTACATAAAGCCAGATGCACAAAGTGGCTGCATGCATCTGGAGTGTTTGCAGTGCCAGAAGGCCCTGATATGCCCGTTCTATTTCTTCCTCCTCTCAAATACATACTTTTTTAAAAAGAAATATAGACAAAAACTACATAACAAACCTTCAAACTGAAAAGACCCACGTTTAACATCAAAGAATCAATGCCTAGACCCATCAGCATGCAATTTCAGAATAAAAGTCCTAAGTTTTCAGGAAAACGGGGAGGCAACTACAAAGTATCATTAATCAACAGCAGTAGGGCTACAAGACAATGCAACAAAATGATACTGACAGAATAGTACTCTGTGCTTCACTCAACCATCAATCAAGCATGAGAATTCATTTTCAGACACAGAAAATTTTCTGCATCTTTTCTGCCTAAGTTAACTTAGGGATGTTCTCCAACTAAATGGAAAAAAAAAAACAACAAATAAAAAGTGTGAAACAGATCAAACTGGTTTGTGCAAGGGAAAAAGCAGATTCATACAGTACATGGTATGATTACCTACCTTTAAAAAGTCTGCAGTGCCAGGCATGTTGGCCATGCCTTTAATCCCAGCACTTGGGAGGAAAAGGTAGGAGGATCACCGTGAGTTCAAAGCTACTTTGAGACTACATAGTGAATTCCAGGTCAGCTTGAGCTAGAGCAAAACCCTATCAGGAAAAACCAAAATACAGACAGACAGACAGACAGACATATAATATACGGAGCTGGGCATGGTTGTTCCCCACCTGTAATCCCAGCACTCAGGAGACTGAAGTGGGCGGATCACCATGAGTCCAAAGCCAGCCTGAGCTAAATTGAGTTCTAGATCAGCAGGAGCCCCACAGACCATGCCTCAAGGGAAAAAAACAAACAAAAACACTAGCCAGGCATGGCACCACAAACCTTTGATCCCAGCACTTGGGAGGCAGAGGTAGGAGGATCACTTTGAGGCAAGGCCACCCTGAGACTGCACAGTTAATTCCAGGTCAGCCTGGGGCAGAGTGAGACCCTACCACAAAAAAAACAAAAAAAAAAAGGCTTGGATATCCATGACCTTGCAGTACCTGACACTACCTACACAAGATCATCATAAGAGGAAAGGACGATAACATCAAAATAAAAGAGACTGATTGAGAGGGGGTTAGGTGTATGATGGAGTGGAGTTGCAAAGGGGAAAGTGGGGGGGGGGGATTTCCATGGGCTACTGCCTATAATTATGGAAGTTGTCAATAAAAAAGTAAATTAAAACAAACTATACCACATGATTTATTCTAGCACATTCTTTTCTTTGTTGGGTGGGTGGGTTGTTTTTTTGAGGCAGGGTCTCACTCTACAGCCCAGGCTGAACTGGAACTTACTCTTATAGCCTAGGATGATCTGAAATCATGAAAGAGTATTGGGATTAAAGGTATGTGCCACCACAGATGGTTTGTTTTCATTTTGTGTGCTCTTTATTTATTTTTTTTTTTTATGTTGGTTTTGGTTTTTCGAGACAGGGTCTCACTCTCTAGCTCAGCCTAACTTGGAATTTACTATGTATTCTCAGGGTAGCCTCTAACTCACATCAATCCTACCTTTGCCTTACCAGTGCTGCGATTAAAGACATGCACTACCACACCCGGCTGTTTTCAAAAAATATTCTGAAAATATTGTTATTTAGTTACAATCAGAGAGAAAGAGGAGGAGTGCACCAGGTCCTCTTGCTGCTGCAAACAAACTCCAGTGGTCTGGGCTACTTTTGCTCATCTGGATTTACACCGGTACTAGAGAATAGAACCCGGGACCAATCGAGGCAGGCAGGCCTTACCAGCAAGCTCCGTTAACTACTGAGCCATCTCCCCAAATCCTGTTTTCACTTTCTAATCCTGCAGAAACCAGCTATAATTTCTAATCCATTACATTTACAGTTACTGTCAACCAGGTGGCAGCCTTGCTATCATAGAAAACCCTGTGAAGGGTTATAAAAGCACCCAGCATCAGATCCTCAGACCCCACAAGACAATGTTGACTTACTGGTTATACCTCTTCCCCACTGCCCATTGTTAAGTCTATGTCTTCTATATACCAAACAGTAACTGGTATATGACAAGTGTTTCAACCTGTATTACATTTTAACACCTTTGAAATTGTGATGGATCCAACAGAAGGGCTGTCTCTGATTTTTTCTTTTGGTGATACACATAATAATGGAAAGTCTTCTATGTAAAAGATTTGAAGAATTTTAGTAACAAAAAAATTTGGAAGATGCAGACTAGTGTTGGTGAATTAGCTCCCAAGTGTTAGTAAATCCAAAAAGAAAAAAGAAAAATAAAATTATGGGGCTGGAGAGATGTCCTAGCTGTTAAGGCCTTTGCCTGCAAAGCCAAAGTATCCCGGTTATATTCACCAGAACCCAAGTAAGCCAGATGCACAAGAGGGCGCATGCATCTAGAGTTCATTTGCAGTGGCTCGAGGCCCTGGCATGCCCATTCTCTCTCTCAAATAAGTAAATAAAATATACTTTAATTAAAAGAAAGAAAAAAAAGATTAAGATTATGGCGGCTAATACGACGGGACTTTGGGGCCTATAGTTTCAGCACTGTAAAGGGTAAAGTGGGAGGGCTGCTTCATCTGAGCTCAAAACTGCCCCGCGTGGTGGCACATGCCTTTAATCCCAGCACTCCAGAGGCAAAGGTGGGAGGATTGCTTTGAGTTCGAGGCCACCCTGAGACTACATAGTGAATTCCAGGTCAGCCAGAGCTACAGTGAGACCCTACCTCGAAAAAAAACCAAAAAGCAAACAAACAGAAAAAGAGTTCAAAACCAACTTCAACTGGAAACAGGCTATAGTGGTAGGCCTCTTTAATCCCATCACTTGGGAAGCTGATAGTCACATAGTTTGAGGCCAGCCTGGAGATAGTCGTAAGCCGGACATGGTGGCTCATGCCTGTAACTACTGCCTGCAGGAAGCTGAAGTAGGGCTCTCTATGAATTCAAGCCAGGCTGAGCCTGCATCAACAAAGACAAAAGAAAAGAAAGGCGAACACTTTTAGTCGGGAGGCAGAGGTAGGAGAATCGCTGAGTTCAAGGCCACCCTGAGACTACATAGTAATTTCCAGGTCAGCCTGGGCTAGAGCGAAACTATACCTAGAAAAGACATTTTGAAAAAGGAAAAAATGTATAATCTTAATATTGTTATAAAAATAAATAACCAAGAAATGAAAACAAAACAATGTTATTGCCTGCTCAGAAAGGGCAGTACAAACCAGCCTAACCAGTGGTCCTAGTCACTAAGACAAGGTCATAAAGAATGCAGAGAATCAACCTGAGTGGGTCCAGAAGTTCCCAACCTGAACAAGAGTAAGAACTTACTTCAAAAACAAAAGGGCCTGGGCAATGAACTTTTTAATACAAGCCAACCAATAACGTTTTTACTGTAGCCCATTCATTTTTTATAAACCATTTTAAATATTTGATGAGAGGGGAGCACACATACACAATCAAAGAGAATGAAACAGGGTTATTCAGACGGTAAGTAACAGACATCCAGGGGAAAACAGTGTGAGTCAGGTACTTCTAGAAAATTCAACTGGCAGTGGCATTGAAGACCGTGAATTCTGGACTAAAGTTTAGCCAGTCCCTGAAAGCGTGACACCAGTACTTGTACACACTGATGACAATTATACAATTTGCATCAAAAAAAAAAAATCAAGGAAAGATCAGCCAAGGTGAGCTGAATTCACCCATGCACTACGTCCTTCACACTCAACCCCGGGCATAGAGGTGCACACCTTTAGTCCCAGCACTTGAGAGGCTGAGGTATAGGGACTACCGTTGAGTTCGAGGCCAGCCTGTGCTATAGTGAGTTCCACATCAGCCTAGGCTACAGTGAGACCCTGCCTCAAAAAGAAAAAAGAAAAGAAAAGAAAAAGAAAAAAACAAGCTCGCCTGCGCCTCACCTTCCCTGGCCCCGAAGACTGCAAGACACCACAGGGGCGGCTCCCAGGCACCCTCTCCGTGTAAACCCACTACGTTAGCGAAGGACCAAGGCGGGGGAAGAGTCCTCCTGCCAGCATGGCAGTCGATGGACGACTCGGAGACCGAGGACGCAACATCCACAAATCCAGCTTAAAGAACTCCGAAGGACGAAGTGCCCAAGGGCCGGGGCCCGTCTCCACGCAGCGAGGAAGCTCTTCCGTGCCCAGGACCGGCGCAGAACCCTCGCAAATGTCACTGGGCCGAGCCCAAGCGCGCCAGAGCAGGACCCACCCCCGGGAGAGCGGACGCCCAGGGCCGGTCCCTCCCCTTCTTCCGCCCGCGCTCAGCTCATTCATTCTCCTGCCCGCCTGCCATCTCCCTGCGACCGGCCGCTCAGGCCCAAGACCACCAGAAGCTTTTGTCTCCCACCGGCCGGAAACCCCGGCGCGCAGGCGGGGGCGCGCGCAGACAGCGGCCCCCGCACTAGGGGGCTGCGAAGCAAAGCCGATCCGGCAGCCGGGGTCCCAGGTCCGAGCCGAGCGCTCCTCGTACGCCCCAGGCCCACGTTTAGGCCGGCCCTCTGCATCCGGGAACGGGCCTCCCGAGCCCACCACGTGCACCACTCGATCCCCTCCCCAGGTCCTCCCGTGCAGCGAGGAGCCCCGGCCCCTTCCTCCTTTCAGGTCGGCGGCGCCCAGCCCCGAGTGCGGCGCGCCCGGGCACTCACCTGAGCAGCAGCTGGTCGTGCTCGGCCTTGCACTTGCCCAGCTCGATCTGCAGCTTGGCGCGCTCGCGGGCCGTGTCGTCGAGCGCGCGGCGCGCGTCGGCCAGCTCGGTCTCGTAGAGCGCCTTGAGCCCGGTGAGCTCGCGGCCGCGCACCTCCTCGCGCTCGCTCGCCTGCAGCTGCAGCGCGCTGTTCTCCGTCTCCAGGCTGCGCACCTTGTCGATGTACACCGCCAGCCGGTCGTTGAGCTCGCGCAGCTCCTCCTTCTCCTGCAGCCGCGACAGCCGCGTGGGGCTCAGCGGCGTGCTGGGGGCGCCGGTGCGGCTGCCCGACCGCTGCGGCACGGGGGTCGCGGTCGCCATGGCGGGCGGCGGGGGACGATCGGCGACGAAGAGACCGAGCCGCGACGAAGACCCAAGCCGGGGACGACGGGGGCTTGGAGGAGAACCGAGGAGGGCAGCAGCGGGGTTAGGGCACAAAGGGCAGAGGGGAGGACTACCGACGAACAAGCGATCGATGGGAACGTGCCCTTTGTGCTCAGGAGAGGAGAGGCGCGGCGCCCGCAATCCCGAGGCCGAGTAGGTCGCCTGCCGCCGCCGCCGCGTCTCCCGCCCGCAGCACTTTGTTTCCTCAGCGGCTCCGAGCGAGCGGCGGGCGGGCTGGGGAGGAGGGCCGCGAGGGGCGGGCTGGAGTCCGGCCGCCGCGCGAGGAGGAGGAGGCGCCGGCCCCACGGCCCAACATGGCGGGCCCACGTGACCGCCGCTGGCCAATGGGGAGCGGGCAGCCTGCGCCTGTGGCTGGGGCCTCCTGCCAGTAAATTCAAAATCTGCGCCCCAGGCAACCGTCCTCCTGGGCGCGCGGAGGCGGGGCGCGCGGGACGGCGGGCCTCCCGTTCCCCTCCCCGGGGACCCCTGGGGGGCAGGGCTTGCGAGTGGCGGGAAAGAGCCAGGAAGTTCCCGGGCGGCTCGAGCCTCCACCCACGCCCACTCCCGAGGCTGGGGAAATTCGAATGTAAACGTCCTTAGCAGCCGCGGAGAACCCGAGCCGGTGACCGCGGGCGCCGTAATCGTATCCTTACGTAAGGCTCCCGGTGCGCGCCTCTGCGTTTCTCAGGGACAACGTGGAAACGCCCCCTGCGGGGAAGCCGAGCGGCGCGCCTCTCGAAACTGACATATCAACCAGAAAACTGCAACGTAGATTTTAAATCATTTACCACCGGCGCTCATGGGCGTTCCCTCATCCGTTTGTTTTTGGGACTGAATCTCAGCCCTGGTTGTCCTCCATCTCCCTAGGCCGCTGAGAACGACCTTGAACTTCAAATCCTCCTGCCACCGGCTCCTAAATGCTGGGATTACTGGCCTTCTTAACAACCAGTTTCCTTTGTTTAACAACGTAAGACTTTGTAAAATCAAAAACAACTTACAAATGATCTGAGTAACATAACGTGCAATGAAACAATATTGTCCTGATTCATTAAAATGAGATAAATAAAAAACCCGAGCTTGTAAAAGTCACTACCACGTTCTATTGGCCGTTAGTTTATTTAGGATAAATAGGTTTAGGATAAATTTAGGCTTGCTATGTATTCCTGGTTGATTTGGTACTATGTAGTTCAGGCTGGCTTCAACCTCGTTGCAGTCCTCCAGTCTCGCCCTCTTAGATGCTGGGATTATAAACACAAACCACCACCCAAGGCTCCTTTTTTAAAAAGTTTTGAAGACTGTGAAGTATGTCTTGCTCTCAACATGGTAGTTTTGATAGGAGACAGAAATTGGCTAGGCAGTCAAGGTAACAGAACCCCCAAAAGTGATTTTTTTTCTTGGTTTATCGAGGCAGGGTCTCCCTCTAGCCCAGGCTGACCTGGAATGGAATTCACTATGTACTCTCACAGTGGCCTCCAACTCATGGCAGTCCTCCCATCTCTGCCTCCCAAGTGCTGGGATTAAAGACACCACTCCCAGTGTGAATGGTTTTTTTATTCCTTGACTAAAAGCAGGAAATGTCACTAAATTTGCAGAAACCTGGATGTTTACACCCTCCAGAAAAGATTTCTAGATTAAACTTGCACGTTTCCTAGAGGACAGAAACTCTGATCCATACCTAAGATTATTGGCAAAGCTGTAAAATCCGGTCTTTGTCCATAGTAACCTTCCAACCTGGTCTTCCTCACGTAGCCACTCCCATAAAAAAAAATAAAAATAAAAATAAAAACTCTGAGGTGGGCTTCTCAAACCCCTTCTTGCCTCCCTGGGCAAGACCTTCACCTTGCTTCCTTTTCCTTTTCTTTTTCTTATGTTCTGGACTCAAGCCCCCTTCTCTCCATCCTCCCAAAGCTTTAAGCTATAATAAAATCTTACTGAACCTTATCATCTGGTCTGTGGATTTTATTCTTCGATTTCATACGACAAAGATCTAGGAAAAAAACCCAAATTATCCGTGCATTGCCGTGCAAGGAACCCAAAATTCCTGTATCAGTTTCTCTGCATAAATTTTTCTGAAACCACACATACACTGGAGTAAACAACTGAGGATTTGCAATTGATAGTTATGATTTATAGGACTGATCCTAAGTTTCTTCCTAGGAAATGGAATGATTCCTAGTTTTCAGGGAAGGTTAAAGACTTATTACATAAAATATATCAGAGCTTGGTGTGGTGGTGCACACCTTCAATCCCAGCACTGCAGCCTGGGACTTCAGACTGAGTTCTGGGTCAGCCTGGGCTAGAATGAGTCCCTACCCCGGAAAAAAAAATGTATTAGACACATGAGGAGACATGGCTAAATAAAATTTGTGGACAAAACATCTCTAATCAAAAATATTTTTAGCAGTGCCGGGCATGGTGGCGCATGCCTTTAATCCCAGCATTTGGGAAGCAGAGGTAGGAGGATCCTTGTTAGTTCAAGGCCACCCTAAAACCACATAGCGAATTCCAGGTCAGCCTGGACTAGAGTGAGACCCTACCGCAAAAAAAAATAAAATAAAATAATTTTTTAAAGACTTTTAGTGCTAAAACAAGACCCTACCTAGAAAAAAAAATTTTTCATTAAAAAAATATTTTTAGCTTAGATTTAAATCAGTGGTGCACATTTTTGGTCAGGCACTTCTCCAGTACACACTTAGCTTATTCTCTACACTTTTCCCACACCTTTCTGTACCTGAGTATGGCCTATTTCTTCCCAACTCTTGTGTGCTGCTTGCCCACCTCTTTTCATTCAAATAATTTCTCACCCAAAGTTTTCCCTACTAGAAGTTTTTTTTTTTTTAAAGTAAGTTTGGTGAAAAAAACTTTTTTTTGTTGTTGTTTTGGTTTTTATTTCTAGATATAGTTCAACTCTAGCCCATGTTGATCTGGAACTCACTCAGTAGTCCCAGGCTGGCTTGAAATTCACAGTGATCCTCCTACCTCTGCCTCATAAGTGCTAGAATTAATGGTGTGCACTACCAGGTCTGGCTTTAAAAAAAAAAAGCAGGATCTAACTTTACCCCAGGCTGGCCTCAATCTCAAAATGATCCCCTTACTTCAGCCTTCTGAGTGCTAGGATGTAATATGTGTGCCACTGCATCAGATGAAAATACTTTCTTTTTAATAAAACATCAAAATTTTATTGTTTGAAGAATACAGCATATGAAATCACAAGAACCTCAAAATGAAGTCACTAGACTTTGAACGTATAACACATGATCAGGTGCAGCAAAATATTAACCTGAACTGCATGAAAAAGAAAAAGGGGACTGGAGCAATGGCTCAGTGGTTCAAGGTAATGGATTACTTCATATTACTTTAAGTGGATTTTTCTTTGTGTTTCCATACCACAAACAATATGCCATTTCCTCCCACAACCCTGGATTCCCAGTAAAAATCACTACCATACATTACCTACTAAAACCAAATTAAAGCTTCTCCCTTTTCACAAGCAGGTTGAAACCACTTATGTTTCCTATAGGGCTGATCACTTACAACACAGTTTTTTAAAATTCTTTTTTATTTTTATTTTATTTTTTACTTTTTCAAATTTTTATTAACAACTTCCATGATCATAAAAAATATCCCATGGTAATACCCTCCCTCCCCATACTTTCCCCTTTGAAACTCCATTCTCCATCATATCCCCTCCCCATTTCAGTCTCTCTTTTATTTTTTAAAAATCTTTTTGTTTATTTTTATTTATTTGAGACAGACAGAGAGAGAAAGAGGCAGAGAGAGAGAGCTAGAGAGAGAGAGAGTGGGCGTGCCAGGGCTTCCAGCCACTGCAAACGAACTCCAGACGCATATGCCCCCTTGTGCATCTGGCAATCATGGGTCCTGGGGAATCAAGCCTCGAACTGGGGTCCTTAGGTTTCACAGGCAAGCGCTGAACCGCTAAACCATCTCTCCAGCCCTCTCTCTTTTATTTTGATGTCATGATCTTTTCCTCCTCTTATAATGGTCCGGTGTAGGTAGTGTTGGGCACTGTGAAGTCATGGATATCCAGGCCATTCTGTGTCTGGGGGGAGTACGTTGTAAGGAGTCCTACCCTTCCTTTGGCTTTTATATTCTTTCCACCACCTCTTCTGCATTAGACCCTGAGCTTTGGAAGGTGTGATAGAGATATTACAGTACTGAGCACTCCGGGCACTTCTTTCCAGCACCATGATGCCTTCTGAGTCATCCCAAGGTCACTGCCATCAGAAAAGAGAAGATTCTCTACCAAAGTGAGAGTAGCATCAATATAAGGGTATGAATATTCAGAGAAGTGCTTACTGGGCAATTTGATAAGCATAGTTTACACATTTAGCCAGACAGCAGCAGACGTTAGACCCCTAGGGCTCATGACTACCCCTGTTGTACATTTTCACTATCAGGGATGTATTCCCTCCCATGGAACAGGCCTCCAGTCCAATTGGAGGGCAGTTGGTTTCCACCATGACAGATGTGCCACTATTGTACCTGGTGGCTTATTTGGCCTGGCTGGCCAAATATAAGGCTTTCAGTGTCCACTGTTGAGTATCTTCACTGGTGATTTCTCTTTCTCCCATTGAACTGCATGCAAAATGGCTTCTTCCAACTTTCTGTCAGCTGGTCTACATGGAGGAGGTTATTAGCTCAGTTCTAGCAGGATTTCTCAGTGGCCTTGCAGCCCAAGTATGTGGAGTCTTCAGCAATAGGGTCTTACCATCTATTCCTGGTGGGAAACCAAGGGCCTCAGTAATGTCCTATAATGTTTTGGGGGCATCAGGGACCTCCCTGGCCAAAAACTCACTGGAAGGTATCCCATCCCTGGCACTGAAAATTTTCTAGCAACAATCTATGGCTCCTGAGACAACACACTTTCTTAAAAGCAAACTTTTGGGCTGGAGAGATGGCTCAGCAGTTAAGGCACTTGCTACAAAGCCTAACAACCTAAGTTTGAATCCCCACTGCCCACATAAATTCAGAGGCACAATGTGGCACATGCATCTGGAGTTTGTTTGCAGCTCTCTGTCTCATTCTGACTCTTTCTGCTCATAAATAAATTTAAGTTCTCTACGATCTTCCTGTGGCCAGAGAGGTAGATAAGCCCTCAGTGACCCAGAGGTTGGGCGAATGGATGTGCCCGCCCACAGCTGTGCAAGACACGCTCCCCGCAAATAAAATAAAATACATCTAAAAAAATTTTTAAAGTAGACTTTCTAAAGCTATTACTTGGGCTGGAGAAATGGCTTAGTGGTTAAGGCACTTGCCTGCAAAGCCTAACAACCCAGATTCGATTCCCCAGTACCCACGTAAAGCCAGATACACAAAGAGGTACATGCATCGGGAGTTTGTTTGCAGTGATTGGAGGCCCTGACTCACCCATTCTCTCTACTTCTCTTTGCTTGCAAATAAAAAAGTAATAAAATTAAATAAAATAAGCCTTTGAGATGTCATAGGATAAATTACGCTATAAAACTAGTGTTTACCGCTACACAAAACAATAACAAAACCGAAAACAACTCACCAAATTTATACAATTACTTATAGAACACATTCTTTTCCTAGTTTTTTTTTTTTATTATTAATTAGTTTTGTACTCAGCCACTACAGTCAATTTGGTACCATTGTTAGGCTCATCCATGTCCTACCCCCTCCCCCAGGCCCCTCCTTGTTGAGGTATATGGGTCATGCATTGTGGAGTTAGCCCACAGTTATGGGTAGGAGAAATGTCTCTGCATATCATAACCCAATGTGTGGCTCTGACATTCTTTCCAATCCCTCTTCTGCAAAATTTCCCTGAGCCATGTTGGGTTCATTTTTGGTCTGCTTCAGTGATGAGGTGTTGGGGGCCTCTGGGTCTCTGGATATCTGATTTGGTAGGAGTTGATTTTTCTCTGTGTTGATCTCCTTCACCCTTGTGCTGGTTCCCGGGTCACCAAGAAAACAGCACCCTTGCTTGTTTCGCCAATTTTTCTTAGTTTCAGCCGGGGCCCTTTGGAGGTATGATGGGGTGGCTCTCTCCTTAGGATCTGTGTGTATCTGAAAAAGAGAAGCAGATTCTCCAATGGAGAGTAAAGTTAGCACCTGACAAATGAGGTAACCCTTACTTTTTTATAGAGAATTTAATAGGTGTAGGCCCTCTTGTAGCCCATGATTGATGGTAGCTTGATAATGGAGAGTGGGTTTATGTTTGGATATGGTTCTGACTTGTTTCCCAGATCCAGCTATGGGTCCTGTACCACTGAGGGGATCAGTTAGCCAAATCAAGAGCAGTTGGTTTCCCACCATGGCTGTGCACTTGTGTGAGCATCATGACAGGTTATTTGCTGCTAAGTAGGTTAGACCATCAGTTGTTTGGGCAGATATTGGTCATTTTCCCCTAGTCGCCCATGTAGCACCTTCTGGCACTAGACTCGCTGATTGACTGGAGACTGACTCTTCCAGCTTCCAGACATGCCATTCCATTTTACATGTCAACTGCATAAGGTGTCTTCAGCAGTAGGGTCTTACCACTAACCTTTTGTGGGTCATCAAGTACTCTGACAGAAATCTGTCTTTCTTTTTGGAAACCTTGTAGGTCTCTCTGATCAAAAGCTCATTGTGGATGATAGCCATATGCTGGTACTTGGAGTTACAGGTCAGTGCCCACTAAGAAAAGGAAGAAAAAGATAACTAATATAAAAGAGTTAGAGAGAAGAGAGGCAGAGAGAGAGAGAGAGAAGCTGTAGAAGATTAAGGTCAGTCTTCATCATACACTCTCCAGTGTCTTGTGGCTCAGGTGTTCCTTCTAAGGGCCTGGTGAAGGTTCAGCCATTTGGTCTGCCTTTTAGGATGTAGAATTTTATGGTACTATTACGGTTTGGGTCTAGATTTGTGTTTCCCACCCCCTCTTTTCCCTCCCCTCCCTCTTCCTAGTTTTTGTTTTGTTTTGTTTTGGGTTTTGGGTTTTGGTTTTTCGAGGTAGGGTTGGTTTTTTTGTTTTGTTTTTGTTTTTGTTTTTTTGTTTGTCGAGGTAGGGTCTCACTCTAGCTCAACCTTGAATTCACTATGTAGTCTCAGAGTGGCCTCGAACTCACAGCGCTCCTCCTACCTCTGCCTCCCACGTGCTGGGATTAAAGGGCTGTGCCACCACCTCTGGCTTCCTCCTAGTTTTTCAATGTCTTATTTTGAGGTTTCTCTAAACAAGTATGTTTATCTGAGCATATTTATTTATTGACCATACTAATTTTTTTTATTAAGAACATACTTTGGGGTTTTTGTTTTGTTTTGCTTTTGGTCTTTTTTTGTTTTGGGGTGTGTGTATGTATGGGGGGGTTCAGGTAGGGTTTCACTCTAGCCCAGGCTGACCTGGAATTCACTATGTAGTCTCCAAAAGATGGGCTGGAGAGATGGTTTAGCAGTTAAGGTGTTTGCCTGCAAAGGCTAAGGACCCTTGTTTGATTCTCCAGGACCCACATAAGCCAGATGCACAAGAAGGCACTTGTGTCTAAAATTCCCCCATGATATTTACATGTAAAAATATTAAGTAAACTTGCCCTTTTATTTCTTGATTTATCTCATGTCAGTTTAATTCTCAGACCAACACAAAGAACCTAAAAGAGTAGGGAAAATATTTTTCCTTCCCTACACAGCCAAAACTGAAAACAACCCCAATGTTCATCAGAAAGTAACACAGAAAAATAAATTGTGGCATAAATGCTATTCAGCAATTGAAACAAAAGAGTTACAAATATGCATAACAATGTATCAATTTCATTATGCTAAAGTACATTTTTTGTCATTCATCTATGTGACAGTTTAGAACAAGTAAGTTTATGTAATGAAAGGATGATAAAATGATTTCTTGTGAGGCAAGGATAGTGGGCATTATAAGAAGTACACAATTGTGCAATAGTGGCACATAGCCTATGCAGGTAACCAACCGCTCACAGATTGGACATGAAACTTGCTCAGTGGGGGGGGAACTCATGTCTGGTTCTGGAAACCAAGCCAGATTCCCAAAGATGAGAAACCAATAGATTCTAGAAAGAATCTCCACTATTCTTTAGCTAAGAAGAGTGGGCACATACATCATCAATAAGTCTCTCTAGTAACTATGTTCATCCCCTTTAATTCAAACTGCTTTCATTTTTGGTTGGAGAATATTTTATCTTACAGATGGTGGAGAATACTGGGGAAATCCAGGATACATCAATACATTAAGAATAGAGGCTCGGGAGGCAGAGGTAGGAGGATCACCATGAGTTTGAGGCCACCCTGAGACTACCAAGTGAATTCCAGGTCAGCCTGGGCTAGAGTGAGAACCTACCTTGAAAAACCAAAAAAAAAAAAAAAAAGAATAGAGGACCGACTGTCTACCATGAGATGGCTAACCTCCACCTCATCTACCCTGGCTAGAAGTCATTGCAGAGGAAGTAGTGACATGAGTATTGCTCTCACAGCTTGCCTGAAAACTGGTTCCATGGAGATGGTGACAATGTGGTCACTCAAACCTCATCACAACAGAGATCCATGGGCTGGAGAGATGGCTCAGAGATTAAGACATTTGCCCACAAAGCCTAACAACTCAGGTTCAATTTTCCAGTACCCATGTAAAGCCAGTTACACAAAGTGGAGCATGCATCTGGAGTTAATTTGCAGCAGCCGGAGACCCAAGTCCCTAGCACTAAAATTTTCTAATAACAATCTATGGCTTCTGGAGACATTATTCACCCCCACGGGATACTTCTGCTTGAACTCTCTATCCTCTTTTTTTTGCTTGTTTGTTTTCAATGTAGGGTCTTACTCTAGTCTAGGCTGACCTGAAACTCACTCTGTGGCTCCAGCCTGACCTTGTACTCACAGTGATCCTCCTACCTCAACCTCCTCAGTGATAGGATTAAAGTTCTGTGCTACCATGCCCAGCTGGACATTTTATTTTTTCACACCAATGCTAATAAAATCCATGTCATTTCTTCAAGTGTCAGAATTGCACATATCAATATTGGGAATGGAAAAGAATTGCACACAATCAGATTGTAATATTTTGAAAAACATTCAGTCAGCCATGATGGTATATGCTTTTAATCTCAGCACTCAGAAGGCTGAGGCAGAAGATTGCTATGAATTCAAGGCCAGCATGGGCAGTGAGCTCCAGGTCAGCATGAGCTAGAGTGAAGCCATGTTTCAAAAAAGCAAAACCAGGGGGCTAGAGAGATGGCTTAGCATTTAAGGTGCATGCTTGCAAAGCCTAAAGACCCAGGTTCGATTCTCCAGGTCCCACGTAAGCCAGATGCACATGGTGGCACATGCATCTGGAGTTCATTTATAGTGCCTAGAAGCCCTAGCATGCCCATTATCTCTCTCTCTCTCTCTCTCTCTTTCTCTCTCTCTCTGTCCTTCTCTCTCTGACTGTAATAAATAAATAAAAGTAAAATCTTAAAAAAAAAAAAAAAAGCAAAAGCAGGGGGCTGGAGAGATGCCTTAGTGGTTAAAGATGTTTGCTTTCAGGCTGGAGAGATGGTTTCGCAATTAAGGCACTTGCCTGTGAAGACTAAGGACCCAGGTTCAATTCCCCAGTACCCATGTAAGCCAGATGCACTAAGTGGTATGTGTGTCTGGAGTTTGTTACAATGGCAACAGGCCCTGCACATGCTTTCTATCTCTTTCTCTTTCTCTCTCTCATAAATAAATAACCTGACTATGTCACTTTTGGCCTTTTGGAACTGATTTGCAGGAGGAATGTGGAAGGATTTGAAACCTTGGTCTAAGAGATGCTTTGCAGTGCTCTAAGGAGAGCTTGATGGACCATTCTGTTCAGAGTTTGAAAAAATGGAATGCAGAAAGAACAACGAGGCTTGGTTTAAGAAGGGAAGAAAGAGCTGGGTGTGGTGGTACACACCTTTAATCCCAGCATTCGGAAGGTAGAGGTAGGAGGATCACTATGAGTTTGAGGCCACCCTGAGACTACATAGTGAATTCCAGGTCAGCCTGGACTAGAGTGAAACCCTACCTCGAAAAGCCAAATAAATAAATAAAATAAAATATTTTTTTAAAAAAAAAGAAGGGAAGAAAGACCTTTATCCTCACTGGACTAGTGGCAGTCTGTGTGAGAGGTTTACTGCATTCTTCCCATGTTCTGAGAACTTGTGCTGGGTCATGTCGCATAGAAATGGACAGGTATAAGCAGAAGGATATGGCACAGAAAGAAATGAAAGCTTTGGGTGAAAAAGCTTTGGGCCACAACTACTGTCCATTCAGCTGCAATTATTTGAGAGATCACCACCATTAAGGTCAGGCCAGCTTTTCTGCACTGGGACAGCAGAAAGAATGATGACATTTTTGAATATAGGGATCCTGAATGATAAAGAAGTGTCCTGCTCTTTAAGGTTGGCTTTATTCCCTGCTGGATTAACAAATTTGGTAGCCCACTTGGTACTACAGAGTATACAAAATACAAGAAAGAAAGGGTCATTGGTTTTTCAAGTTGCTTTGTTATTTTGGACATGGCCCCTAGGGGATGTGGATCAGGGACATTGTCCCTGAATAGAGACCATGGAATTCATGTCATGGAAAATCCACGGGTTACAGTGGAGACCCTAGGCTTGAACTGAGATTCCAGAACTGTGTGGTGGCTGCCAAGGAGAGCTGCAGGTCCAGGATGTATTGTTCCCTGGGCTGTGAGCAGCCCAGATGGAGTGCTGGAATTGGAACTACAGAGATTTTTGTCACCAGTTACAGATGTTGGACTTGGAGTTACAGGATTTGATATTTGCCCTGTTTTTTGCATTGGTTCAATCTTTCCTTGCAATGTCATCTTTTGCAGTGTGACTGTTTACTCTGTGTCATGTGTTTTTGTTTTACAGCTCACAGTTAAGAGACCTTGAACTATGGGGATGTTGGAATAGTATTGGGATTAATAAACACCATGGGGACTTCTAAAGTTGGACTGATGCATTACATTTTACATCATAGATGGTCATCAGTTTATGAGAGCCAGGGGTGGAATGTGGTTGGTTTGAATTAGATGTCCCCATAAACTCATGTGTTTTGAAGGCTTGGTTCCCAGCTGTTGGTAATTTGGGAGGTGATGCCTTGATAGAGGAAGTATGTTATTGGGGACAGGCTTATAGGTGTTTATAGCCAGTTTCCTTTATTAGAATCTGGCTCACTCACCTGCTGTTCTTCTCTACCTGATGTTGGGAAGGAGGTGATGTCCAGCCTCTGCTCATGACATCTTTCCCCTGACATCATAGAGCTTCCCCTGGAGAAAGTAAATCAAAATAAACAACTTTCCTCCCATCAGCTATTTTTTGGTAGGGTGCTTTGTGCCAGAAAAAAGAAGGTAACTACAATAACAGCTTTTAAAAGTTGTGGGGATGGGCTGGAGAGATGGATTAGCAGTTAAGGTGCTTGCCTGCAAAGCCTAAGGACCCAGGTCTGGTTCCCCAGTACCCAAGTAAACCAGATGTACAAGATTCTACGTATGTCTGGAGTTCATTTGCAGTAGCTGGAGGCCCTGGCATGCCCATTTTCTCTCTATCTGCCTCTTTTTCTCCCTTTCTTACCAATAAATAATAAATTTTTTTTAAGTTGTGGGGAGAGCCGGGCATGGTGGCACACACCTTTAATCTCAGCACTTTAGAGGCAAAGGTAGGGAGATTGCTGTGAGTTAGAGGCCACACTGAGACTACATAGTTAGTTCCAGGTCAGCCTGGGCCAGAGTAAGACCCTACCTTGGAAAATCAAAATAATAATAATAATAATAATAATCACAATAAAAAAGTTATGAGGAGGTTGGGGAAATGGTTCCATGGGTAAAAATACTTACTGTACAATCATAAGTGCCTAACAGGGCCTGATTCACCCTGGGTTTGATTCCCCAGCACCCATGTAAACAGCTAGCATGTCCACATGCACCTGTAACTCCAGTCCTGTGTGGAACAAAGATAAGAGAATCACTGGGATTCATTTGTCAGTCAGTCTCTCCTAAAATGGCAGCTATGGGTTTAGTGAAAGACTCTGTGTCAAGAAAATGGTGCAGGAGAATGATCAAAGAGAATACCTGATGTTCTCCTCTGGCCTCCACACATGTGCATGGAATGTGCACATCTGCACACATGCGCATACATTACACATACATATTATACCACAATACTATACACAGACAAACACACACACACAGTCACAGTTTTCATTTGGTCATGTGAAGGATAGGCAGCTCTTCATCCCCTATGGCCTTTCTCAGATTTTGAGAAGAAAATAGGATTTCTATGTACATCAAGTGATGATGGGATGATGGGGTATGAAACACTGCTGTGAAGAACACCAAAATGAGGGACTGTGTGTTGACTTTGGTCTCATTGGGACTCCTGAGTTGCATCTAGAACCATGCAAATGTCTATTTGATCATATTAAAAATGTGACTACATCAGAACAGGTGACATGATGTTCAGGACTGCAGAAAAGTTCCAGCAGGGCTGGAGAGGTAGCTAAGTGGTTAAGGCGCTTGCCTGCAAAGCCAAAGGACCCAGGTTCAATTCCCTAGGACCCATGCAAGCTCGCTCTCTCTCTCTCTCTCTCTCTCTCTCTCTCTCTCTCTTTCCCCGTCTCTCAAGTAAATAACTAATATTTTTTTAAAAGAAAAATTTCAAGCCAGGTGTGGTGGTGCATACCTTTAATCCTAGCACTTGGGAGGCAGAGGTAAGAGGATCACCATGAGTTCAAAGCCACTCTGAGACTACATAGTGAATTCCAGATCAACCTGGGCTAGAGTGAGACCCTACCTTGAAAAACAAAAAGAAAGAAAGACAAAAGAAAGAAAAGTTCCAGTACTTTGGCATTCACAGTCACTGGAAAACCAGCCCCCTATTAACTCTTCAGAAAATTCGTGTATAAGAAGTTCATTTATTTCTCTAATCTTAACCACTTGAGTATTTTTTACCACATACTATACTTCCTGTAAAGGAGTTCAGTTTTGTTGATCTCAAAATGAGGGATGGAGAAATGAGATCTGAACTGTCATAGGAAAAAGAGGAAGTCACCAAGTCACAGGGGTGGGTCCAACATCTTTAAGAATAAATTAAAGTGAATTAAAGAAAAATCTGCTCCAGGGCTGGGGAGATGGCTCAATGTTTCCAGGCACTTGCTTGCAAAACCTGCTGGCCCAGGTTTGATTCCCCAGTATCCATGCAAAGCCAGACATACAAAGTGGCACATTCAAACCACAGTGCAGGTAGGAATATCCTGAGGCACAGCCTCCTGCCAGACTGACCAAGGCCCTAATTACCTCACAGCAAACACCAATAACCCTGCTGAGGACAGCTCTCAGGGAAATGAGGACCAAAGGAGAGGGGATATAAAACTATAACCTGTGTAAAAAATAAAAATAATTTTTAAAAAAAGTGGCACATGCACCTGCAGTTTACTTGCAGCAGCAAGAGGTCCTGGAGCACCCATACTGTCTTTATCACTCTCTGTCTCTTTCTCAAATTGATAAGTAATATTAGAAAGAAAAGTCTGGCTGGAGACATGGCTCAGTGGTTAAGTTGCTTGCCTGTAAAGCCTAAGGATGCAGGTTCAATTCCCCAGTACCCACATAAAACCAGGTGTACACAGGGATGGGATACCTTCCAGTGAATTGCTGACCAGGGAGGTCCCTGATGCCCCAAAACATTATAGGCCATTGCTGAGGCCCTTGGTTTCCCACCAGGAATAGATGGTTAGACCCTATTGCTGAAGACTCCACATACTTGGTCTACAAGGCCATTGAGAAACCCTGCTGGAACTGAGCTGAAAACCTCCTCCATGTAGACCAGCTGAAAGAAAGCTGGAAAAAGCCATGCTGCATACAGCTCAATGGGAGAGAGAGAAATCATCAGTGAAGATACCCAACAGTGGACATTGCAAGCCTTATATTTGGCCAGCCAGGCCAAATGAGCCAACAGGTGCAATAGTGGCATGTCTGTTATGAGGGAAACCAACCACCTTCTAATTTGACTGGAGGCCCGCTCCATGGGAGGGAATACATCCCTGATAGTGAAAATGTACAACAGGGGTAGTCATGAGCCCTAGGGGTGTAACGTCTGCTGCTGTCTGGCTAAATGTATATACTATGTTCACCAAACTGCCTAGTAAGCACTTCTCTTAATGTTCATACCCATATATTAATGCTACTCTCCCTTGGGGTTAGAGAACCTTCTCTTTTCAGATGTCAGTGGTCTTGGGATGACTCAGAAGGCACCATGGTGCTGAGAAGAAGTGACAGAGGAGTGCTCAGCACTGAAATATCTAAATCATACCTTCCATGTCTCAGGGTCCATTACGTAAGAGGTGGTAGAAAGAATGTGAGAGCCAAAGGAAGGGTAAGACTCTTTACAGCATGCTCCATCAGACACAAAGTGGCCTGGATATCCATGACCTCATAGTGCCTGACATGACGGACACAAGACCATCATAATAGGAAGAAAAGATCATAACATCAAAATAAAAGAAAGACTGATTGACAGGGGGAGGGGATATGATGGAGAGTGGAGCTTCAAAGGGGAAAGTTGGGGGAGGGAGGGAATTACCATGGGATATTGTTTACAATTATGGAAGTTGTCAATAAAAGAAAATAAAACTTAAAAAAAGAGACTGGAAAATTTTCATTACAGAATTTTTGCACTCTGTCCTGATACTGGGCTCCATAATTTGTAGTCCACCATAAAGTCATGCATCTTATTAATCTGCTTTGCTATTTGTGAGTAACTTGATCACATTACTTGCATTAGATTTTATACATTGAAAGCATGAATTAGTTAAATATAAACATTTGAAGCAAAAAAAAAAAAAGATGAAAAAAAATCAGATGCACAAAGTGGCGCATGTATCTGGAGTTTCTTTTCAGTGGCTAGAGGCCCTGGCATACCAATTCTTTTTCTTTCTTTCCTTATTTTTTTTTTCTTTCTTTGAGGTAGGGTCTCACTCTAGTCCAGGCTACCTGGAACTCACTATGTAGTCTCAGGGTGGCCTCAAACTCACGGTGATACATCTACCTCTGCCTCCCAAGTGCTGGGATTAAAGGCATGTGCCACCACACCCAGCCTCTTTCCTTCTTCTTCTTCTTCTTCTTCTTCTTTTTTTTTAATACCTTTTCTTTCTTTTTTTAAAAGATTTTATTTTCATTTATTTATTTATTAGGGACAGAGAGGGTGAGAGAAGGAGAGAGACAAAGAATGAGAAGGCACGCCAGGGCTTCTAGCCACTGCAAATGAACTCCAGATTCATATGCTACCATGTGCATTTGGCTTATATGGGACCTGGAGAATCTATTCTGGGTCCTTAGGCTTCACAGACATGTGCCTTAACTGCTAAGCCATCTCTCCAGCTCCTCAGTCTTATTATGATCTTTATGGTGGTACCTTCCTCTGCTTCTTGTCCAAGTCCATATATTATGCCTCTGTTTCCAATTCAAAAAAAAAAAAAAAAACAGAAAAAAAATCTGGGCCTAAATGGATTCACACAAATGCTTCTCAACTTTTCCATAAAATAGAAAAGGAACGAATACTACCACACTCCTTCTATGAGCATTACCCTGATACCCAAACCAGACAAAGGCAGAACAAAAAAAAGAAAATTATAGAGTAATCTCCCTCATGAATGTAGTAACAAAAATTCTCAACAAAATACTGGCAAATGGAATATGAGAATATATCAAGGGCTGGAGAGATAGCTTAGCAGTTAAGGCACTTATCTGCAAAGCCTAAGGACACAGGTTCAACTCCCCAGAACCCATGTATACCAGATGCACAAGGTCACGCATGTGCATAAGGTGGCACATGTGTCTGGAGTTCAACTGGAGGATCCAGAGGCCCTGGTGTGCTAATTCTCTTCTCCCTCCCTCATAAGAAATCTAAAAAATAAAATAAATGAATATGTCAAAAAACTCATTCATCCTGACCAAGTAAGTGTTGGTAAGAATAACTTGAGACAAAGCCCCCTGCCAGACTGACCAAGGCCCTAATTACCTCACAGGGAACACCAATAATCCTGATGGGGACAGGCCTCAGGGAAATGAGGACCAAAGGAGAGGGGATATAAGACTATAACCTACGTAAAAAATAAAAATGATTTTTAAAAAGGTGGCACATGCACCTGCACTTTACTTGCAGCAGCAAGAGGCCCTGGTGCAGAGATGCAGGGATGGTTCAACATATGCAAATTGATAAATGTAATGCACTACATAAATGGACTGAGGAACAAAAATCACATGATCATCTCAATAGATGCAGAAAAGGCATTTAACAAAATCCAACATCCCTTCATGGTAAAAGTTTTAAAGAAACTGAGGCTATTTATGACAAGCCTATAGCCAACATAACATTAAATGGGGAAAAAAACTTGAAGCTTTCCATTAAAATCTGGAAGAAGACAAGGGTGCCCATTGTCCTCACTTTTATTCACTATAGCACTGGAAGTCTTATCTATAGTAATAAGGCAAGAGATACACATAAAAGGGATACAAATTGGAATACATAAATACATAAAGTACCCTAAAGGCTACCAGCAAACTGCTAGAGCTGATAAATGTTGCAGGATACAAAATTAACACATACAAGTTGCCTTCCTATAAACTAACAACAAACATGCTGTGGATGAAGTAAGGGGAACACTTCCATTCACAATTGCCTCAAAAAAATAATAATAAAGTACCTTGAAATAAACCTAACCAGTGAAATGAAGGATATCTACAATAAAAACTTTAAAACACTCAGGAGAGAAATTGCAGAAGACACTAGGAAATTGAAAGGCATCCCATGTTCTTGGATTGGAAGAATCAGTGTTGTGAAAATGTCAATCTTACCAAAGCAATCAACACATTTAATGCAATTACCATCAAAACTCCAAGGGTGGACTGGAGAGATGGCTTAGCCATTAAGGCACTTGCCTGCAAAGCCAAAGGACCCAGGTTTGATTCCCCAGGACCACATAAGCCATATGCACAAGGTAGCACATGTGTCTGGAGTTCGTTTGCAGTGGCTGGAGGCCCCGGCGTGCCCCTTCTCTCTGTCTCTGTCTCTGTCTCTCTCTCTCTCGCAAATGAATAAAATGAATAAATATTCAAAAATTTTAATGGCCTTCTTTACAGAAATAGAAAAAAATCCTAAAATTTGGTTTTTTGTTTGTTTTCAAGGTATGGTTTCACTCTAGTTCAGGCTGACCTGGAACTCACTATGTAGTCTCAGCATGGCCTCCAACTTGTGGAGATCCTCCTACCTCTGCCTCCTGAGTGCTGGGATTAAAGGCGTGCATTACCACACCAGGCCTAAAATTCATTTGGAAGCACATAAAACCTTGAGTAGCCAAAACAATTTTGAGCAACAAAAATAAGTTGTCTGGAGGTATCACCATACCTGATTTCAAGCTATACTACAGAGCCATAGTAACAAAAACAGCATGGTGCTGTAACAAAAATAGACACAGATCAATGGAACAGAATAAAGGACCCAGATGTAAATCCAGACAGCTACAGCCATCTGATTTTTGACAAAAATGCCGAAAATATTCATTGGAGGAGAGATAGCCTCTTTAACAAATGGTGCTGAGAAAACTGGATAGTTACCTGTAGAAGAATGAAAATCTATCATTATCTATCTCCATGTACAAGAATCAAGTCCAAATGGATCAAAGACCTTAATATCAGACTGAAACTCTGAAACAGCTAGAGGAAAGAGTAGGGGAAACCCTTCATCATATTCACCTAGGCAACAAGTTTCTGAATACAGCTCCAGTTGCTCAGGAAATAAAACCACTAATCAACCATTGGGCTCTCATGAAATTACAAAGATTTTTTTTTTTTCTAGGTTGGGTCTCACTCTAGTCCAGGCTGACCTGGAATTCACTATGTAGTCTCAGGGTGGCCTCAAACTCACAGCTATCCTCCTACCTCTGCCTGTGATTAAAGGCATGCACCACCATGCCTGGCTAAATTACAAAGTTTCTGTATAGCAAAGGACACTGTGAATAGAGCAAAGAGGCAGCCTACAGAATGGGAGAAAATCTTTGCCAGCTATACATCTGACAGAGGATTACTATCCAGGATATACAAAGAACTCAAAAACTAAATAATAAGAAAATAAAAACAACCCAATTTAAAAAAATGGGCTGTGGGGCTGGAGGAATGGCTCAGAGGTTAAGTGTCACCTGCAAAGCCAAAGGACCCAGGCTGAGTTCCCCAGGACCCACATAAGCCAGATGCACAAGGGGGCACATGCATCTGGAGTTTGCAGTGGGTAGAGGTCCTGGCGTGCCCATCCTCTCTCTCTCTCTCTTTCTCTCTCTCCCCCCCCCAATAAATAAATAAAAATAAATAAAATTTTAAAAAATAAGTAAATAAAAAGTGGGCTATGGCACTAAATAGAGAGTTCTCAAGAGAAGAAATACATATGGCACATATCTTTTAAAATGCTCTATATCCATAGCCATCAGGGAAATGCAAATTAAAACTATTTTGAGATTCTGTCATAGTGGCTATCATCAGGAAAACAAATGACAATAAATGCTGGTGAAGATACAGGAAAAAAGGAACCCTTCTACATTGTTGGTGGGGATGTAAACTGGTATAGCCTTTGTGGAAACCAGTGTGAAGGTTCCTGAGACGGCTAAAAATAGATTTACCAAATGATCCAGCTATGCCACTCCTAGGCATATATCCTAAGGACATTTCTCACTACCTTAAAGATACTTGCTTATCCATGTTTATTGCTGCTCTATTTACAATAGCTAGGAAATGAAACCAGCCTAGATGTCCCTCATCTGATGAATGGATAATGAAGATGTGGAACTTTTATACAATGATGTTCTATCCAACAGTAAATAAAAATGAAATTATAAAATTTGTAGAGAAATAGATGGATCTGGAAAGGATTATACTAAGTGAGGTAACCCTAGCCCAGAAAGTCAAGAGCCACATGTTCTCTCTCATATGTGGATCCTAGCTACAAATGTTTAGACTTGTATGTGAGTTGGAGTAAAAATCAGTAACAGAGGCCAATGAGCTAGAAAGGGGCCATACGGGAGGGAGGACAGGAAGGACTTAAGGGAATGGCTTTGTATATATATAAATATATACATGAAAAGATTACTAGGGGTGGAATGGCCTAAGTGAGGTCAGGGGAAAAGATTGAATAAAGGAATAGTGGGAGATGGTTAATCAAAATTTAAGATGTGGCGGGGCGTGGTGGCATATGCCTTTAATCCCAGCACTCAAGAGGCAGAGATAGGAATATCACCATGAGTTCAAGGCCACCCTGAGATACATAGTGAATTCCAGGTCAGCCTGGGCTAGAGTGAAACCCTACCTTAAAGAAACAAAAAAGAAAAAAAATTAAGATGTTATGAATAAGCTGTATGGAAACCTACTTTATTTGATAGTGGCACACACCTAAGCCATATATTGTTACTAGTGCCAGGGATGGGATACCTTCCAGTGAGCTGTTGGACAGGGAGGTCACTGATGCCCCTAAAACATTATAGGCCATTACCAAGGCTCTTGGGTTCCCACCAGAAATAGATGCTAAGAACCTATTGCTGAAGACTCTGCATACTTGGGTTGCAAGGTCACTGAGAAATCACACTGAAGCTGAGCTAAAAACTTCCTCCGTTTAGACCAGCTGACAGAAAGCTGGAAAAAGCTATGCTACATGTAGCCCCATGGGAGAGAGAAGTCATCAGCAGTGATTAACAGCAATGGACACTGCAAGCCTTAAGTTTTTCCAGCCAGGCCAAATGAGCCACCGGTTGCAATAGTGGTATATCTGTTATGGGGAAATCCAACTGCTCACTAATTAGACTGGAAGCCCACTCCACAGGAGGGAATACATGCCTGGTACTGAATACTTAGTCAAAAACCTATGGCAGGGGATTTCATGAGCCCTAGGAGTGTAAAGCCTGATGCTGTCTGGCTAAAAATGCATATATTATGTTCACCAACCTGCCCTGTAAGCACTTTTCTTAATGTTCATGCCCATATTTTAATGCTACTCTCACTTTTGAATAGAGAAGCTTCTCTTTTCAGATGGCGGTGACTACTAGGTTGACTCAAAGGCACCCTAGTGCTGAGAAGTGACAGAGAAGTGTTCAGCACTGAAACATCTCTATCACACATTCCAAGGCTCAGGTTCTATTGTGGAAGAGGTGGCAGAAAGAAATATAAGAGCCAAAGGAAAGGTAGGACTACTTACAATGCAGTCTCCCAGACACGACACAAACTGAGCTCAAATTCCATAACCTGGCAGTGCCTAGCACTACCTACACAAGACCCTCATAATAGGAGGAAAAGATGATGACATCAAAATAAAAGAGAGACTAATTAAGAGGGGGAGGGTATATGATGGAGATTGCATTTGTGAAGGGGAAAGTATGGGAGGGAATTATGGTTTATTGTCTATAATTATGGAAGTTGTCAATAAAAAATTTTTTAAATTGGAGGAAATCAGCCGCTTAATTAAAACATATATATTGACAGAGGTGTGGGTGCATTTGAGACAGGGTCATATAGTATCCCAAGCTGATCTTGAAATCAGTGTGTAGCTGAATTCCCTAATTTGAAAATGACCAATTCCTTTAGCTTAGCACATATAGCATTATCCCAATGTTGATGAACGTCAATGCCTATTATAGCACAGCATTTTCCAAAAAAAGTTAACTTTTATTTTTGGCATGCTCATTAATGTTTATCTTGGTAAGCATCACTATTTGTATAAATATTGAATAGCACAAGAAGTAATTGAATTGTAATTGAACTTGTAACTTGATTCAGTTGAAAAAACTTTCAGTGACTACTGCTGTAGCCAGTTCTAGAGAAATCATGAAATGATCACGACACAGTCTCATCCCATAAGGACCAACACTGTGTTCAAGGCAAGGCCTTGGATGGGCGTCTTGGATAGGTGCTCTTGCTGAGTCATCTTCTCTCCAAACACAGCTTTCTCTGGTTGCTGAGTGGCGATGAATCACTTTCCATTGGTGTCAAAATACCAAAATGCATCTAGTTATTGCAAAAAGGCGGAAGGAGATAAGATCTATTTTTCTTAGATATAATATTTAAATTTTCTCTTTGTGTGTCCACCACTTCCACATTTTGTAAAGAAAAATAAATGCATGCTTTCTGTACCAGCACAGGAGCAAACACTTTGGCCGGCCTGCACATAAAAAGAACAACAGAAAGTGTTCAGCCAGAGCTGGCCCTGGGACCTCTGGTGAGGCTAGTAAAGCTAATTTGCACTCTTACGCACCACCACACCCACCCTCTCTCCATGCCTCCACCATCTGCTAGGCTCCTCTGCCCACCCACACAAGCTCCTTCCAAGCTCCTTTGGCTAGAGCAGACCACAGATGTTTGCTTCCTAGAAAGCCAAGGGGAGACTTCAATAACATCTTTAAGCCATAAATTGCCAAACTTTCAAAAGAAATGATACAGATTCCCTTCTCCTGGTGCCATACTCTCTCTCACTGACCCCTGTTATCTTACATAAAGCCTCTGTTCTCTGTGCACGATAAGTGGTGGGTCTGGAGTCTGTGTGCTTTGTAATTGCCAGTTGTATAATGATAGACAAGACCCAATGCCTACTGTGAGTCTCTCAAAGCACTTCACACAACTGTGCCCAACCCCTTGGCTTCTCTGGGCAACCTCAGACAAAGAACTATCTTAGACAATTGGACAATGGGTGAAAAGCCAAAATGGGATAATAAAATCATTTGGTAAATATAGTGCATCTTACCACGAAGCCTCAGGAAATGGTGAGAGGGCACATTTAACCTGCGACAGCAGATAGCTCAAATGGAATTATTCATTAAACAGATTTAAGATTGACTAAAATTTTTAGGTTTTTGAACCTTCAAATAAGTAAACAAAAACCTGTTAATAACAGATAGAAAATATTATTTTGCCTGAGAAATAATGTGATCTGGTTATAAGCTGACATTTATTTCATATTTTTGTTAAAATCCTGTTAACCTAGAGATTTGACTCAAAAACAAAACATTTTTGCTGTACTTTTTTTTTTTTTTAAATGTAAGGTCTCACTCCAGTCCAGGCTGACCTGGAATTCACTATGTAGTCTCAGGGTGAACTCAACAACCAAGTGCTGGGATTAAAGATTGCACCACCACTCCTGGCCTTAAGATTTTTTTTGTACTTCTTGTTCCTGTTTGTTTTTACTTTAAAAAAATATTTTTTTACTTATTCGAGAGATAGAGTGAGGAGGGCAGATAGAAGAGAGAGAAAATGGGTACACCAGGGTTCTAGCCACTGCAAATGAACTCCAGACACATACACCACCTTGTGCATGTGGCCTACATGAGTCCTGGGGAATTGAACCTGGGTTCTTAGGCTTCACAGGTAAGAACCTTAATCACTAGGTCATCTCTCCAGCCCTGTTTTTACATTTTTTTTTTTTTTTGGTCTCTTATAACAATATCATCCACATGGACTTACAGAGTTAATAAACAAATGAGCAATGCCAGTTTAGAACAAAAAGCAATAAAGGGGCTGGTGAGATGGCTAAGTGGTTAAGGCACTTGCCTCCAGAGCCTAATTACTAGGGTTTCATTCCCCAATACCCACATAAGCCAGATGCTCAAAGTGGCACATGCATCTGGAGCTCATTTGCAGTGGCTAGAGGCCCTGGTACACCCACACTCACTCTCCCTTTCTATCTATTTATCTATCTATCATATATATCTGCTTGAAAATAAATAAAAAATTAAGAGAACAGTAAGTGGCTGGAGAGATGGCTCAGCGGTTAAGGTGCTTATTTGTGAAACCTCACAATTAAGGTTCCCCAAGACCCACATGAAGCCAGATGCGCACAAAGTGGCACATACGAGTAGAGTTCATTTGCAGAGCAGGAGGCCCTGACCCACCCATTCTCTCTGTGTGTCACTCTTCTATCTTCTCTGCTTGCAAATAAGTAAAAATAACATTTTAAAAATCAAAATAAGTCAATAAATGAAGTGAGAATAAAACAAAAAATAGAAAGCTATAAGTGGAATCCAGCTAGAAGGTTGGAAATGCCCTGTAGTTAAGTTTTCTATGAAAAAACTTGTTCATCATTACATTTAAACATAGTAGTACAAACTTGGAAAAGAACTATGGGACTTTGATGTCAGATTTGTGTGATACTGAAAGAATCTAAGTGTATGTTTTTATTTTAATAACAGAGGCCAAAAAATTTACTATAGAACATTTTTCTAATGTTTCCTAGATGAAATTAAGCTGCGACCCAGATTTGGTACAGAACACAAATGTTTCCTACATACAGGCTGAAGACATTCATGTCATTTTTTTGGGGAGTGGGTAACATTCATATCTTTTGTGGCTGCTCACTGTTTTGAGTATTAGGAGACATTCCTCAACAAGTTGAATCTCATCAAATCTCAGGGTCCACCTCCCACTCTTTTTTGTTTGGTTTTTCTTTTTTTTTAATATATTTTTATTTATTTATTTGACAGAGAAATAGGCAAGGAGCAAGAGAATGGGTGCCCCAGAGCCTCCAGACACTGCAAACGAACTCCAGATGCATGCACCCCCTTGTGCATCTGGCTAAGGTGGGTCCTGGGGGATCGAACCTGGGTCCTTTGGCTTTGCAAACAATGCCATCACTCCAGCCCTACTTTGTTTGTTTGTTTGTTTGTTTGTTTTTGTTTTATTTTGTTTTGTTTTGGTTTGTTTTGTTCTGAGGTAGGGTCTTACTTTTGTCCAGGCTGACCTGGAATTCACTATGTAGTCTCAGGGTGGCCTTGAACTCATAGCAATCCTCCTACCTCTGCCTCCCAAGTGATGGGATTAAAGGTGTGTGCCACCATGTCCAGACTCTCTTTTAAAAAAGTAATTGAGAATTTCGTTTGTTTGTTTGTTTGTCCTTATTTATTTGAGAGTGACAGACAGAGAGAAAGGCAGAGAGAGAGAGAATGGGCACACCAGGGCCTCCAGCCACTGCAAATGAACTCCAGATGCATGTGCCATCTTTTGCATCTGGCTTACGTGGGTACTGGGGAATCGAGCCTCGAACCAGGGTCCTTAGACTTCACAGGCAAGTGCTTAATCACTAAGCCATCTCTCCAGCCTAATTGAAAATTTTAATATATGAACATACTGTAATTTGTTCCTATCATATTATCCTCTTTTGTCTATTATAGCTAGACATATGTGCTATTTTTTGCATCTAGCCTTACATGGATGCTGGGTAATTGAACCCAGGCCAACAGGCTTTGCAAGTACCTTAAACAGCTGACCTATCTTCCAAGCCCTGAGAAATGTTTACTTCTCTAGGAATGTTCTCTAGGAATAAAAATAATTTACTAAGCAGGCAGCTACTCTACACATGTCTGACCTATATCTGAGAGCTTCTGTCAACACCAGAAATGGTGTTGTCCAGGCACTGGGACAATCCTGTTCCTACTAATACAGTGTTAGACTCTGGCATCACTGCGGGCAGGCAGAGTGGCTCTGGCCTTCTAGATTCCAGTCTTTCTGCTTCAGGTCTTACATAGGTCAATCATGTCCAACATAGCCTATAGCTGTCAGAAGTAGATGGATGAGATTTGTGGGAGACAAACAAGTGGAGTGTCAAACAAGTGGGACATGCTATTGAAATAGTGACTCTAACAGATATAGATATATCTGTTGTTGTTTTGAGACAGAGTCTCTTGAAGCGCAGGTTGGCTGGGAACTCATTACATACCTGAGGCTGCCCTTAAACTTCTGATTCTCCTGCCTCCACCTCTCAGATGTAGGGATTACAGGTGTGTACCACCACACCTAGCCAGCAGCTATATTTATATGTCCATAATACAGGCATTATTAATTGTGGTTTTCCATTTATATAGAGATTATATAGAGTATAATTTTAAATGTGTCCATACATGCACACACTCAATACTAGAAACCAATTAATAGCCATACTAATGATACATTTTGGACCCTTTTTTAAAACTTCAATTTTTAAAAAAAGTTCATCAGAGCTGGGCATGGTGGCACATGCCTTTAATCTCAGCACCCAGGGGGCAGAGGTAGGAGGATCATTATGAGTTTGAAGCTACCCTGAGACTACATAGTAAATTTCAGGTCAGCCTGGGCTAGATTAGTGAGACCCTACTATGAAAAACCGAAAAGGAAAAAAAGAAAAAAAAAAACTTCATCAGAAGCAGGGTGCGGTAGCACATACCTTTGATCTCAGCACTTGGGAGGCTGAGGTAAGAGGATCGACATGAGTTAGAAATCAGCCTGGGATACAGAGCGAGTTCCAGGTCAGCCTGGGCAAAAGTAAGATCATGCCTTTAACAACAGCAACAACAGCAACAACAACAACAAAATCCAGTCGTGGCAGTGCATGCCTTTAATCCCAGCACTTGGGAGGCAGAGGTAGGAGAATTGCAGTGTGAGTCCACCCTGAGACTACATAGTGAATTCCAGGTCAGCCTGGGCTAGAGCAAGACCCTACCTTGAGCCCCCACCCACCCACCCCCCAAAAAAAAGAAAAGAAAGAAAAACTATACTATTTATTTTCGTGATAGAGATTCTGAAGAAGAAACTAGAGGTAGTTACTGACATTTCAATTTCAGTTTAATTGAAAATACCCCCTGAATGTTAAACAAAACCAAAATGATTGGTTTCATCTGAACTTCAGAAGAATTAGAGACTAGGGGTTTAATTATGCTGCCTGCCCCACACAGAGCCATAGGCACCTATTAACTCCTTCTAGAGTCTATGAGATGGTAGAGCAGCTCAGCAACTGGCCAGACAGGACTCTACATATTTTGTGGTAGCTACTGCAGCCTGTATGCATTGGCACCAGTTCCACTTTTTCCTGCTGCTTAAGGAGCCTATTTACTTCTCCATAATTGCTCTTTTTTTAAAAAAAAATGTATTTTCAAGGAGAGAGAGATGAGAGAAAGAAAGAGAGAGAATGGGCATGACAGGCTTCTAGTCACTGCAAATGAACTCCAGGCACATGCACCACTTTGTGCATCTAGCTTTACATGGGTACTGTGGAATCAAATCAGGGTTGTTGGGTTTTGCAGGAAAGAACTTTAATCAGTGAGCTATCTCTCCAACCCTCCTTTTTTTGACTGACATAATTCCAACTCTAATCACATCTTTGAATATCTATTTCTTTTCTGTGAGGCCCCTCACACATCACAGGGTTGCCCAATATTATCTTAGTCCATTTTCTTTTATGAAAATAGAATAGCTGAGAATGGACAAAGTTTATTTTAGCTCATGAATCTGGAGTAGGGCAAGTCCAAGAGCAAGACACTAGCATCTGGCAAGGACTTTGTGCTGCCCAACTCATAACAGAAAGTGGAGGGCAAGCAGGCGCATACAGAAGGAAGAGAGAAAAAGGGCTGGACTCCTAATAAAGCCAACACTGTTGCACTAAAGATTTAATATTCAAACATGTAAATTTGGTGGAGTGATGGATATACTTAAACCAAAGCAGTTGGGCATGGTGGTGCATGCCTTTAATCCCAGCACTTGAGAGGAAAGAAGTAAGTAGATTGCTGTGAGTTTGAGGTCAGAGTAAGTTCAGGGTCAGTCTGAGTAAGAGTGAGACCCATAGCAAACATCAATAAACATTAATAACATCAAAAAGGAGGGATTGCTTAGTGGTTAAGGCATTTGCCTGCAAAGCCAAAGGACCCAGGTTCGATTCCCCAGGTGGAACCATGTTAGCCAGATGTGCAAGGGGGCGCATGCATCTGGAGTTTGTTTGCAGTGGCTGGAAGCCCTGGAGCGCCCATTCTCTCTCTCTCTCTCTCTCTCTCTCTCTCTCTCTCTCTTCCTCTTTCTCTGTTAAATAAATAAATAAAAATAAAGAAGCATGCCTTTGTCTCTTTTTTCTTTATAGAAAGTATTTCTTTTCTAGGAGTTAGAATGGACACACCAGGACAAACTCCAGATATGAACACCACTTAGTGCATCTGGCTCTTTGTTGGTACTAGGGAATCAAACCCTGGTCATCAGGCTTTGTAAACAAGTGCTTTTAACAGCTGAGCCATCTGTTCAGCCCTCCTCCTTCTTTTTACTTTATTATTTATTTATTTGGTTTTTTGAGGTAGGGTCTCACTCTAACCTAGGATGACCTGGAATTCACTCTGTAGTCTCAGGGTGGCCTCCAACTCACAGTGATCCTCCTACCTCTGCCTCCCGAATGCTGGGATTAAAGGTGTGTGCCACCATACCCGGCTTATTTTTTAAGATTTTATTTATTTATGAGAGAGAGAATGGGCATGCCACAGCCTCTGGCTACTGCAAATGAATTCTAGATGCATGTGCCACTATGTTCATCTGGCTTACATGGGTTCTGGAAGGTTAGACCTAGGTCCTTAGACTTCGCAGGCAAGTTCCTTAACTACTAAGCCGTCTCTCTAGCCCTTCTTCTCAGTCTCCCTCTTGTTCTTCCTCTCCTTCTTCTTCTTCTTCTTCATTTTTTTGAGGTAGGGTCTCATTCTAGCCCAGGCTGACCTGTAATTCATTATGTAGTGTCAGGATGGCCTTGAACTCATGGTGATCTTCCTGCTTCTGCCTCCTCAGTGCTGGGATTAAAGGTATGTGCCAGCACACCCTGCCCCTCTTCTTTTTATATTTATTTATTTATTTAGAGATAGAAATAAACAGATACATAGAAAGATAATGGATGCACCAGAGCCTCTAGCCATTTCAAAGGAACTCTAAATGCATATGCTACCTTGTGCATCTGGTTTATGTGGATACTGGGGAATCAAACCTGGGTCCTTAGGCTTCACAGGCAAGTGCCTTAACTGCTAAGTCATCTCTCCAGCCCCCTTCTTCTTTTTAAATGCAGGGTTTTATTCTAGTCCAAGCTGGCCTCAAATTCAAGGTGATCACCCTACCTCAGCCTCCCAAATACCAAACACTAGGATTATAGGTGTGAGCTACCACTCTTATTCCCTCTTTCTCTTTCTTTTCTTTCTTTCTTTCTTTCTTTCTTTCTTTCTTTCTTTCTTTCTTTCTTTCTTGTTTGCTTGCTTGCTTGCTTTTTAGTCAGTTGTTAGTTAATTTGAGATAAGGAGAGTGTGTATCAGTGCCCCAGGGTCTCTTGCCAGTGCAAAGGAACTCCATATGCATGTGCCACTTTGTGCATGTATGTATTAGTCAGGGTTCTTCTAGAGGACCAGAACAACTTTATGTGGGTACTGGGGAATCGAACCTGGGTCCTTTGGTTTTGCAAGCAAATACTTTTAACCACCAAGCCACCACTCCAGGTCTATCTTCCTTGTTTTCTGCCTATTGTATGACTGTGGGTAATTGAACCTAGGACATCCAGAATGTTAGGTAAGTATTGTGCCACTGAAGTGTAGCTACAGCTCTGATAATCTGAGGATTGATCAGGACCAGAAAACTTAACAGGAACTTTCCTTTCCTCCCCTGCAGTATTACAGGGAAAATAAACTCTTTAGTAATAAAATAATGTACTTGCAAAAGTGACTCAGAGCCAGGCGTGGTAGTGCACACCTTTAATCCCAGCACTCAGGAGGAAGAGGTAGGAGGATAGCTGTGAGTTCAAGGCCACCCTGAGACTACATAGTGAATTCCAGGTTAGCATGGGCTAGAGTGAGACCCTACCTCGAAAAAACAAACAAGCAAAAAAAGTGACTCCTTACCTTCATGGGAAGGGTTAGCTCAATGGCTCTCCTGCACAGGAGTTTGTCTAGGAAGTCAAGGAGAGGACTGTACACATTCTTTCTCTACACAAACTTCTACATACCATGCCCTGAAAATAACCCTTTTTCTAGGGTTGAAGTGGGACAAGGTCCTATGGAATTTTACATACAAGATTTTTAACTACGAAAACAATTAGAACAGTGATGTGGAAATTTGAGGTGTCCTTGAGAGAGCCAGAGCCTTATCTCAGCTCTTGGTAGGTAATTACACAGGAGCTAGGGTCCTGGAAGCTCAATGGTCACACAAAGCTGGCACTGAGTCAGTGGCCTTCTGGGTTTTATTTAATTATTTATTGACAATTTCCATAAACATAAACAATATACCATAATCATAATCCCCTTTTACCACCCTCCCTTTCAACTCTCCTTCCACTGAATCCCTTCTTCCTGATCCACCTGTGAGGTGAGAGCAACTGAAGAAGACACCCAATGTCAACTTCTGCTCTCCAAATGCCAATACACATGTTCACACACATGTACCTACTACATGAACACACATGCATACCACACACACACATACAAACAGAAAAAAGAAAGAGTAGAAAACTAATTGAGGCAGGCTAGAAATATGGAAAATTACAAGGGCATGAGAAAGGAACAGAGACCTTTCCTCTGGAGTCAGATTGGAGCCTCTCACCAGCAGCACAATAAAGCAAGAATTCCAACACAATTAACCACAACTTGAAGCCCTTCACACCTATAAACCCAGAACTTTCTAGGAATCTTACCCAAAACTCCATTTATAGGAAAAGACCATGTTCTAAATCCCTTGTTCAACATAGTGGCTTCTGGTTTTACCTTGTCAGGTTGTAACCCCATCCAAGGTCCTTCTGGAGCCACCATCTTACTTATCAAAAGGAAAGTGCTACAGTCAGCTTCATGTTGCTGGGCAAACAAGTGACCAAAAGCCGTTTCTGGGAAGAGATGGTTTACTTCAGGCTTACAAATTCCAGGGGAGCACCATCAATGGTGGAATAAGCTGGCTCATTCCAGCAAATACCTCCTCAGAGAGAGAAGCCAACACTAGCAAACACCAACAGCACAAACAACCAGAGCTCCAAACTCCTCTCCACACACCTTAGAGCTGGGCTCAGATCTTCCCCCAGTGACACGACCCCTATAGCAGGGATCTGTCTGCTATGAGCTCAAGTTGCAAGCTCAGTTTTAATAAAATACCTGAGTCTCTGGGGCCATACATTCAAACTATCACATTCAACTTACCTCAGAGAGAAAAGAAGTCAGGTGTGGTGACAGATGCAGGTACTGCAGTGGGAGATAGATCACTGTGAGTTTGAGGCTAGCCTAGGCTGCAGAGTGAGTTCTAGGTCAGCCTGGGCTAACTTGAGTTCCTGCTTCAGCCACCCCTCTCCCCAACACCTGCAAAACAAAAGGTTCCTCTTTTTTAGGGGTGGAAGAATTAAAGGAGTGAGCCTCCAATCCTAGCTTAAAAAAAAAGGCTTCATAACACCTTTTGAGATGGAACTTGAGAGCAACTAAAATGGCATATGTAGCTAATGCTAGGAAAGCAAGTGTGACTCTCCTTTGGGGTCAGCATACAAACTTGGATATGTCTTAATTTTTCCTGAATGACTCTCTTTTTTTTTTCTAAACATTTTATTTATTTATTTGAGACAGAGAGAGGGAGAGAGAAAGAGTGAGAATGGACACACCAGAGCCTCTAGCCACTACAAACTAACTCCAGACACATGTGCCACCTTGTATCTGGCTTTCATGGGAACTGGAGAACCGAACCTGGATCCTTAGGGTTAGCAGGCATACACCTTCACCACTAAGCCATCTCTCCAGCCCCTGAATGACTCTCTTAAAGAAACCCATATTCAGGCTGGGCATTATGGTACACACCTTTAATCTCAGCACTCAGGAGGCAGAGGTAGAAGGACTGCCATGAGTTCAAGGCCACCCTGAGACTACATAGTGAATTCCAGGTCAGCCTGGGCTAGAGGGAGACCCTACCTCAAAAAAGAAACAAAACAACAAAAGAAGTCACATTCATGCTCTTGCACCTTCTTTCTTTCCTTCTTCCTTCTTTCTTTCTCCTTCATTTCTTCTTTCCTTCCTCCCTCTTTCCCTCTCTCCTTCCCCCTCTCTCTTTCTTTCTTTCTTTCATTTTTCTAAGCTAGGGTTTCACTCTAGCCCAGGCTGACCTGGAATTCACTATGTAGTCTCAGGCTGGCCTCGAACTCACAGCAATCCTCCCACCTCTGCCTCTTGAGTGCTGAGATTAAAGGCATGCACGGTGCCACCAAGCCAGGACACACATTTCTTTTTAAGAAAATAGTTATTTACTTGAGAGAGAGAGAGAATATGAGTGCACCAGGGTGCCCTGCTACTGTAAACAAACTCCATACACACAAGCTACTTTGTGCATCTGACTTTATATGGGTACTGGGGAGTTGAACCTGGGCTGTCAGGCTTTGCAAGCAAGCAACTTTAACCTTAAAGCACATTTCTTTTTTTATATATTTCATTTATTTATTTGAGAGAGAGGGAGGGAGAGAGAGAGAGAGAGAATGGGCATGCCAGGGCCTACAGCCACTGCAAATTAACTCCAGACACATGCACCACTTTGTGTAGCTGGCTTACGTGGGGTCCTGGGGAATCAAACGTAGGTCCTTTGGCTTTGCAGGCAAGAGCAAGCTTAACCTCTAAGACATCTCCCCAGACTGACATTTCTTAACATTTTCAATGAAATCTCCATCTATGCTTCATTACAGGCACACACAGCCAGGCTGACTTCAAAATGGGTGGTGGGGCTGAAATTTCTCATGCTTGCATAGCAAACACTCTACCCAGTGAGCCATCTCCACAGCCTTGGTTAGTTTTCTTTCTTTCTTTCTTTCTTTTTTTTTTTTTTTTTTTTTTTTTTTTTGGATTTTTTTGGAATGGTCTCGCTCTAGCCCAGGCTGACCTGGTAGTCTCACCTGGTAGTCTCAGGGTGGCCTTAAACTCATGGCAATCCTCCTATCTCTGCCTCCCAAGTGCTGGAATTAAAGGCATGCACCACCACACCTGGCTCATTTTTCTTTATGGCCTTAATTTTATGGTTCTGAGGGTATATTTCTTTCTTTCTTTTTTTTCAATTGTGTGTGTGTGTGTGTGTTTTCAAGATAGTGGCACAGTGATCCTCTTACCTCTGCCTGCCAAGTGCTGGGATCAAAGGTGTGTGCTACCACGCCTGGCAAAATTTTTTTAATTTTTATTTATTTGTTTGAGAGAGAGAGAGGCAGAGAGAAAAAGAGAATGGGCATGCCAGGGCCTCCAGCCACTGCAAACGAACTCCATGGGCCACCTTGTACATCTGGCTTACGTGGGTCCTGAGGAATCAAACCAGGGTCCTTAGGCTTTGCAGGCAAGTGCCTTAACTGCTAAGCCATCTCTCTAGCCCCCAAAATATATTTTTAAAAAATTTAATTTTAATTTTATGTATTTGAGAGAGAGAGAGAAAGAAAAAATGGGAGCTCCAAGGCCTCCAGCTACTGCAAACGAATGCCAGACATATGTTCCACTTTGTGCATCTGGCTTATGTGGGTTCTGGGGAACCGAACCTAGGTCCTTTGGCGTTTCAGGAAAGTGCCTTAATGGCTAAGCCATCTCCGCAGCCCCAAAAATATTTTTTTAAAGGCAAGTAAGGTTGGCATTTCTATGACTTACCTTGAAGAAAGACTTCTGCTTTCTTTTCTTTCTTTTTTATTAATTAATTAATTAATTTGTTTACATAGGTTGTAGTCTTATATCCTCATACCATCTCCCTGCAGGCCCTCCTCAGTCAGGTTATTGGTGTTCACTATGGTGTAATTAGGGTCTCTGTTTGAGGTGGGTGGCTGTGCTTCAGGATATTTCTACCCACCCTGTGGCTCTTACAATCTTCCCTTCCCCTCTTCCATAGCAGTCCCTGAGCCTTGGCTGGTGTGTGAGGGATTAGTGTTGAGTTCTCTGTAGCCTCTGTATTTCTGTTATGACGTGTTTCTGTTCACCACAGTGTTTGTTGCTATGTTCCTGGAGGTGGTTGTTAGGCTAGCACTGGGAACCTACTCAGGTTGCTGCTTCCTCCGAATGTTTTTCTGAACCTCTGTGAATGTGGTAGAGGTGGCACAACAAGCAGCTGGCTATCTTTCCTTAAGGACTTCTGCTTTTTGTTGTTGTTTTGTTTTTTGAGGTAGGGTTTCACTCTAGTCTAGGCTGACCTGGAATTCACTATGTAGTCACAGGGTGGCCTCGAACTCAAGGCAATCCTCCTACCTCTGCCTCCCAAGTGTTAGGGTTAAAAGCATGCACCACCACACCCAATGGGCGTCTGCTTTTTATAAACTGTCTTGAGGAGGGAGTTTTGATCCAGGAACCATAGATGAAAACCAAAAAATTAAATATCATAAGATCGCACAGTGACATACTGCATTTTATTTTGTTTTATTTATTTTAAAAATATTCTCTTTTTTAAAAATTTGTAAGCAGAGATAGATAGATATATAGATGATAGATAGGGACTATGTGTATGCCAGGACCTCTTGCCACTACAAATGAGCCCCAGACACATGTATCACTGTTTATTTGGCTACGATCAGTAGTATTTTTTCTTATCAATCGATTTGGCTTTATGTGGGTACTAGGGGATTGAAACCAGACCATTGGGCTTTGCAAGCACCTTTAACCACTGAGCCATCTCTCCAGCCCCAAGAAAGTGCACTTAAAAAGATACATGTATAGCATCTACAGTTTTGTAAATATTTAATCTCTCTTAAGCATATTCTGCTATATATTTACTAGGAGCTAGAAATATTGTAGGTTAAATCAATTAATTTTCATGTGTTAATCTAATTTTGCACTCCTGAGCTATATTCTAGTTATATATGACATATACTTTCTTTTAATTATTATTTATATTTTATTTTATTTTATTTTATTTTATTTTTGAGGTAGGGTCTTGCTCTGGCCCAGGCTGACCTGGAATTCACTATGGAGTCTCAGGATGGCCTCAAACTCATGGCGATCCTCCTACCTCTGCCTCCTGAGTGCTGGGATTAAAGGCATGTGCCACCACTCCTGGCTTTTTAGTTTTATTTGTTTATTTATTTTTTAAATTTTTGTTTATTTTTATTTATTTATTTGAGAGTGACAAACAGAGAGAAAAAGAAGCAGAGAGAGAGAGAGAGAGAGAGAGAATGGGCCTACCAGGGCTTCCAGCCACTGCAAACGAACTCCAGACGCGTGTGCCCATTTGTGCATCTGGCTAACGTGGGTCCTGAGGAATCGAGCCTCAAATCGGGGTCCTTAGGCTTCACAGGCAAGTGCTTAACCACTAAGCCATCTCTCCAGCCCTAGTTTTATTTTTTTGAGGTAAAGTCTCACTCTAGCCCAGTCTGACCTGGAATGCACTAGGTAGTCTGAGGCTGGCCTTGAACCCACAGCAATCATGCCACCATGCCCAGTTAATTTCTTTCAAATTTGTTAAAATTTATTTATTTGGCTGGACATGGTGGCACACACTTTAATCCCAGCACTGGGAAAGCAGAGGTAGGAGGATTGCTGTGAGTTTGAGGCCAGCCTGGGACGACAGAGTGAGTGCCAGGTCAGCTTAAACTAGAGTGAGACCCTACCTCAAAAACAAACAAACAAAAATATATTTGTGTGTGTGTGTGCGTGTGTGTGCATGGGTCAGAGCCTCTTGCTAATACAAACAAATACTGGATGTTTGCTTTTGCAACCAGCTTATGTGGGTGGCTAGGGAATTAAATCTTGGCTTTTCATGCAAGCACCTTTCACTACTGAGCCATCTCCCTAGCTCCTGTATAATCCTTTTTATATGTTGTTAGATTTGTTCTGGTAATATTTCATTGACTTTATTTTGAAGGCCAAGCAAGCCAAATTTTATTGAGAAGTGAAAGAAAAGTAACAGCTCCCTGACCCAGAGTGGGTTGCCCTATTTTGTTGAGTTTCACCTCTGCATTCATGAAGGGAAATGTCTGTGGTTTCCTTCTGTGATGTCCTTGCCTGGGTTTGATGAAGCTCAGGCTCACTCCTCAGCATTCCATAAAGTGGGGGCAGGTCTATAATCCCAGCACTTGTGAGTTGAAGGGAGGAGGATTAGAAGTTCAAGGTCTTCCTCCATCACATAGAGAGCTTAAGGCCAATGTAAGACTTCTGGGAGTGGGGATGCTTGCATTGCAAGGAAGGGGCTGTGAAAGGGACAGTGACTCAGGCTTATAGGATTGGGGGCATTCCTTTTCTAGATTTGGGTCGTATGGCCACTTATTAGGGTTTGCTGGAATACTGGCAGAAATACCTTTGGGAAAGTGAGGTTTGGAGTGCCACTTGCCCACCCAGGGCCACAGGTGGTGGCTGGGAGGGATGTCCACATTCCTTTTTCAAGCCCTGGAACAGGAAGGCTGAACAGTGAAGATTCACAGTTCCAGGCACATTTGATGGAGCCTGTCACATCTGTGGAGAGATAGAGAGACAGCTTTCTTTCTTTTTTCCTTTTTTTAAAATTTTTCTTGTTCATTTTTATTTATTTATTTCTTTGAGAATGACACACAGAGAGAGAAAGAGGCAGATAGAAAGAGAGAGAATGGGCACGCCAGGGCTTCCAGCCACTGCAAACGAACTCCAGACGCATGTGCCCCCTTGTGCATCTGGCTAACGTGGGTCCTGGGGAATCAAGCCTCGAACTGGGGTCCTTAGGCTTCACAGGCAACCGCTTAACCGCTAAGCCATCTCTCCAGGCCGAGACAGCTTTCTTAAAATCTATCAGGCTTATTTTATTTTATTTTGAGGCCTGGAATTCACTCTGTAACCTAGACTGACCTAGAATTCAACAAGATCCTCCTCTGTGCTAGGATTTACATACGTGAGTTACCACACCCAGCTCAAATCTAACAATTTTAAGTGGATATTTTTTCTTAAATTACTATGAAGGAGACTAGGAACAAGATAACTTTTTTTTTTAATAGGCAGTCAGCCAGGGATAGAGGCCCAAGGAGATGCCACCTTGCTTGCGCTAGAAGTATGAGAGCCTGCGCCTGACCCAGTCTCATTCAAGAGGGCTGCAAGCAAGACTGCCCAGCTTCCTGCTTCTCCAGTTCCCAGGGTTTATCACACCTGCAGGCAGACCCCTGAGGAGTCAGCCTCTTGAGTCCACCACCCTGTCAGGTCTCTCCCTTACTGCACACCTGAGTCTGATGATGAGGCTCATCCCAACTGGACACTGGATCCACGTGAAGGAGTATAACCATGTGCGCAAATCCCATCTTGGCTTCCTCCTTTGGATCCACGCATGTAAGTCTCTTTAGGTCTTTCTGTCTGGGTACTTTCCTGTTTCACTACATGTGTAACCTCTCTTTAATCTCTGAGTCCTTCACTATCTTTTTTTTTTTTTTTTTTTTTTTTTTTTTTTTTTTTTTTGGTTTTTCAAGGTAGGGTTTCATTCTAGTACAGGCTGACCTGGAATTCAATGTGTAGTCTCAGGGTGGCCTCAAACTCACGGTGATCCTCGTACCTCTGCCTCCCTAGTGCTGGGACTAGTCCCTAGTGCTGGGACTAAAGGTGTGAACCACCATGCTTGGCCTTTCTCATCTTTTATGTGAGGAGGGTCTTGTGGCTTGGATTCTCCTGCTTTGTTTTCTCTCTCTCTCTCTCTCTCTCTCTCTCTCTCTCTCTCTCTGTGTGTGTGTGTGTGTGTGTGTGTGTGTGTGTGTGCGCGCGCGCGCACGCGTCTTCTCCAGAGACTTCTTCCCCAGAGATATGAAGGAAATTTTCTCCATCTTCTCAGCTGGGCCGAGAAGGGCAAGAACTGTTTTTGGCTCAGGCTTCTCTGCTACCCCACCCTCAAGATCCTAACTCTCTTTAAAAATAAACCTTCTTGGGCTGGAGAGATGGCTTAGCAGTTAAGCACTTGCCTGTGAAGCCTAAGGACCCCAGTTTAAGGCTTGATTCCCCAGAACCCACGTTAGCCAGATGAATAAGGGGGCACACACGTCTGGAGTTTGTTTGCAGTGGCTGGAGGCCCTGGCGTGCCCATTCTCTGTCTATCTGCCTCTTTCTCTCTCTGTCTGTTGCTCTCAAATAAATAAATAAAAATGAACAAAAAAATTTTAAATAAAAAATAAGCCTTCTCTGAGTCTACATTTTCAATTGTTTGGTAACTTAGATGAAGGACCAAGTTGGGCTCTACAGGCCTGAGATCTCAGGTGAGCCCACCCAAGCTAAATTTGCCAAAATCTGTTCTTGCTCCTCTCTCTATGAACTACATTGAGTCTCTGTCTACCTTGAACAAACACAGTGCTGTCTAGATACCAGTCTTGAAGTTGGATTTCTCTCTGGCATCTCTTTGCTTCCTTCTACCACCCAACTCAAATTCTATACCCCCACCACCACCACCATGGCATAAGCCACCATGTGCATCTGGCTTACTTCAGTTCTAGGGAATTGAACCTGGGTCCTTAGGCTTCACAGGCAAGTGCCTTAACCACTAAGCCTTCTTTACAGCCCCCTATCATTATTTGACCTTTGGAAATAAAACAAGACATTCCTTAGGCTGTGTCATTTAAAGTTTTAAAATCTATAAGAACAGGTTCAGACCATGTTAGACACCACCATGAACTTTGGTGAATAGCACTAGAAATGGATTTCTGGATCATCATGGTGAAAGAAAATTATGTATTTTTTTCCTTCCTTCCTTCCTTCCTTCCTTCCTTCCTTCCTTCCTTCCTTCCTTCTTTCCTTCCTTTCTTCCTTTCTTCCTTTCTTTCAGAGAGAGAGGGAGGCAGAAACAGAATGGGTGCACCAGGGCCTTCAGCTACTGCAAATAAACTCCAGACACATGTACCACCTTGTGCATGTGGCTTATGTGGGCCCTAGGGAATCAAACCTGAATCCTTTCGCTTTGCAGGCAAGTGCCTTACCTGCTAAGCCATCTCTCCAGCCCATGTTTATCATTTCTGATAAGAGTAATTCTGTCAAGTTTTATATCTTGTGTAGCTAGCTGTTGCTTTAACTCCTCTCATTTAGTCAGCCCACACTCAGATGGCCCTGTGACAATCTAACTCCATCTGCCTGCATCCTCAATCACCCTCCAAGGCCTGAAGTTCTACAAGAATGGGAACCCTAAAACCCCTCTAAATCTCAATTTGGTCACTGCCTACTTCTCTTTGACTCCTCTTGCTTTTATTCTTTCTCCCCCGTGTCTTTATCCAGGAACCATTTTCTTACTGCACTATATAGTTAAAACCATAAATGCTCCTTCAGGGTTCCTTAGAAAGGCCCACTAGAGCAATACCCCACTTGCTATACCCTTCAACTTCACTCAGCTTGAAGAGGCTCGATCAGCCATTGCCCTAAATCTCTACCAGCAATTAGGGTTACCTCTACAGAGTGGGGCATGGGGCAGTTTAGGGTTAGTAGGTCCCTGAAAGTAAACTAAAACTGATTAAATGTGAAAAATGTCCTTGGGCCTATAAAGAAGAATCTGTTTCTTCAAAAAATATTTTCAGGGGGTGTAGAGATGGCTTAGCGGTTAAGGCTCTTGTCTGTGAAGCCTAAGGACCCAGGTTCAATTCCCCAGTACCCACATAAGCCAAATGCACAAGGTAGTACATGTATCTGGAGTTCATTTGCAGTGGCTAGAGGCCCTACAATAGCTATAGGCCCTGGCACGCCCATTCTCTCTCTCTGCCTCTTTCTTTCAAATAAATAAATAAATCTTTAAAAAACAAAATAGGGCTGGAGAGATAGCTTAGTGGTTAAGGTGCTTGCCTGCAAAGCCAAAGGATCCTGGTTCGACTCTCCAGGACCCATTTAAGCCAGATGCACAAGGGGCTGCATGCATCTGGAGTTCCTTTGCAGTGCCTGGAGACCCTGGTGCACCCATTCTCTTTCTGTCTCCCCCCTGCCTCTCTTTTTCTCTCTTATAAATAAGTAAATAAAAATAAAATATTAAAAAATAATGATGGGGTAATTGTACAAAGAAGCAGGGTGTTAATGTGGTCATGGAGACTCAAAGTGGCATCTGTGTCAATGTCAGAGCTAAATGCTGTATATGTATTCCTAATAATTCTACTAATGGCGCATCTGCTTTACAAGATCTATAAGAACAGGTTCAGACTATGTCAGACACCACCATGAATTTTGGTGTAGTCTCAGGCTGGTCTAGAACTCACAGCGATCCTCCTATCTCTGTCTCCTGAGTGCTGGGATTAAAGGTGGTTGTCACCATGCCCAGCACAACTCATTTTTTAAAAATATTTTAATTTATTTATAAGGAGAGAGTGACAGAGAGAGAGAGAGAGAGAGAGAGAGAGCGCCATGGCCTCTTGCTGCTACAAACAGGCTTCAGACACATGCACCACTTTGTGCATCTGGCTTCACATGGGTACTGGGAAATTGAACCAGGGCCATTAGGCTTTGTAAGAAACAAACAACAAAAAGAGAGGGTCTTTCATTGGCCTAGAGTTCAATAATTCAGCTAAAATCATTAGCCAGGGAGCTCCAGAAATCCTTCTGTCTCTGCCTCCTCAGCATTGGGTTTACAGGCATGCCACCACACTTGGCATTTTATGTGGTTACTGGTCCTCATACTTGTCAGGCAAGCACTTTGCCCACTAAACTATCTCCCCAGCCCCTTCCTTGTCTTTCTATCCTACTTCAGAAAGGTTTGTTTCAGTTCACACTTTTAGTAAGCAAATCATCTCATGGTAGCCAGTAAGCAAAAAGAAAGAGAAGGGGCCAAGGTCCCAGTATTTCCTTCAGGGCACACCCCAACCACCCAACTTCCTCCTGCTAGGCCTGGCCTCCTGAAGGGCTCACTGTCTTCTAGTAGCAGCACAGGCAGGAGACCAAGACTTGATACAGGCTTTGGGGGGATGTTCATAATCGTATCTATGGTAGGTGGGAAGACAGACTTTTAAAAACATTTATTTATTTGCGTACGCTTGTGTGTGTGTATGTGTGTGTGTGTGTGTGTGTGTAAGAAACACAGAGAGTGAGTGCGAAAGAGAGGGATATGGGTATGCCAGGGTGCCTTGCTCCTAACAAACAAATGCCCGTCCAGCTTTATGTGGGTTGCTGGGGAATTCAACCTAAGTTGGCAGGCTTTGCAAGCAAGTGTCTTTAACCACTGAGCCATCTCACCAGCCCCTAGATACACATATTTTATATGATTGTTGGCTTCACTTGCAACATAGTATATAACGTTTCCATTATCTTTCTGTTCTGAGGCCAGAATCACTAGGGAAAGGGGTTATCCAGCCTGTGAGAGAGTTTTGTACTGGAAAGCAGCTCGTCTTCTCTCTGGCCTGGCGAGACACTCTCACACTATGTAAAACATTTGTTTTATTATTGTTTAAAGACAGGATCTCATGTAGCCCAGGCTGTCCTCCAACTAGATAATTGGTTGAGGATGACCTTAAACTACTAATCTTCCAGCTTCTTCCTGCAGAGTGCAGGGATCACAGGCACGCACCTCCGTGGTGATGCCTGTGGTGCTGGGATTGAAGGCAAGGCTGCTTGCACGTTAGGTGAGCACTGTTCCAACTGAGCCGCATCCCCAGCCCCACCTGGTTTCTTTCTCCATCGGGTTGCTTTCAGGTCATCCATGAGTGATCCTTTAACGGAAGAATCTCTCCTGGTCTCTTTCCCTTCCTAGTTATTGACTCTTAGTCTTCCTGCCAAACGCCAGTCTCCAAAATGGTGACATGCATAACACAGGGAGGGCCCTTGTGGTGGTTTAAATATTTTTTTTAAATTTTTATTTATTTGAAAGAGAGAGAGAGAAAAAACGGGTGCACCAGGGCCTCTAGCCACTGCAAACAAACTTCAGGTACCTGTGCCACCTTGTGCATCTGGCTTACATGGGTTCTGGGGAACCAAACCTGGGTCCTTTGACTTTGCAGGCATGTGCCTTAACCACCAAGCCATCTCTCCAGCCCTTTCATTTAAAAAAATTTTGTTCCCCAGGACCCATGTAAGCCAGATGCACAAGGTGGTACATGTGTCTGGAGTTTGTTTGCAGTGGCTGGAGGCTCTGATGTGCCCATTCTCTCTCTCTCCCCCTCTCTCTGTCTCAAATACAAATAAAAAAAAATTGCTTTTGGTTTTTCAAGGTAGAGTCTTGCTATTGCACAGACTAACCTGGAATTCACTATGTAGTCTCAGAGTGGCCTCGAACTCACATCAATCTTCCTACCTCTGCCTCCTGAGTGCTGGAATTAAAGGCATGTGCCACCACATCTGGCTAATATTTTTCCTTGTGGTGGTTTAAATGTAAAATGTCCCCCATACTGTCGTGTGTTTGTGAGAAAGCCTCACACTTAGTCTGCACCTAGTGGATACTTGGGGAGGTGGAGCATTGCTGGAGGAGGTGTCACTAGGGATGGGCCTTGAGGCTTTTCAGCCTAGCCCAGTGGGTGTTCAGAGCTAGCTTGCTCCCCTGCTTCTTTCCTGTTGCTGTGGAGATGCCACCCCTGGCTATCTGCTTTCCCTGCCATAATGAAACTTCCCCTGAAACTGTAAGCCAGAAACAGGCCCTTTTTCCTCCATAAGCTGCTGCTTGTCAGGTGTTTTGTCTCAGTAATGAGAAGGTAACTACTACAGCCCTAGCCCTGCACACTGTGCTCCCAACTCCACCTGGGAAAATGGCAGTTCCTTCAGCCAGAGTCCTCTGCAGCACACACAAGTAGAAAACAAACCTTTTTCTTCCAAAACAAGCCTAAGCATTGCTAGCAGAGGACAATTAAGAAGTAAGGCTGCAGGGCATCGTGGCACGTCCCTTTAATTTCTGCACTGGGGAGACAGAGGTGGGCGGATCACCATGAGTTTGAGGCCATCCTGAGACTCCATAGTGAATTTCAGGTCAGCCTGGGCTAGATCGAGACCCTACCTCAAAAAACAAAAACAAAAACAAAATGAGAAAACAAAAACAAGGGCTGGAGAGATGGCTTAGCGGTTAAGCACTTGCCTATGAAGCCTAAGGACCCTGGTTCGAGGCTCAGTTCCCCAGGACCCATGTTAGCCAGATGCACAAGTGGGCGCGCGCACTTGGAGTTCGTTTACAGAGGCTGGAAGCTCTGGCGCGCCCATTCTCTCTCTCTGCCTCCTTCTCTCTGTCGCTGTCAAATAAACAAACAAACAAACAAACAAAAATTTAGAAAAAGAAAAAAAAGAAAAAACAAAAACAATTAAACAACAACAACAAAAAAAGAAGAAGTGGGCTGGAGAGATGATTTGGTGGTTAAGGCGTTTGCCTGTGAAGCCAAAGGACTCAGGTTTGATTCCCCAGGACTCATGTAAGCCAGATGCACAAGGTGGTGCATGTGTCTGGAGTTCGTTTGCAGTGGCTGGAGGCCCTGGCATGCCCATTCTCTCCCTGTATCTCTTTCTCCCTCTCTCTGTCTCTAATAAATTAAAAAAAAATAAATCTTAAAAAAAAAGAATACTCAGAGGCTGATCTAGACATGATGCAGTATAAGACAGTATCCCATCATAACAACTGCCAGAGATAACCGACTTATAAGGAAAAATTACTTTGCAGCAGAGTTTCAGAGGTTTGTCTGTGGTCACCCTGGACTAGAGTGAGAACCTACCTCGAAAAAGAGAAAAAAAGAAAAGAAAAAAAAAAAAGAAGTGAGGCTGAGCTGGACAGCCATCTTGAATGAAACTCAATCAGACATGGGTTCTAGTCCTGCCAGAGAAGGCAAGGTGGCATCCGTCTTTCTGTGAGCCAGTTCCTAGCTACCTACCTTCCAGAAGAAAAAAAAAATCTCCCTTGCTACGAATCTGTATTAGTAACATTTCTCTCTCTCTTTTTAAAATTATGAAAGATTGTGTTTATTTCGGGAGAAATCATAAACTGTGAGATTCATTTAAGGGCAATTGGAATCTAGGAAAAGGCTGGAGCAAAGTCACAATCACGTGGAAAACAGGATCTAGAAATCATGTAGAGCGGCTTAGAAGAAACACGCATTCACACGAGAGGCACAGCATCCGCCCAGAGGCTCCACATGGAAGGAAGTTAAGGAATTGAATGAACGGTGATGACTTAAGGAAGAATAACAGAGGGAAAGCATCAAAGCAGAGAAGAGGAAATTTGAATGAGAAATGGGTAGTGAAGAGAGTCACACCTATGGTTTCCCCGAGTTTAGAGAAATTACATATGCAGCAGACCCAGTTTAAAGGAAATACCTACGTAGTAGATCCAGAGTTTGAAAGTACACTTGTGGTAGATTCAGAGATCAAGGATGAATCATACATGTAATCAAAGTGAGAAGTTACAACCCCCACCCCCCCAACCCCGCGCATGACACAGATGGAGAACAAAACAGAAAAATACAGAGGCTGAGGGTCGGGGGCGCTCTCCACCTCAGCAGAGCTGAGAGAAGAGAGGCGGGCTTAATGTGTCCAGACAGAAGAGATCGCAGGGCAGAGAGTGGAATCTCTTTTTGTTTTTACAAAATAAAAGTTATTTGTTTTATTTTTTTGTTTTTAGTTTTATTTATTTATTTATTTGAGAGCGACAGACAGAGAAAGAGGCGGGGGGGGGGGGATGGGCGCGCCAGGGCCTCCAGGCACTGCAAACGAACTCCAGATGCGTGCGCTCCCTTGTGCATCTGGCTAACGTGGGTCCTGGAGAATCGAGCCCCGAACCGGGGTTCTTAGGCTTCACAGGCAAGCGCTTTACCGCTAAACCATCTCTCCAGCCCAAAATAAAAGTTATTTTAAAGGGGCTAGAGAGATTGCTCAGTGGTTAATTTGCTTGCCTGCAAAGCCTAAACACCTGGGTTCAATTCCCCAGTACCCACATAAAGCCAGATGCACAAAGTGGCACATGCATCTGGAGTTCATTTGCAGTGACTGGAGGCCCTGACGTGCCCATTCTCTCCCTCTCTCTCCTTCTCTCTCATAAATAAATAAATACAATACCTTAAAGTTATTTTAAATACATCTATAGTATTTATTATGTCATTTTGGATTTTTTTTTTTTTTGATAGAGTAAGATCTGAGTAGGACATGGTAACTCAGACTTGAAATCAACCCATGAACTCTAGAGTCTGATCCGAAATATGGCCGTGATTTTGAGTCAGTCTAGGCAACACAGTGAGTTTAGGCCAGCCAAAGCTACAAAATGAGACCCTGTCTAAACACACACACACACACACATCGCAAAATCTGAGTCATTCTGCACTTGATCTCTTGATCTTAGCCAAAAGGCCAAGAAGCAATTCTGAGTCATTCTGTAAAGAGCCTGAACAGGTTAATGAAGACAGCTGCTGTGGGCAGGCAGTGAGCACATCCTGCCCAAGGAACTGGAGCAGAAGTGGAACTTGCTCTGGGTCAGCGCTGGGCGTGGAGGAGGGTCAGGTTGGAGAATGGAGATTCTTTTACATAGCTAGCTGTGTGTGGATCCAAACCTCAAAACCAAGCAGCCTCCAGAGAGGTATGTCCAAAACCACCAGCTGAGTAAGTGGTCCAAGCATGTGTTAGGAGATAGAGCAGAGTCAAGGGAGTCAGGCTGCCAGAAGATAAGAGGAAGGAATGTCCGGGGGTGTGTAGCTCAGAGGTAGGAAAAAAAAAATCTAACTAGAGCAGAGAATAAGTGTTTCTGGAGCTTTAATAATGGCATAAAGTTGAGCTTTACATCCTACTAATAGAATTTTTCAGCCAGAAGCTGGGCGTGGTGGCACACGCCTTGAATCCCAGCACTTGGGAGGCAGAGGTAGGAGGATTGCTGAGACTTTGAGGCCACTCTGAGACTACATAGTGAATTCCAGGTCAGCCTGAGCTAGAGTGAGACCCTACCTTGAAAAACAAAACAAAACAAAACAAAATTTTTTTTTCAACCAGGCTGGAAGATTAAGGATGTTTCTCAGTGGAACACAAGGACAAGAGTAAGAAAGTTTAAAGAAGATAGAGGACAATGTTTCAAAAGAGGCGAGGCATGAATAGAGACAGAGACTCTCACGTTTGACAAGAGCAAGGGGCTACTTAGGAGATCCTGTTAAAGAAAGAAAGAGAGAAAGAAAGAAAGAAAGAAAGAAAGAAAGAAAGAAAGAAAGAAAGAAAGAAAGAAAGAGAGAAGGAGAGAGAGAGGGAGAGAGGGAGGGAGGGAGGGAGGGAGGGAGGGAGGAAGGGAGGAAGGAAAAGAAGAAAGGGAACCAGGCATGGTACACACACCTTTAATCCCAGCACTCGGGAGGCAGAGGTAGGAGGATCACCATGAATTAGAGGCCACCCTGAGACTACATAGTGAGTTCCAGGTCAGCCTGGACTAGAGTGAGACCCCACCTTAAAAAAAAAAAAGGAAGAAAGAGACAGAAGGAGGGAGGGAAGGAGGGAGGAGAGAGAGAAAAAGAAAGAAAGAAGGAAAGAAAGGGATAAAGAAAGAGAGGAGGGAGGGTCAGGCATGTTGGTGAAGGCTTCTCATGCCAGTGCTCTGCAGGTAAAGTCAGTCCAAGGCCACCATCTGCTACACATGGAATTAAAAGTCACCCTGGGATACCTGAAGAGACACTGTCTCAATGAAACAAGAGCTGACTTGTCAGCCCAAGTTTGATTCCTCAGTATCCACGTAAAGCTAGAGAATGCAAAGTGACACATGTTACTCTAATCCTAGTGCAGCTATGGTGGTGGAAGGTGAAGCCAGGAGAATCCCAAAGCTTAGGCAAAATGAAAGAATGGAAAGGAAGATCCTGTCTCCAGCAGGGCGGGAGAACAGAAACCTTGAGGTTGTCCTCAGACCTCCACACACGTGCTGTGGCACTCACATGCAAACATCATTCACATCCTTGTGTGCAGCTGCAGGAGAACTAAAGTGTCACAACTTATTGATGACAGATGGATGCACATATATATATGTGCATACGTAAATTTTCAAGATAGGGTCTCACTCTAGTCCAGGCTGACTTGAAACTCACTCTGTAGTCCCAGGCTGGCCTTGAACTCACAGCAATCCTCCTATCTCTGCCTCGCAAGTGCTGGAATTAAAGGCATGTGCCATCATACCTGGCTTAATATAATATTTTTGGTCTTTAAAATATTTAACTTTTCTTTGTCATCATCCTGAATGTTATGTGGCATCTTTTTTGCTTTGTTTTGAGACAGGGTCTCACTGTAGTTTAGGATGACCTGGAAGCCACTCTGTAAGCCAGGCTGGCCTCAAATTCATGGTGATCCTACTACCTCACCCTCCCTCCTGAGTGCTGGGATTAAAGGTGTGCGCTACCATGTTTGGTTTGTATTCATACACTTTTAATTTTTGTAAGGAATCTTGTGTTCTGGATTGTCTTATAGCAATGATCCTCCGACTTTAGCCTCTAGATTGTTGGATTAAAGGCATAACCCACCACAAGCTTATGTGGCTTTTTTTGTTGTTGTTGTTGTTGTTTTTGAGGTACAGTCTCAGTCTAGCTCAGGCTGACCTGGAATTCACTATTTAGTCTCAGGGTGACCTTGAACTCACAGTGATTCTCCTACCTCTGCCTCCCCAGTGCTGGGATTAAAGTCGTGCACCACCATGCCCAGTTGATGTGGCATTCTTTTCTCTTTTTGTTGGCAGATGCTTAAAGACAGATGATGACAAACTTTGTCTTTAGGGAATGCCAAAACCTCCCAGGTAGATGTCAGCCCTGATGGCTTTGACATGCTATTTTGGCTCATTGGAACTTGTACCTTTCCACAATATACAATATGACTCGGATTGGTTCTCAACCACTAGAAGGGAATTGCAATTATCTTCGAAAGGCTACAGTGGTACAGTCTGCAAGAACAGATCTACAAGATTATCTTTTGTTCAGAAGCAATACACACACACACACACACACACACACACACACACGTGAAATTGAGAGAGAGAGAGAAACACACCAAAGAAATACACATTCTTTTCTGGTCTAGGAATGTCAAGAATGTCCAGAAACAGCTGGTCTACATAAAAGTTTCAGTTTTATGCCTTTCCAAAGGGTTTGTCTATTAAAGTATAGACTTTTTAGAATCGGGTAGCTAAAAGATGTTTATATTTGTATTTTACATGAATTTGCCTTGGGAGTGGGAGAACAAGACTCTTTCGGGAAACCTAATTGCTTTCTTTCTGGCAAAGTCAGTCTTCCAAAATGTTAGAAACATAGAGAACCACAATAAGGACTGGAAAGAACCCAGTCCTTCAGCTGGAGTGAGCAGGTCTCGCAGAGCCTTCTCTTCTCTGGAATTTATACCCAGTGGGGACTATACCACAGACCTATCGCTGAGCATACTCAGGCAGGATTCTCACTGGCACAAAAGCTTCAGAAATATACACCTAAGCCAGCCTTGGCCAGGAGCCAAGACAATATAATAATCTGCTTGGACAGCTGAGAGGGTAAAGTTGGGTCAGAGATAAGTAGCAACAAAGTGTTCTGAGCTCACCCACCACCTGACAAGCCCACAAGCTGTGAGGTACAGGTGTGCCCACTGTGCCCACCTAAGGCTGAAAGACATGATGATCCAGCCTCTGATACCATAACTACTCTTTCCTGGCACTAAACATTTGTCAAAGAGAATAAATTTCCTAAATTCATGTATGGGTGCTGTAATAAAATCCTTGATTTTTTTTTTAATATTGTGATTTTGTTTCTCCCGGGTTTTCATTTCATTTGCTCAATATTATTGAGTGCCTCCTGTGTCAGGATTTTCCTTGCAGTTGAGCCAAGTGGAGAAAAAAGCTGCTGACATTGGCCTTGCTTAGTCTCCCCTAAGCAAATAAATTCCCCCAAGGAGTCACAGTTCGCAGTTGTTTTCTGTGGCAGCTGCCAGCTGCAGGGGAACTAAAGTGTCACAAGTCATTGATGACAGACGGAAGCTACAGCTTGGGCTAAAAAAGAAAAAAAGCCAGATTATGGACCAATGTAAGAAAAATCAAATTTCTTCACACATTGTTACACTCTGAAGTAGTATAGAAGTGTAATTTAAATGAAGCATACATGTGTTGTCAAAATACTAATAGATTTGAGCCGGGTGTAGTGGTGCACACCTTTAATCCCAGCACTAGGGAGACAGAGGTAGGAGGATCGCCGTGAGTTCAAGGCCACCCTGAGACTCTGTAGTGAATTCCAGGTCAGCCTGGGCTAGAGTGAAACCCTACCTCAAAAAGAAAAAAATACTAATAGATTTGAGGGCTAAGGAGATGTCTCAATGGTTAAAGGCACTTGCTTGCAATGCCTGACAGCTTGGGTTCAATTTCCCAGTACCCACATAAAGCCAGATGCACAAACTGATGCATGTCCCATTTTCTCTTTTTCTCTCTTCCTCTCTCTCTTCATTATCTCTCAAATAAATAAATATCAAAATGCTAGTAGATTTGAGAATTAAAATATTATGATGATGAAATGGATACTCTCATTATATTCCTGGTTTCTCATAAGGCAGTCTACATGCTTCTGTTACAAGTGATGGAAACCCAACATAGAACCATGTGAGCTTGAAAGGGTTTATTGGCTTGTGTAACTGGTACATTCAGGGTGGGACTGGTTTCAAGATGACAGATCCAATCTCTCAGATGAACTGCAAGGTTTTTCTCTTAATTTAGGTTTGGGGTGGGGTTATTTCTTTGTCTTTGCCTTTGTTTATTTTTTATATGCTCTCATCATGTATTCTGAGCTAGTTTTAAACTCTCAACCCTCCTGCCTGTCCAAGTACTACGATTATAGACCAACATAGGTTTTTAGCTATCCATTTGTACTAGAGCTTGTCTCCTCTGCAGGTGAGCTTTCCCACTAGGTAGAGAATTTATCAGACACTATCCTCCAGTAACATCTGCCCCACCACCAAAACACAAAAGTGAAGTGCTTTCTCCTACGGCACCCCAGTTGTGCAGGTTTGGGTTACATGCCCTAGTCTCCAACAATCACTAAAACCAAGTTAGTAGGAGATGTATATTTGCTTTTGGATTTTTCAAGGAAGTGTCTTACTCCATCCCAGGCTGACCTGGAACTCACTCTGTAGCTCCACATCAGCCTCAAAGTCATGGCAATCCACCTACCTCAACCTCCTAAGTGCTAGGATTAAAGGTGTGTTACCATAGCCAGCCAAGTAAGTAGGATATTAAAAATGCCTGGAATATCACTAGACAGCAGGGTCCCTATTTACCTGCCACCAGCATTTCCCCCAAAGGAAGAAGAGATTAACAAATGAAGTCAGAAAGATTCAATCCCAAATTTTTAATCTGCTCTTCGATTTTAGTTCAGTCATGTTCCATGGGGAATTGAGCCTGGGCAGACAAGCTTTGCAAATAAGTGTCTTTAGCCACCGAGCAATCACCCCAGCCCTTAATTATTAATTTAGTTGTTTGCACATCTGTGTGTAAGGGTGCACCAGGACCTCTAGCTGCAGTAAATAAACACCAGATGCTTATGCCACTTTATTATTATTATTTCTATTTATTTATTAGAGACAGAGAGAGAGAGAGAGAGAGAGAGAGAGAGAGAGAATCGGTGTGCTAGGGCCTCTAGCCACTGCAAACAAACTCCAGATGCATGCACCACCATGTTGATCTGGCTTACATGGGAGCAGGAGAATCGAACCTGGGTCCTTAGGCTTTGCAGGTAAATGCCTTAACTGCTAAGCCATCTCTCCAGTCTGCTTATGCCACTTAAAAAAAAAAAAAACCAACATTTTATTTGTCATTTATTTGCAAGGAGAGAGAAAGAGAATGAATCAGAATGAATGGATGCACCAGGGTCTCTAGCTGCTGCAAACAAACTCAGATGCATGCACCACTTTTTACATCTGGCTTTACGTAGGTAGTTGGGAATCAAACCTTCCTCTTTGCTAACTTACTTTTTTAAAAATTTTTATTGATTTATTTGAGAGGGACAGAGAGAGAAAGAGGCAGATAGAGAGAGAGAGAGAATGGGCACACCAGAGCCTCCAGCCACTGCAAACGAACTCCGGATGTGTGCGCCCCCTTGTGCATCGGGCTAACGTGGGTCCTGGGAATTGAGCCTTGAACCGGGGTCCTTAGGCTTCACAGGCAAACGCTTAATCACTAAGCCATCTCTCCAGCCTGCTAACTTACTTTTTTCATGTTAATTTTGTAACATTTTTCCATAAGGTCATCTGGCCTTCACTCTAGCCCATTCTTTTACTTCAGTTATTGTAGCATTAGATCTCAAACAAGTAGTATACGATCATTCATTTCAAGTGCTGAAAAAGTAATCAACATTGACTCTTTTTGTTCGTTTGTTTGTATGGGTCTTACTCTAGCCCAAGCTGACCTGAACTACTCTATAGTCCAGACTGGCCTTGAACTCATGCTTATCCTCCTACCTCAGCCTTCTGAGTTCTGGGATTAAAGGTACCCACTATTCCCACCTAAAACATTGACTCTTTAAAAAAATATATTTATTTGTTTGAGAGAGAGAGAGAGAGAATATGGACACTCCAGGGCCTCCTTCCACTGTAAAACAACAACAACAAACTCCAGATGCATGTGTCACTTTGTGCATAACATTGACTCTTGATGGAAATTCTTTTTTAGTAAAGTCAAAATAGATAGTATTTCTTCCCCCCCCCCCCCTCTTAATTTCTGGCTAAGCAGTGTGGATGTTCTGTTGTCCAGCGTGGGGTTGTGTGGGTCTTGATAGAACATAGACTTCATTAGAAAGCTAGACACTTGCTTTTCCTGACCTTAGCAACCACAGTACAGACCCCAAGCCAAACCAGGGACCCACCAAGGACTGCATCAGGAGTGTGAATGCACCGAAGCTGGACACACCAGAATCCAGCCTGTAGTGACAATGGTGACAACGTTCAGGATCTGGAGAGCTATAGTGGCATCTCAACCTGACCCCTTCAAGGACATAATTTTGACTGCAGCCTGGCCCTTCCCTTCTGCCCTGCCCTGCTTTTCTTTTCCTGACGAGATCAATGGCTTTACTTTTGAAAGATCAATATGCGTTTGTCTTGTACAGGTGGACAAAAGCATTCTACGCAGAGGAACAGAGTGCATTGTTTGTTGTGATGACCCAAAGGATAAAACCAACAACAATGGACAGATGCTATACAAAGTAAAAAAGAAATTAATTAGCAATGCTGTTACCAGCATTTACACAGAGGCCTTGTAGGCCTCTATGTAGTAGGAATGTGGCAGCAAAAACTTAAATATATCAGATGGGTGCTTGATGTATCAGATGAATCCATGACATTTGAAAACCTGAAATTTTTTGCTAGATGTGCAGTCAAGAAGACAGGCTAAACCTCCAAGCTTCAAGACAGCATCCGCTTTTCTGCTCCTCAGACTTCTTCAGGATGGGTTTGGACCTTCAGCCTTCCAGGAGATCCTGCCAGATTTTTCTTACCTCATGTTCCCCAGATTCTGAATCTCTGATAGTTGAAGCAGACCTTGGACTAGTGTAGGGTGAGAATCTTCCTGGCCTGGTTGCAAGTATGCACCTCAAACCAAAACCCACCAATGCAGTGACTGGTGAGAAATAAGAAGCATGCCCGGCAGTGCTATGAGAAGACATGGACGATCTGTCACCACCCACCATAGCCATCTGGAGCAGTTACCTTCTCACTGCTGGGACAAAACACCCAACCAGAGCAGCTAGAGGAAGGAAAGGGTTTATTTTGGCTTACAGTTTCCAGGGGAAGTTTCATTCATGGCAGGTAAACCATGGGCAGAGCTGGGCATTATATCTCCATAGTGGCAGAGAAGTAGAGAATGAGCTGGTGGCACTGGCAATGGGGGAGGAGCTGGACTATAAAATCCCAAGGCCCACCCCTGTGACACACTTCCTCCAGTAAGACTACATGTCCCAAAAGCTGGGGATTAAGTATGAGGCTTAATCATAAACACATGATGCTATGGGAGACATTTATATTCAAACCAGCACATTAATTTTAGGGGTTTTATTGTTGTTGAGGAGGAGGTGGGAATGAACCTCCTTTATCCCGTCAAAATCTTGTGAACACAAGTGTGGGAAAGGTAAGCTTAGTGGCCAATAAAGTGCCTGAATACAGTCAAGGGGACTGTGTAAAAATCAAGCCAAAGAATTTAATAGTATGTCTGCAGAGACTTAACAAATGTCATACTGTTCTCTTAGTGGTTTACTTCTGGGGATCAGCCTAAGAAAATAATCTAGGCAGAGAACAGTGCCATGTGTGTGAAAGGAAGATTTGCACCTGGCCTCTGTGACACAGCCTCTCTTGTAAGGAATAAACTGCTTTCTTTCCCTTCCCCATTGCTCTTTTCTTCCTCTTCCCTCCTTTTCTTTCTCTCTTTAATTCTATCATACTATAATATGCCTCTTACATATAAGCGAGAAGGTCCTAGAGCTGGGCAGGTGGCTCATGCCTGTAATCCTAGCTGAGAGAGGGTGATTGCCACAAGTCACAAGTTCAAGCTATATCGTGAGTTATAGCTAGCATGGGTTATAGTGTGAAACCTTAGGGAGGGGGTGGGACAGTCATCGGCTAGTCTAAACGATACACTGGGGAAAAGCATGTACATGCTTCTGAATAACATAAGTAACAAATGGTGGTTTTCAGATTGGTCTTTGAAGCCCCACAAGGAAGCCCTTGAACTCAGCATCTAGAAAAGATAATGCACATGTGTATGTGTGTGTGGAGGGGAGGTATCTGAGGATGGGGAGATGTACCCTAATATCATGGAACTGAGAGGTTTTGGGCAAGTGATGAAAAGTATTTTTTTTTAAAGCTGGGCATGGTGGCACACACCTTTAATCCCAGCACTCGGGAGAGGTAGGAGGATTGCTGTGAGTTCGAGGCTACCCTGAGACTACATAGTGAATAGGGTGAGACCCTACCTCAAAAAACAAACAAAAAAAGGTGGGTTTTTTTTTTTTTTGTTTGTTTGTTTTGTTTTTTAAGTAGTTTTCTCTAGTGGAGAAAGGTTGCAAACTGGAGGGCCAAGAATTCCATGTGATCTCTAATTTGTTTCTTTTTTCCTGCAAGTGATTAAATTCTAGTTACTTGAAAATTCCGTTGAAAATGTATAGCACATAAAAATATTTAAAAATATAAACATAGGACTAGAGAGATGGCTTAGCAGTTAAGTGCTTGCCTGTGAAGCCTAAGGACCCCGGTTCGAGGCTCGATTCCCCAGGACCCACGTTAGCCAGATGCACAAGGGGGCGCACGTGTCTGGAGTTCATTTGCAGTGGCTGGAGGCTCTGGCGCACCCATTCTCCCTCTCTCTCTCTCTATCTCTCTTTCTCTCTACCGGCCTCATTCTCTCTCTGTCTGTCACTCACAAATAAATAAATAAAACAGAAAAATTTAAAATATATATATAAACATAGCCTGGTGTGGTGGTGCATGCCTTTAGTCCCAGCATGGAGGAGGCTGAAGTAATTCCATAAGTTTGAGGTTAGTCTGAGGTTACAGAGTGAGTTCCAGGTTAGCCTGGACTATAGTGAGACCCTGCCTAAATCCCTCCCTCAAATCCCCCCTTCAAAAAAAATCCAATGCCAGGCATGGTGGCACACGCCTTTATCCCAGCACTTAAGAGGCAGAGGTAGGAGGATTGATGTGAGTTCAAGGCCACCCTGAGACTAGTGAATTCCAGGTCAGCTTGAGCTAGAGTGAGACCCTACCTCGAAAAAAAAAATTGTAACATTATATATACATATATTATATGTGCAAAGATATCTGGGATAGACTTATTATTATTCAGACAAGCCTACCTTCAAAACAACCTGAAACTCCAGACACCAATTTGGAATTCTTTTTCTCCCTCCTTTCCTCACTCCCTCTTGCCTTTCCTTCCTTCCTTCCTTTTTTGCATGTGTATGTGAAGCTCCTGTGTGTAGGCACACATGTGTATGGATGAGCACTCAGGTTCTCATGCTTGCATGACAAGGATTTTATGCACTGAGCTATGTCCCGCATCCCCATATCCCCTTTTCTTTCTCTCTCTCTCTCTCTCTCTCTCTTTTTGTGTTGTTTTATAATATTTTTATTTTTATTTATTTATGTACTAGAGAAAGAGAGGAAGGGGGGATGAGAGGGAGAGGAGGAGAGAGAGAGGGAGAATGGGCATGCCAGAGCCTCTAGCCACTGCAAATGAACTCCAAATGCATGCACCACCATGTGCATCTGGCTTATGTGGGACCTGGAGAATTGAACCTTGGTCCTTTTAGGTTTCACAGGCCTGTGCCTTAACCACTAAGCCATATCTCCAGCACTCCCCCCTTTTAAATTCATTTATTTGCAAGCAGAGAGGTGGAGGGGGGAATGAGAATGAATGACTACGGGTGCACCATGGCCTCCTGCAAACAAACTCCAGATGCATGCTCCACTTTGGGCATCTGGATTTACATGAGTACTGAGGAATCAAACCCAGGATGTCAGGCTTTGCAATCAAGTGCCTTTTACTGCTGAGCCATCTCCCTAGGCCCCCTTTTCTCTTTTTCCCCTCTCCTTCCTTCTTTCCTTTCTGAGGGAGTAGTGGTACATATCTTTGTTGATTTTTAAAATTTTTATTTATTTGTAAGCAGAGAGAGACAGAGGGAAGATAGACAGACAAAGACAATGGGCAAGCCAGGGCTCATAGTCACTGCAAACAAACTCCAGATGCATGCACCACTTTGTGAATCTGGCTTTACATGAGTACTGGGCAATCAAACCCTAGTCCTGTTAAGCTTTGCAGGCAAGCACCTTAACTGCTGAGCAATCTCTCTCACTATGTAGCCCATGCTGGCCTCAAACTCAGTATTCTGCCTCAGCTGGGATTATAGGTAAACCAGCCTTGCCTGGCTGCCAGTTTAGAATTATCATACTCACTGTCCACTCCAGTTTGAATTATTAAGACCCCCAAGAGCCAATTGTGCCCCAGCACTGCGGCCCTCTGGCCCATTTACTTTGTTTTACCACTCTCAGTCCTGTCCTGGTCATGAGCTGTTTTGTGTGCACCCATGGGAAGATCTCATCCTTGTATCCAAGTTCCATCTACAATCTTGTCTGTCTACCTCTTGGGTCCAAGGTCAAGTGCACTAGTGGTGTGGGCCACTCTTGGACCAGAGAAGATGCACATGAAAGTCCCAGAAAGTGAGCTATTCAAGGCAATGTGGATAGGGAATTTCAGGGTACTCATAGCACACTTGAAGGAGGAATTGGACTGGAAACCCTCATACATGTTTTGCCCTTTGGAACAGGGTGTGGTCTGGGGAAAGTCAGATTGGAGCACTGGATCAAATTAAAAAAAGCTTTTTCTAGATGACGTTACTTTGTTTTCTGATCTTGTCAAGGACACACACTGAAGATCAGGATCAGAGAAAATACAACCCTGTAGATGTTAATAAAGAAAATGAAAAGCTGGGTGTGGTGGTGGATGCCTTTAATCCCAGCCCTCAGGAGGCAGAGATAGGTGGGTAGCTGTGAGTTAGAGGCTACCTTGATACTGCATAGTGAATTCCAGGTCAGCCTTGGCTAGACTGAGACTCTACTCCAAAAAGAAGGGCTGGAGAGATGGCTTAGTACTTAAGGTGCTTGCTTACAAAGCCTGTGGACCCAGGTCCAACCCCCCAGAACCCAAGTAAGCCAGATGCACATGGTGATGCATGCTTCTGCAGTTCATTTGCAGTGGCTTGAGGACCTAACATGCCCATTCTCTGTCTCATAAATAAATAAAATATTTTTTTAAAAAGAAAATAAAATGAAGACAACTAGGTAGTATAAAAGGCTACCTAAATTACTAGCATTGTATAAGCATAAGGCCTGTTCAGGCATTCCCAGGTTGTGGCAGAGTGACTACGGCTCTTTTTTTTTTTTCCGATTCGAAGTAGTATCTCGCTACTAGCCCAGGCTGACCTGGAATTCATTATGTAGCCTCAGGATGGCCTTGAACTCATGGCGATCCTCCTACCTCTGCCTCCCAAGTGCTGGGATTAAAGTAAAAGCATGCACCACCACGCCCAGCGACTATGGCTCTTTTTAAGAACATTTGGTTAATAGCTGCAGCATATTGAATGCCCTCTGTCCTCCCATTCTTGCTCTTGACAGATCATCTCATTTAATCTTTACAACTGTATCATGTAGCAAATGCTATTATAACCCTTGAAAAGAAAGCAAAGGTTTCAAGAAGTCTCATGACTGGGATGTGGGCACAATTTGACCTGTACCGGGATTCCTTTCCTGACCATTAACTGGTAATTTCCCAGATGTCTGGAAAATCTAGGGGGAGTGGGACCCCCAAAAGAATCAAAACAAAAACATAAAAATATTTATTTTGGTAAAAATTTGTTCCCATTTGCCTAACTTGGCCTGATAATGGGAACCCTTTCCTTTTACCGGCAGCCTTCATGCGACACATTTCTTGGCTGTGTCTTTCTCCTGACACCTCAGCATAGGGTAGAGAATAAGCCTGTGTGGCATGTAGAGTAGAATTTAGCTGGCTCCTGGGGGTCTAGCCACACGATCGGGTCTTCTAAAGAAAATAAGGAGGTTATATGAATTGCTTTGCTCATTCCAAAACCAAATATCTGACAACAAGCAACTTCAGAGAGAACAGAATTATTTTGGCTCCATCAAAACTGGGAAAGTAGGGCTGGAGATGGCTTAGCGGTTAAGCGCTTGCCTGTGAAGCCTTAGGACCCCTGGTTCGAGGCTCGATTCCCCAGGACCCACGTTAGCCAGATGCACAAGGGGGCGCACACATCTGGAGTTCGTTTGCAGTGGCTGGAGGCCCTGGCGCGCCCATTCTCTCTCTCTCTCTCTCTCTCTCTCTCTCTCTTTCTCTCTCTGTCTGTCACTCTCAAAAAAAAAAAAAAAAAAAACTGGGAAAGTGGCTGGAGAGATGGCTTAGTGGTTAAGGTGCATGTCTGCGAAGCCTAATGACCCTGGTTCGATTCTCCAGGTCCCACATAAGCCAGACGCACATGGTGGCACATGTGTCTGGAGTACGTTTGCAGTGGCTAGAGGACCCGGTGCACCCATTCTCTCTCTCTCTCTCTCTCTCTCTCTCTCTCTCTCTCTCTCATAAATAAATAAATAAATTTTAAATCTTTTTTTAAAAAAAACCTTTTTAAACTGGGAAAGCATGGTGGCAGAGGGAGCCTATAGCTGGGACTCCTCACCATGTCAGATAGGAAGTGGGGCTGGGCTATAAACCTCAAGGCTTACTCCCCAGCAACCCATTTTTTTCCATTTAGGTTCTACCTCCTTAAAAGTTCCACAATGTCCCAAAACAGCACCAGCAGATGGGGACCAAGCTCGCCAAACATGTGAACTTATGGGGGCCATCTTACACCCAAATAATAACAGAAGCTCTATTAACCAGATGTTGTCTTTGTACATATAAGAAAACTAGGCCTTGGAAACACTTCTTGAGCAGATATAAGAAATAAAATGATTCTCAGCCAACCACAAACAGCTAACCAGCTGACCGGTTATCAAACTGAGTACCTCTTGTCAGGCCATGTACAAATAGGGAGACTGCCTCATCATACCATAATCAAACAAGGCAGGTGCTAAGCTGTAGCAGCCAGGTAATGTCTCTGCTTTGCTTTGATGTTCCCTCTTCAGCTGCCAGAGCAGAGCTTTTTTGAATCTCTTCTGGTTCTGAGTGCCACCCAATTCATGAATCTGTTCTGTCAGTTACTATCTCATGCTGAAACAAAATACTCTATCTGAAGCCGTTTAAGGAAGTAACGAGTTTCAAGAAGAAAGGCATGGCAGAAGCAGACAGTGACATTGTCACATCAGTCAAGAGGATGAGGTAGAAAGGAGAGAGAGACAGCTATAGGGCTAGGCTATAAGATCTCAAGGTCTGCCCCAATGATACCCTTCCTCCATCAAGGCTTCACCTCCTCAAAATTCCCTAACCTTTCCAAACAGTGCCGCTAACTAGGGATTAAGTATTCAAGAACATGAGTCTAGAGGGGATGTTTTGCATGCAACTATTTAAATTGTCTAATGTCATGTTTTTTTTCTTTATTTGCAAGTGGAGAGAGAGAGAAAAAAAAAGATACAGAGAGAACTGGTGCACCAGAGCCTCCAGATGCATGCACCACTTTGTGCATCTGGCTTTTCGTGGGTACTAGGGAATAGGTTTTGCAGGTAAGTGCCTTAACCAATAAGCCATCTCTCCAGCCCTGAAGTCTTTCTTAATAACAAGCCTAAGAGGCTATTCAATTGGAGGTCTAGACCATAGGACTGACCAGGCCATGGACATTACTCCAAATTGTTCAGTACAACATTTTCAGAAGAGAGTGAAGAAGAAACAGCTTCAGTCATGTTGCTTTGGGCGTGCCAAGCAAGGCCAGGCAATAACGGCAGGCCTGAGCGGAGAATCTCTTTGACCATCCAGGTTTGGCTGTGATATCAGGCCTCTTTTAGTTGCAGTGCAGTGACAGGGTGGCATATTCTAGTGCAGTCATCTTCAGATAGGAATGTCTCCAAGATGGGAATGACAGACACAAAGGGTGGACATCTGCTCGAGTGCTGGCGCACATCATTAGTGCCAGCTCTATGGAGGTTGAGTAGGAAGATCACCATGAATTTGAGGTCAGCCTGTGGTTACAGAGTGAGTTCCAGGCCATCCTGGGCTAGAGTGAGACCCAGCATCCAGAAAAAAAAAAAAAAAAAAAAAAAAAAAAAAAAAAGAGTGTGTCGGGGGTGATAGACAGCTGCGTTTGACACTGGTGCACTGGTGGTGAGGCACAAGCAGGACTGACCTTTGAAATGAAGAGCATTTTAGGGGGTTTCTAACATATTAGGGGAGGGAAACCCAGAGGGCAGACTCTGAGTGCTCATAACTGAATGAATATGCACATGAGAGACAATGCTTGCACTGCAAATGATAATATAGAATACCTTAGTTAAATATTTATTTATTTTGGAGGATGGAGGACAGATTTTGAAGCAGAGTCTTACTCTAGCTCAGGCTGACCTGGAACTCTCACTCTGTGGTATAGACTGTCCTCAAACTAATAGTGATCCTCCTACCTCAACCTCCCCAATGCTGGGGTGATAGGCATGAACCACCATGCTGGACTTCTTTACTTTTTTGAAGGCACATTTGAATGTCCTCCTGACTGAGTTTCCCTAGTAGCCCAGACTTAGAGCCACCATGCTTGGCTTAACAACAGGGTTTTTGTTTTGTTTTGTCCCCCCCACACACACACACCCTGGCTCAGTGCTAAAATTAATCCTCTGGGTCTTGTGTGTACTAGGCAAGGGCTCTACCACTGAGTTATGTCCTCCTCACTAGTTATACTTTGAAGGGGATTTACATTACTACTCTGAAATTCTTACATCTTCACATTGTACCTTGTGGCAACGTTAAACAACATCTCATTAAAGATACACCCAATGTTTAGATCTCATTGCCAAGAGTCATCCAGCCTGCTTCACCAGATGTGGGAAAGGATTCTATACCTTCTGAAACCCATCATTCCATGTTCAGAAAACATTAGAAACAGGGTGTTCTAAAAAGAATGCCTAAACTGGACATGGTGACACACACCTTTAATCCCAGCACTCAGGAGGCTGAGGTAGGAGGATCAGCATAAATTCAAGGCCAGCCTGGAGTATAGAGTAAGTTCCAGGTCAGCCTGAGCTAGTGTGAGACCCTGCCTTGAAATAAATAAATAAATAAACAAATAAATACAAAACAAGCAAGCAAGCAAAAAAGAAAGAAAGGGCTGGGAAGATTGCTCAGTGATTAAGGTGCTTGCTTCCAAAGCCTGAGTCTGATTCCCCAGTACCCATGTGTGGTGATTTGATTCAGTTGTCCCCCATAAGCTTAGGTGTTCTGAATGCTAGGTTTCCAACTGATGGAGATTTGGGAATTAATGCCTCCCAGAGGGAGTGTATTGTTGGAGGCGAGCTTATGGGTGTTATAGCCCGTTTCCCCTTGCCAGTGTTTGGCACACTCTCCTGCTGCTATTGTCCACCTTATGTTGGCCAGGGGGTGATGTCCACCCTCTGCTCATGCCATTGTTTTCCCCTGCCATCGTGGAGCTTCGCCTCGAGCCTGTAAGCCAAAATAAACCTCTTTTTCCCACAAGCTGCTCTTGGTTGGTGATTTCTACCAGCACTGAGACCCTGACTGCGACACCATGTAAAGCGAGACGTACAAGGTGAGGCATGCAACTAAAGTTCATCTGTAGCAGCAAGACGCCCTGGCACACCCGTATATCCTCTCGCTCTCTCTCTTTATCTGTCCTTGCAAATAAATAAAAAATACTTATTTATTTATTTATTTATTTGAGAGAAAGGGGGGGAAGAGAGGAAGAGGCAGATATAGAGAGAGAATGGGTGTGCCAGGGCCTCCAGCGATTGCAAATGAACTCCAGACACATGCACTACCTTTGCATCTGGCTTACATGGGTCCTGGGGAATCAAACCTGGGTCCTTTGGCTTTGCAGGCAAGTGCCTCAGGGGCTAAGCCATCTCTCCAGCCCTACTAATTTACTTCTGAAGAATTAATATGGTCAATTCATTGAAAAAAATACAGTAAGATGTTTTGTAAGTGTGTGCTGAGGATTGAGCCCAGGGCCTCATGCCCGCTAAGCACAGTGTTCTGCTGAGCTATAACACAGCCCAAGAAAAGATATGTGTGAAGCGTAAAGACCCAGTTTTGAACCTTCTTAGTGTAGTAGCTACGCTTGTCATTACAAAACCCAGTTCTTCGAAAAACAAAAATAAAAAAGAACTAAAAAAATAAAAAAACAGGCTTGGTGGCGCACGCCTTTAATCCTAGCACTTGGGAGGCAGAGGTAGGAGGATCGCCGTGAGTTCGAGGCCACCCTGAGGCTCCATAGTGAATTGCAGGTCAGCCTGAGCTAGAGTGAGACCCCTACCTTGAAAAACAAAACAAAACAAAACAAAACCCCAGTTCTTAAAATACAAGGTTGTAAGACAGGAGATAGCTCAGTGGCTAAGTTAAAGGTGCTTGCTTGCAAAGCCTGCCTGGGTTCAATTCCCCAAACACTTTCGTAACACTAGATGCATGAAGTGACACATGTATCTGGAGTTCGTTTGCAGTGGCAGGAAGCCCTAATATGCCCATTCTCACACCAGCACAGGCTGACCTGGAATTCACTCTGTAGCTCCCAGCCGGCCTCCTACCCATGGTGATCCCTCTGCCTCAGCTTCCTGAGTGTTGGGACTAAAGGTGTGTGACAACATACCTGTTCTCTCTCTCTCTCTCTCTCTCTCTCTCTCTCTCTCTCTCTCTCGCTGTCTCCATCTCCAGCAAATAAATAAAAATATCTTTTTTAAAAAGATTATGAAATGGGCCTGTAATTCCAGCAATTGGGGCCAATGGAGGCAGGATGATAAGACGTTAAAGGCCAGGCTTGGCCACATGTGGAGTTTAAGACCAGCCTGGGCTACATGAAACCAATACCTGTGTGTATGCTTAGTTCACCTTCTAGTTTTAAAGGATTGAGAAAGATTTAAATTATAACTAATGTAAATATTACTAATTTTAAGAAACAAGATTTATTTTTTGAGTCAGGGCCTCACTTTAGCTCATGCTAACCTAACCTGAAACTCATTTTATAGTCCAGGCTAGCCTAGTATTCACAGCTATCCTCCTACCTCAGTCTTCTGAGTGCTGAAATTCTAAGTGTGAGCCACCATGCCTAGCTAGGAAACAGGACTTTTCAAGGAATCAAAGTGTCAGTTTTGTCTGTGTTTAGTTTAGATGAGTCCTCACAACCTCCGAAATCAACATTTCACACAAAGAGTGTCCAGTCTGAAATCAGAGTATGGAATAGCCAGTCCCTGGATATCTGGCATAAAATGAAGACATTGTCCAATTCTTACAAATATGAAAGTCTAGGTCTCCCCCTACCCCTGTACTGAAAATTAAACCCAAGGCTTCACACATGCCAGACAAGCATTCTTCCAACTGAGCTGTATTCCCAGCCTGAGAATGTAGGTTTTAAATAACATATTTAGGTCATTGAACAATCCCCCTGAAATGAGCTAAAACTAGTTTATTAGCTGCAAACAAATGACTTCATACTTCATCATTCTTTGGAAGAGAAAGCACTTTGTCACATTTCAAGTTGAGCTGATCATAGTTTACCCAACATGTAATACTAAAGGCGAACATTAGGAACACTGGCAGAGAGTTTTAGTATTTACATACTTTAACTATTTTACTCTTCTAACATTAATGAAGTGAGTTTTTGGGGGAAACTAGAATAATAGACTAAAACTACTATTAGTCACCTTGTAAGAAAACAAACAAACAACAACAACAAAACCCTATTGAGCTGGGCATGGTGACACACACCTTTAATTCCAGCACTCAGGAGACAGAGGTAGGAGGATTTCTGTGAGTTCAAGGCCAGCCTGGGTCTACATAGTAAATTCTAGGTCAGCCTGGGCTACAGCAAGACCCTACCTTGAAAAACTGAGAACAAACAAACAAACAACAACAAAAAACCCCACATTGCTCCATTGTGCAAATAGATGGACAGGCCTCCATCCAGGAATGACCCTTCCCATCTCTTTCCCTGGAGGCCCATCCCTGGGCCAAATTTCTTCACATGGAGTTGGCAGAGATAAGCAGTGTTGTGAGAAATGTGAGCTGAGGGGGAAATGCTATTCTCCATTTGTTCCTGCCCTGCTTCTGCCTTCTCCACAGACCCAGACCCAGCTGTGAGAGGAACCGTACGCGCCATCCATCACCCCACTTCAGTTTTGCTCGGGTGAGAGCTTTCAGGCAGAGGCCAGCTAAGCACTTGGGACTGGTGCATTGGCAGTGGAGGTCATTGAAAAGTCTCTTAGGAAAGTGTCATTACTCCTAATACACAGCAATGTATGGTATGCTGACTGGGGCGGGGGGGGGGGGTCCAGTAGAGGCCAGAGAGTCACCAAACAAAAGACAATAAGCAAGGCAACTCAGCAGACAGTGAACTGCCTCACACACTCGATGGCCTCTGGGTGATGACCTGAAGCTGACACTAGCTTCCTTATTCCTTCCAACATGAAGGCTCTTTCTTAGCTCACTTCCAGTGCAGCCTCTTCTGCCTTCTTTTCTTTCCTCCAGTTGATTCTTTGTTTTGTCTAGTGGCTGGGGATCGAGGGGACACGACTATAAACGTATATCTGAATTGTCCGTGCCTTTACCTGGACTTCAGTCCATATAACTTCACCAACAATGCAACACTTGCTATAAAACAAAGAGTGACTCAGCTCTAGTTCATCTGAGGAAGACATTCAGTGAGCACAGTGTGGGTGGAAGGGTGGAGATCACACATTATTTATCCTTTGAAGTTTCTCCTTTTAAATGACTTTACATAGCAGAGCAATTGACACCCCTTGTAATTAATAACAAACTAAAATATTTTTAAAATATTTATGTGAGTAGTTCCCCTTGGTTCTATAGATAAGATGAGAGAAAAGATGTGATGATAACATACTTAATTGAGGCATGCAATTACTGGGAACAACTGTACTGGCTAAGTGTTAAAAGTTTGTCATTATCTGTTTGAATTCCATTAGTAGAATGAAACTTTTTTCAAAGGGTCATCATTGTGGGATGAGTTCTATCCTAGAAAGCTGCTTGACGACATTCAAAGAGTAGGTCATGCAAGCAGTTGAGCTAGCTAGCTTTCTTTCCCTTCCTTCCTTCCTTCTTGCCTTCCTGCCCTCCTTCCTTTTTTCCTTTCTCCCTCCCTCCTTCTTTCTCTTTTTTTTCCAGGTAGGGTCTCCTTCTAGCGCAGGCTGATCCTCCTACTTCTGCCTTCCTAGAGCTGGAATTAAAAGCATGGGCCACCATACCCAATTTCCTTCTCTTCCTCCTCCTCTTCCTCCCTCCCTTCTCTTCTTCCTTTTCTTTCTTCCTCTCCTTCCTTCCTTCTTTCTTTCTTCTTTCTCTCTTTCTTTTCTTAGGGTCTCATGTATACCAGCTGGCCTTGAACTCGCTATGTAGTTGAAGATGACCTTAAACTTTTGATCCTTATATCTCTACCTCCTGAGTGTTAGGATTAAAGGGGTGTACCACCATGCCCCATATATGTGGTGCTAGGGTTCTAACCCAGGTGGGGTTTTTTAAAATTATTTTTAAATTTTATTATTTGCAAGCAGAGAGAGAGAGAGAGGGAGAGAGAGAAAGAAAGAGAGAATAGGTGCACCAAGGCCTCCTACCACTGAAAACAGAACTCCAGACACGTGTCCCACCCTGTGTATCTGGCTTTATGTGGGCATTGGGGAATCAAACCTGGCCATCAGACTTTGCAAGCAAGAGCCTTTAACTACAGAGCTATCTTCCCAGCCCAAACCCAGGGCTTTTGTGCATAATAGGCAAGCACTCTACCACTTAACCAAGTCATATCCTTAGCTCCATACAGTTTTATGTGCTTATTTTTGAAGCAGGATCTCACTGTATCTAGCCTAAGCTGACCTAGAACCCACTCTGTAGCCCAGGCTGGCCTCAAAATTACTGTGATCCTGCTACCACAGCCTGTGATTTCATCACACTTCGTTTTTTTTCACTTTATTAATAGGCTCTTGTATTGTTTTCATTTTGGGTCTGTCTCACTTTGGGACTGTTACAAATAGTGCTGCCATGAAATTCTGTATCATGTCTTTTAGTGATTTGTTACAATTTATTTTATTTTATTTATTTGTATTTTTTTGGTTTTTCAAGGTAGGGTTTCACTCTATGCCAGGCTGACCTGGAATTCACTATGTAGTCTCAGGGTGGCCTTGAACTCATGGTGATCCTCCTACCTCTGCCTCCTGAGTGCTGGGATTAAAGGCGTGTACCACTACACCCAGCTATTTTTTTTTTCTTAAGATATGGTCTCCCCATGTTTTTGCACAGGTTGGCTTTAAACTCCTGTCTAAGCCTCCCAAACAACTGGATCTGTAAACATGCCATCATACCTGACTCTTACGTAAGAATTTTTTGTTGAGTGTATATTTATGAGTAAAATTCTGGGGATACATGGTAAGACCTTATTGCTGAAGACTCCTCATACTTGGGCTGCAAGGCCACTGAGAAATCTTGCTGGAACTGAGCTGATAACCTCCTCCATGTAGACCAGTTGACAGAAAGCTGGAAGAAGCCATTGTGCATGCAGTTGAATGGGAGAGAGAGAAATTACCAGTGAAGATACTCAACAGTGGACACCGCAAGCCTTATATTTGGCCAGCCAGGCCAAATGAGCCAATGAGTGCAATAGTGGCAAGTCTGTTATGGGGGAAACCAACTGCCCTCTAATTGGACTGGAGGCCCACTCCATGGGAGGGAATGCATCCCTGATACTGAAAACTTAAAACAAGGGTAGTCATGGGGGTGTAACATCTGCTGCTGTCTGACTACATGTATATACTATGCTTATCAAACTGCCCAGTAAGCACTTCTCTTAATGTTCTTACCCTTATATTAATGTTACTCTCACTTTTGGTAGAGAATTTTCTCTTTTCAGATGGCAGTGACCTTGGGATGACTCAGAAGGCATCATGGTGCTGAAAAGAAGTGACAGGAGTGCTCAGTACTGCAATATCTCTATCACACCTTCCAAGGCTCAGGGTCTATTGCAGAAGAGGTGGCAGAAAGAATGTAAGAGCCAAAGGACAATGTGCTCCCCACAGACACAAAATGGCCTGGATATCCATGACCTCACAGTGCCTGACACTACCTACACAAGACCATCATAATAGGAGGAAAAGGTCATGACATCAAAATAAAAGAGAGACGGATTGAGAGAGGGAGGGAATATGATGGAGAATGCACTTTCAATGGAGAAAGTGGAGGGAGGGAGGGCATTACCATGGGATAGTTCTTATAATTATGGAAGTTGTTAATAAAACAATAAATAAAATTTTTTGAAAAAATTGGGGCTATATATGTATATGTATACATATATGTAATATATATAATATATATATTATATATTCACATTTGGTATATATTGCCAAAAAGTATTCCTAAATTATTGGACTAAGTTGCATCTTCATCAGGCATAAATGGGAATCTGTTTCACAACAGCCTTGTCAACTTGTTATTTTTGTCTTGTTTGCATGCTTGAAAGTTATAGAACTTTACATTATGTTTTAAATTTTATTTATTTTTAAAATATCTTTATTTCTCCCTCTCCCTCCCTCTCTCTCTCTCCTTGTGTGTGTGTGTGTGTGTGTGTGTATGTGTGTGTGTATGTATGTATGTGTGTGTGTGTATGTGTGTGTGTGTGTGCGCGTGTGTTTATGTGTGTGTGTATGTATGTGTGTGTGTGCGCGTGTGTTTATGTGTGTGTGTATGTGTGTGTGCGTGTGTATGTGTATGTGTGTGTGTGTATGTGTGTGTGTATGTGTATGTGTATGTGTGTGTGTGTGTATGTGTGTGTGTGTGCATGTGTGTGTGTATGTTTGTGTGTATGTGTGTGTGTGTATGTGTATATGTGAGTGAGTGAGTGTGTGTGTGTGTGTGTGTGTGTGTGTGTGCGTACATCCCAGGGCTTCTTGATGCTGCAAGTAAATGACAGATGCATGCACCACTTTTGTGTCTGGCTTTATGTGAGTATTGGGGAATCAAACCGTGAGCTGACAGGTTTTACAAGCAGGTGCCTTTAACCACTGAGAAATCTCCCAGCCCTTACATTTTTATTTTCATTTTTTAAGTTTTTATTGACAAACTCCATATACCATGATCATATTCCCCTCCTACCACCCTCCCTTTTCTGCCTCCCAAATCCCCCGTTCATCGAATCCCTTCTTTCCAAGTAGTCTCTATTTTATTTTGGTGTCATCATTTCTTCCCTCCTAATATTCAGGTCTTGTGGAGGTAGCACCAGTCACTGTGAAGTCATGAGTGCCACAGCCATTTTGTGTCTGAAAGATAGTATTGTAAACATTCCTCCCTTTCCTTTGGCTCTTACATTCGTCCTGCCACTTCTTCCACAATGGTCCCTGAGGGTGTGATAGAGATGTCTTAGTGCTGAACACTCCACTGTCATTTCTTCTCAGCAGTTTGATGAGTTTTGAGTCTCCCTAGTGGTCATCGCCATCTGAAAAGAGAAGCTTCTCTAACCAAAACTGAGAGTAGCATTGCTATATGGCATAAACATAAGTACTTAGAGGGAGAGTTCATGGACATAATATATCCATTTAGCCAGAAAACACTAGTTGTTTCCTCTCTAGGGCTTAAGCCTTCCCAAGTTATAGGCTTTTGATTAGGTTTTCAACCCAATTCAAACCAGGCAGGAATTTCCTACCTGTGGAGTGGACCTCAAGTCTAATTAGAGAGAAGTTGGTTTCCCCCACCACAGATATGCCACTATTGAACCAGTTGGCACTTTTGGCCTGGATGGCCAGCCATAAAAATTGCAGGTCCACTGCTGGTTAAGACTATTGATGACTTTTCTTCCCAAACAGGCTGCATAGGTCTTTTCAGCATCCTGACAGCTAGTCAACAGGGAGGAGGCTTCCCGCTCAGTTCCAGCTTGATCTTTCAGTGACCTGCAACCCAAGTATGTGGAGTCTTTGGCAATAGGGTCCTTATTATCGAGTTCTGGTGGACAACCAAGAGCTCTGACAATAGCCTGTAATGTTTTTGGGTCACTAGAGGCCTCCATGACCAACAACTCACTGGAAGGTATATATGATAGATAGATAGATAGATAGATAGATAGATAGATAGATAGATAGATGCTCGTAGAGAAGTAGGTTTACATATGGCTTATTCATAACATCTTTAATTTTTAAAAAATATTTTTGAATATTTTAAAAAAACATTTTAAAATTTATTTTAATTATTATAAGAGAGAAAGAAAGAATGGGCACACCAGGGCCTCTAGCCATTGCAAATGAACTCCAGAAGCATGTGCCCCCTTGTGCAGCTGGCTTATGTGGATACTGGGGAATCGAGCCTGGTTCCTTAGGCTTTGCAGGCAAATGCCTTAATCACTAAGCCATCTCTCCAGTCCAACATCTTTAATTTTGATTAACCCTCCTCTCCCCCATCCCTTGCCCTGATCTCCCTTAGACCATTCTACCCTCAGTATTCTGCTCCTCTACTTACATATATTTACTACACCTTCCCCTAACCTCCTTCTCATGGCCCCCTTCTAGTTTCCTGGCCTCTAGAAGTCACATGTGAGAACATGTGGCATTTGATTTCCCGAGTGAATTCTCTTTTATATATCCTGAATATAATTTCCTTATCAGATATATAACTTTCCAAAATATAAATTTTGCAAAGAATTATTTGCGAGGAGTTCTGGGGATTGATGCAGGAGGGCCTTGTACATGCTAAGTGCATGCTGCCGCTAAGCCACACTCTCAAATAAACACTTTATTAATTATTCAGAGCCGGGAATGGTGGTGCACACCTTTAACCCCAGCACTCCAGAGCCAGAGGTAGGAGGATCACAGAGAGTTCGAGGCTACCCTGAGACTACATAGTGAATTCCAGGTCAGCATGAGCTACGGTGAGACCTTACCTTGAAAAACCAAAATAAATAAATGATAGAAAATAAAAACAAGTGAAAGAACCCAAGACCAAATATATCTGTCATATCAAGAAAATGAGAATGTGCTTACACTCCCATTTAGAAATAAAAGATTTTCAGAGTGAATCACAAAGCAAAAACTCAAACCTTTAGGTATAATAAAGAGATATAGCTAAAACAAAGTGAATCTGGCTGTGGTAGGACAGGCCTGTAATTCTAGTAGTTTGGAAGTGGAGGCAGCAGGGGTTCAAGGCTGTTTCGGGCTATATGGTAAATTGGAGGCAAGCCTGAGTTATGTAAAACCCTGTCTCAAGAAATAGAAAACATGCTGGGCATGGTGGCGCATGCCTTTAATCCCAGCACTCCGGAGGCAGAGGTAGGAGGATTGCTGTGAGTTCGAGGCCACCCTGAGACTACATAGTGAATTCCAGGTCAGCCTGGGCTAGAGTGAGACTCTACCTCGAAAAAACAAAAACAAAAAAAAAAAAACAAAAAAACAAAAAACAAAAAAAAACCACAAAACAAAGTGATTCACAAGTGTGAAAATAATAATAATAACAAAAGCCTGGCATGTTGGTTCACACATAGAAATCCAGCACCCTAGACAGCAAGACAGACAGATTGCCATGAGTTCATGACAGTCTGGGCTATAGAATGAGACCCTGTCTCAAAATAAATAAATAGACAAAAATAAACAAGGCAGAGCCAGACATGGTGGCACCCTCCTTCATTTCCAGTGGGAGGCTGAGACAGGAGGATCACATTGAGTTCAAAGCCAGCCTGGGGCTACAGAGTGAGTTTCAGGTCAGCCTGGGCTAAAGTGAGACCCTGTCTCAGAAAAAGAAAAAAGCCTGGCTTGGTGGTGTACACCTTTAATCCCAGCACTCAGAAGGCAGAGGTAGGAGGATTGTTATGAGTTCATGGCCAGCCTGAGACTACATAATGAATTCCAGGTCATCTTGGGCTAGAGCAAGACCCTACCTTGAAAAACAAAACAAAAAAATTAAAGGAAGAAGCATAAAATGAGATCAAAGAGCGGAGCTAACAACATTAAATGGTATTATTTGCAATAATGATATTAGGACTATGGAGTTGCATATAACAAATGATACATAATAGTAGTATTCAAAGAACATAAATGACAGCAGATACAGAAGTTAGAAACCCTTGTGTTAGAGATTTTACTTTGCATCTCTGGGTCTAAGTTAGATTAAGTGGACGAACAAAATAAGTTAAAAAATGAAAGGTTGGAGAAGAGGAAATAAGGCAGAGCTAGAGAATATGTCACATCTCATTAATATAAGATAAGATGCCCTGGGTGTGGTGGCGCATTCCTTTAATTCCAGCACTTGGGAGGCAGAGGTAGGAGGATTGTCGTGAGTTTGAGGCCACTACGAGACTACATAGTGAATTCCAGGTCAGCCTGAGCTAGAGTGAGACCCTACCTCAAAAAACAAACAAACAAACAAACAAACAAAAACGAAAAAAAAAAAAAAAGAGAAGATATAAGATGCCAGCTGGGTGTGGTGGCACATGCCTTTAATTCTGGCACTAAGGAGGCAGAGGTAGGAGGATCACTGTGAGTTCGAAGTCAGCCTGAACTACAGAGTGAGTCCCAGGTCAGCCTGGGTGTAGTGGTTTGAATAGATGTCCCCAAATAGATTCAGTTTTGGTAAAGATCTCCTGAAGCCTGACTGGAGGAGGTATGACTGGGGTGGATCCTAGAGTCCAGTCCTGAAGCGTGGAGGCAGACCTAAAATTCCAATCTAAAGATACACAAAGTGCTTAAATTCTGCCTGTGGTTCCCTGCAGTTTAGCTGCCAGTTTTTGTTCTTGTTTTATTTTCTGTTTTCCGCCATTATGGAACTTCCCCTGGATCCTGTAAACTCCAAATAAATGGCATTCCTTCCATAAACTGGGCTAGCTGTGAAATATACCATTTAAAAATTTATGAGCTGGAGAAATGGTTTAGCTGTTAAGGTACGTGCCTGTGAAGCCTAAGGACCCAGGTTAGATTCTCCAGTACCCATATAAAGCTGGATGCACAAAGTGCCACATGCACCTGGAGCTCATTTGCAGTGGCTAGAGGCCCTGACGTGCCCACTCTCTCTCTTTATCTGCATCTTTCTCTCTCTCTGATTCTCAAATATATATATATATAGCCTCTCATCCAGGATTTTAAAATGTAAAAGGAGGAAACTGTGACTTGGAAGCAATGAAACATGTCATATTAAATGTTGTTCCAGGCCTGGAGAGATGGCTTAGTGGTTAAGGCACTTACCTGCGAAGTCTAAGGACTCATATTCAACTTTTCAAATCCCACGTAAGCCAGATGCACAAGGTGATACAAGTGCGCAAGGTAGCACATGCGCACAAGGTAGCACATGCATCTGGAGCTCGATTGCAGTGGCTGGCAGCCCTGGCATGCCAATTCTCTCTCTCTTTCCCTCTCTCATAAAATAAATAAATAAATGTTGTTCCATTAAAATGCACCTTTATTTCAAGTGCCAATGGAAAACTAACATATATTAAGGCCACAATTTTCTTTTTCTTTTTTTCCTTTTTTAATTTTTTTTAACTTTTTTTTATTTGACAGAGAGAAAGAGGGAGAGAGAGAATGGGTGCGCCAGGGCCTCCAGCCACTGCAAACGAATTCCAGACACATGCATCACCTTGTGCATCTGGCTAACGTGGGTCGTGGGGAATTGAACCTGAGTCCTTTGGCTTTGCAGGCAAATGCCTTAACCGCTAAGCCATCCCTCTAGCCCAAGGCCACAATTTTCAAACAGCAGAAATAACACGGGCAGCTGGGTCTGGTGGGAAGTCCCAGCAGTCAGGAGCTGAGGTAGGAGGATATAGACATGTGTTCCAAGCCATCCTAGGCTATACAGTGAGTTCAGGCCAGCATGGGCTAGGGTAAGACTCTGCCCCCAAAAAAGCAGGGGGGTTGCTGAGGAGATGGCTCAGAGAATAAAGGTACTTGCTTGTAAAATCTGCTGGCTTCTGTTCACACACATAAATCTAGATGGGCATTTGTTTACAGTGATAAGAGACCCTAGAATGTGTATAAATGCGAATAGATAAGTTAAAAAAAATTTTTTTTATTTATTTGGGTTTTCAAGGTAGGGTCTCACTCTAGCTCAGGCTGACCTGGAATTCACTATGTAGTCTCAGGGTGGCATTGAACTCACAGCGATCCTCCTGATCCTCTTACCTCTGCCTCTGAGTGCTGGGATTAAAGGCATGTGCCACCATGTCTAAATTAAAAAAAAAAAATTTAAAGGAAATAACACAAGCCATATTTTCTAATCACAATGCAATAAAAGTGTTAAAGTCTCAAGGCTTCCTATCCGTCCCACTTTCTCCCCTACCACCAGCTAAAATTCCACAGATCTCACCAACCTGCCTCCTTCCCTGAGTATCAGCCAACACCACCATATCTCCACAAGACCCTCCCTCACTGGATAGGTGGCCCTCCCCAAAGGCATAAAAACCCCCAGATGCCCCAAAGTCTTTCTCTTTTTCAGACCCTCTTTCCTGAAGTAAGGTGCATGTTCTCTATCTCTATTTTGTGTGTGTGTCTCTCTCTCTGTGTCTCAGCCTCTTATCTGCCTCTCTCTTTACACATGTACTCCACTCTCTCTCCTTGCTCATTCCCTCTCTTTCTCTTTCTCTCTCTCTCTCTCCCTTTTCCTCTATTTTACAGGCCCTCTCCTACCTGTCCACTTCCCTCCCAGCCGTGCCACTATACACACAAATCTAAACTTGCTCCCTCTCTAATCCACCCCAAATTTTCACTAACACCAGCAACCTGCCACGGATGCTGTCCACTGCTGGGCCCCTGTCAGCCACACAGACTCTTTCAGTTCCTTGCCTCCCACCTCCACCTTTCCTAACTGTCCCCACCTCTGAGCTATACCCTAACGTCACTGTGTCTCAAACTTCTATTCAAGCCTTGACAATAATAACAAAAAGTAGACTTGCTAAGACTAGCACACAAGAAAGGGCTCTTGTACCCAAATATGCAATGAAAACAAATACTTTCCTACAACTCTTGGCTCAAGAATGATGTCCTGAAATACTTAGCAACCATAACATGCAAACACAAGAGTGGTGCTCAAAATTAATGCACACCTGCTGGGCTGGGGCGTTGGCTCAGCGATTGAAGGCACTTGCTTGCACAGCTTGTGCTTACAAAATTTGAAGGCTGAAGAAGTGGCTCAGCAGTTACGGCATTTTCTTGCAAAGCCTGCTGTCAACTTGACTTGATTTAGGGAAGGAGTTTAGAGGCGCACCTCTTGGGTGGGTCTATGAAGGTGTTTCCAGGCAAGATAAATGGAACATGGGGGGCCTCCCTCCCAAATGGGTGGCCGTTCTCCTGTGCATAAGACAGCTCCCGGAGACACCAGGGTTTTCTTTGCCTGGCTCACTTTACTGCTCACTTGTGTGGGCATCCACTTTCATTTAGCCTTGTGGACTAAGTGGCTGCTCTTGGGTCCTCTGACTCTCCGGCTTGCATCCAGCCTCATGGACTGAGCAGCTGGCAGATTCTTTGACTTTCTGGTCTGTGGACAGCAGTTGCTGAATTTCCCACCTTGTATCTGGAGCTAATCCAATAAATCCTTTTTCTTGGTGGCGGTTGGTTTTTGGTTTTGTTGAGACAGGGTCTCACTCTAACCCAGGCTGACCTGGAACTCACTCTATAGTCCCATGCTGGCCTCAACTCACAACTTTCCTCCTACGTCTGCCTCTTGAGTTGGCGGGATTAAAGGCGTGCACCACCACACCTGGCCTTAAATCCCCTCCCCACCATTTTTATTTTTGTTTCTGTTTTTTGAGGTAGGTTCTCACTCTATCCCAAGCTGACCTGGACTTCACCATGTAGTCTCAGGGCGGCCTTGAACTCACAGTGATCTGGCATTAAAGGCATGTACTACCATACCCAACTAATACAAGGACATAAGGTACAATACAATAGTATATGAACAAAATTTAGGAGATAGCAAGAGAATCCCAGAACAGATGCTGCATTTGACCTTAGCCAAAGGGCCAAGAAGCAGTAAAATAATCCTTTAGTTTTTTTAATTTTTTTTTTAAGAGAGGTAGAGGGAGAGAATTGGCCGCCAGGGCCTCAGCCATGGCAATCAAACTCCAGATACTTGCGAATGTTATGCCCAGTTCTCGGCACCCCCAGTGACCACCAAGGAGAACCAAACATGTATGCAAAGACATAAAAACCTGCCCCCTGCTGCTCAGGGCTCTTGTACGGATCCACTGCGTTGGTGAAGTCAAGAGCCTGAGCTTAAGCCTGAAATAAAGCTCTTTGCTGTTGCATATGTGTCAGACTCTCAGTGGTCTTTGGGGACTCCACAATCTGGGCATAACATTTGGGGGTTCATCCACGATCCCCAAGACCCCTGAGACCCCCAACACATTGAGCTGAACTGCCGGCTGGTAAGTGTCTATGTTGTCTATGTTTTGTCTTTCTTTCAGTCAGTATAGAAATGAGCTCGCTCTGTAATTCTGATTTTGACCCCCGTGGTCTGGCAGATGTGCTGGCGACCACCCTACCTGGGCAGTGGGTCCTGGGTGCCCCAGGCCCACCTGGAGGGGATTCAATCCCCTTTTAGTGGATTTGTAGAGATGAAGCAGGTCGCTCCTGTGGCACAGCGAGAGGCTGTCGTCTCACTTTCAGTTTTGTCTCCAGTGGCCAGGAGGATTTGTTCTTTTTGTTTGTGTGTGTGTGTGTGTGTGTGTGTGTGTGTGTGTTCATTGTGCTTGCTAGTTGTGTCGTGTTTGTGACTGTTTGTAACTAAAGAGATGAGACAGATGCAGGTGACACCCCTTTCTCTTCTAGAGAACCATTTCAAGGAAATCAAAGACCTGAGCATAGAAATTAAAAAGGGAAAGTTAAATGTTTTTTGCAGGAGCGAATGGCTGACCTTCAATGTTGGGCAGCTGACTGAAGGCACTTTCAACCTACCGACCATTCACCAGATATTTGTTCTAGGTCAACTTCACCTTACAAAGAGGATTATTAAAAGCAACAGAATTCCCTCTGAAGAGGTAACTTATAATTTGTCAGGTATTTAAAAAAAAAGACTGTAATGTCCTGTTACTTAAAAGGAGGAGGCAACTGACCTGACTTCTAGGCCAGCCTGCCTCAAGATAGCAAAAAAATTTGCCTTAGTTACTCCGAATAAAATCATTTCCAAGTGTGTTATTGGTATTAATGACATAAAATTGTCTTTAGACTACTTTCTTGTTAGTGAGTCATAGGATTAATCAATTTGGTGTAATTTTTCTTAATAGCCTTATAAGAAAGATAGTTAATGATGGGATGAGATGAATTGATTGAAGGAACTAGGAAGGAAGTTTTCAATGTTAGCACATAGAATGCTTGTTAAAAATGCCTTTTGAGTGGTACTTAGATCAGAATGTTAAAGTATGTAAATAAAGGTGTGCGGATGTAAAAAAGAAAATTTCAGGCTAAACCTAAACATCATGCCTAAAGTTGGAGGTTTTTAAACTGTTTACAAACTCTTAAGGAACAAAATAACTAATTTTAAGGCTAAAATATGTTGCGATAGCTTGCTTAAGCTTTACCAAATTTAAGTCGTGGGTAAAACATAAAATTGTTTTATGTTAATAAAAATTTCTGTGGTACATGAAATCAATAGCTATCAAGTTTAAGCCAAAATCACTAGTTGTCAAATAATGTTTTTTCTTTCAAAAAGATTTATCAAGGGTTATATTAATATTTAGCTAGCTGTTTTAGTTAAAAAAAAAAAAAAGACCAGATTCTGCTCTATTGTATGTAAGTCCAGTGCTTATAACAAAATTAGCTCTTAAGACATATTCCCTACTTTAGGATACAGCCTCATGCTCAAACAATGGTCCTCATCTGAGGGAAAAAAAAAAAAAAATATTCAAGCTCTGTAGTTCTGTTTCCAGTGTTCTCTGGGTAGTTTGTACCCACACAAGTATCTGAGCTAATCAAAGATGTTTTCAAACACAGGTGCTAAGACTTTATACTGTTTTATTTGTCCTTTTCTGACAATTTCCAGATTAAATTAGTTAGTTTGTAAATCAGTTGGTACTGTTTTCAAAACTGGTAACAGGTTCTGCCTATATTTATAAAAGTTAGATATTTAAAGCCAGGTGTGGTGGCACACGCCTTTAATCCCAGCACTCGGGAGGATCACTGTGAGTTCGAGGCCACCCTGAGATTACATAGTGAATTCCAGGTCAGCCTGAGCTAGATTGAGACCCTATCTCAAAAAAAAAAAAAAAAAAAAAAAAAACCACGGCAACCGTTCTTCCGGCAGATTCCTGTGCGGCCCGGGGACCCTTCACCATGAAGGAAACGCCTTTGTCCAACTGCGAGCGCCGCTTCCTCCTCCGAGCCATCGAGGAGAAGAAGAGGCTGGATGGCAGACAAACGTATGATTATAGGAGTATCAAGATCTCGTTTGGAACAGATTATGGATGCTGCATTGTGGAACTTGGAAAAACAAGGCAATCAGATCTCTTGGTGAAGTTGAATAGACTCTTGGAAAGATGTCTGAGAAATTCAAAGTGTATAGACACTGAATCTCTCTGTGTTGTTGCTGGTGAAAAGGTTTGGCAAATACGTGTAGACTTACACTTACTAAATCATGATGGCAACATCATTGATGCCGCCAGCATTGCTGCAGTTGTGGCCTTGTGTCACTTCTGAAGACCTGATGTCTCTGTTCAAGGAGATGAAGTAACACTGCACACACCTGAAGAACGAGATCCCGTGCCATTGAGCATCCACCACATGCCTATCTGTGTCAGTTTTGCCTTCTTCCAGCAAGGAACATACTTACTAGTGGATCCCAATGAACGAGAAGAACGTGTGATGGATGGCTTGCTGGTGATTGCCATGAATAAGCATCGAGAGATTTGTACCATTCAGTCCAGTGGTGGGATAATGTTGCTAAAAGACCAAGTTTTGAGATGCAGCAAAATAGCTGGCGTGAAAGTAACCGAAATCACAGAGTTAATACAGAAAGCTTTGGAGAATGACCGGAAAGTTAGGAAAGAAGGTGGGAAATTTGGTTTTGCAGAATCTATAGCAAATCAGAGGATTACAGCATTTAAGATGGAGAAGGCCCCTATTGATACCTCTGATGTTGAGGAGAGAGCAGAGGAAATCATTGCTGAAGCTGACCCTCCTTCAGAAGTTGTTTCCAAACCTGTGCTGTGGACTCTTGGAACTGCCCAAATTGGAGAGAGAATAGAAAACTCCTGGGGAGATCTGGAGGATTCTGAGAAGGAAGATGAGAATAACTATGGCAACAATGAAGCTGTCATTCTTGATGAAACACAGGCAGATATGAGAGTAGATGCTTCTGATACTGGAAGCCAAGGTGCCCCTATAGTGCTCTCAGACAGTGAAGAAGAAGAAATGATCATTTTGGAACCAGATAAGAACCCAAAGAAAATAAGAACTCAGACTACCAATGCAAAACCAGAAAAAGCACCAAGTAAAAATCTAGTGAAAAAGAAGAAAAAGAAGAGGACTGCTAATTAAAGCCAAAAGTTCTTTGTTTGTATATAACTATTAAAAGTATATTTATTCAGTAAAAAAAAAAAAAGATATTTAAAATAGAGATGTGCCTACTTTCTATACCTCATATATAAGGCTTATGCTGCCACAGTACAACAAAAATTTTAAAAATTGACAAAATGATTTTAGAAGCCCTTGTGCCATTCTTTAACTAAATCTACTTCAGTAATCAAATATGCTGTATATGAAAATACATCCAGACTGGTGTAACTTCCTTTATAAGTGTGTTAATCACCTATGTAGAAGCCAAAGCCAATTGGAATCATTGGAGTAAAAAGTGTCAATATTTTGGCCTGTGCTCCCAGGTCATGAGGCCACTGGAGATGATGGGACACTTCTACACTAGCCCCCTGGTAAGTCACCTGTCTTCCTGAGCAGGGGGGATATGGAGACCCAAACAAAATTGGTGTATAGTCTGAAACAGGAGAGTCACAATTGAGGAGCAATCAGTGAGGGAGAAATAGAAGGGGATTAGATCTACTAGCAGTCAGTCCTCCTGACTTCCCAAAGAAGGGAAAACTACTTGGCCAGCATGGCCCTGACTCATCCTAACAGACAAAAGACACCAGTAAGCTATAGGGCTACTCCTGGTTCCCTAAAGTCTCTTTGGAGAGCCATTAATGACCTCCAAAATTAAGCCTTAATTAAATTTTGGCTATCTGCATGGTCTTAGACACTCAGAGAGAAATGTATAACCAAAGATTTAAAAAAAACTTAAATATATGAATGGCCTATTAAGTAACACAAGAGCTTTCCAAGAGGGGAAACAAACATTAAGACATCTTTCCCCCATAGTTCTAATTCTATAATAAAGAAAAACAACTATAGATGTTCAAAGGGTTATTTTCAAATCTAAAATATGTAAATAAGTTCCGAGACCAAAATAATATATTTGTACAGCCTTTAATGGCACCCAATAGCTCTTTAATATCAAGATTAAATGTTGTGTATATGTTTCTGATAGCTCTGCTAATATCTCATCTGTTTTACAAGCCATGTTGAATACTCCTGTGCCATTTAATGAACAGTTCTGGAAGAAAATCTCAGCCAGCTCATCCTCAGATGGTCCTGAGACGATCCAAGCCTGTCTACCTGGATTCCCTCGACCCCAAAAAGTACCAGTTTGCTGTGTGCTCACTTCTTATTAACTCCTTACTTTTATTCTTTTTCCCCAATGTTCTCTTCCAAGACTATTTTCCCACACTCCGGGACCATTAAAGTAGTTCCCCTCTCTGGGAGAGACTCTCTAACTGCAACAACAAGTCCCCACTTCGTGTCCCATTCAGCAGGAAATAGTAAATGATCTGATGTTTTTGTCCCAGTCCCTTAAAGCAGTTAGAGTGTCATCTCATGTGAGGGAGAAATAGAAGGGGATTAGATCTACTCTTCTTACAACAAGGAGGACTATGAAAAGCCCTGGAAGAACAATGTTGTTTTTATATCAACAATTCAGGTGTTGTTAGAGATAGCTTAGCCATGATCTGCAAGAAATTAGAGGAAAGGGCTAAAGCTAGACAGCAGAATCAAAATTGGTATGAATCCATGTTTGATTGGTCCCCATGGCTAATGACCTTGCTTTCAGCCCTAGCTGGACCCCTGATTGTATTATTGTTTTTAATAACCCTCGGACCCTGCAAAATCAATAAACTAATCTCTTTTTTCAGGGAACAAATTAACGCAGCACAAGTCATGGTGCTAAGAACCCAGTACCATCCTTTACAACCTCTCCCCTAATAAGGACCCAAGATTGGGTCCTCTTAATTTACAAGTAGAGGGGGGAACGAAGGACTCAGGAAGCCATAATAAGCCTCAGAATCATCAATAGGCCTAAGTTCCTGCTTCCCGGCAAGGTCAGTTTCCTGATAAGGGGGAATAGACTGCACCATGTGTTCCTGTGGTCATAGATAAAGTTTGCTTAAAATAAGTTTGTTTAAAGTTCCTCAAATACACATAGCCAATTACAATAAATGTTACCTAATCTGCTTGGAATCCTCCTAGCCCCCTACCCACCAGCTTTGCCCACCAGTATCCTAAGCCTATCAGAAAAATACAAGTGCAGTTACTGCTTAAATCAACCAATCATGTAACCATTCCCCTACTTCTCCCTACTTCTTTGTTCCAATCCCTATATTAAAAAAAAACTTCCCTCTTGCTGCTCAGGGCTCTTGTACGGATCCACTGCGCTGGTGAAGTCAAGAGTCTGAGCTTAAGCCCAAAGTAAAGCTCTTTGCTGTTGCATATGTGTCAGACTCTCGGTGGTCTTTGGGGACTCCGTGATCTGGGCATAACAGCCACCAGGGCCTCAGCCATGGCAATCAAACTCCAGATGCTTGCAATTGTTATGCCCAGTTCTCAGCACCCCCAGTGACCACCAAGGAGAACCAAACACGTAGGCAAAGGCAAGGAGCTTTATTTCAGGCTTAAGCTCGGACTCTTGACTTAACCAATGCAGTGGATCTGTACAAGAGCCTCAAGTAGCAGAAGGGTAGGGTTTTTATAGGGATTTGAGCAAAGAAGATGGGTATGGGCACATGATTGGTTGGTTTAAACAGTAACTGCACTTGTACTCTTCTGATTGGCTTAGGATATTAGTGGACAAAGTTGGCGGGCAGGGGCTAGGGGAATTAAACTTATCTATGACTACAGGAATGTATGGTGTAAGCAGTTTCCAGTAACTGTTAAACCCACCCTTACCAGAATATAAAAACTTAGACCTTGCCGGGAAACAGAAACTTAGGCCTACTGAGGACTCTGAAGCCTGTCATGGCGTCCATCTGGTTCCTGAGTCTTTCAGTGACACCTAGTGGGCATGTGCAACCTCACACTTGCCTCACCTTTGTCTGTGGCTCACCTTTGTGCATCTGGCTAACGTGGGATCTGGAAAGTAGAACATGGGTCCTTAGGCTTTGCAGGCAAGCACCTTAACCACTAAGCCATCTCTCCAATCCTAAAATAATCCTTTCTAAATACCACAGATAACTAGGGTTAGGATGTAGCTCACTTAGTAGAGTAGCCCTGGGTTCCATACCAAGAATCATATAAACCAGGTTATTTTTCCAGCACTTGGGAACAGAAGCAGAAGAATCAGAAGTTCAAGGTCATCCTCAGCTACTTAGAGAATTCGAAGCCAGCCTGGGCTACATTTTACCCTATTTCAAAAACAAACAAGGACCACTTGGGAACTTCCACCTGTGGGTGATTTTTTTCCTCTACTGGGCCTGTGCTGGCTTGGCCCAGGCCTAAGCCCAGGACCAGCCTAGAGGGGCCCCTAGCCCTTACTGTCCACATGGGCTCCTTTATTCCTCCAGCTCCCTACATGGCAGGAGACCCTTGAACTTTCTTTTCTCTTTTTTTTCCATGCTTTTTTCCAAGCCCTCCACATGGGATCTGTAGATATGTGGGTGCCTTTCCTTGGCTCTGTACTTCCCTCAATAAACATAATAATTTATTATCCTTATCAGTCTTCTTTTTTATTCAAATCTTTGATTAACATTAGAAACGAACCTAGGGCTTGGGGTTCTAGGATTTTCCTGAATGCCTAGCACCCTATTAAAGTTGGCAACTCCAGTGGAATAATCTTGAGAAGAAAAAAATGTGATTATTATATTATAGGAGAAAATGGGAAGCACATTTTCCTGCTGTGAGCATGACTTTGAGTATTTTTATTGCTTTGCTTTGTTTTCTTGCTGGAGGCTAAGATCACTATGTTTGGCTAAACTGAAGGGAGTGAATGGTGCATTAGCCTCCCTTCTGACTGGGGACTGGGATTGGAGCCCTATTGAAATGAACGCAATCGCCTGGGGCCAAACTGGGATAGCACCAGGCAGGGCTCTTTTGCAAAGGTGATTACTCCCCCACACCCCCCCACACACACACACACCCAGGTAGTGTTTCACTCTAGTCCAGGCTGACCTGGAATTCACTATGAAGTCTCAGGGTGGCTTTGAACTCAAGGCAGTCCTCCTACCTCTGCTGGTATTAAAGGCGTGTACCACCATGCCCGGCCAGGTGACAACTTTTGAAGGGAGATGCATTTGGTTGAGCTTCTCTAACCCCCAGTCACAAGGTTGACCTCCAGAGCCTGGGAGCTGGTTCTACTGAGCCAAGGGGGAGGAACCTTGTGGCCACATGGAGGCTCAGGAACCAAAGACAGCTAGCTAGCTTTTTAAGACAAATGGCTTGTTTTTTACCCTCCCCTTCTTTTCCTTTTTCTATTTCAAGCCACTGTGCCCAAGACACATGGTGCCTGTGGGGGGTGGGAGAATGGAGCTGCGCTCCTGCTGTGGGCTCCACCCCTCCAGCAGCGCTGGCCTCCGCCCAGTTCAGCTGGAGATTTGAGGCCTCACTGCCAGGAAGCTGGAAGCCCAAAACTACAGGCTGCTTAAATGAGGGAGAGACTGAAACTGCTCTAGCCAAGCCCCAAGTCTAGGCGCTTGGCTGGAAAGATTTCTTCAACAGGCCTGGGTCCTTGCCACATGCCTCCTCCCCCCTATGGAGCTGAGGCCTGCGACTTTGACAACTGGGCAGGAGAGGAAACCATGGTCTCTCATGAAATACAGAGACACAATGGGAAAGACATTGTCAGGTCAGACCAGTCCCAAGATTATTTCTCTCAGATGAGGACCATTGTTTGAGCATGAGGCTGTTCCCTAAAGCAGGGAATATGTCTTAAGAATTAATTTTGTTGTAAGCACTGGACTTGAGATGTCAGAAATGAGACAGTTACTTTACATATAATAGAACAGAATATGGTCACTGTTGAGCCAAAATAGCTAAGCTCTAATACAACCCTTGACCAATCTGATTTGAAAGAGAAAACACTATATTTATTTATTTATTTATTTATTTTGGTTTTTAGAGGTAGGGTTTCTTTCAATCTAGCCCAGCCTGACCTGGAATTCACTATGTACTCTCAGGGTGGCCTTGAACACAGGGTGATCCTCCTACCTATGCCTCCCAAGTGGTATGATTAAAGGCATGCACCACCACACCTGGCTTGAAAAGAGAAAACACCAGACACCAGTGTTTTTAGCTGAATCTCAGCTAACAATTGACCTTAGGTATAACAAGAATTTTTTAAAAATTTAGTCTTACCCATGACTTAAAACTGATAAAGCTTAGGCAAGCTATCCCAACATATTTTATTTTATCTTATTTCATTCATTCATTCATTTATTTAGTATTACTTTGTTTGTTTGTTTTTCAAGGTAGGGTCTTGCTCTAGCCCAGGCTGACCTGGAATTTACTATGTAGTACTAGGGTGGCCTCGAACTCATGGCAATCCTCTTATCTCTGCCTCCTGAGTGCTGGGATTAAAGGCGTGTGCCACCATGCCCGGCTATAGAAACTTTAATCCCAGCACTTGAGAGGCAGAGGTAGTAGGATTGCCATGAGTTCGAGGCCACCCTGAGACTACATAGTGAATTCCAGGTCAGCGTGGACTATAGCAAGACCCTACCTTGAACAAACAACAACAACAACAAAATTGCTTTTTGTTTTTGAAAATTATAGGCATTTTTCTTTAAAACATTATATGAGGGGTTGAAAAAATGGTTCAATTGGTAACATGCCTGCTATGCAAGCATGAAGACCTGAATTTGGACCCCTAGCACCTATGTAAAATGCGAGGTCTCGCTCTAACCCAGACTGACCTGGAATTCAGTATGTAGTCTCGGGTGGCCTTGAATTTGCAGCAATCCTCCTACCTCTGCCTCCTGAGTGCTGGGATTAAAGGAGTGTGCCACCACACTCAGCTTCCTTCTGCCTTTTTTAAGGTCAGAGTCTCTTGCAGTTTTTAGAACTGCATGTGTGCTAGTCTATCTGGCCTGCAAGCTTAGGATTCTTCTGGCTCTGCCTCCCATTGCCATCAGGGCCTTCAGATCACAGATGTATCTGGCTGTTTCATGGGTGCTGGGGAATTGAAATTGGGCTGGCAAGCTTGTAAGTCAGTGCTGTTAACCACTTGAGCCTTCTCTCAAGCCACTTCCCCTCTACATTTGTTTCTTTTGAGATAGAATCTCGTGTAGGTATGTATGTAATCAAGGATGACCTTGAACTTCTGATCCTTTTTCCTCTAACTCCTAAGTGCTGGGATTGCATGTGTTCATGACCATACCCCATTATGCAGTGTTTGGGATTTAACTCAGCTTCATGCATTCTAGGCAAAAATTCTATCAACTCATTCACAGGCAAGTGCTTAACTGCTGAGCCATCTTTCCAGCCTTTAACCCAGTTACAACCCCAGCCCTCCTTTCTAAAAATGATGTAGCTTAGGAAGATGCACAGTGAATGCATGCACTTAGAGTACTTATAGCATTTTCATTATGAAAATTTTGAAGAGTATATATAGGAAAATGGAAAGCATAGGGCATTAAACTCCATGTGTTCAACATAAGCTTCACAAATGGATAACACTCTGCCAATATTGTTTTATTGATAGGGTGTTCCTCTTTTTACTTGGAGGTTTTGTTTTGTTTTGAGATGGTCTCAAATACTTAGGATCAAGCAATTTTCACATCACAGCTTTGTGACTACCTGGGCCTACAGATGTACACCACTGTGCCCAGCTTAGCTGGAGTTGTTTTTTTTTTTTTTTTAATTTCTTTATTTATACTTTTGTGTGGAGGGGGACAAACCACGGTCTCTTGCCACTGCAGAAAAAGAAGACATTTGTGCCACTTTTTGCATTCAGCTTAGGGGGCAGCTTGGGAACTGAGCCCTGGGTGGCAGGCTTTGCAAGCAAGTACCTTTAGCTGCTAAGTCATCTTCTCAGCCCTGTTTAACTGCAGTTTCTAAGCAAATTTCAAACTTCATCTTATTTCACTAGAAAATACTTTAGTATGAGTTTTTAGTAGGTAAGAACTTTAAAATTATATGCAATAAAATAGGTAATAGTTTCTTGGTGTCTGTTTTAGTCAGATTTCTACTACTATAAGAAATATGAAACCTACTTTTTTGGACAATGGAACACCCAGAAGCCATAGATTGTTACTAGAAAATTTTCAGTGCCAGGAATGAGATACCTTCCAGTGAATCGCTGGCCAAGAAGATCATCGATGCCCCCAAAACATTACAGGCCATTGCCGAGGCCCTGGTTTCCCACCAGGAATAGATGGTAAGGGCCTATTGCTGAAGACTCCACATACTTGGGCTGCAAGGTCACTGAGAAATCCTGCTGGAGGTGAGCTGAAAACCTCCTCCATGTAGACCAGCTGACAGAAAGCTGGAAAAAGCTACACTGCATTCAGTTCAATGGGAGAGAGAGAAATCACCAGTGAAAATACTCAACAGTGGACACTGCAAGCCTTAAATTTGGCCAACCAGGCCAAATGAGCCAATGGGTGCAACAGTGGCATGTCTGTTATGAGGGAAACCAACTGCTCTCTAATTGGACCGGAGGCCTGGTCCATGGGAGGGAATACATCCCTGATACTGAAAACCTACAACAGGGGTAGTCATGAGCCCTAGGGGTGTAACACCTGCTGGTGTCTGACTAAATGTATATACTATGCTCACTAAACTGTCCAGTAAGCACTTCTCTTAATGTCCATACCCACATATTAATGCTACTCTCACTTTTGGTTAGAGAAGCTTCTCTTTTCAGATGGCAGTGACCTCTGGGATGACTCAAAAGGCACCATAGTGCTGAGAAAAAGTGACAGAGGGTTGTTTAGCACTGAGACATCTCTATCACACCTTCCAAGGCTCAGGGTCCATTAGAGAAGAGGTGATGGAAAGAATGTAAGAGCCAAAGGAAGATTAAGACTCATTACAACACACTCCTACAAACATAAAATGCCCTGGATAACCATGACCTCACAGTGCCTGACACTACCTACACAAGTCCATCATAATAGGAGGAAAAGATGATGACATCAAAATAAAAGAAAGACTGATTGAGAGGGGGAAGGAGTATGATGAAGAGTGGAGTTGAAAAGGAGAAAGTTGGGGGCGGGAGGGAATTACCATGGGTTATTGTCTATAATTAAGGAAGTTGTCAATAAAAAAAAAAAAATTAAAAAGCCGGGCGTGGTGGTGCACGCCTTTAATCCCAGCACTTGGAAGGCAGAGGTAGGTGGATTGCCGTGAGTTCGAGGCCACCCTGAGATTACATAGTGAATTCCAGGTCAGCCTGGGATAGAGTGAGACCCTGCCTCAAAAAAAATTAAAAATTAATTAAGAAAAAAAGAAATACCAGTGCTGGGGGCTGGTTCAGCAGTTAAAGGCACTTACTTGCAAAGCCTGTGGTGCAGGTTCAATTCCTCAGTACCCACATAAAGCCAGATGCACAAAGTGGCACATGTATCTGGAGTTCTGTTTCAGTGGCAGGAGGCTCTGGTGCACCCAGACTTCTCTCTCTCTCTTTGCAAATAAGTAGCTAAAAATTTTTTAACGGGCTGGAGAGATGGCTTAGTGATTAAGGGGTTTGCCTGCAAAGCCAAAGAATCCGTGTTTGATTCCCCAGGACCCACAAAAGCCAAATGTACAAGGTGGCAGCATGCATCTGGATTTTGTTTACAGTGGCTGAAGCCCCTGGCATGACCATTCTCTCATTCTCTATCTCTCTCTTTATCTCCTCCTCCTCGTTCTCTCTCTCTCTCTCAAGTAAATAAAATAATTTTAAAAATTAAAGAAAGTAGAAAAAGAAATACCAGAGATAACTCAGCCCATAAAAAGAACAGATCAGTTTCGACTCACAGTTTTGGAGGTTTCCGCCCATTGTCAGTTGGCCCATTGCTTTTGGGCCTTTGGTGTAGATAGGAGGAGAATTCATGGAGTAATCTCTCACTTTATGGTGTCCAGGAAGTTAAAAGAAAGACTAGTACTCCACAATACCCTTCAAGAGTATAGCCATATGTGATAGTTACTCTCTGGTTGTCAACTTGACAACTTTTAGAATCATCATAGAAACAAATATCTGGTCATATCTGCGAGGTATTTTCTATATTATATTATGTGAGGAAGGAAGACCCACCTTTACTGTGGGTGGAAACCTCCCATGGGCTGGGTTGTATAAGAAGGAGAAAGCTAGCCTGGCGAGGTGGCACACACCTTTAATCCCAACAATTGGGAGGCAGAGGTAGGAGGAGCACCATGAGTTTAAGACCACCCTGAGACTATGTAATGAATTCCAGGTCAGCCTGTACTAGAATGAGAACCTACTTCAAAAAACAAAATACAGGAAAAGGATAGCTGAGCATTCAACATTCATGCTCTCCCTGCTTTCTTCTTGCTCATGTACTGATGTGAGTTGGCTTCTTGCTGCTTTTGTCCATCATGATGTACTTCCCCTGGAAATTGTAAGCTGAAAATAAATCCTGTCCAGGTCTTGTTGAGGACTCATGAACTGTGGGAATGGGAATCACATGCAGCTGGGACTGGCTTTCCAAAAGCTGCCCAGAAACAAACTAGGCCAACAATTACCTGCAGGGACTTGGGTTACAATATTCCCTTTTCCTTGCCTCAGTTTGGGACAAGGCTGAAGGATCATCCAGTCTTCTGAGTTTACCATGGGACTTAGGACAGGCTAAGGCCATGGCTGTACTCCATTGTAGGTAAATGTCTCCCTGCCATATGTGTGTGTGTGTGTGTGTGTGCATGTGTGTGTATGTTTGGTTTTTCAAGGTAGGGTCTCACTCTAGCCCTGGCTGACCTGGAATTTACTTGGTAGTCTCAGGGTGGCCTTGAACTCATGGCAATCCTCATACCTCTGCCTCCCAAGTGCTGGGATTAAAGGATGCACCACCATGCCCATATTCCTTGCTATATTTATTCATCCATTATATATCCTTATCACAATTATAAACAGATACAGATATTCAGCCTCTTATTATTTTTTACACAAATGATAGCTTACTATGCAATACATTCTGTACTTGGCCTTTTTCTTTGAGTCATACATTTATCTCTTAATAATATATCTTGCAAGGCTGCCTTATTATTGTTAATGGATGTTTACAGTGGATGAACCATACTTTATCTAGCCATTGCTCTATTATTATTGTACATATAAGCTGTTTCCATCTTTTGTTATTACATACCATGCTGTGATATATCAGCTTCTGCATGAATGTGTCTTTTAAAAATATGTGAAGACATCTCTGGAGTGCATAGTAGAAGTAGGACTGTTTGGTCAAAAAATATGTGTATTTGTGTATTAAAATAATGACAGGGGAGCTGGGATGGAGCTCGGTGGTCAAGTGTGTACTTAGTATGCGGACGGCCATGGGTCCAATTCCCAGAACAAAACAATGATAGCAGTGATGCTGACAGATGCTGCCAAGTTGCTCTCCATGGAAACTGGTAGATGAGAGTAGTTTCCCTACACCCCAGTCAACACCTGACCTATTAAGCTTTTTGATCTTTATCAATCTGATGAAGAAATTACCTGCTTGTAGGTTTAACATCCCATTTGGAGTGACATTGAGTGCCTTATGTTTAAAAAGTGTCATGATTTACTATGCCTTTCAGAACTCTGTGAAAAAAAAAAATTCTCTTTTTTATTTTTATTTAGTTATTTGAGAAAGAGAGAGAGAGAGTGCCAGGGTCTCTAGCCACTGCAAATGAACTTGACACATGTGCCACCATGCACATCCGACTTACATGGATTTGGAGAATTGAACCTGGGTCCTTAGGCTTTGCAGGCAAACACCTTCACTACATCTCTCCAGCCCTCTGTGAAAGTTTTTACATGTACATATTTCACTTTTATTTTAAAAGTAAAGTTACTATGAAGAAGGCAGGCTTAAGTGTACTGCTCTCGAGACATTTGCCCTTTCTCTCTGAGACCTAGGAGTGAATACATGTTCTCATTACTGACTTCCCAATCAGTGGATCAGATGTGTCTGTTCCATAACCTTCTGTATGCCAAATTGATCAATGTTCCTTATGGAAAAATACTGGATGTCATAGTGCTTTAAAATAAATGTGCAATATATATTTTTTTTTCTTTTTTTTTTTTTCTTTTTTCTTTTTTTTTTTTTTTCCGAGGTAGGGTCTCACTCTAGCCCAGGCTGACCTGGAATTCACTATGGAGTCTCAGGGTGGCCTCGAACTCACGGCGATCCTCCTACCTCTGCCTCCCGAATGCTGGGATTAAAGGCATGCGCCACCACGCCCGGCTAAATGTGCAATATAAAAAAAATGTCCTGACGGTTTAATGGATGTGTATGTGTTTGAACTGTTTGTGCAAATCCATTGTAAATTTTACCACTGAGTTATTGCTGCTGTTTCTTATCTTTTTAAAAACTCTACTTAGTATTATAAATGGAAGTATTTTATTTTATTTTTAAAATATTTTATTATTATTTTTGTTGTTGTTGTTTATTTTTATTTATTTATTTATTTGAGAGCGACAGACAGAGAAAGAGGCAGATAGAGAGAGAGAGAATGGGCACACCAGGGCCTCCAGCCACTGCAAACGAACTCCAGAGGCATGTGCCCCCTTGTGCATCTGGCTAACGTGGGTCTTGGGGAATCAAGCCTCGAACTGTGGTCCTTAGGCTTCACAGGCAAGTGCTTAACCGCTAAGCCATCTCTTCAGCCCTTATTATTATTTTTATTTATTTGAGAGAGAGAGAGAGAGGCAGATAGAGAAAGAGAGGGAAAGGGTACACCAGAACCTTCAACCACTGCAAACGCACTCTAGATGCATGCACCACCTTGTGCATTTGGCTTACGTGGGTCCTGAGGAACTGAACCTGGCTCCTTTGGCTTTGCAGGCAAGTGCCTTAAACTCTAAACCATCTCTCCAACCTATAAATAGAAGTATTTTAAACTACATTTTTTTCTACAGCTTGTGATCTGTATTTGGATTTTGCTTATGGCAGTGTTTGCCATATTCTGTCTATAATCTATCTATCTATCTATCTATCTATCTATCTATCTATCTATCTATCTATCTGTCATCTATCTATCTACTATCATCTGTCTATCTTCTACCTAGCAATCATCTATCATCTATCTGTCATCTATCATCTACAGGATCGGCTTATGTTGTCTAGACTACTCTCAAGCTCATGATCCTCTTGCCTCAGCCTCCTAAGCAGCTGGGTTTACTAGCAGGCATCACTACTTCTAGAAGGCTTTTTGTGTGTGCATACATGTGCAGGTACAGGTGCACATGTATATATGAGTGTGTGTTTATGTGTGCGCGTGTGTGTGCACAAGCCAGCAGACAACCTCAGGAGTCATTCTTCTCAAGGGCCAACCATCTTCTTTGGAGACAGGGTCTGTCATTGGGCTGGAGCTTAGCACATAGGCTAGACTGGCTGGTGAGCAAATATCAAGCAGCCACCCGAGGGAACGTTTAGGTCTAGAGGAAATGGTCTCAGAGTCTTGGCCAGGAGTGTTGGGCTATTCTTCGGCATTGTAAAACACAGTCGTTTCCCACTGGGTTTTCTTGGCCCTGCTGACTACTTCTCTGAAGGCATAAATCAGCCCCAGTTAATGTCTTAATTGAGTGATATGTTTGAGCCCTTTGAGTTAACTTGGGTATCTACTGCCAAAATCAAGGAATCTAGTGTCTGAGGCTCATCTCCAAAGTTTAAAGTCCAATACTAGAAGACGCTCAATTAGCTAAGGGATTTTTTTTTTTTTTTTGTAGGTCTTACTCTAGCACAGGCTGACTTGGAACTCACTCTGTAGTTCCAGGCTGGCCTTGAATTCACAGTGATCCTCCTACCTCTGCCCCCAGGTGCTGGGATTAAAGGTGTGTACCACCACCCTGGGCTTCTAGTTTATATTTAGATTCTTTGCATTGTATTAAAATAATACCTCTGCTGGGCATTACGGTCCATGGCTTTAATCCCAGCACTTGGGAGGAAGGGGTAGAAGGATCGCCAAGAGTTTGAGGCTACTCTGAGACTACACAGTGAATTCCAGGTCAGCCTGAGCTAGAGTGAGACCCTACCTCAAAAAACAAAACAAACAAACAAACAAAAAGCTAAAATAATATCTCTTCAAAAAGTACTGCAACCATTCTTTATAGTCAGGAAGCATAGGAACACAGAACTCTGGCATAGTAAGTACTGCACCATGTTAACCCTGTTTAAAAAAAATCCTTTTGTGCCCAGTGTGTTGGCACATACCTTTAATCCCACCACCCAAGAGGCAGAGGTAGGAGGATCACTGTGAGTTCGAGGCCAGCCTGGTACTACAGTGTGAGGTCCTGGTCAGCCTAAGTAGAGTGAGACCCTACCTCAGAAAAAAAAAAAAAAAAACAATAAGTATATATATTATATATATTCATACTTATATGAATATATGTACTAGAAAGGCCCCTTGAGATCATATTGTCTCCCCTCATCTATATCATTTTGCAGCTGTTAAAACTGAAGCTAAGCAAGATAAGGTAATTCAAAACAGACTCTAACAAATGAAAGAGAAGCCAGAATTCAGTTCCTCTGACCCGGTGGCCTTTGACCTCTGCCATATTTACTATAGGGTAATCAGGGTCACTATTTAGCCTCAAAGTAAAATAATTCATAAACAATTTAGTGACATTTCAGAGGAAATGTAGCAGAGAATCTGTATCAGAAAGGACCTCTGGAAGCCTCCAAGTCCAATTTTCTAGAACATAAGTTCAGATCCCCAGCACCCACATAAAGCTAGGCATAGTAGTGCTCATCTATAATCTCAGAGCTGGGAAAGCAGAGCTAGGAACACACTCGACTCGCCAGCCAGCTAGTCTAGGTGAATCGGTGAGTTCTGGGTTCCATTTCTAAAACTGCAAGAGTGATTGAGGAAAACACGTGATATCAACTTCTGACCTCTGCATACATATGCACATGTATACATTCATGCATGTATGCCACACACACACACACAATAGAGTAACAAAACAGCAAAAACACAAAGTAGTGGTTAACACAGTAAAAACTTATTGCTCTCTCTGTCTGCCTCTTCTCTTTCTCTCAAGTAAATAAATATACATTTTTAATTATTTTATTTGTTTATTTGAGAGAGATAAAGAGGCAGAGAGAGAGAATGAGAATGGGCATGCCAGGGCCTCTAGCTACTGCAAACAAACTCCAGAAGCATGAGCCACCTTGTGCATCTGGCTTTATGTGGATACAGGGTAATTGAACTCATGTCCTTAGGCATTGCAGGCAAATGCCTTAACTGCTGAGCCCTCTCTCCAGCCCCAATATAAATATTTTTTAAAGGGCTGTGGAGATGGCTTAGCAGTTAAGGCATTTGCCTGTGAAGCCTAAGGACCCAGGTTTGATTCTCCAGTACCCACTGAAGCCAGCTGCACATGGTGGCACATGCATCTGGAGTTCGTTTGCAGTGGCTAGAAGCCCTAGTACCCCATTCTCTTTCTCTTCTCTTGCCCTCTCCCTCTCTCTGCCTCTTCCTTTCTCAAATAAACTAATAAAAATAAAAATATTTAAAAACTTATTTCTTACTCATTTAATAGTATGAATATTCCTCACTGGAGGCAGTCTTCCACGTGATAATTCAGGAATCAGCATTTCCACATTCTAGGGCTCCCATATCCTCTGAGTATAGGAAGAGGATCAGGGAAAAACAGGTAGAGAGGGCTTCTTAGTCCTCTGGATCTTGGGAAAATACAATTCATCTCTCGCATTTCACTAGACAATATCACTCATGTGTCCATGAGGGGTCACTGCCAGAGAAATTGGGAAATGCAGTGAGTCTGTGACAGAACACTGGAAGCACACAAGTTTGGTGAGCTCTCCCAGAAGCCAGGGGGTCCGCCTCAACCTCTACCCCTGCATCAATCAGTCACTGATTCCTGCAAATCTGTGAGGTGGGAATGCACTTAGCCTCCCACTTGCATCTGACTCAGGCAGCTAGCTAGCTCCCCTTGGCCCAAAACAAAACACTTAGAAAGAGTCTAGGATAAATACAGCCATTCAAGGACGGATTATTGCTCCTTGGAGTCTGAAAGGAGCCTGGTATCATCGGTCCGTCTCCATAAGCAGCTGGTTGGTTTTCTCAAAGGACTGTGCTGTCATAGGTTCACCTTGCTCTTTGTTGGGTTTCCCAGGCACAGGAGCCGCAGTAGCTAGTCCAGCTTTGCTGAAGGCCTCTGCTGGTGAGCTCCTGCATAACTTCCACTGCCGCAGCCATGACCATTCTGTCATAAGCCCAATGCGCAAGAGCTGATGCGGCTGAAGACAACGGAGGGGAGTTTGCTGGCACCTTCCAGACACCGTTGATCTCCCTTGGTGTTTCAGTGCCTCGTCTTCAATGGGGCCTTTTTCGCGCACTCCTCTGGCTCATGGTCACTGATCCGCTCGCATGCTACTTCTAGACCATCTTCATGATTTCTCCACTGGTGCTTTTCCCATGCTGCTCACTGACAAGCCCTTTGCCACTGTCTAGGATCCATGTACACCCTTTTATTTATTTATTTTTATTTCTATTTTTATTTGCAAGCAGAGAGAACAAGAAGGAAAGAGAAAGAGAATGGGCACACGAGGGCCTATAGCCACTGCAAAGGAGCTCCAGATGCATGTGCCACTTTGTGCATCTGTCTTTACATAGGTACTGGGGAATCAAACCCCGGCTATTAGGCTTTGCAGGCAAGTGCCTTAACTTCTAAGCCATCTCCCTAGTCCCATGTATAGCCTTTTAGTGGGTCATTTTTCTTTCTCCAAAAAGTAAGTAACATGGAGGCCCACCTGAAATTCTGGCCCCTGAGAGACTTGGCCTCCGTCATTGTCTTTCGGCCAAAGTGGGCTGTAGGGCAGCCCTACCAGTGTCCTGTCTAAGTCAACACACAAAAAGCAGAAATTTCCTTCTATCAGCTCAACTTAGGGAAGCTTCATGGAGCCACATTCATGAGGTAAAGGTTCCCGTACATTTCTCCCTGAGCATGTGCCCTTGAGTCCTTCATGTGTAAGAGTAGTGATAGTTTGCCTGGACTACTTGTTTGTAGAGCCCATTCGTGCCTCTTGGATCTGCTTGAGCCCAGTTTCAGAGGAAGTTTCTGTCTTATGAATGGAATGCTGCTTGTATAGTCAACATAAATACTTGGTAGGTCTAAGTAAACCCAGCTCAAATTGGGCAGCTCTAATTTTATGGCCACTTGATGCCTCATAATCAGGTAGTTTCTTCCAGGACTCATGGTACATGCAAAACTGTCTAGTGAATAGGGTGGTTCCACTGCAGCTGGCATGACCTTGCATGAGAACTTTCTAGTCTGCTGTGCAACTCTCATATTTGAGCTCTCCAAATGTTTCAAATAACATCTTTGGTTCTTTTGTATCTTTGTTTTTTTTTTTTTTTGAGACAGGGTTTTGTGTAGCCCAGTGTTGGTATATGTGGCATCACAGCAGGTTTGTGATGGTGGGATCAAATCCAGGGCTTCATTCATGCCAGGCAAGCATACTGCCAACCAAGCTATATCCCTAGTCCCTCAAAAAAGCATCTTTACCGTAGATACATCTAGTGCCCTATAATCTCCTTGGACATGTGGCCCAAATGGTATTGTTTCTTACACTGCAACCCACATCCACCACAGAGCCCTTTCCTTGTTTAGGCCCTACTTAAACTCATCACCCTCTTCATCAGCCGGTAAGTGGGCAGCACAGGCTTTCCCATGTGGTGGACTGCCTCCAAAGTGTGAAATGGCCAACTACGCTGTTTTCCTCTCTGTTCTTTTCTTTCCCTTCCTTCTTTTCTTTCTTCCTTTTTTCTTTTCTCCTTCCTTCCATCCATCTTTTGCAATGCTGAGGGTCTAACATGCTTGGTAGGTAAATACTCTACCGCTGACCTACACCCCTAGTGTGAGTGCATCTTTTCTTAGTGATTGGAGACACAAGTAAGTATCTTGTCAGTGAGCAGAGAGATGTTTGGGCATGCCCGGGACACTGGACCAATAGAAACTTCAGCGTGGCAGCTTGTTTCACCTCCCCAGAATTTATCTTCTATCTGTAGTGCATGTGTCATAGCAAGATCCCACTTTCTATTTCCTGCTTACCAGGTTCAGTTAGCACCCTAATGTCAATATAGTTGACCAATAAGAATGTCTGTGGAATGCTAACATGATCCAAGTACCTTTGTTTATTTATTTATTTATTTGAGAGATAAACAGGGAGAAAGATAGAGACAGAGAATGGGTATGCCAGGGCTTCTAACCACTGCAAAAGAACTCCAGATGCACGTGCCACTTGTGCATCTGGCTTACGTGGGTCCTGGGGAATCCAGCCTGGGTCCTTAGACTTCACAGGCAAGTGCCTTAATTGCTAAGCCATCTCTCCAGACTTACTTTTTTAAATATTTTAAAATATTTATTTATTTATTTATTTATTTATTTGACAAAGAGAGAGAACTGATAGACAGACAATGAGCATGCCAGGGCCTCTAGCCACTACAAGCGAACTCCAGACACATGCGCCCCCTTGTGCATCTGGCTAACATGGCTACTGGGGAATTGAACCTCAGTCCTTTGGCTTTGCAGGCAAATGCCTTACCTGCTAAGCCATCTCTCCAGCCCCTCCAGCCATATTTTTTAATTTAATTAAATAATTAATTGATTTTGATACAGGGTCTCATGTAGCCCATGCTCGACTCCATCCCACTATGTATCTGATGATGACTTTAAACCCCTAATCCTCCTGCCTCTCCCTCCTGAATGCTGAGAGCAAAGCTTGCACCACCATGCCTGATTTCATGTGCTGAACCCTAGGGCTTACTGCAGGTCAGGCAAGCACTTTATCACTGGGCTACATCCTTAGTCCCTATTGTTGTCTTCAGACAAGGCCTTGCTATGTAGCTAAGGTTCGGCTCCAACTTGTGATCCTCCTGCCTCAGCTGCCTGAGTGCTGAGATTATAGCATGTTCCACAACACCTAGCATTTGTTTCAGCTGAAAGTCTTTAGAGAAACTTATGAGGAACCAACCAAGGTCACTGAATCATCACAACTCATTCTTTTTATTTTATTTATTTATTTATTTATTTATTTATTTATTTGACAGAGAAAGAGGGAGAGAGAGAGAGAATGGGCACGCCAGGGCATCCAGCCACTGCAAATGAACTCCAGACACATGCACCCCTTGTGTATCCGGCTAATGTGGGTCCTGGGGAATTGAACCTGAGTCCTTTGGCTTTGCAGACAAATGCCTTAAGTGCTAAGCCATCCCTCCAGCCCACAACTCATTCTTTTAGGCAACCTAGAGTAAACCTGGTTCATTATAAAGCTGAACTGAACATGCCTCGAAGCATTGAGGTGAACATGAGTCCACCATCTTTTCTTTTCTTCCCTTCCTTTCTCTCCTTCCCTCTCTTTCTTTTCTTCTCTTTCTTTCTTCCTATCCTTCCTTCTCTTCCTTCCTTCCTTCCTTCCTTCCTTTCTCTTAGTGATAGTTTAAATGTATGTCCCCCCAGTAGATTCAGATGTTTTTTGGGTTTTGTTTATTTCAAGGTAGGGTCTCACTATAGCCCACACTGACCTGGAATTCACTATGTATACTCAGGCTGGCCTGGAACTCACAGTGATCCTCCTTCCTCTGCCTTCCGAGTGCTGAGATTAAAGGTGTGCACCACCACACCTGACTCAGGTGTTTTATTAAAACTTGTAACTTGGATTTATAGCCACCTGGCAGGAAAAGGTGTCACTGGGGGCGGATCTGATTTCTAGCCTAAAGGTCTGCAGCATGCTTGAACTCTGCCTGGGTCCCTGCTGTTTGGCTGCCAGTTTTTTGCTTTTGCTTGTGGTGCCGCTGGTGGATTTACTCTGTGCTTGGATCTGTGAAAGGGGGCCAGCTTCTTTTCACCATTATGGAACTTCTGGATCTATAAGTCTGGAATTCATCCCATTCTTCCCATGAACAGTGTTTGGAGGTTTATCCCAGCAGCATGAAGCAGACTACAACCCTTTCTTTCATTTTTCGTTTTATTTTTATTTATTTATTTATGAGAAAGAGAGAGAGAGAGGATGGGCATGCCAGGGCCTCTAGCCACTTCAAAGGAACTCCAGATGCATGTGCCACCTTGTGCATCTGCCTTATGTGGGTTCTAGGGAATTGAACCTGGATCCTTAGGCTTTGTAGGCAAGTGCTTTAACTGCTAAGCCATCTCTCCAGTCTCTCTCTCCTCTTCTCTTCCCTCTTTCCTCTTCTCTTTCCTTCCTTCCCTTGTTCCCTTCTTTTTCCTTCTTCTTCTTTTTTTCCTTTCTTTTCTTTTTTTCTTTCTATTTTTTTCTTTCTTTCTTCTTTTGACAAAATATCTAGTCCAGATTGGCCTCAAGCTCCCTATGTAGCCAAGCTTGACCATGAACTTCTTTGTGTGTATATATGTGGTATCTGAGTGTACATGTATGTGTGAAGGCCAGAGGTTGATATCAGATATCTCCCTCTATTGCTCTCCACCTTATTTATTCAGACAGGGTCTCTCACTAAACCGAGTTTACTAATTCAGTAAGACTAGCCAGTAAACACTAGGGATCCATCTGTCCCTGCTTTCCCAGTGCTGAGATTCCAGGAGTGTGCCACCCCACTTGACATTTTACATAGGCCAGGCCCAACCTTGAACTTCTGTTTTCTACCTCCCCCTCCAAAAATCTTGGATTACAGGCATACACCACCACACACAGTTTTATGTGGTGCTGGGGGCTGAACTCAGGGCTTTGTACATAGGCAAATGCTCTACCAACTGAGCCAATATTCCCATCCCCATCTCTCCATTTTGAAATAGGTGCCCTGGAACCTTGAATTAAGCATGCATATAATGTGCCTACATTCTTTCCTTTTTTAACTATGACTTCAAACTGAGCATGCTCAGATAAACTCCCATTCATACCATGGTTTCCCAATGAATATATATATATATATGTATGTATATATATATATATATATATATATACACACACACACACACACACACACATATTTTTCTTTCTTTTGGGAGAACATTGCTTTGGAAAGAATCCTAATACTGTCTTTGTGTGCTGCAGATAATAAATCCTTCTCCACTCTTATCTACTGGTTGTGCTTTTTGATTTTGCACTCACCAAGATGGAAACCATTGTATTCAGTTATATGGTGGTAGTTCAGTAGAGTTAATATAATCCTAGGACAAAACCATAAATGTAGACATCTATCCATTTCCTGTAAATGCAAACTATTTCTGAGTCCCATGTCTAGTGTGAATAAAAAAGACTATTGTTGCCAGCTCAGATCTTTGTCTATTCTAGTAAAGATGCCACCCATAGTTCAGCAGCTTCAGTTGGGAGTCCTAACTAGATTGTTTCTGGTGATCTATGTCAACTGCCATAATTCACTTTTTTTATTTATGAGACAGAGAGCACATGAGCACACTAGAAAAAATGAACGCTAAACACATGTGCCACTTTGTGCATCTGGCTTTACATGGGTATGGGGGAACTGAACTCAGGCTGGCAAGCTTTCAAGCAAGCACCTTTAACCACTGGGCCATCTCCTCAGGCACACCCAATTCATTTTATTTTGGGGGCAATCATTGCTACTGTATTATTTTAGGCTTTGAGGATGGTTTTCATATCTGTATTAATGCCTACCCAAGATGTGATTTTTCTTCATGTTATTGCTATGTGTTTTCAGTTTCAACTTTATATTTTGAAGTATATTTGCATGTATATGTATGTATAATTGCAGAGTTATAAGCCTGCAAAGTACACTGTAACAATCCCATAGATCCAGCTTCTACATCTTCCCCATGTCTCAAGTGCCACAGCCAGTTCACACCTTAATGCAGCATCTGCTGACTATGTTTTCTCCCAGGGAACAGGCAAGCATCTTAGCCATTGCATTGCTAACAACAGTTGCTCTATCTAGTTAATAGTTAACAACAGTTGGCCAGCTGAACATGATGGGGTTCTCTCATTGTTATCTAGAGGATGAGTAATCTGACACTTCCTAGGAACATTTCCATCATTAACTGTTAGTTCTTGTTCCCTGAGTTCCCTGAACCTAAAGAGGGAACTCTTGCTTCAGTGATCTGAAAGGAGGAACTTCTCACTTACTATGAAAAAAGTAGAAGACCATAGAGAAAGAATTTTGGCAAGGATATGACTTGGGGAGAAGTCCAGACCCTCACTGGTCCCAGGACAAGCCCTGATTTTTTTAAAATTTTTATTTATTTATTTTTGGTTTTTTTTTTTTTTTTTTGAGGTAGGGTTTCACTGTAGTCCAGACTGACCTGGAATTCACTATGTAGTCTCAGGGTGGCTTGAACTCATAGAAATCCTCCTACCTCTGCCTCCCAAGTGCTGGGATTAAAGGCGTGCACCACCACGCCCGGCTAGGACAAGCCCTGATTTATGAGTTTCACTGTAGACACTGTCCCTTCCAGGAGGTTTGCTATTGCCTTCATTAGTTAGTCTTCAGCAGAACCCTCCTCTCTCTATCAAACATAACTTTTCATACATTGTCTTCCAGGTGGGGAGACCCCTTGGCAGCCAGTGATCACCCAGGGCAGCTGGAAAATGAGCTCATTGGTGAAGGGGGTATGGGTGAGGCATCCATCAGCTGCTCAATGGGAAACAGAATGATCAGAAGGAGACAACCAACCATGGTGGCACACACACCTGGAATCCCAACACTCCGAGGCAAAGGCAGGAGGACCAGGAGGAGCTGAAGGTCATGTAGCTACATAGTGAGCTCCAGGCCTTGGGCTTCAAGAGACCCTGTCTCAGATTGCCACTCCTCCAAAAGAGGAAGAAAGAGGAAGCAGGGGAGGAGCAACATCCATGTGAATATCTCAGAGCTGTTCTGAGATGGAGGCAAAGTTATCTGTTTGGAGCACAGTAAGAAGGTCTGGGTAAGTGGAGTGTGAAGGAGGGGCGCCAAGGAGGCTGGGTCTGTGAAGCTGACAGAGTGTGAGGTAATGCACCAGCCCGCTTCCCTCTGGCCACTGCTTCCTCGGGTACATGACATCTTCAAGGCATGTTGATAAACTGATTTTGCGCCCAAATTACTAAATGATCTATATGTGGAATTTCTTCTTTTTAATAACTGAAGAAATGAAAGCCATAGTGCTAATTTGATTTGCAATAAGACACAGAGAAACCTGAGTCAGTGACATGGCTAGATATGTCTTCTCTGCTTTCATTAAGATTACACAGCCACACATCAGCTCACAGCTCATTCCAAATGCATCAGACCATAGAGAGTGTTGATTTCATGAATTTTTATAAGATAACAAAGCAAGTCCATGCTGACCTTGGGTATTTTATCTACTTCCTCTTAGTTAGGCTGTACTTAAGCCATCTCTGAAGGGGAAAACAGATTAGTCATACTAATGGTTTCCCCAAAATACTCCAACATGAAAGAAGAAATCCCTGCACCTCTTACTACTTTTTAAATTTTTTTTGTTTATTTTTATTTATTTATTTGAGAGCAAGAGAGAGAGAGAGAGAGAGAGAGAGGCAAAGAGAAAGAGAGAGAGAATGGGCACACCAGGGCTTCCAGCCACTGCAAGTGCTCCCTTCCAACATGACAGTGATGGGACTAGGAAAATGTGTCAGTTAAAGGCTCTTGCTTCCAACATGACCGTGAGGCAGGATACAGAATAGACAGGGGAAATTAGCAGGCTCTGAGGAGATGGTTCAGCAGTTAAATGCACTTGCTTGCAAAGCCTGACAGCCTGTGTTCAGTTCCCTAGTATCCATGTGTGGTGGTTTTATTCAGGCATCCCCCATAAGCTTAGGTGTTCTGAATGCTGGGTTCCCAGCTGATGTAGATTTGGTAATTAACACCTCCTGGAGGCAGTGTATTGTTGGGGAGGCGCTTATGAGTGTTACAGCTAGCTTCCCCTTGCCAGTGTTTGGCACACTCTCCTGTTCCTGTTGTTCACCTGATGTTGGCCAGGGGGTAATATCCACCCTCTGCTCATGCCATTATTTTCCCCTGCCTGCTTCCCCTTGAGCCTATAAGCCAAAATAAACCTCTTTTTCCCACAAGCTGCTCTTGGTTGGGTGATTTCTATCAGCAATGTGAACCTGATTGCAAAACCATGTAAAGCCAGATGCACAAAGTAGTGCATACATCTGGAGTTCATTTGCAGTGGCAGGATGCCCTAGTGTGCTCATTCTCTCTTTCTCTCTCTCCCTGTCTCTTAAATAATAAATAAATAAATAATAAATATTTTTTTTAATTAGGGGACATGAGAAGAAGAGGCCCCTCATGCAGGAGTCTGTTCAAAGCCTCTTGCCAGCAGCAAAGCAAAAAGTCCAGCACAGTCAAAAACTAGTTAAAGACTTTCTCTTTCCCAGATAAAAGCCTGTAATTTTCTATGAATCTCACCTAAAACTCCATTTATAATAGAGGACATGCTCTAAGCCCCTTGTGCAACCCTAGTGGTTTCTGGTTTTATTTTTACCAGATTGTAACTCTACCCAGGACATCTTCACAGCCTCTTGTAATCGCACTTACCAAAACAGAAAGAATTTAATGGGAGCAAGAGGGAGATATAAGAGGTTAATGGGTAGGGGGCGATTATGATCAAAAGACATCACTTATAGGAGCTTGGAAGATGGCTCAGTGGTTAAAGGGACTTGCTTGCAAAGTCTGCTGCTGGGTTCAATGCATCCATTTGCAGTGGCAAGAGAACCGGGTGCATGCACACATGCAAATAAATAATTTTTTCAAAAAATTGGGCTGGAGAGATTGCTCACAGGTTAAGGAACTTGCCTGCACAGCCTAATGACCTGGGTTTGATTCTCCAATACCCATGTAAGTCAGATGTACAAAGTGGTGCATGCATCTGGAGTTCCTTTGCAGTGGCTGGAGGCCCTGGTACACCCATTCTCTCTGTCTTTCTCCCTCTGCTTGCAAAAAAATATTTATTTTTTAAAGATTGAAAAAAAATACACCACATACACATACAAAATTGTTGAAAACAATAAAGAATAATAAAATAAAAACAATCAAGGATTAAACATGAACAAGAAAAAAAGGTTTTTCTATATATTTTTGTGGTACTTTATTTCTTTTATTTATTTATTTATTTATTTTTGAGATGGGGCAGAGAGAGAGAGAGAGAGAGAGAGAATGGGCATGCCATAGCCTCCAGCTGCTGCAAATGAACTCCAGACACATGCACCATCTTGTGCATCTGGTTTATGTGGGTCCTGGAGAATCAAACCTGGGTCCTTTGGCTTTGCAGGAAAGTGCCTTAACTGCTGAGCTATCTCTCCAGCCCTATTTTAAAATATTTATTTATTTATTTATTTATTTATTTATTTATTTATTTGAGAGAAAGAGAGAGAATGAGCCTGTCAGGGCCTCTAGCCACTGCAAATGAACTTCAGACACATGTGCCACCATGTACATCTGGCTTACATGGGTTCTGGGGAATCGAACCTGGGCCCTTAAGCTTTGCAGGCAAGTGCCTTAACTGCTAAGCCATCCCTCCAGCCCACAAAACAGTTTTAAATATACACTATATTCTTGTATAAAATACATATTTCCAAGAGTCATGCTAGACACTCTCTGTCATCTATGGTCACTCATATGAATTAGCTATGAGTATTGCCATTTTCCAGATAAGAAACTGAAGGAAAGATATGCGGTACATTGCACTTGCTTTAAGTTGCACAGAAAGTAAAACTCAAACCATCCAGCATTCAGGAGGCTGAGGAAAGAGAATCACTGTGAGTTTGAGGTAAGCCTGGATTACAGAGTGAATTCCAAGTCAGCTTTAGCTAGAGTGAGACCCTGCTTCAAAAACAATAAAAACAGGGCTGGGGAAATGACTTAGTGGTTAAGACGTTAGTGTGCGAAGCCTAAGAACCCTGGCTCAATTCCCCAGACCCACATAAGCCAGATGCACAAGGGGGTGCATGCAACTGGAGTTCATTTGCAGTGGCTGGAGGCCCTGGCACACCCATTCTCTCTTTCTCTCTGCCTCTCCCCCCAACACACATACTCTCTCTCTCTCTCTCTCTCTCTCTCTCTAATAAATAAATTAAATAAAGGCACGAGCTGCCATTCCTGTCTTTAAAATAAATAAATTAATTAAATTTAAAAAAAGCTCAAACTAGGTCAACTTCCAGATTCCAGTTTTGTATAGTTGAAGCATAATACTGATGGTTTTTAATTTATCACTGGAAAAGTTGTTTTCCAGTTTAATGTATTGTCCCTTGTTACTCTGTCTACTTTCAAATTTTTACATAGCAGATAAAATGTCTCTGGATTAGTAAGGGTCTGGTACTAAGCAGAACAGTGCAAAAGGGATAAAAGTTCACCTGTGTTAATGAACACTCAATTTGAGAGCTTGTTACAAAGGCACTGGTGATTTTTTTTTTTTTTTTTCCTGAGGTAGGGTCTCACTCTAGCCCAGGCTGACCTGGAATTCACTATGTAGTCTCAGGATAGCCTCGAACTCATGGCGATCCTCCTACCTCTGCCTCCCGAGTGCTGGGATTAAAGGCATGCACCACCACGCCCAGCCGATTTTTTTAAATCTATAATATCATAATGTCTCTCCTAGAGATATATATCAGAATGTCTCTAAAGAAAAATTTTTCCTTTGTTAAATATGGGCACCCCCCCCCCAAACTTATTAAAGATACTGCTCAAGCAATGCAATAGAGCCCTCTTCTGGTCAAGAAGAGGAACTATTGGGCAGACAACAATTTGTAAAAGTTAAGAAAATGAAGTACAAAGTAGGTTCCTCAGAGGAGTTGGAACTGGAAGACACTTTCCACATGAGGAGCAGCTTCTATTGACAAAATGTGTGTTTGCACTGCCCTGTGATCCCAGTACTTGGGAGGGGGGCTGAGGCTGTAGGCTTATGGTGAGTTCAAGGCCAGCCTGGGCCACACAATAAATTCTAGACCAATCAGGCTATAGAATAAGACCTTATTTGAAAAATCAAATAGTAGTCGTCGTCATCACCATCATTGCCGTCAACAGTAGTACTGGAACCGTTCTGTTGTGGTGGCTTCACATATTGTCTTCTGGTCATGTGCATTATTATATTCAAAGCTGAGAAAGTCCTGTCTTTGCCCCTCAGCAATCTACTGCATACCTTACCCTGAATTGTTTGCTGGATGCTTTTATATGTATGCCTATTTGCCAGAGCCCAGTGAATGCACATAGCAGGGCTAGTTTCTAGCCAACGTTCATCCTTTATACCAGCCGTCCCTCTCAGCCTGGCAGACAGTAATTGGTAATAGTCAAATATGATCACCAAGCTGGGAGTGGTGGTGCACGCCTTTAATCCCAGCACTCAGGAGGCAGAGGTAAGAGGATTGGATCACTGTGAGTTCGAGGCCACCCAGAGACTACATAATGAATTCCAGGTCAGCCTGAGCTACAGTGAGACCCTACCTCGAAAAACCAAAATAAATAAATAAGTAAAATCACCAATATTCTCAATATATAAAAACTATAAAGCTGGGCATGATGATACACACGTTTAACCCCAGCATTTGGGGGACTGAGGTAGGAAGATCATTGTTAGTTTGAGGCCAGCCTGGGGCTACAGAGTGACTGCCAGGTCAGCCTGGGCTAGAACAAGACACTACCTGGGTAGGGGGAGTATAGCCCCTGGAAGTTTTGACTTTGAAATCCCAGGGATTTTACACTCATTGCAACCAACTCCACTGGGTTAAGATGTATCATAATATTCTGTTCTATTGTGGGGAAATATAATCTCAAATTAACCCATAATGTAGAAGGTACACATTCAAAGGAGTTGACCAATAGTAATTTGCAACTATGTGGAGAAGAGTAAAATTAAGCACAGAACAGTCAGAGAGAATTTCTCACTGGAAAGTAACTTGGTAGACACAGAACTGTAGGGAAAAGTAGGATAGTGCATTAATTACCTTTATGAAACTGACCAACATATTTGACAGACCAATTTAAATCTGAGAGAAGATTTATTTAGGCTCATATTTCAGAAGGTTCAGTCCATATTGCATGATCCCATCTACTTGACCTGAACATCATAGTGGTCAGAGGCATGGAGAAGTTTCTCCATTTCATGGTGGGCAGGAAAGAGAGAAAGAGAAAAAGAAAAGGAGAGACTGAGCATGGTGGCCCATGCCTTTAATATCAGCACTTAGAAGGCTGAGGTAGGAGGATCACCATGAGTTCAAGGCCAGCCTGAACTACAGAATGAATTCCAGGTCAGCCTGGACTAGAATGAGACCCTTCCCCTACCCCCAACACACACGAAAAAAATAATGAAAGTAAAAAAGCATGCTCCTAGGTAGACCCTGATGCCTAAACATTTCAGAATCTCCCAAAGTAGCTTCATCAGTTGAGAACCAAGTGAGAACACATGAACATCTTGGGACATTGAATATTCAAACTGTAACAGAAAAGTTGGTATCATGGGTTCATAAACCCATCACTGAGTTAGACCTCACAGAAGCATAAGTTATTTTGTTTTTTGTTACTATGACAATATATCTGAAGATAAATGACTTTATAAAGAAAAACTCAGGCTGGGGGTAGAGCATTAGCCTAGTATGAATGACCTGGATTTCATTCCTAGCACTAAGAAAATGGGTGGAAGGAAGAAGGAGAGAAGAAAAAGTAAAAAAAGGGAAAAAGTGACAGTGAGAAGAAAGAAAGAAAGAAAGAAAGACCTATATTTAGCTCACAGTCTTAAAAGCTGAAAGTTCAGGATCAGGATCAGCCTCTGGTGAGGGCCTAGTAACAGATGACTTCATAATGTGAGAATGTTTGAAAGCAAGATGATATCAGAAGACAGTAAGTTAGGACTGGGATGTAGCTCTGTGGTAGAGTGATTGCCTAGCACATGACACTGTAAATAGCAGAAACAAGGAAACTACAGTGACTTCAGGTCATGTTGGAGTTTAACAACTCATCCTTAACAAGAAAAGAACTACCTCAGAAGTCTGAGAGCTATCTTAGTCTCTAAGGGTACACATTCCATGATCTAAGGACTTCCCATTGGGGTCCATCACACTGGGTATCAAGCTGCTTGCAAACATGAGTCCTTTAACAGGAAAACCACAAACAAATCAGAGGCAGGGCAGAGGGAAGAAAATTAAGAGCTCATGGCAAAGAAAACATGGATGGAAGAGTGGCCCTTCATGTGGGGGTCTGCCTCATCTTTCCTGCTGATAGCCAGACACACTGATAAAGCCAAAAGCGCTGACAGATTCAGGGCATGCTTTCCTAAAAACATCTCAAAAATGTCAAAGACAATGAATAATTATGCTTACTTAGGGTCAAAATGACTCATAGTCTTGAATTTTAACACTTCTGTCTCTTTCCTAAATCTAAACAGTACCCCTCATAAACCTACCTTACAACTTCATTTACAAAAGGATGTGTGCATGTGTGTGGAGGGCACATGTGTGGAAGTCAGAGGACAACCTTGGGTGCCAGTCCTCACTTCTACCATGTTTGAGTCAGGTTCTCTTATTCACCACTGCGTTCACCAGGCTAGCTAGCCTGTGAGCTTCCGGGAGACACATTCTCCTGTCTCCACTCCCAACTTTCTACAGTGCATTGGAATTGTGGCCTGTGAGCTTCTATGAGATGCATTCTCTTGTTGCCACTTTCCAACCTGCTATAGGTGCACTGGGATTGCAGACTTGTGGTACTGCATCCAGCTTTATGTGGCATCCATGACAAATACATGCAAGCAGAGAGAGAAGAAGTCAGGCAGAGAAAATGGGCACACCAGGACCTCTAACTTCTGCAAACAAACTCCAGATGCATGTGACACATTGTGCATCTGGCTCCACCTAGGTAATAGGGGAATTGAACCAGGGTTGTTAAGTTATACAGGCAATGCCTTAACCTCTGAGCCATCTCTCCAACCCACCCATGGTTTTCCTCTTGCCTCCACACACACATATATGCACTCCCTAACATACACACACACACACATACAGAGAGAGATTGAGGGACAGAGAGAGAGATTGATTTACTCAGTGTGTCCACACTGGGAAATGAACTGTCCAATGCTCTTTTTTGTCCTACTCTCCAAGTCCATTTCCAGGGTCCCTGGAACAGAAGAGGAGCAGCTCTGCTCTTGGTGAGCTCAGCTGGAATGAGTTCTTCCCCAGGAAGTGGCAAAGAATTGCCATGTCCAAGCTGTAAAACAATCCGCATGGTCAGTAGAGGAAACAGCAAACAGGTTTAATCACAAGCAAGAAAGCATCCATTAACATATATAGGAGCCCCTGAAAGTAGAAAATTCAAATGAAGGCTGGATTCAGGGAGTTTAAGTATGTTGGGGCTGTCTCTACCTATAATTGAAAGTGTCCTCAACTGATTCATTGTCTGCTAAGACTTTCAATGATAACCAAAAATCCTTTGTGTTGAGGAGGGAACAGGGCAAGTTACTCACAGAAGCAGTCATCTGTGACTGCCTCGACCACACCTTTTCTAGCTGAACTCCCAAATCCCTGGACTCCCAGAACCATAACTATTCTTAACTATGTATTTCTCAGAAGTTGGTGGGGGGGTGGGGGGGAATCTCTCCCTCATCTTGATATGAGGGTTAGATTACAATAGAGGGTAAGGAGTATGCATAACTAAGCAGTCCTGGTCAAGGTGTGGTCCTGCCTATCACTGTCTTAAGTCTCTCCTGACAAGTAGCCAGACTGTGTGAAATTTCTTTCTAGGAGACAAGTTTCTCCTCAGACCGGCACCAGGGCTCCAGCTTTTCAATTCTCCTAGTATGAGACTCCTGGGGAAATTCCAATATCTTGGGGTCCATTGTTTAAATAATTTGTTAGCCAGATCTGAAACTGCTAGAGGAAAAAGCAGGGGAAACATTTCAACATATAAGAATAGGCAATGACTTTCTGAATAGAGCCCCAGTCACTCAGGAAGACCACTAATCAACCATTTGGGACCTCATGAAATTAAAAAAGCTGTTGTATAAAAAAGACACTGAATAGAGCAAACAGGCAACCTACAGAGAGGGAATCTCTGCAGCTACACATCTGACAGAGAATTAATATCTAGGATACACAAAGAACTCAAAAAGCTAAATAATAAGAAATCAAACAACCCAATCAAAAAGTAGGCTAACCTCTACCACATCTGCCAGGGCCCAGGAGAAATTGCAGACGCAGTGGTGGCATGAATACTGCTCTTACTACTAGTCTGACAACCAGTTCCAAGGTCATGGTGACAGATATGGTGATCAATCAAAACATAACAAAGCACAAATTCAGAGGCTATAGAGAACTCAACACTAAATCAGACTGCCAACAGGCCTGTCATGGCTCAGAGAACATTGCAAAAGAAGGGGAGGGAAGATTGTAAGATCCACAGAGTGGGTAGGAATATCCTGAAGCACGGTCCCTACTCCTCCTACCCCACAGGGACTGACTGAGGCCTTCATGACCCCACAGTGAATACCATAACCCCACTGATGAGGGGCCCCAGAGTAACAGGAGCTAGGATAAGAGGATAAAAGAGTATATATAATCTGCTTAATATATATAAAATACAATAAAAAATTAAATTTAAAAATGGGTTATATGGATGCACAAACTGGCATGTGCATTTAGAGTTTGTTTGCAGCAGCTAGAGGCCCTGGCATACCCATTCTCTCTCTCTCTGCTTGCAAATAAATAAATTTTAAAAAATTTTTGTTTATTTTTATTTATTTGAGAGCAACAGACAGAAAAAGAGGCAGAGAGACAGACAGAATGGGCACACCAGGGCCTCCAGCCACTGCAAACGAACTCCAGATGCATGTGCCACCTTGTGCATCTGGTTTATATGGGTACTGGGGAATCGAGCCTTGAACTAGGATCCTTAGGCTTCACAAGCAAGCGCTTAACCACTAAGCCATATCTCCACCTCCCTTTTTTAAAAAATTGGACTATAGAGCCAGGTGTGGTGGCACATGCCTTTAAACCCAGCACTCGGGAGGCAGAGGTAGGATGATCACCATGAGTTTGAGGACACCTGGAGACTACATAGTGAATTACAGGTCAGCCTGGGCTACAGCAAGATCCTACCTTAAACAAACAAACAAACAAACAAACAAAGAAACAAACAAAAAAGGGAGGGGTGGGGGCTATAGAAATAAAAATGGCTAGCAAATATCTAAAAACATGTTCTATATCTTCTACATCCTTAGCCATCAGGGAAATGCAAATTAAAACTACTTGAAGACCCCATCTCACTCCTGTCAGAATGGCAATCATTAAGAAATCATTGCTGGAAAAATGCCTAAGTGGTTAAGGTGCTTTCCTCCAAAGCCTAATGACCTGGGCTTGATTCCCCAGGACCCACATAAATTCAAATGCACAAAGCGGCATTTGCATCTGGAGATTGTTTGCAGTGGCTGGAGGCCCTGGCATCCCCAATCTCTCTGTCTGTCTCTCTTCTCTCTATCTTTCTCTGCTTGAAAATAAATATTTTTTTAAAAACTGAAATCAAATGAGGGCTCAGCAGTTAACGCACTTGCCTGCAAAGCTTTATTTTCTGGGTTCAATTCACCAGTACCCACATAAAGCCAGATGCACAAAGTGGCACATGCAAGGCCGGGTGTTGTGGCGCATGCCTTTAATCCTAGCATTTAGGAGGCACAGGTAGGAGGATTGCTGTGAGTTCAAGGCCACCCTGAGACTACATAGTAAATTCCAGGTCAGCCTGAGCTAGAGCAAGACCCTACCTCAGAAAAAAAAAAAAAAGTGGCACATGCATCTGAATTTGTTTTCAGACGCTAGAAGCCCTGGTACACCCAGATGGGAATGTACACTGTTACAACCACTGTGTAAATTAGTCTGCAGGTTCCTAAACCAGCCAGATTTACTATATAACCCAGCTATACCACTCTTTGGTATAACCCTAAGGACTCTACACATTACTATAGAAATATTTGCTCATCCATGTTTATTGCTGTTCTATTCATAATAGCTAGGAAATGGAACTAGCCCAGATGCCCATCAACTGATGGATATTAAAGATGTGGTACATTTACACAAAATAATTTTATTCAGCTGTAAAGAAAAAAATGGTATTATGAAAATTCCTGGGAAATGAATGGATCTAGAAAAGATTATACTAAGTGAAATAAGTGAAGCTCAGAGTCAAATGCTGCATGTTCTCTGATATGTAAATCCTATCTTCAAATGTTTAAATTTATACATGAGTTGGAATAACATTTTGGTAGGTGGGCTACCAAATTTGTTAATCCAGGGGGGTATGGATAAGGCCAATTTTGAAGAGTAAGACACTGCTTCAACATTCAGACCACTTACTTTCAAGAGTCAGCATTCTTTCTGCAATCTCAGTGCAGAATAGCTGGCCCAGTCTCTTAAATAATTGCAGTTGAATGGGCAGTGTCCCCAGCCTGGAACTTTCATTTCTTTCTGTGCCATACCCTTATGCTCACACCAGTCCATTTCTATGCAATGCAATCCTGCACAAGTTCTCAGAACACAGAAAGAATGCAGTAAGCCTCTCACATAAACTTCTTCTAGCCCAGTCTGTACAAAGCTCTTTCTTTCCCTCACAGCAAAGCCTGCACAGTTCATAGTTCTTACTGCGTTTAGGTCTTTCAACTCTGATCAGAATGGTCCATCACACTCTGCCTTCAGCACTGCAAGGCCTCTTTTAGATCAAGGTTTCAAATCCTTCCACATTCCTTCCACAAATCAATTACGAAAGGCCAAAACCACACAGTCAGGCTTGTAGCAGCAAGGACCACACTTATTGCTACTAATTTTCTGTTACAGTTACCTTCTCATTCCTGGGACAAACAACCAGAAGCATCTGATGGGAGGAAATTTATTTTGGCTTACAGTCTCATGGGGAAGCTCCATGATGGCATGGAAAAGGGGCTAGACATCACCCCCTTGCCACAGCAGATAGCAAATAGCAGCAGGAGAGTGAGTCAAATTCTAACAAAGAAAAGCTGGCTATAAAACATTCCTAAGCCCACTCCCAACAACACACCTCCTCCAGCAAGACTCCACCTCCCAAATTGCCATCAACTGGGACTCAAACATTTAACACACATGAGTTAATGGGGGACACCTAATTCAAACCACTACACCAGGCTAGCAGTCTTTGCAATCAAGTACCTCTAATTGCTCTCCAGCCTTGCTATGCTTAATTTTGTGAGGAACTGTCTTTTACAGTAGCTGTGCTGCTTTACATATAGTTGCTTTATGTTGTTAAATAATTTGAATCAATCCCTTGCTATAGGAAACTAATGTTTATATATACTGAACCAACACAGGAAGTGCATCACTCTGTTAACACTCCATGATATACCATGGTGCTATTTTACAAATACTTCTAATTACCATACTTATTAATTTTTGGTCCAGAACCTGAGAGGTATACATTCTGTGAGGAGGTCAGAAAGAAAGGTGGGGAGACAATCAGGAAAGCAGCAAAAATAATTCCTGCCCTGCAGCTCCATTTCAGCTGGGCTTGTCTGACATAAGCATCAGAGGGGAGCACAACAGTGAGGAAAGATACTGGAGTGTGGTGAGGTCACACAGTAGGACTGGGCTGGTCTGCTGCTCTTCACCTACTTGTATGAAATTAGTGTCTGAGAAAGCAGTTTTCCTTCTTCTCTCACTTCAGCTCAGCCTCAGAACCTATTCCTCTTCTAAAACTTCCCTGATGTGAAAATTATGAACTGAACTTATAAGTTGTTACCTTTTTGTTGCTGGCAAAAGCACCCAACCAAAAGCAGTTTGTGGAGTAAAGTTATTTTGGCTACCAGACTCGAGGGGAAGCTCCATGATGGCAGGGAAACTGTGGCATAAGCAGAGGGTGGGCATCACCTCCTGGCCAACATCAAGTGGACAACAATAGCAGGAGAGTGTGCCAAACGCTGGTAAGAGGAAGCTGACTATGATACCTATAGGCCCACTCCCAACTGCCTCAAAGAGGTTCCAGTTCCCAAGTTGCCACCAGCTGCGGACCTAGCATTCAAAACACAGGAGTTTATGGAAGACACCTGAAACAAACCACTACAGAGGTGAAATACTGATGTACAATGGAAAAACACAGAAACTGTGGGGAAGGAAGCAACAGGCAATAAAACTGTCATTTTATTCTTATTTTTTTAATAGTAGTGGGCTCAAACTCAGAGCCTCATGCACGCTAGGCAAGTGCCAGGCTATATCCCCAGCTCATCTCATCACCTCATCAGACAAGCCGCCTCCTGAAGCCATGGGAAATCACAGTGCTCTGGAATCTGGAGAGAGGCGAATGCAAAGGCATGTCTGCAATCTTTACTTCTGGCGGGACTTTCTTCAGGACAACTTTACGATTTTCCCCATGGCAAAGACGTTCGCTGTGACCCCAGAACAGAGAATCTTCTAGAGGGCCCGTATGAATCCCACATGCTTTAGCTTGCTAAGAGGGGAAAAAAAAAAAAAAAAAAAAAAAAAAACCTCTGCTTAGTATCACATTGGACATCATTTGCTTGTTAAGATTTTTATTTTATTCTCATTTTTTAACTTTTTATTTTTATTTATTTATTTGAGAGAGAGAGAGAGAAAGAGGCAGACAGAGGGAGAGAGAGAATGGTCACGCCAGTGCCTCCAGCCACTGCAAATGAACTCCAGACATATGTGCCCCCTTGTGCATCTGGCTTATGTGGGTTCTGGGAAATCAAACTGAGGACCTTTGGCTTTGCAGGAAAATGCCTTAATGGCTAAGCCATCTCTCCAGTCCTATTCTCATTTATTTCTAAGAAAGAAAGAGAGAGAGAATCGGCATGCCATGGCCTCTAGCCATTGCAAGTGAACTCCAGACATATGCACCACCATGTGCATCTGGCTTATGGGGTTTCTGGGGACTCAAACCTGGGTCCTTAGGCCTCATAGGCAAACACCTTAACCATTAAGCACAGTCAGAGGCTGGAGGATCACTGTGACTTCAAGGCCAGCCTGGGACTACAGAGTGAATTCCAGGTCAGCCTGGGCTAGAGTGAGACCCTGCCTTGAAAAACAAAACAACAAAATATGCTGTATAATATATTACTCATCCTATCAGTTTTGTTCCTCTAGAGAACTCTAATAAAAAGCCAGATGGGGCTGGAGAGATGGCTTAGCAGTTAAGTACTTGCCTGTGAAGCCTAAGGACCCCGGTTCGTGGCTCAATTCTCCAGGACCCACGTTAGCCAGATGCACAAGGGGGCGCACGCGTCTGGAGTTCGTTTGCAGTGGCTGAAAGCCCTGGTGCGCCCATTCTCTCTCTCTCTCTCCCTCTCTCTGCCTCTTTCTCTCTCTGTTACTCTCAAATAAATAAATAAATGAATGAACAAAAAAAAAAAAAGCCAGATGCTTTAATATATTCAAAACATTTTTTAGGCTAGAGAAATAGCTCAGTGTTTAAGGCACTCGCTTGCAAAGCCTAAAGATCCAAGTTCCATTCCCCAGTACCCATGTAGAGCCAGATGCATAAGGTGGCACATATATCTGGAGTTTGTTTGCAGTGGCCACAGACCCTACCACTCTCTCTCTCTCTTTCTCTCTGCCTCTTTTATTCTCTTTCTCTCTCTCAAATAAATGTTTTTCTTTTCTTTTCTTTTTCTTTCTTTCTTTCTTTCTTTCTTTCTTTTTTTTTTTTTTTTTTTTTTTTTTTGACGTAGGGTCTCTCTCTAGCCCAAGTTGACCTGGAATTCACTATGTAGTCTCAAGGTGGCCTTGAACTCACAGCAATCCTCCTACCTCTGCCTCCCAAGTGCTGGGATGCACCATCACACCTGGCTAATATTTTTTTAATATATCTTTTTAATTTAAATTTTATTTATTTATTTGCAAGCAGAGAGAGACAGGGAGAGGACAGGAAGAATGGGTGTGCCAGGGCCTCCAGACACATATTCCACTTTGTGCATATGGCACCACATGGGTACTGGGGAATCAAACTTGGGTTATTTGGCTCTGCAGGCAAGCTCCTAAACTGCTGAGCCATCTCTTCAGCCCTCAAAAGATTTTATTTGGGCTGGGGAGATGGTTTAATGGCTAAGGTGCTTGCCTGAGAAGCCTAAAGACCCATGTTCTACTCTCCAAATCTCATGTATACCAGAAGCACAAAGATGAGACAAGTGCAAGGTCACACATGCCCACTCGGTGGCGCAAGTGTCTAGAATCTGATTGCAGTGACCAGAGGCCCTGGCACACCAGTTCTCTTTCTATATACATGCCTCTCTCTTTCTCTTTCTCTCTCTTTCAAGTATTTATTTTATTTTATTTATTTATTTTCTTTTTTTTTGGTTTTACGAGGTAGGGTCTCACTCTAGCCCAGGCTGACCTGGAATTCACTATGGAGTCTCAAGGTGGCCTCGAACTCATGGCAATCCTCCTACCTCTGCCTCCCGAGTGCTGGGATTAAAGGCGTGCGCCACCACGCCCGGCTTATTTTATTTTATTTTTAGAAAGAGAGAGGGAGAGACAGACAGACTGTGTGCATATGTATACATGCCACGGCCTTTTGTCACTGCAAACACACTCCAGATGTATGCCCTACTTTGTGCAAGGGCACTGTGGAATTGAACCTAGGATGGTAGACTTTGCAAGTGCCTTTAACCGTGGAGCCATCTTCTCAGTCCCTTATTTTTTAATTTTGAAGCAGAGTCTTACTCTAGCCCAGGCTGACCTAGAATTCTGTGGCCTTGCCTGGCCTCAAATTCATAGTGAGTATCGTGCTTCAGTCTCTTGCTTACTGAGATTAAAGGCATGAATCACCACACCAGGCCTAGCAAGGGGGGTTTGTCTTTTCAAGGTAGGGTCTCACTCTAGCTTAGGCTGACTTGGAATTCACTCTGTAGTCTCAGGGTGACCTTGACCTCACAGTGTCCTACCTCTGCCTCCTAGATGCTGGGATTAAAGGCATGTGCCATCACACCCAGTGGGGTGGGGGGAGGTTACTTTTTAAGTATCATGTAAAAATACATATAAAATAATCATCTCAGAACAAATGACATTTTATTTACTTTTTTTTTTTTTTTTTTCTGAGGTAGGGTCTCATTCTGGTCCAGGCTGATGTGGTCTCAGGGTGGTCTCGAACTCATTTTATTTACATTATAATAACTTTCTGTTTCACAAGTAAATAGTCAATCTTATTTGGAAAATGTTTTTTAAAGTACTGACTAGCTGGGTGTGGTGGCACACACTTTTAATCCCAGCACTCAGAGGTAGGAGGATTGCTGTGAGTTCAAGGCCACCCTGAGACTACATAGTTAATTCCAGGTCAGCCTGGGCTAGAGTAAGACCTTACCTCAAAAAAATAAATAAATAGGGCTGGAGAGATGGCTTAGCGGTGAAGCGCTTGCCTGTGAAGTCTAAGGACCCCGGTTGGAAGCTCGATCCCCTAGGACTCACATAAGCCAGATGCACAAGGTGGTGCATGCATCTGGAGTTCATTTGCAGTGGCTGGAGACCCTGGAGCGCCCATTCTCTCCCCCCCCCCCCGTCTCTCTCTCTCTCTGTGTGTCTGTCTCTCTCTGTCTCTTTCTCTCTCTGTCGCTCTCAAATAAATAAATAAAAATAAACAAAAAAATCTATAAATAAATAAATAAATGTCACTAGTAAAGACCAGGAAGCTAGAAAGAAACTATGAGGGAGGGAAGAGAGGGGAGCACTTAAGGGGAGGGTATAGTAGATACATAACTAGAGAGGCAAAATATTGGGGGGATCGTATAAGGGAAGGGGTGGAGGAGAGGAAGATTCATCAAAATTTAAGATTTATAGCTGGGTGTAGTGGCGTACACCTTTAATCCCAGCAATTGGGAGGCCAAGGTAGGAGGATCACTGTGAGTTTGGGGCCAGCCTGAGACTAAATAGTAAATTCCAGGTCAGCCTGGCCTAGAGCAAGACCCTACCTTGAAAAACCAAAAAGAAAAAAATTATTTTTTTAATGAACAAGCCATGTGGAAACCTACTTTTCTGCTAAATATAGCATATATATGCTAAAAAGGAGTCTGGGCAGAAATATCTTGCTTGCAGAGATGGATAAGGTGCTCAAAAGTCATAGGCTGTTATTAGAAAAATTTCAGTGCTAAGGGTATGTATGATACCTTCCAGAGAGTTGTTGGTCAGGAAGATCCCTGATGCCCCCAAACCATGTCAGGCCATTGCCAAGGCTCTTGGTTGTCTATGGAACCAGATGGCAAGAGCCTATTAGTGTAAACACATGCTTGGGCTGTAGGACATTGGGAAATCAAGCTGGAGCTGAGCTGGAAGTCTGCACTAGCTGTCAGGATGCTGGAAAGAGCTATGTTGGGGAAGAAAGGTCATCAATGGTGTCAAGCAGCAGTGGAACCTATATACTTTATGGCTGGACACCCAGGCCAAATGTACCAACTGGTGCAATGGTAGCAAGTCTGTCATGGGGGAAAACCACTGCTCTCTAGCTGGACTTGAGTAGGTACTGAAAGTCTAATCAAAAGCCTACATCAGGGGCTGGAGAGATGGCTTAGTGGTTAAGGTGCCGCCTGTGAAGCCTGTCATGCAAGCGTGAGGACCTGAGTCTGGATCCGCAGGACCCGCAGAACAGGTCGGCACAGTGGTGCACACCTGCACTCCCTGCACTGCTGAGGCAGAGACAGAACAACCCTGGAACTTGCTGGCTCACCAGCTACTCGAGACAATCAGTGAGTTCTAGGTTCAGTGAAAGACCCTGTTCCAAAAAACAAAAACAAAAAAAAACAAAAAAAGGCAGTGCAAGCTGGGTGTGGTGGTACACGCCTTTAATCCCAGCACATGGGAAGCAGAAGTAGGAGTATACCACTGAGACTGAGTTTGAGGCCAGCCTGAGACTACATAGTAAATTCCAGGTCAGCCTGGGCTAGACAGAGACCCTACCTCGAAAAACCAAAGTAATAATAATAATAATACTAACAATGTGTAGGGGCTGGAGAAACGACTCAACAGTTAGAAGCGCTTGCTTGCAAGCCTGCCAGCCCAAGTTTAATTTCCTAGCACCCATGTAATGGTGGATGCAAAGAGGTGCTGTGTTCCCAACTTACCTACAGCAGTGGGAGGCAGAGCAGGAGAATGTGAACGCTAGATTGGTACGTACAAAGTAGCAAAACAAGGAAGACCCTATCACAAGTAAAGCAAAACAAGAGGACAAACACTTTGAGGATGTTCTCAGGCCAAACATGCACCATGGCACACACATACCCAAATGTATACACACATCATACATACAGATACCCTCCAATGCATAACAAAAAAAGGTGCAAAATAGCTAGGTGTGGTGGTGCATGCCTTTAATCCCAGCACTTGGGAGGCAGAGGTAGGAGGATCGCTGTGAGTTTGAGGCCACCCTGAAACTACATAGTGAATTCCAGGTCAGCCTGAGCTAGAGTGAGACTGTACCTTGAAACCCCCCCCCCCAAAAAAAAAAGATGCAGATTGAGGAAGACACCTGATGTCAACCTCTGGCTTTCATATACATACACATACACATACACAACCCCACACAATGTGCATACACATATTAAAAAAACTTAAAAAGGGCTGGAGAGATGGCTTAGCAGTTAAGGTGCTTGCCTGCAAAGTCTAAGAACTCATGTTCAAATCTGCAGGTCCCGTGTAAGCAGATGCACAGTGACACAAAAGCAAATGTCACATATGTGCACAAGAGTGCGCATGCGTCTGTGATTGGTTTGCAGCAGTGGAAGGTCCTGGTGCATCCATTCTTATCTGCCTCTTTCTCTCTCTCTCTCTCAAACTAAAAAATAAGGGCTGGGGAAATGGCTTAGAGGTTAAGGCATTTGCCTGCAAAGCCTAAGGAGCCTGGTTTGATTCCCCAGGACCTACGTAAGCCAAATGCACAAGGTGGCACATATGTCTGGAGTTCGTTTGCAGTGGCTAGAGGCCCCAATGTGCCCATCCTATCTTTCTCTCTCTTAAATAAATAAATAAATAAATAAATACATAAAATTTAAAAATAAAATAAAAAGTCCATAAAGTAGATTTTGCACAGCTATATGTTTTAAGTGATGTTTAAGAGAGCTGGGCCAAGCGTGGTGGTGCACACCTTTAATCCCAGCACTCAGGAGGCAAAGGTAGGAGGATCGCCGAGAGTTTGAGGCCACCCTGAGACTACATAGTGAAATCCTGGTCAGCCTGAGCTAGAGTGAGACCTTACCTCAAAGAGAGAGAGAGAGAGAGAAAATGATTTTTTTGATTTTCAAGGCTGTTTCTATTGACTAATGACTATTTTTGAGAAAATACCTTCAGATTCACATTTCTGAATTTCATGTTCTCTTTCCAAGGCATAACATAATACGTTGGGATCATCCCTTGCTTTAGCGAAAACCGTGGCAAATGGATCTCCTCACACCTGAAGATCAGGAAAGCAAGAAGAAAGGATACTTTGAGTTAAACAGTTGTTTTAGCATCATTCTAAGAAGGCAGTTGTGTCCATGAAATTAGGACCAGGACAGAGAGCTGTGCCAAGAGGCCCACATAGAAGAGAATCAACGATTTAAACCTCCATGGAATGAGTTGGATGTATGTGGTGGCATACACCTGTGGCCGCTACACTTGGGAAGCTGTAGCAAGAAAACTGCTAAGTTCAAGGCCAGCCAGGGTGCATAGTGAGACTCTGCTTAAAAACAAAGCCACCTGCCCAAGTATCACTAAGGTTTGGGTTACCTCCAACTGCATGTGTCCATACAAACTGGTTTTAGGGGAGAATATAGTGCACCATGATTCACCTCTAGCCTACACTTCATCCACTCTAAAGGAAATATGTAGCCAAAGAAAGAGAGGAGGGAAGTGAGGAAGGGAAGACTAACCTGGTTTCTAAATTTATACGTGCTTTCTATTTAAATCAGATTTGCTTTCCCAGCACATGTCTTTGGAACATAAAGTTTTCCGTCCAAATGCTAAGGAGATGCACGATTATCCTCATCCAGGTAGCTCCCAGACTGAAGCATAATTAGCAAACAGAAGGCTAGGAATCTGAGTGTGGTGGTACACATATGCAATCCCAGCTACTTGCTTATAATTTCAACACATGTCTGTGATCCAAGCTACTTGGAAGGGGGAAGTAGGAGAACCCAAAACTCCAGCCCAGTCTGGGCAATTTAGGGAGATAGTCTCAAAATAAAATTTAAAAAGCTCAGTGGTAGAGCACTGGCCTAGCAGGTAGGAGGCTCTAGGTTTCATCTCCATTCCCACACAACAAAAACCAAACAACCCAGAACTCTTAAGATCTCACTTGTTAGCAGATGTAAACAAATTCTCCTCAGAGCATCTATTGTCCAGTTTAGGTAAGGTAGGAGAAGTATCCTTTTTCAAAGCCATTGCGGGTGTCAGTGGCAGAATTTTCATCTGGAACCTAACCCACTGGTCTAATTCTGATGAAACTGCTGCCACTGATGTAACAATTGTTCTCTTAACTCTATAGTAACCCTGAGAGTGCCGAGCTCAGAGCTATTTTCAGTGCATGTTTAAATTCCCCTTCTTGTGAAAACATAAAATAAATCCATCTCAAAGACATAAAAAGTAAAATTACTGAAACTTTTGAAAAAAAAAAAAAAGGGAACTGGGCATGGTGAGGCCCACTTTTAATCTCACCACTTGAGAGGCAAAGGTAGGAGGATCACCCTGAGTTCAAGACTAGCCTGAGACTATATAGTGAATTCCAGGTCAGCCTGGGCTACATTGAGACCCTACCTTGAAAAATCAAAAATTAAAAAAAAAATCTCAATACGTAAAACATGTAAAGGTCCTTAAAAATTGAAATGTTTCTTATAGTATGCAATACATACTAGAAATGTGTGGTCTTGTATTTTTCACACAAGGACTCACTCTATAGCCCAGGTTGGCTTTGAACTCTCCAAAACCCTGTCTTAGATACCCAACAGTTAAAATTACAGATATAAACCACTACACCCAGCCCAACTACTGATAGATTGGGAAGGTGGGCAAAAGGGACAATCTTTTTTTTTTTTTAATATTTTATTTGCAAGCAGAGACAGAGGAGAGAGAAAAAGAGAGTGAGAGGGAGAAAGAGAGAGAGAATGGGCATGTCAGGGCACATAGCCACTGCAAATGAACTCCAGATGCAAGCATCACTTTGTGCATCTGGCTTTACAGAATTTCAGGTCTGATATTAAGGTCTTTGATCCATTTGAACTTAATTCTTGTGCAGGGAGAGAGAGAAGTATTTTCATCCTTCCACAGATACATATACAGTTTTTCCAGCACCATTTGCTGAAGAGACTGTCTTTTCTCCAATGAATATTTTTGGCATTTTTGTCAAAGATTAGGTGGCTATAGCTACCCAAACTTACACCTGGGTTCTCTATTCTGTTCCAATGATCTACATGTCTGTTTTTGTGCCATTACTATGCTGATTTTGCTACTATGGCTCTATAATATAGGTTAAAATCAGGTATGGTGATACCACAAGCCTTATTTTTGTTGCTCAAAAATTTTTTAGATATTCCAAGTTTTTTGTGTTTCCAAATGAGAATTTTTGGATTGTTTTTCTATTTCCATGAAGTATGCCATTGGAATTTTGACGGGGATTGCATTAAATGTGTAGATTACTTTTGGTAAGATTGCCATTTTCACAATATTGATTCTTCTGATCCAAGAACAAGGCTTATCTTTTCCATTTCTTATTGTCTTCTGCAATTTCTCATTTGAGTGTTTTAAAGCTCATTGTAGAGATCCTTCACTTCCTTGGTAAGGTTTATTCCAAGGTACTTTATTTATTCTTTTGATGCAGTTGTGAATGGGAGTGATTCTCTGATTTCATCCTCTGTGTGTTTGTTGTTAGCATATAGGAAGGCTACTGATTTCTGTGTGTTTATTTTGTATCCTGCTACATGGTTATAGGTGTTTATTAGCTCTAACAGTTTGCTGGTAGAGCCTTTATGTATAGAATCATGTCATCTGCAAACAATGATAACTTGATCTCTTCCTTTCCAATTTGTATCCTTTTTATGTGTGACTCTTGCTTTATTGCTATGGCTAAGACTTCCAGTACTATATTAAATAAAAGTGGGGACAGTGAAAACCCTTGTCTTGTTCCTGATTTTAGTGGAAGAGCTTCAAGTTTTTCTCCATTTAGTGTTATGTTGCCTCTAGGTTTGTCATAAATAGTCTTTATTATGTTGAGGTATGATCCTTCTATTCCCAGTCTCTGTAGGACTTTTATTATGAAGGGATGTTAGATTTTGTCAAATGCTTTTTCTGTGTCTAATGAGATGATCATATGATTTTTGTCCTTCAGTCCATTTATATAATGTATTACATTTATTGATTTGCATGTTGAACCATCCTTGCATCTCTGGGATAAAGTCTACTTGGTCAGAGTGAATGATCTTTCTGATATATTCTTGTATTGTTTGTCAATATTTTGTTGAGAATTTCTGCATCTATGTTCATGAGGGAGATTGGTCTGTAATTTTCTTTCTTTGTTCTATCTTTGTCTGATTTTGGTATCAGGGTGATACTGGCTTTGTAGAAGGAGTTTGGTAGTATTCCTTCCTTTTCTACTTTATGGAAAAGTTTAAGAAGCACTGGTGTTAGTTCTTCCATGAAGGTCTGGTAAAATTCACCAATGAATCCATCTGGGTCTGGACTTTTTTTAGTCGGGAGATTTTTTATAGCTGCTTGGATCTCCATACTTGTTATAGGTCTATTTAAGTGGTTAATCTCATCTTGGTTTAATTTAGGTAGGCCATATAAATCAAGGAAGTAATTTCTTTTAGATTTTCAAACTTAGTGGAGTATATGTTCTTATAGGATGTCCCTGTGAATTTTTTTAATTTCTCTGGTATCTGTTGTGATGGTGCCTTTTTCATCTCTGATTTTATTAATTTCTCTCTTTCTTTTGGTCAGATTTGCTAAAGGTTTATCAATCTTGTTTATCCTTTCAAAGAACCAACTCTTTGTTTCATTGATTCTTTGGAATTTTTTGTTGTTGTTGTTTCTATTTCATTAATTTCTACCCTAATCTTTATTATTTCTTCCCATCTACTGATTTTCAGTTTGCCTTGTTCTTCTTTTTCCAAGGCTTTAAGGTGAAGCACTAAGTTGTTTACTTGGAACCTTTCTAATTTCTGAATATAGGCACTTAAAGCTACAAATTTCCCTCTTAGGACAGCCTTCATTATGCCCCAAAGGTTTTGGTATGTTGTGTTCTCATTATCATTTGACTGTATGAATTTTTTTATTTCTTTCTTGGTTTCTTCATTGAACCATTTAACATTTAGTAGTGTATTGTCTAGTTTCCATGATTTTGTGTATGCTCTATAGCTTTTCTTGCTATTGATTTGTAGTTTGATCCCATTGTGATCACATAGAGTGCAAAGAATTATTTCAATTTTCCTGTATTTGTTAAGATTTGTGTCCTAATATAAGGTCTTTAGAGGATGTTCCATTTGCTGCTGAAAAGAATGTGCATTCTGCAGCATTTGGATGAAATGTTCTGCATATATCTATTAGGTCCATTTGTTCTATGACCTCATTTAATCCAGATGTATCTGTTTATTTTTTGCCAGGAAGACCTGTTAATTGATGAGAGTGGAGTGAAGTCACCCACTACAACTGTGTTTGGTGTTATCTGTGACCTTAGTTCTAATAGTGTTTGTTTGATGAAGTTGGGAGCCCCCATGTTAGGTGCATATGTTTAGGATTGTAATGTCCTCCTGTTGGAGTGTGCCTTTAATCAATGAAAAGTGACCTTCCTTATCTTTCCTAACTAATGTTGGACTGAAGTCTACCTTGTCAAATATTAGGATAGCAACCCCTGCTTGTTTTCAAGGCCCATTTGCTTGAAACACCATTTTTCAACCTTTCACCCTAAGATAGTGTCCATCCTTTGTAGTTGAGTTTCTTGGAGGCAACAAATTGAAGGATCCTGCTTTTTAACCCAGTCTACAAACCTATGTCTTTTGATTGGGCATTGAGGCCATTGATATTAAGAGTTATTATTGAAAGGTGTGTATTTATTTTTATGATTTTTGTTCTGCAGTTCTTCCAGTTTTACCTTTGCTCTCTTGTATTAACTAGTATGTGAGCATGGCTTATTTTTACCAGGTTCCTTATATGTGTGCTTTTCTTTCTCTTCAGTAGGGAGAATCCTGTCAAGTATTTTCTGTAGAGCTGGTTTTGTCTTCAAATATTCCTTTAGCTTGCTGTTGTTGTGGAATGCCCTTATTTCTCCGACTATATGAATAGATAGCTTTGCAGAATAAAGTAACCTTGGTTGACAATTATCTTTCAGAACTTGGAAAATATCATTCCAAACCCTTCTGGCTTTTAAAGTTTGTGTTAAGTAATCTGCTGTGATCCTGATGGGCTTGCCTTTGTATGACTTGATTTTTCTAACTACTTTCAATATATTTTCTTTGGTTTGTATATTTGCTAGTTTAATTATAATATGGCAAGGAGAGGTTCTTTCCAGGTTTTGTCTGTTTGGTGTTCTAAAGGCTTCCTCTATCTGCATTGGTATCTCCTTCCCAATTTGGGAGTTTTCTGCTATGATTTTGTTGAATATGCCTACTATGCCTCTGGTGTGAAATTCTCCTCCTTCTACTATACCCTGAATTCTTGTTTGATCTTTTTAGTGTCCCAAATATCTTGAAATTCCCATTCATACTTTCCTATTAGTTTGTCTTTCTCTTGGTTGGACTGTATTAGATCTGCCACCTGGTCTTCTAGTTTAGATATTCTGTCCTCTCCTTCATCCATTCTACTGGTGAGATTTTCTACAGGCTTTTTTTTTTTTTTTTTTTAAATTTCACTGTGTTCTTCATTGCTAGTATTTCTGACTGGTTTTTCTTTATTATTTCTATTTCCTTATTCATGTCTTGTATTGACCTCATTTCATTAGATTGGTTTCCTGTGTCTTCTTTGATTCCTTTGATTTCCTTGAACATATCTATAATCATTCTTTTGAAATCTTTCTCAGGCATTTCCTCTAAATCAGTCTCACTGGAGGTCATTTCTGATGCACTAATACTTTTTGGTGGATTTATACTGTCTTGTTTTTTGTGTTTCTTGTATGTAATGTAATGATTTTTGCATCTTAGATTAATTTAATGCTTGGATTTTCTAATTATCAGCAGTATTAGATGTATCAATCAATTGATCTGATGTTGTACATCTTCAGGGTAGGAGCTTAAGGTGCTAGGTGTGGCTGTTAGGACTCACAGTAACCATAAAAGTGACCCTAGGTGTTAGGTTTGCCTGCTATGAGAGTACTCAAGTAGGCTGAGTGGAACAAAATACAGGCAAATTCTAAAATTTAACTAAACAATGTACATATTCAATGAAGAACAGCACAGATTATTTATGCAAGAGTAGGTATTATGCCAACCATATCCTCTAACAAAGCCACAGTTCCTTAGGATGTGTGTTGCCCCACACCCTTAATCCTGTCAACTGGGAGGCTGAGATTTCTGGTCTGGTCTGTCCAAGTCAGCTTGTGTCCAAATGGGACCCTTCCCCAACAAAGGACAGAAGAGGAAACAAGGCACTATAAATCAGGAAGCAACAAATGACAAGCCCAAAATGCTTATTTAAGAATGATAAATCTGTCCATCCATCAGATTTAACATATAATTTACCCTGATATGGGAGGTACAATTAGCACTTCCGATTCAAGCCTACATACCAGGCTTATTTGGCAGGTACTGACCTGGTATAATCCCAGTTACCTTTTGGAATGGTCTTGGTTTCAATTATGTTATGTGCCCACTTAGGTCCCTTTTTGCTGTACTGTGGGCTCAGGTAGGCTGGCTGGGTCAGTGGGTTGCTGCTCTGATTGCCTGTGCCGGATGCTGTGCAGGTGAGCTCCCTTCCCCAGGTCTTTGTTGCTTGCTGGTGCTTGCACTGGCAGTGGGGGAGGGGAGGCTGTGGATGGTGGCTGAAGTTCTCCCACTGGTCCTCTGAGCCGCTCTGTGGGTCCTTGCCATTCTCTTTTTCTTGAATTTGCAAGGAGGCTGGCGTGAGTGGGGAATTCCCTCACCTGGCTTTTCCTGTAGTTCAAGCGAAGCCTTGCAGCTGTGGCCACACAGACCTTGTGTCACTGCTGTTGGAGGCACTTTTGCCTACTTCTGCGGTCTCTAGACGCTCTGAATCTCTCCTACTTCTCTACTGCAGTTGATAATTTCTTATACACCTTACTTTTTAGTAGAAGAGTGTATTTTGCTGGGTTTTTTTTTTTTTTTTTTTTGGCTTTTTCTCCCTTACGTTGCTTTGGCGTGGTTCCTATGCTGCCATCTTAACCGGATGCAAATATTTTTTTTTTTTTTTTTTTTTTTTTTTGGTTTTTCGAGGTAGGGTTTCACTCTAGCCCAGGCTGACCTGGAATTCACTATGGAGTCTCAGGGTGGCCTCGAACTCTCGGCGATCCTCCTACCTCTGCCTCCCGAGTGCTGGGATTAAAGGCGTGTGCCACCACGCCCGGCTGCAAATATATTTTTTAAAAAACATTTTTTATTTATTTATGAGAGGGGGGTTAGATAGGGAGAGAGAGAGTGGGTGCACTAGGGCTTCCAGCCACTGCAAACGAATTCCAGATACATATACCACCATGTGCATCTGGCTTACACTGGTTCTGGGAAATCAAACCTGGTTCCTCTGTCTTTGCAAGCCAGTACCTTAACTGCTAAGCCATCTCTCCAACCCTAATTTTTTTTAAAAACATGAGTAAATTGAGGACTTTTCCATTTCCAGAAACCCCTTCCTGCTCTATAGCAGTTTTGCCTCCCTTCCTTAAGTTATATCCATAATCTAATAACATCTTTCTCTAAACTTAAAAAAAGGCTTTTAAAATCTTGAAAGTTCATGCAGATGTAAAAATTTAAATACCTAACTTCCTTAACATGAGGTATTAGTCTTACCCAGGCTTCCACTGATAATTTAGAACATATTCATCATGATACATTCAATGTTTACTATAGTACATGGCCAAGTTAGTAAATCAAAAAGTTAAAAATTAGCCGGGCGTGGTGGCGCACGCCTTTAATCCCAGCACTCGGGAGGCAGAGGTAGGAGGATCGCCGAGAGTTCGAGGCCACCCTGAGACTACATAGTGAATTCCAGGTCAGCCTGAGTCAGAGTGAGACCCTACCTCGAAAAACCAAAAAAAAAAAAAAAAAAAAAAAAAGTTAAGAATTAACACTTCTTTGTTATTTATGTGCTTATCAACAAACAAGTGGGAAGAACTTTCAGTATAAACTCGATTATAGTTTCTACCTTTAAAACTGCAAGCAAGTACTGGAGAGATAGCTTAGCAGTTCAGGTGCTTGCCTGTGAAGCCTAAGGACCCAGAATCAACTTTCTGGGTCCCATGTAAGCCAGATGACACGGTAGCACATGCATTTGGAGTTTATTTGTGGTGGCTAGAGGCCCTGGCACATCCATTCTCTCTCTCTCTAATGAAAATGAAAAAAAAAAACAAAAAAAAAAGAAAACTGCAAACAAGTATCAGGGAATGATTTCAGAACTGAACAGGCTGAGGTAGGAACAAAGAGTTCAAAGCTAGCCCAGACTACAAAGACAGAGCCTGGTGCACACTTTTAACCCCAGCATTCGGGAGGCAGAGGTAGGAGGCTCACTGTGAGTTCAAGGCCACCCTGAGATTACATAGTGAATTTCCAGGTCAGCCTGGGCTAGAGTGAGACCCTACCTCAGAAAAAACAAAACAGATAAATAAAGCACAAAAGTTCTTACACACACATACACACGAATACATTTGTAACAGCTTAACAATTTATGCATCCTAGTAAGATATTTTAATGGAATGTTTTTAAACCAAAGTATAGTATAACCAAAGTATAACCACAAAGATAAATCAGGAAAAAAAAACAAGCTTTTGAATGGCATACTATAATGGACTGGCAGACAATGATTATCAACTAGTACTACTTAGAATAATCAGCACATGCAGCAGACTGAGAAATTAAATCCTATGCTATCTACTTGTCAGATATAAGCCATCTTTAAATCCTTCTATCTGCATCCATCTTCCTGTGCACTTTGCTTTTTACTTAGAAGAAACAGCTCTTCTTTCTCCACATTCAGTGAAAAGTAAATCAACCTCAGTACAAATAGTTACAATGTTATTTTAGGAAGGTTTATTCTTCAAAATGTATTTAAAAGATGTCCAAATCTTGAGCATGATCCACCTCAATGGCTTCCTCTGTGTCCAATTTGGCTTCCCCATGTCCTTCCTGTGGTTCATCCAGAGAGGCCAAAGCCTCATTTGTGTCACTTGCAAAAGTCTCTCGGGATGTATCATCCTCCTCTTGAAAATTCAAACTTTTAATGGCCTGTTTCATTTTTTTCCCCAATAGCTGTGTTCTTCTCTTTCTAGCAGCTTTTTTATTTTCATATTCCTTTTGATTTTCAATGTAGAAAATGTCCTATAATAAAAAACATCAACTTTGGCTAAAAGAAACATACACAAAAATTCTACCATTCATTAATAGTTTATAAAGCAAGCCTTTTATAATCATTGTATCTATTTTTCAAACACAAAAAAATTATTCACCTCATTATAAGTACATAGTCCTGGATATTAAGTATAGTTCTACTGCTATATTCAAACCCCATCTGTTAGGTCATGACTATTATATCCTAACACATCAAATCTTAGTTTTCTTGACTGTTTATAATTTAAATAAAATATAAATGGTAATACAACAAAACAGAAAGTCTTTGAAATAAAGACCAACTAACTTTGACATATCATTTTAACTGTGTGATTAAACCAAGAACTAAGTAATGCTTTAATTTGTGAGTAAGAACGTTACTTGCACAATTAAAAAATTAAAAAATATTTTAAGATATTGATTATTGATTGCTGTGAGTTAGAGGCCAGCCTGGAACTACACAGTGAGTTCCAGGTCAGCCTGGGATAGAGACCCTACCTCAAAAAAACAAATGTTGTCCCCTATCCTTCTCTTCAAATAATACTTGCAAGAGTGCCTTTATTAGGTTGGAGAGATGGCTTAGCAGTTAAGGGACTTATCTGCAAAGCCAAAGGACCCAGGTTCTATTCCCCAGAACCCTTGTTAGCCAGCTGCACAGTGGCTGGAGGCCCTGGCACACCCATTCTCTCTCTCTCTTCCCCTCTTTCTCTGTCAAATAAATAAAAATAAAAATTTTTTTGAAAAAAAAGCCAGGCATGGTGGTGCACGCCTTTAATCCCAGCACTTGGGAGGCAGAGGTAGGAGGATCGCCATGAGTTTGAGGCCATCCTGAGACTACATAGTGAATTTCAGGTTGGCCTGGGCTAGAGTGAGACCCTACCTCGAAAAACAAAACAAAACGAAAAAAATCCTTGTTACAGGGTTTTGTTGTGCACACTGTTCAGTATTTAGTAGTGTATCTGGACTCCACTACTTGCTTATACAGTACATTATTGCCCCCTCATCTCTGAATTGTGACAACCAAAAATATTTTAAGACATTGTCAAATATCTTCTAAGGGGTAAAACCACTATGAATGAGGTAGGGTGTGCCCCCTATCACATTTTCTAAAGCACACAGAGTGTAAACCTATCTTGCTTATAAAAAAGCACTGTGGAGGCTGGAGAGATGGCTCAGTGGTTAAGGTACTTGCCTGCAAACCCTGATGGCCTAGGTTTGATTCCCCAGTACCCATGGAAAGTCAGAAGCACTGAGTGGTCATGAGTTTGGAATTCATTTGCAGTGTCAAGAGGCTCTAGCTCACCCATTCTCTCTTCTCTCTCTCTCTCCTTGAAAATAAACTATTCCCGGGAATGCCTATTCTCTCATTCTCTCTCTCTAATAGATTTAAAAAAATAAATAAATGAGGTAAGTGGGGGAGAGAAGGGGAGGAGTTCAGACCAGCCTGGGCTGGAGTTGAGTTCCAGGTCAGTCTGTGCTACACACACTGCCTTATAAATCCAAAAAGAGCTGAGTGTGGTGGTTCACACCTTTAATTCCAGCACTTGGAAGGCAGAAGTAGGAGGACTGCTGTGAGTTTAAGGCCACTCTGAGACTACATAGTAAATTCCAGGTCAGCCTAGGCAAGAGTGAACTCTACTTCGGAAAACTAAAAGAAAATCCAAAAAGAAAAAAAAAAAAAAAAAAGGCAGGGGTGGAGAAATAAGGTACATATGCAAAACCCTATCAATAAAAAAGTAGAACTTTTCTCAGTAGTACTGTATTTATGTATGCATACGTATGTTAAAGTTCACTCTTTATTGACAAGAACACTGTGGCTGAGATCAAGTGATCTAATCATGGTTTTGAATTTAGTCCGTTTCACCACATTTTGATTATTTCTGCATGTATTTGTTTTCTTTTTAAAAATCTTTTTATTCATGTATTTGCACTTGCGGGTGGGCACACCAGGGTCTCTTGCCACAACAAACTCCACATGCATGTGCCACTTTAATTTTTTTTTTTTTTGTATATCTTATTTATTTGCAAGCAAAGAGAGACAGAAAAAGAAAGGAGAGAGAGAGAGAGAATGGGCGTGCCAGGGCCTCCAGCCACTGAACTCCAGATACATATGCCACTCTGCATACCTGGCCCTACGTGGGTACTGGGGAATCAAATCTAGGCTGTCAAGCATTGCAGGAAAATGCCTTAACCACTGAGCTATCTCTCCAGCCCAAGTGCTACTTTTTACATCTGGCTTTATGTGGGTGCTAGGGAGCTGAATTCAGTTGTCAGGCTTTGCAAGCAAGTGGCTTTTAACAGCTGAACCATCTTCCGAGCCCTGAATAACAAAAACCCAAGAACGCTTTTTTTGTGCAGGTGTAGCATATATATACACACACACACAAATACTCACACACACAGGACAGAGGAAGATGTAGGATACCCTCCTCTATCACTCTTCTGTCTTCCTTGAAAAAGAGTCTCTCACAAAACCTGGAGCTAGGTTTCTTTCTTTTTTTTTTTTTTTTTTTTTGAGTGGATGGGTATAAAATAAAGTCTCAGGACAATTCAAAAAATCAAATTGTTTTTCTCTCTCGACAGAAAAATGGTTGTTGCAGCTAAGTAGTATACTAGTCATTAGGAGATGCTTGTTAAAATAACTAGGATTTAAGCCAGGTGTGGTAGCACACAACTTTAATCCCAGTACTTGGGAGGCAGAGGTAGGAAGCTCGCCATGAATTCGAGGCCACCCTGAGACTCATAGTGAATTCCAGGTCAGCCTGAGCTAGAGTGAGATCCTATCTCGAAAAAATGAAAAAAAGGGGAGGGGGCCTCAGGATGATACAAAACATCATTACATGCAAGGAGACCAAGACAAACTATCCTAAAGATAAACCTTGATCTTGGCTCTGACAGAGAAAAATGTGAAGGAAGGCTTTACAAAAGGCACAGGTTTTGCATATAACACAATAATAAAACTGGTTCACTGAAGGCAGCAGATAATGGAAATAGAAAAAAATGAACACACTTGGGCAGAGTGGAAGTCAATTATGATGTCTCTTTTTACTTAAAAAAAAAATTTTTTTTTTTTTGAGAGTCTTGCTATATAGCCCTGGCTGGCTTGGAACGTGTTATGCAGATCAGGCCTCTTGAGTGTAAGGATTATAGGTAGGCATTACCATGCCCAGTTTTATGATGCATCTTTAAAAGTCTAAGACATGTCATTACCTTAATTTGTTCTTCACTGATACTAGGAGTATTTTTCAAAAGATTCAGGAAAACTCCACCTGGTGTTCTTCTTCGACTACCATTCTAGAAAAAGGAATAAAAAAATAAAAACTAAAGTCATTGTCGTAAACTATTTGTGAATAGTTTATGAAAGAGCAGTGCTGAGGACTGAAGCCAGGGCCTTTCTTTCCCATGCTCGGAAAGTGCTCTAACACTGAGCTACATAACCAGTTCCATAGGCTTCTAGAAATGACTTAAGATGACTTCCTGATGGTACCTGGTAATAAAATAAAACTTCAGTGATTAATGGATAATAAAATATCTAGAAATAAAGCCAAATAAACATAAAAATTTAGCCTATGACATAACACCAATCTCAAATCAGAAAAAATGGACTATTTAGTAATAGTGTTAAAGCTACTGTGGTGGTTTAATTCAGGCATCCCCCATAAACTTAGGTGTTCAGAATGCTAGGTTCCCAGCTGATGGAGATTTGGGAGTTATCACCTCCTGGAGGGAGTGTATTGTTGGGGACGGGCTTATGGGTGTTCTAGTCAGTTTTCCCTTGCCAGTGTTTGGCATACTCTCCTGTTGCTATTGTCCACCTGATGTTGGCCAGGGAGTGATGTCCACCCTCTACTCATGCCATTGTTTTCCCTGCCATCATGGAGCTTCCCCCTGGAGCCTATAAGCCAAAAGAAACCTCTTTTTCCCCACAAGTTGCTCCTGGTTGGGTTATTTCTACCAGCAATATGAACCTGACTGCAACAGTAAAGTGGTACTGAGGAGTGGAATTGGTGCTAGACACCTGTGTGGCTCTGTCCTTTTGGAAATGATTTTCAAGAGGAATGTGGAAGGATTTGAAACCTTGGCCTATAAGAGTCGCCTTGCAGTGGTGTAAGTATAGCTTGATGGACTATTCTGGTCAGAGTTGAAAGACCTAAATGCAGTAAAAACTATGGACTGTGAGGGCTAGCTTATGAGGGTGAGAAACAGCTTTGCTTGGACTGGGCTAGCAGTTTATGTGAAAAGCTTGCTGTTATGCCCATATCCTAAGGGTTGCTTTGCATAGAAGTGAACTGGTGTGAGCAGAGGAATATGGCACAGAAAGAAAAATCTTTGGGTGAACTGCTGCCTGTTCAGCTGCAATTGAGAGATTACAACTTTTGAGATTGGGTTGACCTGCACTGGGGCAACAAGAAGAATATAGACTCTTTTAAAGGGGCCTGAGTGTTCAAGAAGCGGCCTGTTCTTAAGTCAGCTATATTGCCCCCCCCCATTAAGAAATTGGCACCCTACCTGGTATTGTGGAGTATAAGAAATGCAGGAAAAGAGAGCAACATTGAGCTTGCAATGTAGTCTTGTGTTTTGGAAATGGCCATAGGCAGTGTGAAGCAGGTTTACTGGAAGCCTGCATGGAGACCCCATGGGATCATGTGGATGAACCATGGGTTGCAGTGGAGACCCAGTGAAGATGCCGGGACCACGAGATGGCTGCTGAGGAGAGCTGCTGGCCCCGGATGAAGTTTTCCGGGACTGTGAGTAGCCTAGCTGGAGGGGTGGAATTAGAACTCCATAGACTTGTTGCTGGTTAGAATTATTGGTCTTGGAGATTTGTCACTGGCTAGAGTTGTTGGACTTGGGGCTACAGAGTTTGATGTTTGCCCTGTTTAAATCTTATATTGGTTAAATATTTCTTTGCTATGTGAAATGCCATCTTTTGCAGTGTGAATATCTATTCTGTACCATTATGGGGTTTTTGAGGGTTTTTTTTTTTTTGGTATTATGGCTCAGTTAAAAGATCTTGGACTATGGGGGTGTATGAACATTATTGGAATTGATAAAAGCTAGGGGGACATGTAAAGTTGGATGAATGCACTGCATTTTACATCATGTACGGTTATCAATTTACGGGGAAAAGGGGCGGAATGTGGTGGTTTGATTCAGGTGTCCCTCATAAATTTAGGTGTTCTGAATGCTAGGTTCTCAGCTGATGGAGATTGGGAATTATTGCCTCCTGGAGGGAGTGTATTGTTGGGGGCGGGCTTATGGGTGTTCTAGCCAGTTTCCCTTTGCCAGTGTTTGGCAAACTCTCAGGTAGGCTACTGTCTACCTGATGTTGGCCAGAGGGTGATTTCCACCCTCTGCTCATGCCATCGTTGTCCCTGCCATCATGGAGCTTCCCATTCAAGCCAAAATAAACCTATTTTTTCCCACAAACTGTCATGGTTGGGTGATTTTTACCAGCAATGTGAACCTGACTGCAACAGATACTAAGTACCCATCTAAAGAAATATTAAGATTCATACCTCATGTCTTGTACCATGATGTATTTTTCAAATGAATCAGATTTAAATGCCCATAAGCATAAGATACACACTGTAATTATAGTCTACAAAGTTTCCACAAACAGCAAACTAGCAACACTACTCCTTGAATAATAGATTTAGATCTGTTTAGCCTATGGAGACAACCTTTTGGTCAACGGACCAGTATGAAACTGTCATATATAAACTTCTCTTTAAAGACACTACTTAAATCAATTGTTGTGGGCTGGAGAGGTGGCTTAGTGAATAAAGTGCTTGCTGCTTAAGTGTGAGTACCCAAGTTTAGATCCCTACCATCCATGTAAAAAGCTGGATGCTACAGCATGTGTCTGTAGCCCCAGTTTGCGTTTAGCAAGAAGATAGGCAGAGACAGAATTCCCCACAGGCCAGCTAGCCCGGTGAATGGATTGGTGAACAGCTCGAGACCCTGCCTCAAACAAGGCAAAAGGCAAGGACTGACACTTGAAAATTGTCCTCTGACTCCCCCCCCCACACACATACCACAGTACACGTGTGCGTGCACATGCAAATGTGCATACACAGAACTGCTGGGCTGAGGGTACAGCTCAGTGGTGGACAGCATGTTTAGCATAAAACCCTATGTTCAACCTCTAACCCCTACTATCTCAAAAAAAAAAAAAAAAACCAACAAGATTAAGGAGCCTCTTTTATACAACAACACATAAATATAGACATATATCCAATATATGAAAGAAAAGTACAGAAATAGTATATAGCATGCTAACGTTTGTTGAAAAGTGTGAAAAACAGGGTGTGGTGGTGCATGCCTTTAATCCCAGCACTTGGGAGGCAGAGGAAGGAGGATTGCCTAAGATTACATAGTGAATTCCAGGTCAGCCTGGGCTAGAGTAAAACCCTACCTCGAGAAAAAGAAAGAAAGAAAGAGTCTGAAAGAAATCTGAATAGTTAAGAGGATGGGAATAGAAACAGATAACCTTTTACTACATATGTTTGATTGTGGGTGGGGTGTGAGGCAGGGTCTCACTCTAGCCCAGGCTAGCTATGAATCTCCTACCTTAGCCTCTTGAGTACTGGGATTAAAAGTGTGAGCTACCATGCCTCGCTGTTACGTGTGTAACTGGAATAGTAAACATGCAACAAAAATCCCTACTGTATAACTTTTTAAAAAAATATTTTATTTTTATTTATTTATTTATTTTATTTACTTGACAGAGAAAGAGTAGGCGAGAGAAAGAGAGAGAATGGGCACGCCAGGGCCTCCAGCCACTGCAAACGAGCTCCAGATGCGTGCGCCCCCTTGTGCATCTGGCTAACATGGGTCCTGGGGAATGGAACCTGGGTCCTTTGGCTTTGCAGGCAAACGCCTTAACTGCTAAGCCATCCCTCCAGCCCTGTATAACTTTTTTAAGTAGAAAGTTGTATGGATACATCATATGTTAATAACATGTAACTTAAAACAATTATTTGTTTGAGGGAGAGAAAGAGGCAGATAGAAAGTGAGAGAATCAGTGTGCCAGGAGCTCCAGCCACTGCAAATGAACTCCAGATGCATGTGCCACCATATGCATCTTTATGTGGGTACCAGGGAATTGAACCTGGGTCCTTTGGCGTCTTAACTAATAAGCCATTTCTCCAGCCCCATATAACTTTTTCTTTCCTTCTTTCTTCCCTCCCTCCTTCCCTCCCTCTCTTCCTTCCTTTGGTTTTTTGAGGTAGGGTCTCACTCTAGCTCAGGCTGACCTGGAATTCACTATGTAGTCTCAGGGTGGCCTCAAACTCATGGCGCTCCTCCTACTGCTGCCTCCTGAGTGCTGTGATTAAAGGCGTGCACATAACTCTTTTCTTCTTTTAAATTTTATTTATTAATTTGAGGGAGAGAGAGACAGAGAGAGCCTTCAGCGTTGCAAACGAACTCCAGATGCATGCACCACTACGTGCATTTGCCTTACATGGATCCTGGGGAACTGAACCTGGGTTCTTTGGCTTTGCAGGCAAGCACCTTAACTGTTAAGCTCTCTCTCCAGCCCCCTATATAACTCTATGCAGAGCTAGGGAATAAGCCCAGACCCTTGCCTATGGTAGGAATTGCAATCTACAACTGAGCTACAAAGCCCCTCTATTAACCTTTTTTTTTCAAGGTAGGGTCTCACTCTGGCCCAGGCTGACCTGGAATTCACTATGGAGTCTCAGGGTGGCCTCGAACTCACGGTGATCCTCCTACCTCTGCCTCCCGAATGCTGCTGGGATTAAAGGCGTGCACCACCACGCCCGGCTTTATTAACCATTTTTAAGAGTACAGTTCCTTAGAAATAACTGACTTTGTTGCAAAACAGATCTCCAAAACTTTTATTTATTTAATTAATTAATTTATTTATTTTGGTTTTTCAAGGTAGGGTCTCACTCTACCCCAGGCTGACCTGGAATTCACTATGGAGTCTCAGGGTGGCCTCAAACTCACGGCGATCCTCCTACCTCTGCCTCCCAAGTGCTGGGATTAAAGGCGTGCGCCACCACACCCAGCTCCAGAACTTTAAAAGAACTCCGCTTTAAAATAAATAATTCTGCCAGGCATGATGACATGCCTTTATTGTGATGAAAAATGAAAAACTAGACATTTTTAAACTAAAGCCCAATCCTGATCACTTTCCTGTTTACACCTCAGCTGCTGCCATAGTCACTGTGTATCTGTCTGCTACTACGTCTGCCCATACTAAAGCTAACATGACTCTAGGGCTTGCTCCACATACAGATATGTCCTGCGTATGTTACTTAAAGTCACACAGCTCCCTCCCCTCTTTTGAAAGCTTGCTAGTTGCATCAGGTTCCATAAGTGCCCCTTGTCTGTAAGTTCTGAAAACTGTCTATAAAAATATAATGACCCAAACTCAGGAATGAAGGAATTTTGGAGCACAAGCTTCAAACCCACTTGTGTGATAATAAAATTCTTGACTTCTCCAATCTCCTTTTGAGTTATGCTTGGCTTTCTCAAGACTAGAACTCAAGTTTCTACAACAATGTATGCTAGGCAAGCATTCTTTACACTGAGCTAAATCGCAAACTCAAGATTTTTGGGTTTTGCTCCCACACCTGCTTTTTTTTTGGGGGGGGGGGTCAAGAATGTAATGTATGAATAAGGTTAGAAAAATGGTTCAGTGGTTAAAGGTGGCTTACATGCAAAACCTGGTAGCCCAAGTTCAATACTCCAATACCCAAATAAAGCCAGATGAACAAAATGGCACATACATCTGCATCTGGAGTTTGTATGCAATGGAAAGAGGCCCTGGCACATCCAAAATCTCACTCTGCTTGTAAATCAATTAATTAATTAAAAAGAATGCAGAAGCCAGATATGGTGGTACACACCTTTAATCCCAGCACTCAGGAGGCAGAGGTAGGAGGATTGCATGAGTTCCAGGCTACCTGAGACTACATAGTGAATTCCAGGTCAGCCTACCTCAAAAAAAAAAAAAAAAGAACATGGTCATAATAGGAGGAAATGATGATGACATCAAAGTAAGACTGAGAGGGGGAGGGGATATGATGGAGAGTGGAGTTGTGAAGGGGAAAGTGGAGGGGATTATCATGGTCTATTGTCTATAATTATGGAAGTTGTGAGTAATAAAATATACATATAAGAGAAAAGAATGTGGGCTAGAGAGATGACTTGGTGGTTAAGCCACTTGCCTATGAAGCCAAAGGACCCAGGTTTGATCCCCAGTACCCACATAAGTCAGATGCACAAGGTGATGCATCTGGAGTACATATGCAGTGGCTGGAGACCCTGGGGCGCCCATTCTCTATCTGCCTCTTCCTCCCTCTCTCAAATAAATAAATATTTTAAAAAATAAATAAAATAAAAGAATGAAACTGCTGGGTGTGATGTCGCATGCCTTTAATCCCAGTGCTCAGGAGGCTGAGGTGGGGGGATTGCTGGGAGTTCAAGGCCACCTGAGACTACACAGTGAATTCCAGGTCAGCCTGAGCTAAAGTGAGACCCTACCTCGATAAAAACAAACAAAAAGAAAGTGTCAATTAAATGAATCCAACATAACACTTCTTTTCATCATAATTAAGCTCACGCACCAAAATAGCTCCTCTAATAGAATTTTCATTTTATACCTGAGAAGACTGAGTGCCTAAGGAGTCAAATAATTTAGCCAAATCTCAATTAGTAAAGTTATACTCTAAGTCCCATATTCTTGAAATTTGTGCTTTCAAGTCTTTCCAGACAGTTGTCTTAAAATTTTAGCTCTGGGTGGGCATGACAGCATATGCTTACAATTTCAGCACTCAGAAGGTTGAAACAGGATAGCAAGTTTGAGGACAGTCTGGGTATGTACACAGTGAGACCCTATTATCAAAAGTGAGGGATATGATGGAGAATGGCATTTCAAAGGGGAAAGTGGGGGAAGGGAGGGTAGTACCATGGGATATTTTTTATAATCATGGAAAATGTTAATAAAAATTGAGAAAAGAAAAAACAAACAAAAAAAAAAAGTGAGGTGTGTGGGGCTGGAGGGATGGCTTAGCAGTTAAGACATTTGTCTGCAAAGCCAAAGGATCCAGGTTCGATTCCCCAGGACCCATGTTAGCCAGATGCACAAGGGGGAGCACATGTCTGGAGTAGGTCTTCAGTGGCTGGAGGCCTTAACATGCCCATCCTCTCCCTCCCTCCCTCTTTCTCTGTCAAATGAATAAATAATAAAATATATTAAAAAACAAAGTGAGGTGCGTGCCAAGTGGAAGAGGTCCAAACAGGCAAGCTCACTTTGTTAAAAGGGCACATGATAAACAATATAAAACCAGAAACAGTGAAGCAGCCTTACCATTATAAAAAGACCACCATTCTGTTCAACTTCCGCAGTTTCCATCAGAAGTTCAATTGCCTTTTTGTTCCCAATTATCCTCACTACCCGGGCTATCAGATCTTTCTTTGGTTCCTGTAGCCTAAGAAGGAACAAACAGAGTAAAATTCACCTTAATATCTCCAATGTAGTCCTCAACTAAAATGAAAATCCCATCTTCAATAATTAGCCTTGGAATTACTGACATGTATCCATCCTCATCCATCCACAGTAATCCCAAGATTCTGTTGCAAGTCTTGTACTACAGCTCTCTTTATGCCTTACTGGATTATGACAGATCTCAAAATATATATGCACATGCAATAAGGTGACTGAAACCAAGCCTAAATGCAAAAGAGCCGAGTATATTCCTGTAAAACAAAGTATGATTTCAGTTATTATACCTAAAAGTTAGCTTCCCATTGTTTATAAACTGTTTATGACAATTACAATAGCCACAATCCAAAGGACCTTACCTGCAATTTCTTTCAACAATGTCCTGAGTTGGACACTTATTTTCACCTTATTCAGAGATTACAAACATAAGACATGGTGGTGAAAGCCTTTAATCCCAGCACTTGGGAGGCAGAAGCAGGATGATTGCTGTGAGTTTGAGGATAGCCTGGAACTACAGTTGCAGGTCAGCCTGGTCTAGAGTAAGACCCTGCCTCCAAAACAAAACAAAAAAACATAGGAAGGGGCTGGAGAGATGGCTCCGTGGTTAAGAGCACTTCCTACATAAGCAAGCAAGAGGGCCAGAAGGGGCCTGATTCCCCAGAACCAACTATCTGGGAGTGGCCACACACAATTATATCACATTTCTGCTGGAAGAAGAAACAGGAAAACTGCTGGAGCTTAAACCACCAAAATCTCCAGAAGCTAATCCCAGCACTATGGAGGGAGAGGTAGGAGGACTGCCGTGAGTTCGAGGCCACCCTGGGACTACATAGTGAATTCCAGGTCAGCCTGGGCTAGAGTGAGACTCTACCTGGGGGGGGGGGGGCAAAAACAAAATCTCCAGAATCACTAAAGAGAATGCACCTCAAGGAAACAAGCAGAAGGGGTACACTCAATATCTTCTCTGGCCTCCATGCATGCACGGTGTACCACATCTGCATACACAAGTGCATACACCACCCATCAATACCACAGCTACCTCACACTACACCCCCCCTTAGAAAAAAAACACCATAAGGAGCTACTCTTCCAATGGGGTTGGAGGCCACACTTCTGAGATGAAGGAAAATTAATAAATAGAAAGAAGGCTTAGACGAGCCTGGTGGCACACGCCTTTAATCCCAGCACTAGGGAGGCAGAGGTAGGAGGATCGCCGTGAGTTTGAGGCTACCCTGAGACTACATAGTGGATTCCAGGTTAGCCTGGGCTGCAGTGAAACCTACCTTGAAAACAAAAAAAAACAAAAAAAAAAAAAGAAAGAAAGAAAGGAGCCTTATCACTTCCTAATAAGACCTGGTAATCTGTGCTGCTTCTCACAGGTGAAGATTACTGTGGAAAGAACATCTGACTAGAACCAAAGCTTAGCTACAGGTCTGCTACTAATTAAACTGGCAACCTTATATAAGTCACCTAACCATTGGGCCTATGTTTCATCTGCAAAGTGATGGCTTTGGATTATAAACCCAACATTCCTTCTCAGAATTGAAGTTCCAAACTTTCTCACTATTTAAAAAAGTCTAATACTAGTATTATGATAGGCTTAACTGAAAAGTAAATACCTGTTTTCCTATCAGCCATATTACTATTGAACCATATTTGTGACTGATGACTTAACAGTCAAAGAAAAGTTAATCAGAATTAGAACTTGCGAAAAATCATAAACTGTCAATTTACCATTCACCAACTAATTTTATTCCTACCTACTACTCAAAAGAAATGAAGATATATGTTCAAAGATCTCTATGTATAGACCATTAACAGTACTTTCATTAACAGTGTGTGTGTATGTGTAAAAGCTGGTTGTGGTGGTACATGCCTTTAATCCCAGCAATGGGGAGGCAGAGGTAGAAGGATCACCGTGAGTTGGAGGCCACCCTGAGACTCATCGTGAATTCCAGGTCAGCCTGAGCTACAGTGAGACCCTACCTCAGAAAACAAACAAACAAACTATGTATATTTGGTTTTTAGAGGCAGGGTCTCACTCTAGCCCAAGCTGACCTGAAATTCACTCAGTAGTCTCAGACTGGCCTTGATCTCACAGCAATCCTCCTATCTCTGCCTCCCAAACGCTGGGATTAAAGGTGTGCGCCACCACGCCTGATTTAACAGTATTCTTTTTTTTTTTCTGAGGTAGGGTCTCACTCTAGCCCAGGCTGACCTGGAATTCACTCTGTATTTTCAGGGTGTTCTTGAACTCACAGCAATCCTCCTACCTCTGCCTCCCGAGTGCTGGGATTAAAGGTATGTGCCACCATGCCCAGTTTAACAGTATTTTTAATAGGCAAATGTAGATCCTCCATCCAATCTGAATCTATTTCTAAACATAAAGAAACTGAATTTGGGAACTGGAGAGAGGGCTCAGGGGTTAAAAGTGTTTCCAAAGTCTGCTGGCTTAGGTTTAATTCACCAGCCACCTACATAAAAAAGGATTGTCATCTGTTTGAGCACAAGTATGCATGCAATCACAGAAATAAACAAATAGGCTGGAGAGATGGCTAAGTGGGTAAGGCACTTCGTGTGGGTTTTTTGTTGTTGTTGTTGTTGTTTGTTTGTTTGTTTTGTTTTGTTTTTTGGGGGGTAGGTTCTCACTCTAGCTCAGGCTGACCTGGAATTCACTATGTAGTCTCAGGGTGGTCTCGAACTCACGGTAATCCTACCTCTGCTTCCTAAGTGCCCAGTTTAAAGGCATGTGCCACCACACCTGGCTGGGTAAGGCACTTTTGTGCTAAGCCTGTCAACTTGAGTTTAATTCCCCAGCTACCACATAAAGCCAGACAGGCATTCATTTGCATTAACAAGATACTCTGGCATGTCTACACATACATCCACACATGAAAAAAAAAAGAGCTGTAGGTGTAAATCACCAACATATGTGAAACTTTGCATTCTTGCCCTAGTACCTAAAAAACAAATCTACTATTCCTGCTACAACATGTATCAACCCCCAAAACACTTCACTAAAATAAAAGGTTTTCTAAGAGACGGTTGATTACAGTGGCTGGAGGCCCTGACATGCCAATTCTCTTCCATTTTCTCTCTCATATACATATAAAAGCCAGTCTGTTGGGCTTGCCTCAAAAAAAAAAAAGAAGAAGAAAAAAAAAAAAGAAAGTAAAAGTGAGCAGGGCATGGTGGCCCACACCTTTAATCACAGTACAGGTAGGAGGAAGGGTCACTGTGAGTTTGAAGTCAACCAGGAGTGGAAGAGTTCGAGGTCAGCCTGGACTAGAATGTGCCCTTGCCTCAGAAAAATGAAAACAAAAATAAAAAGGAAGGATTGGAGGGATGGCTTAGCAGTTAGGGTACTTGCTTGCAAAGCCAAAGGACCTAGGTTCGATTCCCCATGACCCACGTAATACAGATGCCCAAGTGATGCATGTATCTAGTTTGTTTGCAGTGGCTGGAGGTCCTGGTGCGCCCATTCTCTATCTGCCCCGCCCATTCTCTATCTGCCCCTCTCTGCTTCTTTCTCTCAAATAAATAAAAATATTTAAAAATAAAATAAAATGGAAAATGGGTGTCTATTATCGTATGTAAATGATACTTAATTTTTGTTTGTTTGTTTGTTTGTTTGTTGAGGCAGGGTTTCACTCTAGCCCAGGCTGACCTGGAATTCACTATGTAATCTCAGGGTGGCCTTGAACTCATGGCTATCCTCCTACCTTGGCCTCCCAAGTGCTGGGATTAAAGGCATGCGCCATCACACCCGGCTTAGTTATTTTTATTTTTATTTTTATTTATTTTTCTCAATTTTTATTAACATTTTCCATGATTATAAAAAATATCCCATGGTAATACCCTCCCTTCCCCCACTTTCCCCTTTGAAATTCCATTCTCCGTCATATCCCCTCCCCATCTCAATCAGTCTCTCTTCTACTTTGATGTCATGATCTTTTCCTCCTCTTATGATGGTCTTGTGTAGGTAGTGTCAGGCACTATGAGGTCATGGATATCCAGGCATTTTATGTCTGGAGGGAGCATGTTGTAAGGAGTCCTACCCTTCCTTTGGCTCATACATTCTTTCCGCCACCTCTTCCGCATTAGACCCTGAGCCTTGGAAGGTGTGATTGAGATGTTACTCAGTACTTAGTCATTTTTAAAAAGACAAAAAAGTGTCCCATGTTAATTCCTTAAGTTAAAAAAATAAATTTTGGAGCTGGAGAGATGGTTCAGTGGTTAAGGTGCTTGCCTGCAAAGCCTAAAGACCCAGGTTCGATTCCCCAGTACCCACATAAAGACAGATGCACAAGGTGGCACATGCATCTGGAGTTCATTTGCAGTGGCGAAAGGCCATGGTGTGCTCACTCTCTATTTGCCTTTCTCTCTCTCAAAATAAATAAAAAAGGAGCAGAGTATGTTGGCTTACTCCTGTAATCCTAACACTCAGAGGCTAAGGTGGGAGGATTGCTCTGAGTTCATCAGTAACCTGGGTTACAGAGTGAGTTCTAGGTTAGCCTGGGCTAGGTACGACCTAGGCACGCATGAGCGTGCACACACACAAAGGAATGTATTTGGCATCTGTTTTATTTCTTGTAAATAGAAGATCTGTGGTTAAGTGCTAGCTCATTTGAAGGTCAAATTTACATACTCACCTGAAAGAAATTTCATCGGCTACTTTCTCTTGAGAATCTTCCTCTGTGATCTCATATCGACCTTTATAGTTCATTTCTAGTCTGTCCCCTAGTCTGTCTTTGACAGGACGTTTCCGTTTGAGATGCCCTTGTCCATTCGCTTCTTCCTTTGACATTGGTTTTTTGTCACCATGCATATAGTCATCTAGCTCTTTGTCTAATTCTTTTGTACACTCTTCATACTCCCTCTTAAGTTTCTTGGCGAGCAGATAGTTGTAGGTCTCAGATTGTCTGCTTTTATCAATATTGCCCTCCATGCCCAAGATGCCAAGCTCAGTGGCCACTGCATCTTGGTTTTGTTCCTGCAGCACAGCACCCCATATGTTGTTCACTTTCTTTCCTCCAGCAACAGCCGGTTTTGGAATGCTCTGGCCAAACTGAAAAGGCTCTGGTTTGGAAGGATTAAGACATTTCTGCCGTTTGCGTTTCCAAAGAGAGCTGTCTTCATCTGAATCAGAAAAACTCTCTTCACTTGAATCCACACTTTGAACAGTCCGATAATGTGAAACTGGTGGACACGCTGCTGCAGTACTCTGCAACGCTCTCACAGCACTATCCCCTCCTAGTACTTTCTGCGAGTGAAAGAAGGTACAGTTAATTCTATAAAACATTGATTTTACCTACCATGGACAACTTTAAAAGATTGTTGCAGGCATGGTGGTACAATACACACTCTAATTCTAGTGAGAGAAGGGGGGAGTGGAGAGGGGCAAAGGAAGAAGGAATGGATGGACAGATGAGACAGATTCAGAGATTCAAACGGATCCTTTGGAAGCAGAACTACCTCCAAAGATACCTGAAACCAATCCAATCTCTACTATACCATCACTTAGTTCTGAAAGACTACCACAGAATGTGTGACAATGAAATGTCATACACAATAATTGTTTTCAATAATTGTTATTGGAGTAAAGACAGAATTTGTTATCTTTCTAAAGATACCTGCTTTCCATCAGTATACATCAACTTCCTTAATACAGTTCTGTGACTATACTCCTGCTTGATAAGACGGGAACTCCTAAGGGGAGGAATCTCTGACATAATACATTTAAATCAAAGATCTCAGGGCTGGAGAGATGGCTCAGCAGTTAAGGCACTTGCCTGCAAAGCCTAACAATCTGTGTTCAATTCTCCAGCACCCATATAATGCCAGATTTACAGTGGCGCATGCATTTGGAGTTCATTTGCAGTGGCTGGAGACCCTGGCACACCCATTTTAAGTCATCTCCTTGGCTCTTCATGCATGGATTGAAGTGCATCACACTTAGTGGAGAACACGCTCCTTGTGCAAGCATGAAAACCAGAGTATGGCTATGCCCAGAATCCACATAAGTGCTGGGTAAGTGTGGGGGCCCACCTGTGGTTCCAGTGTTCAGGAGGTAGAGATGGGATTCATGAGTAGGGCAAACTAGCTAACTAGACTAGCCCAATTATAAAGCTCTGGGTTTAAACGACAGATCCTGCTTCTGCAAATAAAGGAGCATGATCAAGGAAGACACCTAATGTCAACCTATGGCCACCACAATACTTGCAGATATGTGTGCCCACATACATATGAACATGTACACACACATACACATGTAAAGAACATGCATGCATGTACTGTGTAATGATCAGAGTAGTTGGCCTACTCATCACCTCAAACACTCATCGTTTCTTTGTGGTCAAACATTGAAAATCCTGTCTTCCACCTGTTTTGAAATGTACATTATTGTTAACTAGTCTGCCTACTGTGCAACAAAACATCTGAATCCATTCCTCCTACCTGTAACTTCCTACTTGGGCTTTACTTTTTATATATATACTTTACTTATTTAATTGAGACAGAGACAGAGACAGAGATGGATGATGGGCAGGCCAGGGCCTCCAGCCATTGCAAATGAACTTCAGACACCTGCGCCACTTTGTGCATCTGGCTTATAAGTGGGTACTGGGGAATCAAACCTGGATCCTTTGGCTTCACAGGCAAGCACTTTAACTGCTAAGCCATCTCTCCAGCCCCCTAGGGCTTTACTTTTTGCATTAAACCAAGCATTTATTAAATTCCTGTTCAATGTTAAAAATGAGAGTGGGGTGAACTGACTTGGTAAAGTCTTCGGGTTTCCAGTAGTAAGGGCAGGTAACACTGGCTGGGCCCTGCAGTGCAAAGCGTTCTACATCATATCTTACAGCTATTAGTGGTACCATGCCAACTCTACACACCTGGCAGCCAAGCAGTGAGGCTAGCCCGCCGCAGGTGATATCTTGGCAGCGCCAGGACTTGAGTGCAGAGAGCTTGGCAACAAAGCCCTCTCAATGTGGTGGTTTCAGGGATGTCAACAAACCCCCACTTAGAATACACTGGGAAGCTCCGTGGAGAGGTGATGCTCGCGGGTAATCCAGGCCCACCACGGAGGCTGAGCCAGGGCGGCGGCGCGGGCGCCAGCCTGGGCTACGCAGCGAGACGCTGTCCACAAAGCTGGGACGCTACAAGAAAGCTGTGGCCACCGCACGACCAGCTAAGTGCGGCGGGTATACGAAGAGAACCAGGCCCCTGAGCTCGGTCTCCCAGTCATCTGCGCCCCAGGCCTTTGCTCCCAGGCTCTGCGTTTCAGGCAAGGCCTCTCCTCGGGGGCTGTTAGGGGACAGCAGTTTCCGAGAGGCAGCAGCGGCGCTCCCGCGGCGCAGCCATGCCCGCTCCCCGCGCCCCCCGCCCGCGTCCTCGAGCTCACCGGAACCTGCAGCGGCCTGTCGCTGGGTACCACCGTCATGTCGGAATCCGAGTCGGAAAGCTGTCCGTCTTCCATATCGCCAGCTTCCAGCGCCATCTTCCCGGGGCGCCGCGGGATAGGCGAGCACTTCCGGGCCAGAGGAGCGCTTCCGGTCACGAGGCCGGAAGGCCCTGCCCGCTGCGGCGCGCTGCCGCCCGGCGCGGTGCCCTCGGGCGTGGGGCTGGGAAACATTGCTGTGGCCAAAGTTGTACGGAAACGAGTTCCCTCTCTTGGAACGCTTGCCGCCCGTTTTGTTCTTGCGCACTTCAGTTTGTGCACAGATAGCGGAGCTCTGAAATTTCTCCCTGGACCTCATGCATCTCTGGATGCTGCGGACACGCCTGTTGTTCCTCCACCTCGGGGCTTTGTGCTCAGGTTTCCCAGCTTCTCCTCCTAGTAATATGGCTCCAGTTCTTGGCAAGGCAAACAAGGCCCTGTAGTCTGGACATGTGGTCATTGGCCCTGGTTTGCTCCTGTTGTAAGGTATTGTACCTCTGGGCGTAGCATGAAGCCATCTTGAGGTAAAGAATGTTTTGTTCTGGCAGCTGTGGCAACTTTGAAGCAGAGCGAGACAGTGATACGAGCTCGGTAACAGTATAAACACGCTATGGGAGCTATTGACAACTCCTTAATAAATGCTGTAAGGAAGGGTCACAAGATCATCACCTTGAATTCTAGAAATTGTTCCCTTCTGCTCTTCCCTAACGGCAACTGGGAAAGCGAGATTATATAGAAAATGGATTAGCTAGAAGTGGCACTCCATGAGGTCGCAATCCATTCTCTTTCTCTCTCCATCTCTCTTTATCAAATAAATAAATAAAATATTGCCAGGTGTGGTGGCCCACACCTTTAATCCCAACACCAAAAAAAAGCTGGTTTTTTTTTTTTTTTTTTTTTTTTTTTTTTTTTTGCTTTTCGAGGTAGTGTCTCCCTCTAGACCAGGCTTCAAAACAAAGCATTAAAAAAAAAAAAAAAAAAAGAATGATAACTATCAAAACATCAATTGACAGCACATACTAGCAGGGGTGAGGAGAAAGAGGAACCCTCATCTGCTGGAGTGCAAACTTGTACAGCCACTATGAAAATCAATATGGAGACTCTTCAAAAGGCTGAAAATAGAACTACTATTAGATCCAGATATACCTCTTTTGGGCATATGCCCTAAAGACTCTTCTATATACCACAGAGACACTTAACCATGTTTATTGCTGCTCTATTCACAATAGCCAGGAACTGGAAGCATCCCTGATGCCCATCAATAAATGAATGGTTAATGATGATGTGGTGCATATGCACAATGGAATTATACTCAACAGTAAGGAAAAATGAAATAATCAAATTTTCAGCAAAATGGAGGGACTTGGAAAAAATCCTGCTGAGTGAGGTCACACAGGCTCAGAAAGGCAAGTGCTGCATGACCTCTCTGATATGCAATTCCTAACCTGGTCTGGCTTCAGTTGCTTGTAAGCAGGACTAAATATCTACAATACAAACATGACATTACAGTGAAGATGGGAAAAAGGGGAAATAGTGAGGGGAGGAAGGGTTACTGGAAACAAGTCAATGATCAGCAAAAAGAAAGAAAGATGAGCTGGAGAGATGGCTTAATGGTTAATGCACTTACCTGCAACCCAGGTTTCAGGACCCAGGTTCAGTTTCCCAAGACCCATGTAAAGCCAGATGCAAAGGGTAGCACATGCACCTGGAGTTCCTTTGCAGTGGCCATTCTCTATCTGCTTTTCTCTCTCTTTCCTCTCATAAAGAAATAAGATATTTTTAAAAAGAAAGAAAGGAAGATAGATATGGAAAGACTAAGGGGTAGAGGAAAGGGGGTTAGGGAGGATACACAAAACTATGGAAAAATGAATCAATCCCATAGAATCTTCTTTGGAGTTGGGCATGATGGCACACGCCTTCAATCCCAGGACTTGGGAGGCAGAGGTAGGAGGATTGCCATGAGTTCCAGGCCACCCTGAGACTACATAGTGAATTCCAGGTCATCCTGAGCTCGAGTGAGTCCTACCTTGAAAAACAGAAAAAGAAAGAAAGAAGAAAGAAAAAGAAGGAAAGAAAGAAAGAGAGAGAGAAAGGAAGGAAGGAAGGAATCAGTCTTCTTTGGGATACCATTCAATAAGTCATTACCCTCAATAAAGGGAAGGGGGACCTGAACAGAAGTGCTCCATAAAAGGTGGAAAAAGCATTAAACAAACCATGAGCACTGGCTGGTAATCCCAGGGCTGGAATTGGGTCCCCTCTGTCACAGTGAGTTGTTGGTCAGGGAGACATGTGGACCCCAAAATAATACAGGATATTGTCAAAACACTTGGTAACCTGTAAGAGCTAAAAGGTAAATCCCTATTGCTGAAGACACCACAGCCTGCAGCCATAGGACATCAAGTGACCATGCTGGAACTGAGAGGAAATCCAGTTCCCTCCTGTCTAGCCCTCATAGTTTTCAACTGATTGATTAAGGAGATCCTTCCAGTTACAAAATCAACCAGCCAAGCAAAAAGTATACACTTGTGCAATAGTGGCACACAGCTGATGTAGGTAACCAACTGTTCACAGATTGGATATGACGGCCACTCAGTAGGGTGAACCCATATCTGGCCCCGGGAACCAAGCCAGATTCCCTAGAACAGGAAACCAGTAGGCTCCAGAGAGAACCTCCACTGCTCTCTTAACTAAGAATGAACATACGCATCAATATAGCTTTCTTTTTTTTTAATTTTATTTTTTGAAAGAGAGAGAGGAAGAGAGAAAATGGGCACACCAGGGCCTCTAGCCACTGAAAATGAACTCCAGATGCATGTGCTCCTTGTGCATCTGGCTTATGTAGGTCCTGGGGAGTTGAACCTGGGTCTTTAGGCTTCGCAGGCAAGTGCCTTAACTGCTAAGCCATCTCTCCAGCCCCAATATCAATATAACTTTCTAATGACTAGGCCTCTCCCCCTTTTATTCAAACTGTTCTCACTTTTGGTTGGAGAATCTGTTCTATTTTACAGATGGAGGAGAATACAGGTGAGAATAAGGAAACATCAATACATCAAGAAGAGAGAGCCTACTATCTACCAGCAGATAGGTCACCTCCACCTCATCTGCCTGAGGCCAGAAGTCATAGGGGAAGTGGAGACATGAATATACTGCTCTCACAGCTAGCCTGAAAACCAGTTCCATGGAAATGGTGACAGACATTGTTCACTCAAACCTCATAAAACAGTGATCCAGGGCTGGAGAGATGGCTTAGCTGTTAAGGTGCATGCCTGCGAAGCTTAAGAACCCAGGTTTGATTCTCCAGGTCCCACATAAGCCAGATGCACATGGTGGCACATGCATCTGTAGTTAGTTTGCAGTGGTTAGAGGCCCTGGCATGCCCATTCTCTCCCTCCCCCCCCCCCCCCGTCTCTCCTCCTCCTCCTCCATCTCAAATAAATAAATAAATAAATAAATAAAATAAAATCTTAAAAAAAAAAAAAAAAACAGTGATCCAGAGTCTACATAGAAAGCAACACTAAAACAGATCCCTATTTTGCTTACCAAGGTTCAGGGATTATTATGGAAGAGGGGGCAGAAAGATTGTAAGAGCCTCAGGGTGATAGGGAATACCTTGAGACACCATGTTTCCCCCATCCCTGTAGAGACCGACTTGGTTCCCACAATGAATACCAATAATCCCACCAGAGACCCTCAGCAGAATTGGGGTGGGGAGAAGGAGTACATGTGTGCAACCTTAATTTTTTAAAGGACAATATATTAGCAAAGCAACTGACCAGACCACTGATACCATCCTAATGATGCAGGTGAGAACTCTGTGGGATTAGAATTCCCATGCCAGCAGCTTCAAATCTCCAGTTCTCAACCATGCTAGCAAAGAATTGAAAATGTGGACTCAAGGGCAAATTATAAGATTTATTTTAGGGAAAGTTATAGAGGGAAAAGAAAGCAGGAAAACGCCCAAGCCAAAGGCCAGCTGGGAAAAGGGAAGAGAGACCAAGAAAATCTTCCTCACATAGACAAAGGACCCTCCCTCTCACTCAAGTGTGGAGGGAGGGACCTGATTGGCTGGAGGGCCCAAGAAGAGCACTGACGTAGGATGGGCCCACTTATGGGGCTACCTCTGGGAAAGTGAGGAAGAAACAGAAAGCTGTTGTTGCTAAGGAGGAATTAGGAGATTGTTGCTTGCAGCCATCTTGGGTGAGACTGATTCTAGTCCTGTCAGAGCACGCAAGGTGGCAACCATGTTTCTCTGGGCCAGTCTCTAGCTAACTACCTATCTCAAAAAAGCTACCTTTCTCCTAATAGGTATCACTGAGCGCCTAAAGCACTTTATAGATGAAGTTACATGGTAACCACAGATACTTGTTGCCACAGCATAACTTGGATCCCATAAAGCAACTGTTTCAACTAGTTTATCCTCATGTTTTTGCTATCACAAGCCTGGGTGATCTGCAACTGGCATTTCACAGAGGCCAGAGGGTGAGCACTCTTCCTGGTGTCCCGGATGGCTGGTGATTGGTGTGAAAATGTTCCTTTTACATGAAGGACTGTGCACAGTTAATGCAAACACTTGCCACACACCCTTTCTGGCTACATAAGTAGGCTGTTTGACTTTTCAAGTCAGCTGGGAAGATATCCTGTTGTGCTATCCCTGATATTGCAACAATAAGCCCAATAAAAGGTTTTTCTAGAGTCCTTCCTTTTTTAAAATTATGTATTTATTTATTTGTGTGTGTGTGTGTGTGTGTGTGTGTAAGAGAGAGAGAGAGAGAGAGAGAGAGAGAGAATGTGTGTATGGGCGCACCAGGGTCTCTTGTCACTGCCACTGGAAAAACAAACAACAAAAAAGAAAAAAAAAAAGCTACTTGTGCCTCTTTTGCACCTGACTTTACATGCTGAGGAATTGATCCAATCCAACAGGTTTTGCAAGGTGCTGAGCCACCTCCCCAGCCCCCCTTTTTAAAATTTATTTTTATTTCAGAGAGGGAGAGAGAAAGAGGCAGAGAGAGAGAGAGAGGGAGGGAGAGGGAATGAGAATGGGTGCTCCAGGGTCTTCAGCTGCTGCAAATTAACTCCAGACTCATGCACCACCTTGTGCATCTGGCTTATGTGGGTCCTGGGGAATTGAACCTGGGTCCTTTGGCTTTGCAGACAAATGCCTTAACTGCTAAGCCATCTCTCCAGCCCCTAGCCCCTTTCGTTTCACGTACATCCAGTATATGTGGTAAGTATATGTGCATGTGGTGTATACATGTGTATGCTGGTATGTGCATACCATGTGACATGTGTGGAGGCCAGAGGAGGGTGTTGGGTGTCCTCCTCCTTTGCTTTTCTCTCCCTGAGACAGAGTCTCTCACTGAACCTGGAGTTTACTGTTTTTCAATTAGTCTGGCTGACCATGCTGAACCCCAGCAGTCCTCCTATCTCTGCCCTGCCTCAATGCTGGGACTACAGGCATGCATAGCCATGACTAGCATTTTATGTGAGCTCTGGGCTGAACTCAGGTCCTCATGTTTGCATTGCAAGTGTTATCACCTGCTGGGCCATCTCTCCAGCCCTCTCCCCATTTTTTTTTTCCCCGAGGTAGGGTCTCACTCTGGTCCAGGCTGACCTGGAATTCACTGTGTAGTCTCAGGGTAGCCTTGAACTCTCGGTGATCCTCCTGCCTCCCAAGTGCTGGGATTAAAGGCGTCCGCCACCACGCCCGGCCCCTCTCCCCATTTTTTAAAGTAGAGTCTTACACTATAGTCCAACCTGTCCTGGAATTCACTATGTAGTCCATGTTTGCCTTCAGCTCAAGACAATCCCCCCCCCGACTTAGCCTCCCAAGTGCTAGATTTAGGGCATGTGCCATCATACCAGGCTCAAGTGACCTTTTCTTGCCCACTTTAGATAAAATCATTAGCAGAACAAACTCTAGCCCAGGGTGGCCTCGAACTCACCTTAGTCCTCCTACCTCTGCCTTCCAAGTGCTGGGATTAAAGGCATGCACCACCACTCCTGGCTACTTTTTTTTTTTTTCCAGCTCTTGGCTACTTTTTTTGGTTTGTTTGTTTGTTTTTATTTATTTATTTGAGAGTGACAGACAGACAGAGAGAAAGAGAGAGAGAGAGAGAGAATGGGTGCGCCAGGGCCTCTAGCCACTGCAAATGAACTCCAGATGCATGCGCCCCCTTGTGCATCTGGTTAACGTGGGTCCTGGGGAATCGAGCCTCCAACCCGGGTCCTTAGGCTTCACAGGCAAGCGCTTAACCACTAAGCCATCTCTCCAGCCCCTGGCTACTTTTTAAAAAAATATTTTGATCTGGGCATGGTGGTGCATGCCTTTAATCCCAGCACTCGGGTGGCAAAGGTAGGAGGATCACTGTGAGTTCGAGGTCACCCTGAGACTACATAGTGAATTATTCCAGGTCTGCCTGGGCTAGAGTGAGACCCTACCTTGAAAATACAAAAACAAAAAAATTTTTTGTTTTTATTTATTTTAGAGAGACAGAGAGAGAGGCAGATAGATAAGAGAGAGAGAGTGAATGGGCACACCAGGGCTTCTAGCCACTGCAAACAAACTCCAAATGCATGAACCTTGTGCATCTGGCTTATGTGGGTCCTGGGGACTTGAACTTGGGTCCTTTGGCTTCATGGGCAAACACCTTGACCGTTAAGTCATCTCTCTAGCCCTGTCATTAGAATTTTGAGGGGTATTATGTTAAATCATATGTTGAAAATGTTATGTTAATTATGTTAAAGATCACTTTTGGTAATTAGCCATTTTCACAGTTTTATTTTGTGGATCTCCAGGAGTCCATGCTGGTCTTGGATTCACTATGTAGCCAAGGATAACTTTGAACTTCTGAATCTCCTCTTTCTATCTTCCAAGGGCTGAGATTACAGGTGTGCACTGCCACTCCTGTTTTTTTTATTTTCCCCAGACATGTTTATTTATTTATTTGTCATATTTTAAATTTTTTTCAAAAGTATTTTTTTTTTTTTTTTTTGGTTTTTCGAGGTAGGGTCTCACTGTAGCCCAGGCTGACCTGGAATTCACTATGGAGTCTCAGGGTGGCCTCGAACTCACGGCGATCCTCCTACCTCTGCCTCCCAAGTGTTGGGATTAAAGGCGTGCGCCACCACGCCCGGCTCAAAAGTATTTTTTATTAACAACTTCCATGATTATAAAATATACCCCATGGTAATGCCCTCCCTCCCTCTCCCCTCCCCTTTGAAACTGCATTCTCCATCATATCCCCTCCCCCCCTCAATCAGTCTCTCTCTCTTTTTTTTTTTTTTGATGTCATGATCTTTTCCTCCTCTTATAATGGTCTTGTGTAGGTAGTGTCAGGCACTGTGAGGTCATGGATATCCAGGCCATTTTGTGTCTGCAGGAGCACATTGTAAGGAGTCCTGCCCTTTCTTTGGCTCTTACATTCTTTCCACTACCTCTTCCACAATAGACTCTGAGCCTTGGAAGGTGTGATAGAGATATTGCAGTACTGAGCACTCCTGTCACTTCTTTCCGGTACCATGATGCCTTCTGATTCATCCCAAGGTCACTGCCATCTGAAAAGAGAAGATTCTCTACCAAAAGTGAGAGTAACATTAATATATAGGTATGAACATTAAGAGAAGTGCTTACTGGGCAGTTTGATAAGCATAGTATATACATTTATCCAGACAGCAGCATATGTTACACCCCCAGGACTCATGACTACCCCTGTTTTAAGTTTTCAGTGTCAGGGATGTATTCCCTCTCATGGTGCGGGCCTCCAGTCCAATTAGAGGGCAGTTGGTTTCCACCATGACAGATGTGCCACCGTTGCACCCGTTGGCTCATTTGGCCTGGCTGGCCAAATATAAGGCTTTCAGTGTCCACTGTTGAGTATCTTCACTGGTGATTTCTCTCTCCCATTGAACTGCATGCAGAATGGCTTCTTCCAGCTTTCTGTCAGCTGGTCTACATGGAGGAGGTTATCAGCTCAGTTCCAGCAGGATTTCTCAGTGGCCTTTCAGCCTAAGTATGTGGAGTCTTCAGCAATAATTTTTTTTTTATTTGTTTGTTTTTGTTTTTCGAGGTAGGGTCCCACTCTGGCTTAGGCTGACCTGGAATTAAGTCTCAGGGTGGCCTCGAACTCACAGCAATCCTCCTACCTCTGCCTCCCAAGTGCTGGTATTAAAGGCGTGCACCACCACGCCTGGTCTGTTTTATTTTTAATGTGGCTCTGGGTATCCAACTCAGGTTTGTGCATGCTGCAAGCACTTTACCAACTGACCTACATCTCCCGTCCCCATTTTCAAAATATTAAATTTCCCAATCCATGAACATGGGAGGTCTTTCCATCTGCTAGTGTTTCCTTCAATTTCTTTCTTAATTGTTTTAAAGTTTTCATTGTAAAGGCTGGCATGGTGACTTGCTGAGTTTGAGACTAAGCTGGGCAACAGAGTGAGTTCTAGGTCAGACATGGCTAGAACAAGACCCTGACACACACACACACACACACACACACACACACACACACACAAGTTGAGCTTGGGAGATGGTTCAGAGGTTAAAGGCACTTGCTTGCAAAGCCTGGCAGCCTGGGTTCAATTCCCTAGTAAAGTAAAGCCAGATGCACAAGTGGTGCATGCATCTAGAGTTCAGTTGCATCAGCAAGAGGCCCCGGTGCTCCCATATTCTCCTTCCCTCTCCTCACAAATAAGTAAAAAATAAAATAAAAATATTTTTTGTTTGTTTGTTTTTGGAGGTAGGGTCTCTCTTTAGCCCAGGCTGACCTGGAATTCACTATGTAGTGTCTCACGGTGGCCTGGTACTCACAGCAATTCTCTTACCTCTGCCTCTGAGTGCTGGTATTAAAGCCATGTGCCACCATACCTGGCTTAATAAAAAACAATTTTAAAAACGTTTTCATTGTAAAGGTCTTTCACTTCTTTGGTTAAGTTTATTTATAGACACTCATAAGGCTGTGGTGAGTGGAACTATTTTTCTTTTTTTCCTGATTTCTTTCTCATCATGTTTCTTATTGGTTTATAGGAAATCTACTAATTTTAAAAAATATATTTTATTTATTTATTTATGAGAGAGAGAGGGAGAATGGGCACACCAGGGCCTCCATCCACTGCAAATGAGCTCCAGATGCATGTGCCACCTTGTGCATCTGGCTTACGTGGGTCCTTTGACTTTGCAGGCAAACGCCTTAACCGCTAAGCCATCTCTCCAGCCCAAAAATTCACTAATTTTTTATGTTGATTTTGTATTCTGCTACTTTGCTGAAACCACTTTCAGAAATGCATTAGTTGAGGGCATCTTTAGGGTCTTTTAAGACAAGGGTCATAACATCTGATACGATAAGATAGAAGAAATGAGGAAAGAAGAAAGATGCTCACAAATATTGTTGCTCTTTAAAAGTATGTAGCCAGGATGCCACAATGCGTGAAAGCAGAGTTTGTTTGGGAGTGGGGAAGGGGGGCAAGAAGCTTGAGGTAGCCCTCCAAAGAAACTTTGATCCGGAACTGAGATTTTATTTTCATTTTATAGTTTTCATAGTCCAGGGGAGGGATAAGTGAACAAACAAGATGTGGACATTTGCATATCAATCATTTCTGCAGTCAGGCCACCCTAACAATGCACTCCATTTTACTTTATTTTAGCCTGACCGGTCTTTTCTTCTTATCATCCCTTTGGTCCCTTTCTGGACAGTTCCTTCTGCAGGATTTTTCCATCTGCTGACAAAGATGTTTTAGCTCCTCAACAATTAACTCTTACAGTAACTCAGTGAATCAGTTCAACTTTCAGCTTTTCTTCTACCACAGTAATTTACCAAAGCACTGCAAGTAAACAACTTCCCCCCTCCCCCACCACAACGATCTGCTGTTCCAGGGTCACTTCACTGGAGGCAGGTTAGAACGGCGGAGCTGTTCAGCGGCCGGCCCAGGCTCAGGCAATTAGAATGCATGGGCACTGGCCAGGAAGGAGTTCCGCTTCACTTGATGTTGCTTACGAGGCTCCCTCCCAGCCTCCTCCCCCCAGGGTGCTCTTTGCTCCGTTCCGGGCAGGCCCAGGCAAGGCTCCAAGCTGGGACCTGGAGTGCGGGCCGCAGGGGGCGTGTCAGGGCGGGCCGGGGGCGGCCAATGGGCGCTAGCGGGGGCGGCCGGCCGGGCGGGTCTACTTCAGCGGCCGGGCGCGGCGGGCTCATCCCACTATGTGGCGTGGGGCTCGCGCGCTGTGCGGGGCGGCTGTGCGCGGCGGCGGGCGGGGGCCGTCCGGGAGCAGGCCTGCGGCGCTCATGTCCACTCTGCTCATCCGCCAGCCCCAGTATGCGTGGCTGCAGGAGCTGGGGCTCCGCGAGGACAACGACGGAGTGTACAACGGACGTTGGGGCGGCCGGGGAGAGGTACGCGGACGCCCGGGAAATCGGCCCCGAGGTGTGCTGGGGAGGCCTGGGGCGGACCCTGCCCTCCCCCCCTCCTCCTGCCACGCTGCAGGTGCTGGCTCGGCATTGGAAGTCTCCGCACTGCAAGCTTTCTCACGAGGAGTGCATTAAGAAAGAAGAAAACAAAACAAAGAAACCCTTTGGATTTGTTTTTTTCGCTTTGAATATTATGAGGAATTGATGTCATTTTGGAGCTGATAGGAAGATAACTCCCAAGGTTACGTTTAACACCATATGGCAAAGGCTTGCTTGGGGTCTGTAGTCCGCAACTTTGTTGTGCAGTTGAGCTTAATTCTGAGCTGTATTATTGCTGATGAAATGTGGTCTGGCGCGCAGGGAACGTTCTTCAGGGTACCTTTGTGTTGTCCTCTTTTCTGAAGTCTTTTGGAGTTTGCAAGACCGTTCTCGCTAACGCCTTATGAACTTCTCCTCCGAGGACCTGGCTTTCAGCATTTGTTGTCCAGAGCTTAATGCTGTCAGGCCACCCAGCTACTTACTACTCAGTAAAACCCCATTGTGTAGAATATAGTGGCAGTCAAGGTTATTGTTGCCTACTTTTAAAAAAAAAATTAATTAATTAATTTGACAGAGAGGGAGAGAGAGACAGAATGGGTGCGCCAGGGCCTCCAGCCACTGCAAATGAACTCCAGAGGCATGCACCCCCTTGTGCATCTGACTAACGTGGGTCTTGGGGAATCGAACCTGGGTCCTTTGGCTTTGCAGGCAGGCAAACGCCTTAACCTCTAAGCCATCCCTCCAGCCTCCCTCCTCCCGCCTCCCTCCCCCCTCCCCCCTCCCCCCCCAGGTAGGGTCTCACTGTTGCCCAGGTTGACCTGGAATTCATTATGTTGACTCAGGCTGGCCTCAAACTCACAGTGATCCTCCTACCTCTGCCTCCAAGTACTGGGATGAAAGGCATGTGCCACCACACCTGGCCCATTGCCTACTTTTTTTTTTTAAGGTAGGGTCTCACTCCAGCTCAGGCTGACCTGGAATTCACTATGTAGTCTCAGGGCTCTCGAACTCATGGCGATCCTCCTATTTCTGCCTCCCAAGTGCTGGGATTAAAGGTGTGCGCCACCACGCCCAGCCATTGCCTGCATTTTTAAAATAAAGTTTTAATTTTTATTTATTTATTAGAGACAGAAAGAGGGAGGTAGAGAGAAAGATAGAGAACTCCAGATGCATGCACCACCTTGTACATCTGGCTTATGTGGGACCTGAAGAATCAAACCTGGATCCTTGGGCTTTGCAGGCAAAAGCCTTAACCGCTAAAGCTATCTTTCCAGCCCTCTTCCCAAAAAATGTTACGTGGTATGAAACAGTGTTAGAACCTGCGTTGTTAGAGAAAGCACATCTTTTTTTATCTGTGGTTTTGGACCATGAAGTCATTTTAATTGTTTACATATAATTGGGAGTTTGATGCTGTTTTCCTTTTTCTTTTGGTCCTGGGAGTTGCACCTGGGGCCTTGTGCGTGCTAGGAAAGCACTCCGCTATTTACTCACGTTCTCACCCCCTTCGTCCAGTTTTTGGCACCTGGTCATTGGACTCTTTGATACAATGCTGATGACCTTTTAGCTGCTGTTTCTGCTTTTAAAATTGGAGAGCTCTCCAGGAGAATGAACACAGGCGCTTTTCCTGGTTGTCTGGTTGGCTATTCCCTCATCTGACCAGCGAGGGTGGGCCAGTAAAAGGGAGAGAAGCAATGAATTAAACTTATCAGAATAGTCTTAATGGAAAAAAAAAAGTTTAAATAACTGATTGCATTAAAGCTTTTTCTGTGTTGAACACAGCTAATACTTAGCAAGGATGGGTCTGTTTTTTTTTTTCTCTTTCCTGTTTTTGGAGCCACCATGTGTCCCATGGTGGCTTTGAACACCCTGTGTAGCTGAGAATGATCCTTCTACGTCTACGTTTCAAGTTCTAGGGTTACAGGCTTGTGCCACTGTACCCAGTTTATGAGATGCTAGGGATCCAACCTAGGGCTTTGTACATGCTCCCCACTAGGCTACATCCCCTGTTCACAAGGGTGGGTTTTATAGAAGGGATTTCTAATGCTTAGGAGTAAGTTTAACAGAAAGAATTTCTAATGCTTAGTGAGAAATCTAAAACAGGACCTGTTGAGTTGTTAGTCCTTACAGAAGTGAACTGAAGTCTCCTATTTTGTATCTTTCTTTTTATTCCCTCAATTTTTGGAAATGATTACAGTTTCTCTGATGGTCATCTTTTTTTTCCCCCAAGGTTATTACGACCTATTGTCCTGCTAACAATGAGCCAATAGCAAGAATTCGACAGGTATGACTTTTAAAATTGAAGCTGCTAACAGGGAATGTGTGCAGGTTTTCTTTAAGGTTGAAGGCAATTTGGCAGGTCCAAGAGCAATATCAGTGTACAAATGCAAAGTATCATGTTTCGAGGGAAGTTGCTGTGGCTACAGTTGTGTGTGTTGGGTTACCTTCTTCCTTACTGGATTCTAGTTGGCTTTTAGTTTTTATTTGTATGTTTTGTTTTTCTAGGTAGGGTCTTACTCTAGCCCAGACTGACCTGGAATTCACTATGTAGTCTCAGGGTGGCCTTGAACTCACAGTGATCCTCCTACTTCTGCCTCCTGAGTGCTGGGATTAAAGGTGTGTGTCACCATGCCCAAACTTTATTTTAATTTAACCTGTGTGTGTGCACACGCGCTCACACACACACATACTGGAGATAGAGTCCAGGGCCTAATTCGTGCGAGTCAAGAGCTCTTCCACCAAGTCATATCCCCAATCTTTACAATATTTTAGAAATGAAGACTGTTGAAATTATCATCCAAGCCAATTAAAAAAAAAAGAAATTATCATCCAAAAAGTTTAGGATTTATGGATTGTCATAATTTTCAATTTCTTTTGCAAAATATGTATATTTGTATTCTATAAGAAGATTATTCCCTTTTAATTCTTTTTCTCTCACCCTAATTCTTAACTTAGGCCAGTATGGCAGACTATGAAGAAACCGTAAAGAAAGCAAGAGAAGCTTGGAAAGTTTGGGCAGATGTAAGTATAGCCTTTATGGTCCCTACTGCCCTTTTTCTTCATGGTGTCCTTAAAATCACACCTTTCTCATTTGGCATTAGGAGACTGTGTAATTTTAAAAGATTAAAACTGTGCTGATGTAGTATGAACTGGACCTGTGAGTTTTCCTCCCCAAAGTTGTTATGGAGTAAATGGAGATCTATGTTGAAATACCTGCTTGGGGTTGGAGCGATGCCTCAGTGGTTAAGTCATTTGCCTACAAAGCTTAATAACCTGGGTTCAATTCCCCAGTACCCACGTAAGCCAGATGCACAAAAGTGGTTGGTGCATTAATCTGGAGTTTGGTTGCAGATATTAGAGGCCCTAGTGTGCTCATTCTCTCTCTGCTTGCAAATAAACAAATTCCTGCTTGCTTCTACTCATCCTTCTTTTGCTAGATTAATTCAGATGTGTGCATGTGGGGAGGTCTCCACATTGGTCAATTCCTGGCCCCAGGGCAACTGCAACATTTTTTTTCAGAGCCAAAGGCCTCCCATTGGCTGTGGCAGAGTCTGCCTCCTGGGTTTCTGAAGCTCCATTAGTCATTAAATGAGAGAAGATTAGAACCATGACTAGTGCTGGGCTGGGCCTCACTGATCTGCCACTAGCTGGGAGCCTGCCTTGAGGAGAGAGTGAAGGGATCCCTTGGATTTCCCAGTCTCCCTCTGCCTTCCATATCAGTGCTTGTCAGAAAAAGGGGAGGCTAGTGGGGATATAACTTAGTGATAGAGTTGCCTAGCACATGGCAGGGAGGCCTTGGGTTCAATGCCCAGGACTAGTAAAAAGAAAACAAAAGAAAAGAAAGGAAAAGTATGTGGGGGAGAAGGCCAGGAGTGCCCATCTTTGGGAGTTGTCATGACTTCAAGTGTTCCCAGGAGAGCTGGCACATTGCAAGCATCAGTACCACATAAACACATATGCCACTGGCTTTGGGACTACTGAGCCCTGAGTCAGTGGTTGTACTGGGGTGGGGTGGGGTAGAGAGGGTAGCCACTTGGAAATGGGGCATGGGGGTTGGGATTGGGCTGGGGAAGGCAAACCCTGGAGAGTCCTGACTTGGCTGTAGAGCTATTTTTAGCTAAGACTGTGCAAAGCAGAGAACATCTTTCCTCTGCTTTAGTTCTGAATAAAAGGTAGGTTCAAGCTGGGCGTGGTGGCATACACACCTTTAATCTCAGCACTTGGGAAGCAGAGGTAGGAGGATCTCCATGAGTCAAGATCAGCCTGAGACTACATAGTGAATTCCAGGTCAGCCTGGGCTAGAGTGAGACTCTACCTTGAAAAACCAAAAAACATAAAATCAAATAAAAACAATTAAATAAAGAAAACGGAATAGAAAGTAGAGGTCTTGTGTGCCCTTCATCCCTTTCCCCAAGTTTCCTCTATTAACATCTTGCATTAGTGTGACACATGTTGGAAATAATGCAATAATATGTTGCTACATTCTCACTAACTAAAGTATACCCTTTACATCACTCTGCAGACATTGTTTTTTTTTTTTTTTTTTTTTTTGTTTTTCGAGGTAGGGTCTCACTCTAGCTCAGGCTGACCTGGAATTCACTCTGTAGTCTCAGGGTGGCCTCGAACTCTCGGCGATCCTCCTACCTCTGCCTCCCGAGTGCTGGGATTAAAGGCGTGCGCCACCACGCCCGGCTCAGACATTGTTTTTAATGGGAGTGGAATTTTATGTTTTTCATTTTTATTTTATTTTATTTTTTGGTTTTTCGAGGTAGGGTCTTGTTTTCTATCTTTTAAGCAGAAACACCTATTCTCATATGTGTTTATTTAGGATAAATACCAACAGCTTGTGTAGATTTCAGAGTCTGTCTTTCCTTTAATTGACCTTTAAATCTGTCTTTACTTTGTCTTAGGAGGTGGTCCCTGTCATGATAACCCTTCTTGAATATTGTGTGGTATTATTTTGTCTTCATTAGTTCGTGGTGGTTTGACTCAAGTGTTCCCCCATAAACTTAAATGTTCTGAATGCTAGGTTCCCGGCTGATGGATATTTGGGAACTAACGCCTCCTGGAGGCAGTTTATTATTGAGGATGGATTTATGGTTATTATAGCCAGTGTCCCCTTGCCAGTGTTTGGCACACTCTCCTGTTGCTATGGTCCACCTGATGTTAGCCAAGGGGTGATGTCATCATTTTCCCCTGCCATCACAGAGCTTCCCCCCTGAGTCTGTTAGCCAAAATAAACCCTTTTTTTCACCCACAAGCTGCTCTTGGTCGAGTGATTTCTGCCAGGAATGAGATCTTGACTGCAACAAATATTGTGCGGTATTATTTTGTCTTATTTGGCAGTGCACTGTGCTGACCAACAATGCCAGACTCTGCCCACTGATTGTGCATTTAGAACTGCCTGTGGGCTGAGCGTTAGAAACGGGAACAGGTCATTTTCCTGGGTGACAAGTTGAGCCAGTTGGGAATCTACTTGTTAGAATTTGAGTTTAGCAACCGAGTTCAAAGTTTAGGGTAGAGAGCATTTGCTAACCATTTTCTGGGGTGTCAGCCAGTGGGTCAGTGACTTAGAGATATGGTAGCTGAGACCTCAGATAAGAACAGATCAAAGCTTGTGGTCAGTCTGCATGTTTTATTGAGTTAATTTCAGTTAACTAGAGTTTTTCAAGAGAAATGCAAATAAATACATGCAAAGGCAGTTTATAAACACTGATTTTTGTTTGCTTTTTTAAGATAAGGTCTCATGTAGCCCAGGCTAGCCTCAAATTTACTCTGTAGCAGGCTGGTCTTGAACCTCTGATAACCTGAGGACTGAGATTAATAGGCTTGTGCCAGCACACTTTGTTACAACCTGGTTTCTTTCTTTCCTTCCTCTTTTCTTTTCTTTTTTTTTTTTCCCCTCTCCCTCTAGCCCAAGCTGACCTGGAACTCACAGAGATCCTCCTACCTCTGCCTCCAAGTGCTGGGATTAAAGGTGCATGCTACCACGCCTGGCTGACCACTCAATTTTGAAAGTAATCTTTTTCATGACTTCCACGACTAATAGATCATACACTGATGGATGTCTCCACTAGAATTAGTGTACAAGTTACATTGTTTTGCCTGTATGTTTGCACATATGTATTAGCTCAATTTCCAGAAGTGGAACCACCTAGTCAAAGGATAAGTGTGTTTTCAATGTAGTAAACATTTGCCAAGTTGCTCTCTAGAAAAGCTATGCTAAGATACAGTGTGATGAACTGAGAAGGAAAAGACAGCAGAGAGCCTTGAGCTCAGTTAAATTGTGAGACAGCATGAGTGGAGGGGTGATGAGGAGGGATGAAGAGTGGTCAGCTCCCTTGGAAGGTTCTTTTAAAAGCTTTTGTTTATTTTTGAGACAGAGTCTTATTTTGCCCAAACTGTCTTTGAACTATGGAACTCCCTCTGTAGCAGAGGCTGGTTTTGAAATCTATCCTCCTGCCTCCACCTCTGGAGTGCTGGGATTATAGTCATGTGCCCCATACATGACTGGGAAGATCCCTTTTATCTTCTTTACAAGGAGAGGTAGAGGAGGGGAGAGAAGGGAATGGTGGTTACTGGTGAGGAAGTTGTGTCTTTGTGAGTCACAACTCAAATTTAACAAGGCCCAGCACATATGCTTCACCCTCAAACCTGTCATTTCCTCCCAAATTGTTTTTACCCAGTAGTCTATTTGTCTAGCTTTCAGAGTAGAGACCTGAGAGTCATCCCATTTCCCTTATTTCCTGCATTTGTGTGTCCTGCCAATTCTGTTTCCAAGATAGAGCCACGTCTACCTTTTTATTTTATTTTTTGTTTTTTTCAAGGTGGGGTTCACTCCAGCCCAGGCTGATCTGGATTTCACCGTGTAGTCTGAGGCTGCTTCGAACTCATGGCTATCCTCCTACCTCTGCCTCCCGAGTGCTGGGATTAAGACCCCATCCTTTATCTCTCTCTTTCTCTCTCTCCCTTTCTTTGCTAACAATAAATAAAATATTTAAAAAATATGCATATAAAAAAAGAAAAAGAAGCCAGGTGTGGTAGCACACACCTTTAATCCCAGCACTCAGGAGGCAGAGGTAAGAGGATCGCCGTGAGGCCACCCTGAGACTACACGGTGAATTCTAGGTCAGCCTGGGCTGGAGTGAACCCTACCTTGAAAAACCAAAAAAAAAAAAAAAAAAAAAAAAAAAAAAAAAAAAAAAGAAAAAGAAAAAAGAAAAAAAGAAAAACCAAAAAAAATTTTAAAAAAGTAAATAAATAAATGGGCATTCCAGGACATCTAGCCACTGTAAACGAACTCCAGATGCATGCTCCACTTTCTGCATCTGGCTTTATGTGGGTACTGGGGAATTGAACCTGGGCCATCAGGCTTTACAAGTAACTCCCTTTAACCACTGAGCCATCTCTCTAGCACCTTTTCTTTTGAAGTAGCGTCTCACCCTAGCCTAGGCTGACCTGGAACACACTCTGTAGCCCATGCTGGTCTTGAACTCAACAATCCTCCTATCTCAGCCTTCCAAATATTGAGATTACAGGCATGAGCTATGCTTTGGACACCAAAATTGCATTTTTTTCTTAGATTCCTGCTCCAAAGCGAGGAGAAATAGTAAGACAAATTGGTGATGCCTTGCGGGAGAAGATCCAAGTCCTGGGAAACTTGGTAATGTATTTTTGTGTTGTGTACATAACCCTTTGAGTGGAGACTAGGCAATCGTGTATTGACACATTTTTAAAAATTTTGAGACTGGGATCTCGCTATGTTGCTCAACTTTGGCTCAAGTGATCTCCCTGTCTCAGCCTCTTAAGTGCTAAGATTATAGGTGTGTGCCACCTTCCCCAGCTAAGATTGTGGATTTGAAAAAAAAAGATTCCAGCTGGGCATGGTGGCACACACCTTTAATTCCAGTATTTTCATAAGTTTGAGATCATCTACTTAGATGCTTAGCTGGCTTTATTTTTATTTTATTTTATTTTTTGGTTTTTTGAGGTAGGATTTCACTGTAGCCCAGGCTGACCTAGAATTCACTATGTCGTCTCAGGGTGGCCTTGAACTCACGGCGATCTTCCTACCTCTGCCTCCTGAGTACTGGGATTAAAGGCATGTGCCACCACACGTGGCACTTAGCTGGTTTTTAATGTAAGTAAGTCTTTGGGTCTATTTCCAAATTGTTTTATGGGTGGATTAAAAGAGTGTCTCCAATATGGACTTGCTAATACTAGGTTACCTTTAAACAAAATAAAAAAGATTCCAGCCAGGCGTGGTGGCACACACCTTTAATTCCAGCATTTGTGAGGCAGAAGCCAGCCTGAGACTACATAGTGAATTCCAGGTCAGCTTGAGCTAGTGTGAGACCCTAGCTTGAAAAACCAAACCAAACCAAACCAAACAAACAAACAAAAAAATCCTAAAGAAAAATCTATTTTATGTATAAACCCAAAGATTGTGATTTTTAAGAAAAGCAATTAGTAAATTATTTTAGTCCCTGTTTTATAAAAAGAAAAAAGTGAAAGTTTTTTTTTTAGATTAAAAAAGTCATCAGAAAAAATAAGAACAGATTTTTCTGAACTTCATAAAATAGACACAAGATGTTTTGCTTTTTTCTCTCCTCAATTTAAGGTTTAAAATATGAATTCTGCTGGGCATGGTGGCACACACTTTTAATCCCATCACTCGGGAGGCAGAGGTAGGAGGATTGCTATGAGTGTGAGGCTACCCTGAGACTACATAGTGAATTCCAGGTCAGCCTGGGCTAGAGTAAGACCCTACCTCGAAAAACCAAAATAGAATAAAACAAAATAAAATAATAAAATGTGAATTCGATTGGGGAAATTCTGTTCTGATTTCTGTATTTTAGGTGTCTTTGGAAATGGGAAAGATCTTAGTGGAAGGTGTGGGAGAAGTTCAAGAGTATGTGGATATCTGTGACTATGCGGTTGGCCTGTCGCGGATGATCGGAGGACCCATCCTGCCTTCTGAAAGTAGGCCATGAAGTCCGTTAAGAGCTGGTTCTGTGATATAGGCCTTCCTGAAACTCTGGCTGTGAATAGATTGCAGGAGAGGGCTGGAGAGATGGTTTAGCGGTTAAGCGCTCACCTGTGAAGCTTAAGGACGCTGGTTCGAGGCTCGATTCCCCAGGACCCACGTTTGCCAGATGCACAGGGGGGCACATGCGTCTGGAGTTCGTTTGCAGTGGCTGGAAGTCCTGGCGTGCCCATTCTCTCTTTCTGCCTCTTTCTCTCTAAAATAAACAAAAATTAAAAAAAAATAGATTGAGGAAGAGGATTTCTTGTGTATTATAAATGTGTGAAAAAGCTTCAGTCTGTAAGAAATGGCAAATGAAAACATTGGAACAATAGATTCAGAATCTTTTTTTTTTTTTTTTTTGAAATAGGGTCTTGCTCTAGCTCAAGCTGACCTAGAATTTACTGTGTAGTCTCAGGGTGGCTTCAAATTCATGGCAATCCTCCTACCTCTGCCTCCTCAGTGCTGGGATTAAAGGTGTGTGCCACCACACCTGGCTGGAATCTTTTATTTTGTTTAAAGGTAACCCAGTTGGCAAGTCCATATTGGAGACACCCTTTTATTTTTTTAATTAATTAATTAATTTTTAAAAATATTTTATTTTTATTTATTTGACAGAGAAGAAGAGGAAGAGAGAGAGAATGGGCATGCCAGGGCTCTAGCCACTGCAAACAAACTCCAGATGTGTGTGCCCCCTTGTGCATCTGGTTTATGTGGGTCCTGGGGAATTGAACCAGGGTCCTTTGGCTTTGTACACAGGTGCCTTAACTGCTAAGCCAACCCTCCAGCCCTTTTTTTTTTGTTTGTTTGTTTGTTTGTTTTTTTGAGGTAAGGTTTTGCTCTAGCCCAGGCTGACCTGGAATTCACTATGTAGTCTCAGGGTGGCCTTGAACTCACAATGATCTTCCTACCTGTGCCTCTTGAGTGTTGGGATTAAAGGTGTGTGCCACCATGCCTGGCTTTTTTGGAGACAATATTTTAATCCACCCAGAAAACAACTTGGAAATAGACCCAAAGACCTTACATTTAAAGCCAGCTAAGCATCTAAGTAGATGCTTTCAAACCTGTGAAGATACTTATTGTGCTCTCAAGTATGTAAGACGTGACTTAAATGCCAAGTCAAAGGGAAGCCTTAGTTCATTTTAGTAGACTAAACAGACACTGAAAATGTTTATGAACATTGTTTCTCCATAACTATACACTTGTTTGGGGAAGGTTGTACTTATTTTCAAACTTATTTTTTAAAAAAGAGATAGGCCTGGAGGGATGGCTTAGCAGTTAAGATGCTTGCCTGCAAAGCCAAAGGACCCAGGTTTGATTCCCCAGGACCCACATAGGCCAGATGCACAAGGTGGCACATGCATCTGGAAGTTCATTTGCAGTGGCTGAAAGCCTTGGCATGCTCATTCTCTCTCTCTCAAGTGAATAGTTTTTTTAAAGAAAAGATAGGATATATGCATAGAAGAAAATTAGAAGCTTGGGAATGTAGGTCAGTTGGTAGAGTGCTTACCTAGCGTGTCTAGCATCAAATAAACCAGGAATGTTGGTGCATGCTTATAATGTCAGGGCAGGTAAGAGGATCAGGAGTTCAAGGTCATCCTTGGCTATGTACCAACTTTTCAGCCATGAGACTCTCTTCTTTTTTTGGCGGGGAGGGGTTTCAAGGTAGGGTTTTGCTGTAGCCTAGGCTAACCTGGAATTCACTATGTAGTCTCAGGGTGGCCTTCAACTCACAGTGATCCTCCTCCCTCTGCCTTCCAAGTGCTGGGATTAAAGGGGTGCACCACCCAGCTCTAGACTCTTTCTTAAAACTGAACATGGTGGCACATGCCTTTAATCCTAGCACTTGGGAGGCAGAGGTAGGAGGATCACTGTGAGTTTGAGGCCACCCTGAGACTGCATAGTGAATTCTTGGTCAGTCTGGGCTAGGGTTAGACCCTACCTTGAAACCCCTCCCCCCCAAAAAAGAGTAAGAGGGTAAAGAGTTTTCATTTAGGGAGAGAGAATGAGTGGTACACTAGGGCCTCTAGACACTGCAAATGACCTCCAGATATATGTACTATCCTGTGCATCTGATGTATGTGGGTACTGGGGAATCAAAACTGGGTCCTTAGGCTTCACAGGCAAGTGCCTTAACTGCTAAGCTATCTCTTCAGCCGGGTGAAGAGTTTTTACCTTTCTTCTCCCTGACTACTCTACTACACCCCATGGAGGTATGCATATTCTACATTATTACCTATGCATTAAAAATCTTATGGAGTGTTGTCTAGGTGCCAGTGGTCCTATAGGTGGTATTTGGTCAATAAGGTACAGTCCAAAGTCCCAGTATTCATATGCTTATCTATCCCTTGTGGTTGTATGTGTATGTGTGTTAGTTAGGGGAGGGGGTACAGTATAGGACAGTGAGCATGTATGGGGAGTCCCTACCTTAGCTGAGATACTGTTGCAGTCAGGTTCTCATTGCTGGTAGAAATCACCCAACCAAGAGAAACTCTGGGAAAAAGAGGTTTATTTTGGCTTACAGGCTCGAGGGGAAGCTCCACGATGGCAGGGGAAAATGATGGCATGAGCAGAGGGTGGACAACCTCCGGCCAACATAAGGTGGACAGTAGCAACAGGAGGGTGCCAAACACTGGCAAGGGGAAACTGGCTATAACACCCATAAGCCCACCCCCAACAATACACTCCCTCCAGGAAGCATTAATTCCCAAATCTCCATCAGCTGGGAATCTAGCATTCAGAACACCTAAGTTTATGGGGGACACCTGAATCAAACCACCACAGATACGATATCAGAAAAGGCCTTCCAGGGAAGGTCCCCCAAGGTAAGGCCTCAGAGGAGATGGAATTGAGGGTCAGATGCTGGGGTAGGATTAGCTGTATCAGAAAAAGGTCTTTATAAACTTTATAAAAGTTTTGGATGGGAGAGCATGGCTCAGGTGGGGCCTGCCTTGCTGGGAGAGTGGGGGACTAGAGGAATAGGGGATTCTTGTTGTGAGTTTGGACTTTATCCTAAATAGCTACAATATTTATTTGGACTCTAGAGTGTTTTAAGCAAGGGAGTAGGTAGAGGGTCGAAGAGGGCAGGCAGGAGAGAAGGCTCAATGCCAGGGAGATAGTTTTAGGATGTGAGTCCACAGGAGGGCCTGTGAGTGACATGCTACACTGGGGAGCAGCTCCTCATTCTCAACTTACAGTGTGAGTGTCCCCTGCCCCATAGCCTATGGGTTTAACCAGGGTCTGAACATCATATACCTTTGTTCTGCTCTTTGTGGCTCCATCTGCCTTGATTAAAATAAGTAAGCCCTTGTATTTACTGTTAACAATTAAAATACAATTATTTCTACTTGGATTTTTAGTGTTCTTAAAGTGAATGTAAAGCATTTATAATTCATTCAACCTGAGTCTATAAATGAGCCTCCTTGTTTTGAATTAGAGAGGCTGGCCTAGAGGTTCATCAGGCAATATAAAGAACGTTGACTTAAGGTCACAAGTTCTGTGTTCTCTGTTCACATTCTGCCCTTGGCAATCACATCTTTCATTTTTTATTTTTTGGTTTTTCGAGGTAGGGTCTCACTCTGTTCCAGGCTGACCTGGAATTAACTCTGTAGTCTCAGGGTGGCCTTGAACTCATGGCAATCCTCCTACCTCTTCCTCCCGAGTGCTGGGATTAAAGGCGTGCGCCACCACGCCCGGCTGCAATCACATCTTTCAGAGTGCATCTTATCACCACTCTGAAGTGTCCTTGTCTCCCATATGAGGCTGATAGTATGCTTATCTGAAGTCTCTGAGAAACAGAGGTATGAGTATCACTACAGTTGATAAGATTGCATAGTAATAAATGTCTTACACAGAGTGATGTGCCCCTGTCCTACAGCTGTGTGGTGGTGATCATGATGAGGCATCTGGAATCCCCTCTGGTGTGGTCTGTGGATTTTTGTTCTGAAAAAGAAATATTTTTTAGACTTCATTCTTAATTTAATATGTATTAACATGCTCAGCATGTTCCATGACCACTCCCATCCTCAGGACCTGGCCATGCACTCATTGAGCAGTGGAATCCTTTAGGCTTGGTTGGAATCATCACTGCGTTCAATTTCCCTGTGGCTGTGTATGGCTGGAACAACGCTATTGCGATGATCACGGGGAATGTCTGCCTCTGGTAAGATCTGCTCACTTTCCTATCTGGTACTGAGAAGGTGGTAAAAGTAGCTATTTTCATGTACTACTAAAAGCATTTTTGATATATTGAAATGCTTTCCATTCTTTTCTGTTAATATATTAAGTCACATGTGCTGTTTGCAAAGGGTTGACTTTTAATATCTATATAGTTTACTATTGCTTATACAGCTTTTTTTTGATACAGTAATGTTCTCCTTCCTTTCTAGCTCTGTTTTTAATTCCAAGAAGAGATACTATAATTCGTTTCTCAGGCTCCATAGGTTAATAGCTTTGACCTCCACAAAACTGCCCGACTGAAGATGTATTGATTTGTATGTGTGTATGTGTGTGTGTTGTGTGCATGCATGTTGGAGCCAGAAGTTGATGCTGTGTGTCTTTCTGATTTGCTCTCTAGATTATTTTCTTTTAAATATTTGTGAGAGAAAAAAGAGAGAATGGGCACACCGGTGCGTCCTGCCACTGCAAACGTACTCCAGATGCATGCACCACTTTGTACATCTGGCTTTATGTGGGTACTGGGGATTTGAACCTGGGCTGAACCTGCCCCTGCAGAGTTTTGCAAGAAAATGCCTTTAAGTACTGAGCCATCTCCCCAGCCCTATAGCTTATTTTTTGAGTTTGAGTCTCTTCTTAAACCTAGCTCAACTGAGTAAGCTAAAATACCTAGCCAGTGAGCCCTAGGGTCTGTCTCTCCCCTTCAGTGCTAGGACTGCAGGCCTGTGCCACCACACCTAGTATTTTTTTTAAATATTTTTACTTATTTTCAAGCAGAGAGAGATGAAAGAGAAAATGGGACTAGGTATGCCAGGGCCTCCAGCCACTGCAAACAAACTTCAGATGCATGTGCCACTTTGTTCATCTGGTTTTATGTGGGTATTGGGGAATTGAACCCAGACCATCAAGCTTTGCAAGCAAGTGCCTTTAACTGTTGAGCCAACTGTCCAGCCCCACATCTGACTTTTTTTTTTTTTTTTTTTTTTTGAGGTAGGGTTTCACTCTAGCTCAGGCTGACCAGGAATTCACTATGGAGTCTCAGGATGGCCTCGAACTCACGGCGATCCTCCTACCTCTGCCTCCCAAGTGCTGGGATTAAAGGTGTGTGCCACCATGCCCGGCTCACACCTGGCATTTTGATGAGGGTACTGGGGATCCAAATTCGGGTCCTTATGCTTACATGGCAAACACTTTACTGACTGAGCCATCTCCCCAATCTTTTTTGTTGTTGTTTTGTTTTCAAGGGATGGTCTTGCTCTAGCCCAGACTGGCCCGTTATCCCAGGCTGGCCTTGAATTTGGCAATCCTCCTACCTCTGCCTCCAGATTGCTGGGATTAAAGGTGTGTACCAACATGCCCAACTTTTTTTTTCCTTTTGAGACAGGATTTCATTATGTAGCATGGCCTGGCCTCAAAATGGCAATCTTACTGCCTCAGCCTCCTTGGTGATATGATTACAGGTGTGTAGCAATATGGCCAGCGTATTTATTGGTTTCAAATATTGTCATCAATGGAATATTATCAATCCACTAAATAGTTTGAAGGAGCAATGATTTGGCATCCTCTTGGCCAAAGGAATACATGCTTTCTGCTTTATTTTTCTTGTTGCTGTGATCAACTACCCAACAAGAAGCAGCTTTAGGGAGGCACAATTTATTTGGGCTCACAGGCCAGGGGATAAAGTCCATCCTGGCAAAGGCGGCATGGGGGCAGGACATGCTGTTATCAGTGGCAGGGGGAGGCTGCCCGCTCACATGTCAGTGGATCAGGATTCAGAGAGAGGAGAATCCTGGCACTAAGATGGCTGTTTCCTTTTTCTCCTTTTATTCCGCCCAGGATGGGAGTCTATGGGACAGTGCTGCCCATATTCATGGTGGGTCTTTCCCTCTCAGTTAATTCCCCCGGAAACACTTTCGTAGATGTACCCAGAGGTATTTTCACTAATGTCCTAGGTTTTGCTAAATTCAGCCCATTTGACACAATTAACCATCAAATTTTCCAGTGTTTAAGTCAAAATTGCCAGTTATATATATAGTTGGTAGATTTCTACTTACTTTGGTGCCTGTAACTAAATGTAATTGTTTCCTGGCCAGTGAGTACCCCAGGCAGGCTCCGAATTGCTTGGTTCCATTTGCATGTTCATAAAGGTTTCTTAGTCCCTTATGGCCCAGAGACCTACATAAAGGATAGGTTTCTGTTTCAAGCATTAAGAATTATTTGTTGTTTAATTGGAGAGAATGTTTTACCATTTTTGTTTGCTTTTGTTTTGTAATGAAAAGTATTTCTGGTTTCCCACATTAATTTTTTCTTTCTTTCTTCCTTCCTTTCTTCCTTTTTTCTCCTTTTATAAAACCATCTCCAGGAAAGGAGCTCCAACAACTTCTCTCACTAGCATAGCTGTTGCGAAGTAAGTATATGTGGCTTTGTTTGTTTCCTGGCTATTGTGTAGCCTTGAGAGAGTGATTGATGGGCCCAGAGCTTTTAATCTGATGTAAAAGTGTCATGTTTATTTAAGCATGGAATTCAGATAGCTTCTTCCTCTGGCTATAATGATACTTCTATATCATTTTATAGTTTACACTGCTCGTTCAGAGGTGTGTCATTTAATTTCCCTTGCTGGAGACATGCCAGATAGTGACTGACATACGTGCTAAGCTTGAACTCTTCTGGACATTTTTTGCCACTTGGAAAATAAAACCATCTTTAGTGGAGAAGAAATATCATCCCGTTTAAGGGCTGTTATAGTTACCTTCTCATTGCTGGGACAAAGCACCTGACCAGAAGCAGCTGATGGAAAGAAAGTGTTTTATTTTGGTTTATAGTCTCGAGGGAAAGTTTCCTGATGGCAGGGGAAAGATGGTCGAACAGAGGCTGGACATCACCTCTTTGCCAACAGCAGATGGAAAACAGTAGCAAGAAAGTGAGCTGACCTAACACTGGCAAGCTAGGGCTGATGGAACTTCAAGGCCCGCCACCAGCAACGCACCTCTTCCAGCAAGGCTCCTCCTCCCAAATTACCACCAGCTGAAGACCAAGTATACAGAACACATTAGTTTATGGGGGATATCTTATCCAAACCACCACATTCTGCCTCTGACCCCATAAATTCATGACCATCTATGATATAAAATGCAGTGCATTCAGTCCAACTCTAAAAGGACCTATAGTCTTTATCAATCCTAACACTGTTAAAACATCCCCATAGTCCAAGGTTTCTTAACTGAACCTGTAAAACCAAAACACACATAATGGCACAGAGTAAACATTCACAGTGCAAAAGATGGCATTGGACATAGCAAGGAAATTTGGAACCAATGCAAGATCTAAAGCAAACAGGACTGGAGAGGTAGCTCAGCAGTTAAAGGCACTTGCTTGCAAAGCCTGATGGCTCAGGTTTGGTTACCCAGTGTTGCAGTCAGGTTCATATTGCTGGTAGAAGTCACTGGACCAAGAGCAGCTTGTGGGAAAAAAGGTTTTGTTTTGGTTTACAGATTCGAGGGGAAGCTCCATGATGGCAGGGGAAGACAATGGCATGAGCAGAGGGTGGACATCACTCCCTGGCCAACATCAGGGGGACAATAGTAACAGGAGAGTGTGTCAAACACTGGCAAGGGGAAACCGGCTATAACACCCATAAGCCTGCCCTCAACAATACACTGCCTCCAGGAGGCATTAATTCCCAAATTTCCATCAGCTGAGAACCTAGCATTCAGAACACCTAAGTTTACGGTGGACACCTGAATCAAATCACCACACCCAGTATCCACATAAAGCCTGACACAAGAAATAGTGCATATGTATGGAGTTACATTTGCAGTGGCAAGAGGCCCTGGTACACTCATACATACACATGTGCATATAAGTATTTTTCATTTTAGTTGGGCATGACTCATGCCCCTAGTCCCAGCATTTAGGAGGCTAAGGTAGTAGAATTGCTGTGAGTTGAAGGGTAGCGTGGCCTACAGAGTGAGTTCCAGGTCAGCGTGAGATAAGGTAAGACCCTGCCTCAAAAAAATTTAATATTTTATTTATTCATATTTGAGAGAATGGGTGTGCCAGGGCCTTCAGCCACTACAAACAAATTCCAGATGCATGTGCCACTGTGTGCATCTGGCTTATGTGGGTTCTGGGGAATCGAACCTGGGTCCTTAGGCTTCAGAGGCAAGTGCCTTAACCACTAAGCCATCTCTCCAGCCCAAACTTAAGAATTTTTTGGTAGAGAGTTTGTTGTAGAGTTAACCAGTGAATTGTTAATTTACCCCTTGACAGTGGGCAAAGAAACACCTCATTGGTGGAGGTATTATGTCAGTCAGGGGCAGAACAGATGACAGTCCTTTGTTCATCCTAGTTTGATGCCTGGCTTGGTGGCCAAAACTGTTTCATGCCTAGGACACAATCATGAAAAGAAAGTAGAGAGGATTTCAAAAAGTTCTAAGATTGAAGCTGGGTATGGTGGTGCACACCTTTAATCCCAGCACTGGGGAGGCAGAGGAAGGAGGATCGCTGTGAGCTCCAGGCCAGCCTGAGACTGCAGAGTGAATTAGAGGTCAGTCTCATGGCTCCATTGGGTCTTACACAGGTAATACAACAAGCCTGCTTCACCATGCCCACAGCCATTTCCAAAATACAAAACCATGTTGCAAATTAAATGACTTTCTCTTTCCTGCGTTTATTATACTTCATAATACCAGGTGGGCTACCAATTTGTTAATCCACAGGGCAATAAAGCAGACTTTGAAGAATAGGACACTCCTTCAGCATTCAGGCCCCTTCAAAAGATAGCATTCTTTCTGTTGTTCAATACAGGTCACTCTCAATGGTTGTAATCTCTCATACAATTGCAGCTGAATGGGCAGAAGTTTCAGCCCAAAGATTTCTTTCTGTGCCATGTCCCTTTGCTCACACCAGTCTGTTTTTGTGCAGTGCACCCCTCATAAGTTCTCAGGACATGGGCATAACAGCAAACCTCTCACACAAACTGCTTCTAGCCCAGTCCAGGCAAAGCTCTTTCTCACCCTCATAAGCCAAACTTCACAGTCCATAGTTCTTACTGCATTCAGGTCTTTCAACTCTGACCATAGTAGTCCATCAAACTGTACTTACAACACTGCAAAGTGTCTCTTAGGCCACGGTTTCTAATCCTTCCACATTCCTCCTGTAAATGAGTCCCCAAAGGCCAAAAGCCAAACAGTCAGGTTTGTAGCAGCAGCGAACCCACTTCACTGTACCAATTTTACTATTGCAGTCAACTTTACATTGCTGGTAGAAATCACCCACCCAAGAGCAGCTTGTGGGAGGAAAGGGTTTATTTTGGTTGATAGGCTCGAGGGGAAGCTCCATGATGGCAGGGGAAAACGATGGTATGGCAGAGGGTAGACATCATCTCCTGGCTAACATCAGATGGACAACAGTAATAGGAGAATGCCAAATGCTGGCAAGAGGAAGCTGGCTATAATACCCATAAGCCTGCCTCTAACAATACACTGCCTCCAGGAGGCTTTAATTCTTAAATTGTTATCAGCTGGGGACCTAGTATTCAGAATACTTAAGCTTATGGGGGACACCTGAATCAAAACACCACAATGAGTAAAGTGTTTGCAAGCATGAGGACTGGAGTTTGATTTGCCAACACCAATGTAAAAGCATGAGATTGCATTTTATAGTTCATCATAATCCAAGTGTGATTGGCCATACATAGCTCACTTTTCCCATAGGCCATGTTGTCTGAGACATTGTTTACACTGTGACACTAGTCAGGTAATAAGATTGGAGCTAGAATTTTACCCAAGGTCAGGCACTCATGCTTTAGGCTTTGTTAATCTTAATTTTACACTGAGCAAAATCCCTGCCTTTATGTACAGTAAGTGTACTTACGCAAACAGTATTTGTGCCCAAAGTCCATTGAAAGAGTTGTGCAAATTGAGAACTGCCTTCAGACATGACACTCATAGGGCACGACCCTTGATTGGGCTTGATTGAATACTGGATTGAAGGAAGGAAAATAGCTATAAACAAGTTATAGGGACAGGGAACCCAAATAGGCACGAGTATGGTACCTTTTCTGTGGAAGTGGGAATGGGATTTAGTGGGATTTGGAACTTTTTGAAAGTTAAACATATTGGAGCTGGCAAGATAAAATGATTGATTGATGATAAAGGGCTTTTGCTCTGTTGGTCCTCTGGAAACTCAGAATGAAGTTTTAATTAATTTAGAGATAGTATCTCACTTTGTAGCCCAGTCTGGTCTCTAATTCATGGAAATCTTGCCTAAGCCTTTTTTTTTTTTTCTTTTTTGAGGTAGGGTCTCACTCTTAACCCAGGCTGACCTGGAATTCACGATGTAGTCTCAGGATGTCCTCAAACTCACAACGATTCTCCTACCTCTGCCTGCTGAGTGCTGGGATTAAAGGTGTGCACCACCATACCCTCCCGGCATACCTAGCCTGCGTGTTGGCACATGAGCATGAACCACCATATCCTGCTTGAAAGTCAAAAAGAAAGGGTTCTTCAAACAAGGATTACTTGAGCCATTTTTTTTTTAATAATTCAAATTAAGAATTTAGTGTAGTCTCATTTAATTGTAAACTGGAGAACGTGCTTTGCTTGTCCACAAGGCTTTTTTGTTTTTTTCTGACTAAACTGGTTGTATGTGAAGCCAGTAGCCACTGCCTGTAACCCTAGCACTGAACAGTGGGAGATGGGTGGGCTCCAGGACAAGCTGTCTAGCTGAATCTGTGAGCTCTAGCTTCAGTGAGCAGCCCTGTCTCAGAGAAAGCACTGAGGAGTGGGAGATGGGTCGATCCCCAGAACAAGCTGTCTAGCTAGACTAGCAGAATCTGTGAGCTCTAGCTTCAGTGAGTAACCCTGTCTCAGAGAATAAGGTGGAGAGTAACTAAGGAAGACACTGGCTCTTATCCTCTGGCTTCTATACAGTCATGGGTGCATGTGCTCCCACACACAGACACATGTACACACATGCACATCCCTCCACACACAAAACCAAAAAGATTCATTGAGAAAAAAATGAGATCTTCCTGTCAATGTTAGCAAACCTTGTCTGTAGCACATGAGAACTGCTGGTCTGCCTGTGTGAGGTGAGGAGGGGGAAAGAAAATTGAGAAAGGAAAGTCATGTGATTGGAATTTCTTCCTCATTCAAAGAAAATGTCTTAGGCAGTAGAGCTGTTGGCTGACTTCATGTTCACCTTTCTTTCCTAGGATTGTAGCCAGGGTACTAGAGGCCAACCAGCTGCCTGGTGCGATTTGTTCCTTGACATGTGGTGGAGCAGATATTGGGTAGGTGACTAGATGGGGTGCACCTTTCTGTGGAAGGACCCCAGGTTGATTGACTGGACTCCCATAACACAGTAACAATAATAAAACTGAGTGCAGTTAAGGAGGTGAGGCTAGTCTTTTGGAATCATGACTACAGACTTGGTTGAGGTCTTACTTTATTAATAACTCATAACCTTTCCTGGAGGGTAAGTAATACCTATCTTTTTAGACACTGAACTTTTTTTTTTTTTTCTTTTTGAGGTAGCGTTTCACTCTAGTCCAGATTGTCCTGGAATTCACCATGTAGTCTCAGGGTGACCTCGAACTCATGGTGATCCTCCTACCTCTGCTTCCCAAGTGCTGGGATTAAAGGCATGCGCCACCACTCGGCTTAAAAAAAACCTTTTTATTGACAACCTTCATACATATAGACAGTATACCATGATCATAATCCCCTCTCACCACCACCTTTTCCCCCCTCCCAAATTCCCCCTTCATTGACTCCCTTCCAACTTATATCTCTCCTATTCTGATGTCATTTTTTTTTTGTTTTGTTTTTTGTTTGTTTTCTGAGGTAGGGTCTCACGGTAGCTCAGGCTGACCTGGAATTCACTATGTAGTCTCAGGGTGGCCTTGAACTCTCGGTGATCCTCCTACCTCTGCCTCCCAAGTGCTGGGATTAAAGATCTACGCCACCATGCCTAGCTGATGTCATCATTTTTTCCCCTCCTATTATGTGGATTTTGTATGGGTAGTATCAGCTACTGTAAGGTCATAAATATCAACACCACTTTATGTCTATACACTCTTCTCCTTCCTTTAGCTCTTAACATTATTTCTGCCTCTTCCACAATTGTTCATGAGCCTTGGAGGATATGATAGAGATGTCTCCTTTCATGCTGAACACTCTACTGTCACTTCTCAGTACTATGGTGACTTTTGAGTCAACCCAGTGGTTACTGCCATCTGAAAAGAGGAGCTTCTCGGGCTGGAGAGATGGCTTAGCGGTTAAGCGCTTGCCTGTGAAGCCTAAGGACCCTGGTTTGAGGCTCAATTCCCCAGGACCCACGTTAGCCAGGTGCACAAGGGGGTGCACGTGTCTGGAGTTCCTTTGCAGTGGCTGGAAGCCCTGGCGCGCCCATTCTCTCTCTCTCAAATAAATAAATAAAAGTGAACAAAAAATTAAAAAAAAAGAGGAGCTTCTCTAACCAAAAGTGAGAGTAGCATTAATATAAGGGCATAAACATAAAAACTGCTTAGAAGGCTGGGTATGGTGGTACACGCCTTTCATCCCAGCATTTGGCATGCCAGAGGTAGGAGGACCACTGTGAGTTCAAGGCCACCCTGAGACTGCATAGTGAATTCCAGGTCAGCTTGAGCTAGAGTGAGACCCTACCTGAAAGAAACGAAGAAATGGCTGGAGGGATGGCTCAGCAGTTAAGGCATTATCCTGCAAAGCCAAAGGACCCAGGTTCAATTCCCCAGGACCCACATAAGCCAGATGCGCAAGATGACGCATGCGTCTCAAGTTCGTTTGCAGTGGCTAGAGGCCCTGGTGTGCCCATTCTCGCTCTTTCTTCCTCTCTGTCTCTAATAAATGGATAAAAATAAATAAAAATTTTAAAAAGTGCTTAGAGGCCAGTTTGGTGGGCACAATATAGGAATCCAGCCAGAAAACAGTAATAATTTCTCCCTAAGGCTTATGACCTCCCATGCCATAGGATTTTGATTAGGTTTGCAGTACCAGGTATGAATTCCCTCCCATGAAGCTGGCCTCAAATTCAGAGAGCAGTTGGTTTCCCCCATAACAGACATGCCACCATTGCACCAGTTGGTACATTTGCCCTGACTGGCCAGCCTTAAAGCTTACAGGGCCCACTGCTGGTTGAGACCTTTGATGACCTTTCTCCCCCAATGGGCTACATAGCTCTTTCCAGCTTTCTGACAGCTAGTCAACAGGGAGGAAGCTTCAAGCTCAGCAGTAGCTTGTTTCTCAGTGACCTGCAGCCCAAGCATGTGGAGCCTTCAACAGTAGGGTCTTACCATCTAGTTATGGTGGGCAACCAAGAGCCTTGGCAATGGCCTGAAACATTTTGAGGCATCAGTTGATGGTGCGTGGCATTGAACCTGGGGCCTTATGAAGGTTTGGCAGGTGCTCTCCACTGAGCTGTGCTCCAGCTCCTCTTGTGGTCTTCATTGCTGGGACAAAACATCTGACCAGGGGCTGGAGAGATGGCTTAGTGGTTAAGGCACTTGCCTGCAAAGCCAAAGGACCCAGGTTCAACTCCTTAGGGCCCATGTAAGCCAGATGCACAAGGGGTGCACGCATCTGGAGTTCATTTGCAGCAGATGGAGGCCCTGGCATGCCCATTCTCTCTTTCTCTCTCTCTCTCTCTCTCTCTCTCTCTCCACCTGCCTATTTCTGTATCTCTCTCTCTCTCTACCTGCCTATTTCTGTATCTCTCTCTCTCTCTCAAGTAAATAAATAAAAGTAAAATAACATATTTTTGGGTTAGAGAAATGGCTTAGTGGTTAAGGCGCTTGCCTGCAAAGCCAAAGGACCCAGGTTTGATTCCCCAGGACCCACGTTAGCCACATCCACAAGGGGATGCATGTGTCTGGAGTTTGTTTGCAGTGGCTGGAGGCCCTGGCGTGCACATTCTCTCTCTCTCCCTCCCCCTCTCTCCTTCCCCCTCTCTCCCTCCGTCCCTCCCTCCCTCCTTCCCTCGAGCTGTCAAATAAGTAAATAAAAATAAAATATTTAAAAAATAACATATTTTTAAAAAAAGACACCAAGAGATGTCCTAGAAGAGATGACCTAGAGGCCCTTGTGTGCCCACTCTCTCCCCCTCTCTCTCTAATAAATAAATAAAAATTAAAAAAAAAATCTGACGAGAAGCAGCTTATGAGAGGAAAGGGTTTATTTCAGACTCACACTTTCGAGGGGAAGCTCCATTGGAGCATTGAAAGTTAGCTCACTTTATCACACATCTGCACAGAAGGAGAGAGAGAACAGTAAGCCCAAGCTGGGTCTAGCCACACAGTAGGCTAAACCCAAGGTCTGTCCCCAGTGACATACCTCACCTGCTGGAGTCGAGATAGAAAGCTTACACAGAAACATTGGAGGCTATGGGGGAAATGTGCATTCAGACCACCACAAGTAGCTTTTAGAAGATGTAGTATTGTGCCACCATCAGTATCTTATTTCATGATGTTTAGATTGTCCCAGAAGGAAACCCCATGCCTGTCAGCAAACAGTTCCCATTGTCCTCTACCCCAGTCTCTGACAACCACTTCTATCTTTTCTGTGTCTATGAGTTTGTATTTTTGGGATATTTTGTATAAATGGAGTCATAGCATGAAGCCTTTTATGACTGGTTTATTTACCTAAGATAACGTTATAGCCTCTTTAAGCTGGACCTGGCTCCACTGCTCTGACCCATGATGGAGTGGGGCTGTTTTACCAGCTTGCACTTTGACCAGGGGAACTTTCCTAGGAATCAGGTCTCATCACCATAGTAGTATGGCCAAGATGGTAATGTCCTTCCTACTTTTCACCTTTGCCACTCTACTTACTGAGCGATCTTAAAAAGGTACAATAAGTCTCTTCTTTGTATAGATGAGACTATATTAGAAAACCTTCCCTCTCTCCACTGTACACAGAAAGGTAAATCGTGTCTAACCATCACTACAACATGAATACAGTAGCCAGGAGTGGTGGCTCACCCTTTAATCCCAACACTTGGGAGGCTGGTGTAGAAGCTCACCATGAGTTTGAGGCCACTCTGGGGCTGCAGTGAATTCCGTGTTAGTCTGGGCTGGAATCTGGGGCTGCAGTGAATTCCGTGTTAGTCTAGGCTAGAATCTGGGGCTGCAGTGAATTCCATGTTAGTCTAGGCTAGAATCTGGGGCTGCAGTGAATTCCGTGTTAGTCTAGGCTAGAATCTGGGGCTGCAGTGAATTCCGTGTTAGTCTAGGCTGGAATCTGGGGCTGCAGTGAATTCCGTGTTAGTCTAGGCTAGAATCTGGGGCTGCAGTGAATTCCGTGTTAGTCTAGGCTGGAATCTGGGGCTGCAGTGAATTCCGTGTTAGTCTAGGCTAGACTGAGACTGTCTCAAAACAAGAAAAAGAAAGAAAGGCAAGTAAGAACAATATAATCTTTGGTCAACCGCATTCGTGCACTTTGTATGTCCAGTGTTCACATTCCTGAGTTGAGCACAGGAACTCTAGCCACGTAAGGGAGCCTGCCTCTCCAGACTTGCATACTCTTGCTGGGACTGAACTATATGGAAGAGGTTTAAACCAATAGTGACTCCTTAGAAGCAACTAGAAGTCCTAGCACAGCCTTTTTAAGTAATATTTTATTTATTTATTTGCAAGCAGAGGGTGAGGGAGGGAGGGAGGGTGAGAGAGAGACAGACAGATAGACAGACAGACAGAATGGGCACACCAGGGCCTCCAGCTGCTGCCAATGAACTCCAGATGCATGTACCACTTGGTACATCTGGCTTTATGTGGGTGCTGGTTAAGTGCCTTAACTGCTAAGCCAATCTCCCTTTTTAAAAAAAAATTTTTTTTTCCTCAGAAGTTTTAATTGAGAAGGAAATGGGTTAAGGGAAGGGAATAGCACTGGTTTTGGGAAGTTCAGGCTGCCTGCTGACCGAACAGAACAGCATTATTGGGCTCATGGACAGATCTGGTGTGTTAATCATGCAGATGAATTTTAGAGGTATCTTTTTGGCTTAAGGGATTCTCCCATGCAGTTTGTTCCTGAAGACATCCTGGAATTATCATGTAAGCATAGCCTGCTTTTTTTTTTTTTTTTTTTTTTTCCCTGAGGTAGGGTCTCTAGCCCAGGCTGACCTGGGATTCACTATGTAGTCTCAGGTTGGTCTTGAACTCACATCGATCCTCCTACTTCTGCCTTCTGAGTGCTAGGATTAAAGGCATGCACCACCATGCCCAGCAAGCATAGCCTTTTTAAGTCAGCCTTGCTGGGCTGGAGAGATGGCTTAGTGGTTAAGGCATTTGCCTGTAAAGCCAAAGGACCTGGGTTTGATTTCCCAGAACCCACATAGGCCAGATGCACAAGGAGGCGTATGTGTCTGTAGTTTGATTTGCAGTGGCTAGAGGCCCTGGCATGCCCATTCTCTCTCTCTCTCTCTCTCTCTCTCTCTCTCCCTCCCTCTCCCTCTCAGTCTCTTCCTCTGTCTCTCAAGTAAATAAATAAAATATAGTAAGTCTGTCTTGCTGAGGTTTCTGTAGGATTTGTCCTTGCAGCTGTCTGTTGTGTGATTTTTATTTCTTTCAACAGGGTCTGCCAGTGTAGCCCAGACTGGCCTTGAGCCCAGTTCTTCTGCTTCCTTCTCCTGAATGCTGTGAATATGTTGAATTCCTCTCACTCCCTCTCCCACACCTTAGTATTGGGAATACTAGGGAATTGGACCTAGGGACTCACACATGCTAGGCAAGTGCTTTACCGCTGAGCTAGGTACCAGACCTATTTTCATTTTAATTTTTTAAATTTTATTTCATTTTTTTTGGCGTGTGTTTGTGTGTGTGAGCGTGGGCAGGCTTTTGCTCATGTGTGGAGGCTCAAGGACATCTTCAGGTGTGAGTCCTCACCTTCCACATGTTTAAAGCAAGGTCTCTCATTGGTTACTGGGCTGTGTCTGCTAGGCTGGCTGGCCTTCAAGCTTCTAGATGGGTCTCCTGTTTCTACCTCTCCTCACTGCAGGTACACAGGGATTACAGACACTTGGGCCGCAACATCTGGCTTTACATGGCTTTACCAAAGTCAGGTACTCATGCTTGCATGGCAAGTGCTTTATCCATTGAACTGTCTCCCCAGTACCTATTTTTATTTTATTTTGTATTTATTTTTCTTTTGAGGCAGGATCTCCTCCTAGCCCAGGCTAACCTGGAACTCACTTTGCAGCCCCAGGTTGGCCTTGAACTCACAGCAATCCTCCTGCCTCAGCTTCCCAAGTCCTGGGATTAAAGGTGTGTGCCATAATGCCCAGCCCAGCATTTCACTAACTTGCCCAGGCTGGCCTTGAACTTGAAGTCTTCCTTCTTCACCTTTCCAAATAACTGTGATTATAGGTCTATGTCACCAGGCCTAGCTGTTTTAAGTGCTTTTTGTAAAAAAAGAGTTTTTTTAAAAAATTGTTTATTTTGTGTGTGTGTGTGTACACACCACAGTCTACTGTGGCTTCAGATGCCACTGTTTTCATCTGGCTTTATATGGTGCTGGGGATTCAAACCCAAGCCAGCAAGCTTTGCAAGCAAGTGGACTGCTGATCCATCTCCCCTAGTCTGCTTTTGATTCTCAAAGGAAGCATATTGTGGATTATGGGTGAGTGATCAGCTAAGGACTGTGTTGTCCAGTTACTCTCTTCATACAAGAAAAACTTTCTTCCTGAACTAACAGCTTTTTCTAGATGTTACTGACAGTTCACAAAAAAAGTGTTAGCCCATTTTTCCATATGGCTCTACTTATGAAAAGGTTATTTTATTTTCATGAGGACCTTACCTCATGCCTTTGGGACAGAATTCCTTATAGTCTCGACTGACTGTCTTGCCAAGAGCCCATGTCAGTGCTTCTAGCTGGTGCTGTTGGATGCTGTCTTCTCTGGTTTTGCTGCTTGGTTGACTGAGTCTGTTCCTTGCAGCACAGCAATGGCCAGAGATGAGCGTGTGAACTTGCTGTCCTTCACTGGGAGCACTCAGGTGGGCAAACAGGTGGCCCTGATGGTGCAGGAGAGGTTTGGTAAGTATTGGCTTTATAATGAGAGTTTGAGTCTCTCAGAAATATGGGTCTGGGGGCTGGAGAGATGGCTCAGTGGTTAAAGGCTCGAAAGCCTGACAGCCTGGGTTCAAGTCCCCAGTAGAGTCAGATGCACAAAGTGGCACATGCATCTGGAGTTCAGTGGCAGGAGGCTCTGGTGTGCCCATGATTGATCGATCTCTCCCTGTCTCTTAAATAAATAATAAAAAATTCTTTTTAAAAATGTGGATGTGGGATGGAGAGATGGCTTAGCAGTTAGGGCGCTTGTCTGCAAAGCCTAAGGACCCAGGTTTGATTCCCCAGTACCCATGTAAGCCAAATGCACAAGGTGGCACATGCATCTGGAGTTTGTTTGCAGTGACGAGAGTTGTGGGCGTGCCCATTCTCTCTCTCTCTCCCCCTCTGTCTCTGCCTCTTTCTCTCTCTCAGATAAATAAAATATTTCTTAAAAATGTGAATGTGATAGCTAAGATTTTCCCCTCCTTCTTTCGTTCTTTTTTTTTCTTTTTTCCCTTTTTAAATTTTTTTCTCAAGGTAGGGTCTCACTCTAGCCCAGGCTGACCTGGAATTCACTATGTAGGTTCAGGGTGACCTTGAACTCACAGAGATCCTCCTACCTCTGCCTCCTGAGTGCTGGGATTAAAGGTGTGCACCACCACACCCAGAGCCCTCCTTATTTCTTTCCATGGAGATATAGGCCATGTTTAGTTAAATACCCATATAAAAGGATATAATAGTTAACTGTTAGTCATATATAGGAAGCACAATTTTATATAGAAAAAATATTATTTTCTCTCTAGTAGTTAATAGTATAATCACATAAAAATATTTTCCAAATTTTACCTGACCTATTAGGCAACTTAAAAAAAAAGTCATCTAGCATGTGTATGGAATTTTTAAAAATATATTTTATTTATTTATTTATTTGAGAGAGAGAGAGAGAAAGAGGCAGAGAGAGAGAGAATGAGCACACCAGGGCCTCCAGCCACTGCATATGAACTCCAGATGCATGTGGCCCCTTGTGTATCTGGCTTACATGGGTCCTGGAGAATTGAACCAGGATTCTTTGGCTTCGCAGGCTAACGCCTTAACTGCTAAGCCATCTCTCTAGGCCCCTGAAGTTCTTATCTATATTCAACTTTTATGTTTTTGGCTATTAGGCTGAATTTAGATAGTAAATCCCAGTGTATGGTGAGTCTTGATTTGTTAATCTGCTAGCTGCTTTCCTATACAGGCATTAATTTTAAGTAGAAAGTTTATAAAAACTGTTTGAGCAAATAATAGGTCAATAAGGTTGCAAGATACAAGATTAAAAAAAAATCAGTTGACATTTCTGTATGGTAACAAAAAATGATGAAATTAAAAAAATCCATTTATGGAAGCATCAAAAAGAATGGAATGTTTATAGATGAATTTAACACAAGAAGTATCTTTTGACAAAGTACCTTAAAGTAGTTTTGAAAGAAATTAAGATGTAAGTAAGTGAAAAGGCGTCAACATTTTCACCGTGTGAGACTAATTGATGTCGTAAAGATGCTGATTCTTCCCAGGTGAGCTATGAGTGCAGTGCAGTTACTGTCAGAACCCCAGCTGCCTGGAGATGACGTGTGTGTGTTTTTTAACAAAATATATCAACTATCGTATTTTATAACCTTTACAGCATATTTTAAAGAATAAACGAGCTTTAAAATTTTCAATTATTTCTCTTTTAGTTGCTCATTAAAGATATAGATAGTATTTATTTACTAGCTTATGAAACTAAATCATAATTTCTTTAATGTATATTTTTGAAAAATTAGGATAATTTTATATCAATAGGTTAGTGGGCTAAATGAAATTTAGTTTAAGTCATCTTCAGAGCTGAAGTTGGGCTTGAGAGATGACTCAGTAGTTGAAGGTACTTGCTTCCAAAGCCTTTCTGCAGGGTTCAGTTCCCCAGTACCCCCATAAAACCAGATAGATACACATACTGGTGCATGCATCTGGAGTTCTTTAGTAGTAGCAAGGGGCTCTGGTGCATCCATTCATTCTCTCTTACCTCACAAATAATAGAAATATTTAAAAAAATAAAGTTAGGGCTGGAGGGATGGCTTAGCTTGCAGTTTTGAGGGGAAGTCTCTTCATCTCTTCATGGTGGGGAGGTGTGGCAGGAGCAGATAGAAAGACATCAGTTACAGGGACCGGGCTCAGCATCATTTGTGTCATTATTTCCACTAGCAGATTTCAGCTTCTTCCCTTTCCTCCTCTGGCAAAGCAGTAGCTTGTTGTTCTTGCTTAAGTCATATCATTATAATTGCAACTTTAGTTTTTCGTGCTAGGGTCTCACGCTAGCCCAGGCCTACCTGGATCTCACATTGTAGGCCCAGGCTGACCTTGAACTCACATTGATCCTCCTGCTTCTGCCTCCCAAGTTCTGGGATTAAAGGTGTGCTCCACCATGCCCATCAAATTGCAACTTTTTTTTTGTATATATGATTTTTTTAAAAATTTTTTTGTTTTTTTATTATTTATTCATTTGAGAGTGACAGACAGAGAAAGAGGGAGAGAGAGAGAGAGAGGGAGAGAACGGGCACGCCAGGTCTTCCAGCCACTGCATACGAACTCCAGACGCGTGCACCCCCTTGTGCATCTGGCTAACGTGGGTGCTGGGGAATCGAGCCTCGAACCAGGGTCCTTAGGCTTCACAGGCAAGCGCTTAACCGCTAAGCCATCTCTCCAGCCCTGATTTTTTTTTTTTTATTAATTAGTTTTGTATTCAGCAAATACAGTCAGTTTGGTACCATTATTAGGCTCATCTGTGACCTGTCCCCTCCCCTTAGCCCCTCCTTGTTGAGGTATATGGGTCATGCATTGTGGAGTTAGCCCACAGTTATGGGTAAGATAAATGTCTCTGCATATCACGACCCAACATGTAGCTCTGACATTCTTTCCACCCCCTCTTCTGCAAAATTTCCCTGAGCCATGTTGGGTTCATTTTTGGTCTGCTTCAGTGATGAGGTGTTGGGGGCCTCTGAGGTTCTGGCTCTCTGATTCGGTAGGAGTTGATTTTTCTCTGTGTTGATCTCCTTCCCCCTTCTGCTGGTATCCGGTTCATCAGGAAAACAGCACCCTTGCTTGTTTCGCCAATTTTTCTTAGTTTTAGCCGGGGCCCTTTGGAGGTATGATGCGGTGGCTTTCTCCTTAGGATCTACATCTATCTGAAAAAGAGAAGCAGATTCTTCAACAGAGAGTACGTTAGCACCAGGACAAATGAGATAACCCTTACTTTTTTTTTTTTATAGAGAATTTAATAGTTGTAGGCCCTCTTGTAGCCCATGATTGATGGTAGCTTGATAATGGAGAGTGGGCTTATGTTTGGATATGGTTCTGACTTGTTTCCCAGCTCCAGCTATGGGTCCCGTACCACTGAGGGGATCAGTTAGCCAAATTAAGAGCAGTTGGTTCCCCACCATGGCTGTGTGCCACTATTGCACTTGTGTGGGCATCACAACAAGTTATTTGCTGCTAAGTAGGTTAGACCATGAGTTGCTTGGACAGATTTTGGTCATTTTCCCCCAGTCGCCCATGTAGCACCTTCTGGCACTAGACCCACTGACTGTCTGGGGACTGACTCTCTTCCAACTTCCAGCCATGTCATTCCATTTTACGTGTCAACCACATAAGGTGTCTTCAGCAGTAGGGTCTTACCACTAATCTTTGGTGGGTCATCAAGTACTCTGACAGAAATCTGTCTGTCTTTTAGGAAACCTTGTAGGTCTCTCTGATCAAAAGCTCATTGTGGATGATAGCCACATGCTGGTACTGGGAGTTACAGGTCAGTGCCCACTAACAAAAGGAGGAAAAAGATAACTAATATACAAGAGTTAGAGAGAAGAGAGAAGAGAGAGAGAGTCGGAGAGGGAGAGAGGGAAGATGTAGAAGATTAATGTTTGTCTTCATCATACCCTCTCCAGTATCTTGTGGTTCAGGTGTTCCCTGTAAGGGCCAGGTGAAGGTTCAGCCATTTGGTCTGCCTTTTAGGAAGTAGAATTTTATGGTACCATTACGGTTTGGGTCTAGATTTGTGTTTGGCTATCCTCAGTTTATGGGTGCTTTTGTTTAGGAGGACATTGGAGGTTAAGAGTGTAGCTAGAGAGCAGCTGAGTGAGGGGTGAAGAGGAACAAGAAGTGCCGGTCCTACTTTTCTGCCAGATTTCACTAGCAGGCAGGCAGGAGAAATCACTAATGTTCTGTTAGAGTAGAATCTTTTGTTTCTTTCCTTTTTTTCTTAAGGTCTAGCATAGTGCCGTGATGTAGCCAGTAAGCTGTGATCCAGTCAGCCCTTTCTGCAGAAGCTAGAGCAGATGTAGGAGGCAGAAGCTTCTGATAATAAGAGCCACATCCCCTCATGATTAATATCCACTGAGTGTTTAACTGTTAAAGAAAACATGGCTAAAAGAGCAGCAGGAAATTCCTATCTATAAATCTGAGACAAATCTCAAATGTTTATTCTGAGGACAAGATAAGACTGGTATTGAGAGTGCTGTATAACTTTTCTGGAAAATGAGTGTATTGGCATTGTATGTCAGGATTCTGGATAGTCATATACTTGGGCCCTGACCTAAGCAGATAATCGAAAAACTGGCAACTACCAACTACTATTTTATTTTCTATATGTATTTTTATTCATTCATTTACATACACAGAGAGATAGAAGAGAATGGGCGTGTCACGGCCTCTAGCCACTGCAAACAAACTCCAGATGCATATGCCACTGTGTGCATCTTGCTCTACGTGGGTGCTAGGGAATTGACCCTGGTTGCAAGGCTTTGCAGGCAAGTGCCTTAATCAGTGAGCCATCTCTCTGGCCCCCAACAAATTGAATATTGAATTGAGTATTGAACAAACAAATAAGTAGAATCTGGTATGCCATCATGATAGAGTAGCTGGAATGATTTTACTTTATCCAGTGCTAGATGTCAAACCCAGGGCCTTGAGCTATAACCACACCTCTGACCTTTCTTATCTTGTATAGCTGTTACCTTCTCACTGCTGGGACAAAACGCCTGAACAGAAGCAGCTAATGGAAAGGATGGGTTTATACCAACTTACAGTCCTTTTTTTCTTTTTCTTTAAAAGTATTCATTTATTTGGGGGAGGGGGACAGATAGAGAATGGGTCCACCAGGGCCTCTAGTCATGGCAAACTGTAGATACATGTGCCACCTTGTGCATCTGTCTTACGTGGGCACTGGGGATTCAAACCTGGGTTCTTAGGCTTGGCAGGCAAGTACCTTAACTACTAAGCCATCACTCCAGCCCTGACTTAGTTTTTTTTTTTTTTAATTTTTTTATTGACAACTTCCATAATTGTAAACAATATCCCATGGTAATTCCCTCCCTGCCCCCACGTTCCCCCTTTGAAACTCTACTCTATATCATATCCCCTCCCCCTCTCAATCCTTAGTTTAAAAATTTTTTTCATTTATTTGAGAGCAGTAGGCAGAGAGAGAGAGAATGAGAATGGGCGCGCCAGGGCCTCCAGCCACTGCAAATGAATTCCAGATGCATTTGCCACCTTATGCATCTGGCTTACGTGGGTCCTGGGGAATCAAGCCTTGAACCAGAGTCCTTAGGCTTCACAGGCAAGCACTTAACTGCTAAGCCATCTCTCCAGCCTGTGACTTAGTTTTTTTTTTTTTTTATTTTTTTAATTTTTGTTTTTCAAGGTAGGGTCTCATTGTGGCCCAGGCTGACCTGGAATTCGCTATGTAGTCTCAGGCTGTCCTTGAACTCAGAGAGATCCTCCTACCTCTGCCTCCCAAGTGCTGGGACTAAAGGCATGCACCACCATGCCTGGCTATATTTTTTTCCTTTGTCATATTCTCTCTAGAAATGTACATATATGTACATATACACATTTACCAGTACAAATCTACATCCACAGTGTGCCCATATAATTGGGTTGTTTGTGGGGTAAGTTGAAGATATGTCTATTTTTAGCGTGTTTCCTGAGAATACATTCTGTCATATAATCATGGTGCGTGTATCCATATCCAGTTCAGGACTTTACATCAATGTGTAATAGTTAAGCTGCTTTATTAATTAGAAAATAAATTTAAAAGTATTAACTGGCGGTATAGATCAGTGGTAGAACATTTGCCTAGCATGTTCAAGGCTATATATTTGATCCCTAATATTGCCAAAAAAAGAGAAAAAAGAAAACCCAGAACAAAAAGATAACTTGGATGGCTATAGTGTGAGGCCCTGTTGCAATGTGCAGTAAATACTGAAATAGGAATTAACTTGTATTTGTGATTTTCTTTTGAAGGAAGAAGTTTGTTAGAGCTTGGAGGAAACAATGCCATTGTTGGTAAGGTTGCCCCTTTTTGTTTTCTGTATCATATGTCCTCAGTCATCTTGAACACAGAAAATTTGTTTAAAAATACCTCTTTCTATGAGAGACCCAGCTCCCATGTTTAGCAATTTAACTTACAAGATAGGACACAAGCTTGGGTTAAGGGTAGAGAGAACTAAGAAAAAAGGATTCATGTTGACAAAATGCTATTAGGGCTTAGAACCTGTGTAGAGACTTCTGTTGAATGTATTGTAGCATTTCTTCATGTTTTTTTCCCCTCTTGTTTTCTTAAAACTGGCTACATGTTTCTTTAGAATAACTAAGTGACTCAGATGATTTGCTGATTCTTTTAGGTTTAAGAAACATTGATTTATTTGTAAAATATTTTATTTTTATTTATTTATTTGAGAGAGAGAGAGAGAGAGAGAGAGAGAGAGGGGCAGAGAGAGGGAGAATGGGCGTGCCAGGGCCTCCAGCCACTGCAAATGAATTCCAGATGCATGTGCCACCTTATGCATCTGGCTTATGTGGGTCCTGGGGAATTGAACAGAGGTCCTTTGGCTTTGCAGGCAAGTGCCTTAACTGCTAAGCCATCCCTCCAGCTCATTGATTTTTTTAAGTGTTTTTTAAAAATTTTTTTATTGACAAATTCCATAATTATAAACAATATCACATGATAATTCCCTCCCTCCCCCACTTTCCCCTTTGAAACTCCACTCTCCATCATATCCTCTCCCCCTCTCAATCAGTCTCTCTTTTATTTTGATGTCATGATCTTTTCTTCCTAGTATGATAGTCTTGTGTAGGTAGTGTCAGGCACTATGAGGTCATGGATAGACCATTTTGTGTTTGGAGGAGCACGTTGTAAGGAGTCCTACCCTTCATTTGCCTCTTACATTCTTTCCACCACCTCTTCCGCAATGGACCCTGAGTCATGGAAGGTGTGATTGAGATATTTCAGTGCTGAGCACTCCTTTGTCACTTCTTCTCAGCACCATAGTGCCTCCTGAGTCATCCCAAGGTCACTGCCATCTGAAAAGAGAAGGTTCTCTAGCCAAAAGTGAGAGTAGCATTAACATATGGTTATGAACATTAAGAGAAGTGCTTACTGGGCAGTTTGGTGAGCATAGTATATATTTTAGCCAGACAGCAGAAGACGTTACACTCTTAGGGTTCATAATTTTTTAAAGTTTTTCGAGGTAGGGTTTCACTCTAGTCCAGGCTGACCTAGAATTCACTATGTAGTCTCAGGGTGGCCTCAAACTCACGGTCATCCTCCTACCTCTGCCTCCTGAGTATTGGGATTAAAGACATGTGCCACCATGCCTGGCTTGCCCATTGATTTTTTATTTTTGGTTTTTTGAGGTAGGTCTCGCTGTAGCCCAAGTTGACCTGAAATTCACTGTAGCCTTGAACTCATAATGATCCTCTTACCTCTGCCTTCCAAGTATTGGGGTTAACGGTGTATGGCACCATGCCTGGCTTAATTGATTTAAATATATATTTTTAAAATATATTTTATTTATTTACTTGAGAGACAGAGAATGGGCACTCCAGGGCCTCCAGCTACTTCAGACAAACTCCAGATGCATGTACCACCTTGTACATCTGCCTTACATGGGTACTGGGGAATTGAGCCTTGGTCCTTAGGTTTTGCAGGCAAGTGCCTTAACAGCTAAGCCATCTCTCCTGCCCTTAATTGGTTTTTTTCAGTGAAGTATTTGGGGCTTTTATGTTAGGAAAGAATACTTCCTTTAGGCATTTTTGAATAATCATTTATCCATAAACTTAAAGATTTCTTTTATTTCTTTTTCAATTGTTTTTTTTTTTTTTTACCCCAAAAGGAAATAGTCTTGGGATATAATAGAAGTATAGCAATTTCTATATTGGCTTCAGGTCTAAATGCCTATCTATGGTAGTACACATCTGAGACTTAGAAAGTACACAGTGGTTCATGCTTGTAATACCAAGAGAGGGAAGTGAGAGGATCAGGAATTCAATTTTTAGTACCTAGTGAGTTTGAGGCCTACTTGGGTTACATGAGTCCCCATCTCGAAAAATTAAAAACGAAACCAAACAAAGTGCGTGGTGAAGGGTTTGTCCCAGATGAATTTATAATCTAGCTAAGGAGAAGCTCCATTAACAAGTATAGTTAGCATTTGGTGAGCATGGGCTATCTGCCAGGTACTATGTTCACCCATGTTATGTGCATTGTTTCATTCAATCCCCATAGGAACTCCAGGAAGAGGCTACTGCTGTTGGCCTTGTCTGAAGGTTGTACTCTGAGACTTAGATTGTGGTGGAATGACAAGCTAGCAAGTGACAGAAGTTGATGGCTGTGCTGTCCATAGGATCTCAAAGCACACTGAGGTTTCTTTAACCTCTTCTCTCTATTAGGATACCAGACATTATTACCTTTTACAGATGAGGAAACTGAGGCTTAAGTTACACAGGGGTTGGGAGTTTAGCTCAGTGATAGAGTGGTTATAAAAGCATTAGGTTTAGTCCCCAGCTTTGGAAGAAAAAAATCATTTGAACTAATTACCACTGCAAAAAGTAGAGACTGGGGCTGGAGAGATGGCTTAGCTGTTAAGGCACATGCCTGCGAAGCCTAAGGACCCAGGTTCAGTTCTCTAGGTCCCACGTAAGCCAGATGCACATGGTGGCACATGCATCTGGAGTTCATTTGCAGTGGCTAAAAGCCCTGGCGCACCCATTCTCACTTTCTCTCTCTCTCCCTCCCTCTCTGACTGGAATAAATAAATAAAAATAAAATCTTAAAAAAAAAAAAAACTAAAAAAGAAAAAGTAGAGACAATGGATAAGAAGTCTGCTTTTTTTGTTATTGTTTTTGTTTTTGTTTTTCGAGGTAGGGTCTCATTCTAGCCCAGGCTGACCTGGAATTCACTGTGTATTCTCAGGTCAGCCTCGAACTCACGGTGATCTTCCTACCTGTGCCTCCTGAGTGCTAGGGTTAAAGGCACATGCCACCACGCCCAGCAAGAAGTCTGTTCTATGCACGAACTACTTCTTAACTCTCATGCTGGTCTGAATACAGTGTTAGGTTGGAGGGTTTCATTGAAAACTTAAGAGAGAATGGTAGATGTAAGTTTCTAGACAGCATGAGAAGGGAGGGATTATAAAAAATATAAGTGGAAGGATTAACCTTGTAAGGATTGTGCTAATTTTTTCCTTCTGAGGACACAAGAGGAAAGATAGATTGGGAATTTTTAAGTGACCTTGCCCTGGTCTCTTGGAAAAGGGGAAGTTGGAAAGGGCCTTGATATCTTCCAGAAGCAGAGAGGCAGGCTGTCTAATGCAGGAGCTATGTAGCAATAGGAAGTGACTGAGGCTCAGCTGGCTCCAGAGCTTGTGGGTTTTTATGGAATGCTGTAGTAGAGAGGTTACATTTTCCTCTTTGTGGACTGAGAGAAGCTGGCATCAAAATAGGCCATGGTGTTGGGGCTGGGCCAGATAAGCTGATGGGAAATGTCCCCTCAGTATGATGCAGAGGAAGCTCAGACCATGTCTGGAATAGAGGTGACAGATGGAGTTCAGTGTACTTGTGTATTTGGGTAAAGGTTGTAGACCTCATCACTTGTCATATGTTCTTGTCCAGAAGAAAAGTGTTCCTTGCCCCTTGACATACGTACATGTGTTTCTGCAGTGTGAGTGTTACTGCTTTGCAGTAGTTTTGCTGTTCTTGTACTTTCCAAGGATGTCATTTTGTACCAGTCAGGAGATGCCTTACTGTCTTCACCACACACTGATGTGTGTGTGTTTATCTTTCTCTAAGCTTTTGAGGATGCAGATCTCAGCTTGGTAATTCCATCAGCTCTCTTTGCTGCTGTGGGGACAGCTGGCCAGAGGTGTACCACTGCGAGGCGACTGGTAAGTATGTCCACATGTGCATGTGAGAATGAAATGCTGTTTGTTTTTTAAGGTAGGGTCTCACTGTAGCCCAGGCTGACCTGAATTCACTATGTAGTCTCACACTGGCCTCAAACTCATGGTGACCCTCCTACTTCTGCCTCCCGAGTGCTGGGATTAAAGGCGTGCGTCACCATGCCTGGCTGAACTGCTTTTTTAATTTTTAAAAAATACCTTATTTATTTATTTATTGAAGGGGGAGGCAGATAGAATGGACAAGCCAGGGCCTCCAGCCACTACAAACGAACCCCAGACAGTTGTGCCACCTTGTGCATCTGGCTTACTGGGGAATTGAACCTGGGTCCTTAGGCTTCGCAGGCAAGTGCCTTAACCACTAAGCCATCTCTCCAGCCCTGAACTGCTTTTTAAACATAACATTCTTATGAATTCTATTGAGTGGGGTCTATTGAAGTTTTGCTAGAGAAATATATTCCATAGACATGGGTAACAAATGTGTGGCCCTCCTATACCTGTGCTACTGGCAGATGCTCCACTGGGGCTCAGCCTTTTCCCAACTCAAACTTGCAGTGATCACAAACAACTAACTGATGGGAGATAGACTGGGAGGTAATGCATGTTTTCAGTCATACTTCTTAGGTGGCATGAACCAATGACATCTAGAGAATAAGACAAGCTGAAATATTTTAAAGCTGTTAGCTAAATGTTAACTTTGATTTTTCATACATTAAATTGTGGCATTAAGTCTCAGATTTGACCTAATGTGACAAGGCTTATTGAGAAGCAAATGACTCTTGTGTGTGTTCTTTTTGATAAATATGTAGTTTGAGCTGGTGGTGGTGCACACCTGTAGTCCCAACACTAGGTACTACTATATATATGTGTGTGTGTGTATAGTATATATATATACTATGTGCTATATTATATATATAATATTTATTATATACAAATATATAGGACAGACTAGTAATAAGTGTGTGTATGGTTAGCTTCAGTGTGTGGGATGTGAGAAGATGACTCTCGTAGTACTGAAAGACTACTAGAAGTAAGTTTTAGCTGGGTGCACAATTTGGCTGCATTTGCTATTTTTTAATTGAGCTTTTCATTTCCAATTAAAAGCTAAATTTGAGTTATAGGACTGGCCTAGGTTTTCATTCTCACTTATAATCACAAGACTGATAATCTGAAGTACTCAGAACAAAGTGACACATGAAGATGTAGTCTTTAGCTTTCATATTATTTCTTCTTGCATTTTTCACAAAATATCTGGGATACAATATTCATAATGTTCATAACTTAGTTTACTTGCACACTAAATTACATTAAACATCTTCAAACTGAGAAACATTCTAGGGTATTACAAATAATCACGTCCTGAGCCAGGTATGGTGCCTCATGCCCATAATCTCAGCACTGGGAGGCTGAGGCAGGAAGATCACAAGTATGAAGCCAGCTTTGTTACATAATAAGACTTTGCCTCAAAAAATAAAAAAATTTAAAAAGCTAAGCATGGTGGTGTAAGCCTTTATCCCCAGCACTTGGGAGGCAGAGATAGGAGAATCACTGTGTTTAGAGGCCAGCCTGAGACTACATAGTGGATTCCAAGTCAGCCTGGGCTAGAGTGAGGCCCTTACTTGAGGGGAGTGTGTGTGTGGGGCGGGGGAGACAGCTTTAATTTCATGGTAGAATGTGAAATGCTGTGAAAGACAGGCATTTCTCTGTTCAGCCCACTTTTGAGTCTGGGAGCAAATGTACACAGCCATGCTTCATATTTAGAACACGATTAGTCATTACCCAGATTGGTATCCATAGCAACAGTCAGCCATGTGGAGAAAACTTTCCAGCACTAATGACCTCTCCATGACTAGTCTGAGAGTGACAGTTTGCTACATGGAGATTCAACCGATAATGAATGATTTAATAGTTTGGCCAGTTCATGCCTGCTATTAGGAACATGGCATGGGCTTGTATCCCACAGCGCACTGTAAGAATGTGAGCATTTCTAGTCTTGTTGAGGCCTTTTAATGCTGTCTGGAGCCTACCTGGCCTGAGACTAAGTGCTTCTGTGACTTAGAGAAGGTTGGCTTCACCCAACTCTTACATGTTTACTGAGACTCGGAGTTGTAGTGTGGGACAGGTGTATGCAAGTCTAATTCAGATGATCAATTCTCTGGAGCAAAGACAAGAATAATGGATTTGTATAGCTTAGCAGGTATGTCCTTAAAAACTTGATAAAGACATGGAACAGATGAATATTTTCATGTAGTTAGTATTTAAATTAGAAGATATATAATTAAAGGTTTTCTTCGCTTCTCCTTTCAGAGACTTCAGTAATTCAGTAGTTATTAATCTGTATTATTGAGGAAATCATTACTTGCTTAAAAACTTGTCCATTTTCTTGTGTTCTTCCCCTGACTTTCTTCACTCAGTTTCTGCATGAGAGCATCCATGATGAAGTTGTAAACAGACTCAAGAAGGCCTATGCACAGATCCGTGTTGGGAACCCCTGGGACTGTGAGTAGCTGCTTTCAAAGATATTCCCTTTGGACAGCTGGTGTGACAAGGGTTTCTGGCCTTCTAGGTTTTGGTGTTGGGGGTGGGGGCTGCCATTTTCTGAGAGGCCTGGGGGTACATGAAGCAGGGTAGCAGGCATTTGACACATCCTCCCAGGTTATGAGCCAGTTGATGTGTGCTGGAGATTCAAGGTACTGTGATGGTTGTTGAGGTGTTTTTTCCTTTTCTCTTTATCTCTGTACCCTCTGGGAAGCCATTTCTATCTTCTCCCAGGGGAAGTGTCAGTCCCCTAATTGACTTTCCTATATCCACTGATGTCTTCCACAGTAATCTGACTGGTTTTTAAAGATAAAGTGGTCAGATAGTCACTGTTTGGAACTCTCCACTGACTTCCCACTGTACTTAGATTAAAGTCAGGATCCCAGTCATTATCATGTGGCACCTGCTTCCTGCCCTTATCTTCGAGCAGACCCATGTCCACTTGCTCCTTGAGTTCTCATTCCTCCAATCTTGCAGTGTTTGAACCATTCCTGGCTTTTTACTAGATGTGTCCACACTGCGTGCAAAAATGCCACCTCCTCACAGAGGCCCTGTGAAATCCTCCTCCTCCAAGGAATACAGTTTGGGCCTGCCACCTGGGTGTGCTCTACTCATGTGCATGTTGTAGATGAGGGGTTTCACTCTACCAAGACAGAGTGGAGTAGTTGTGATGGAGGTCACGTAGTGTTGCAGATCATAACATCTTTAGCATTTGGTCCTTTACAGAAGAAGGCTGCTGACTTTCGCCCTCAACTGAAAGGATGTGGGGGAGGGGGCTTAGCTTATTCATTTGGAAAGCAACCAACATAATAAAATGATGGTATTAAGGACAAAATGAAAAGCATTCCTTTTCTCTTCCCAGCTAACGTTCTGTATGGGCCACTCCATACCAAACAAGCAGTGAGCATGTTTCTTGGAGCTGTGGAAGAAGCAAAGAAAGAAGGAGGCACCGTGGTCTACGGGGGCCAGGTAATGAGAGCTCTGGGCTGTAGTGACAGCTACCTTTTCACTTTTCTTTTCCTTTCTCCCCTTACGCACAGGGAAGGCTCTCAAAAGCACTGGAAAAGAGTTTTTTAAGCAGGATCTTGCTCTAGCCCAGGCTGACCTGGAATTCACTGTGTCATCTTAGGCTGGCCTCCAACTGACAATGATCTTTCTACCCCTGCCTCTTGAGTGCTGGGATTAAAGGTGTGCACCGCCATGCCTGGCCTCATTGGATATCCTTCTCCTCCTGTTCCTATTACAAGTGGGAAAAAGATTGTGAGGAATGATGACCTAAAATGCCTGGAACTTCCTGAGTAGACACACAAACTCAGAGTCATGTTTGAGTTGGGTCTCCAGAGCTTCGTATGTACGATGACATAGCACAAGATTTTGTATTCAGAGCAATTGGAGTGTGGGTTACTGCTTACTTTAAACAAATAAGATGGGGAATCACAAAATAACGTACCATTTTCTTTTCTTTTTTTTTTTTTTTTTGTTTTCTTCTTCTCTCTCTTTCTCTCTCTCCTTTATTTTCCTTCCAGTTTTTCAAGGTAGGGTTTCACTCACCTTAGTCAAGACTGACCTGGAACTCACTATGTAGACTCAGGGTGGCCACGAATCCATGGTGATCCTCCTCCTGCTGGTCTTCAAGTACTGGGATTAATGCCTATGCTACCATGCCAGACCTGTTTTTTTTTTTTTTTTGTGTGTGTGTGTGTGTGTGTGTTTGGATTTTTGAGGTAGGGTTTCACTCTAGTCCAGGCTGACCTGGAATTAACTATGTAGTCTCAGGGTGGCCTTGAATTCATGGTGATTCTCCTACCTCTGCCTCCCAAGTGCTGGGATTAAAGGTGTGTGCCACCATGTCCGTCTTGTTTTTGTTTTTTTGAGGTAGAGCCTTACTCTAGCTCAGGCTAACCTGGAACTTACTGTATAGTCCCAGGCTGGCCTTGAACTCACAGTGGTCCTCCTACCTCTGCCTCCAGAGAGCTGGGATTAAAGGTATGCTCCACCACACCTGGCTTGTTACCTTCTTTTATGCAAAAGGCATACATGTAATTTATTGTCTTTACAATTTAATTTCATTTAACACTATTGGAGCCCTGAATTTTGCAAAGCAATTTGACAGCATATTATTTTTTTCTCTCTAGCCTTGGAGATACTCTCACATACAGGACAGAGCATATATATATTTGTGTGTATATATAAATACATATTTTTATAAATATATATATTTTTGAAAATTTTTTTCTGATTTATTATTTATTTATTTATTAGAGACAGAGAGAGGGAGAGAGAGAGAGAGACAGAGTGAGAATGGGCACGCCAGGGCCTCTAGTCACTGCAAATGAACTCCAGACGCATGCACCACCATGTGCATCTGGCTCATATGGGACCTGGAGAATTGAACCTGGGTCCTTAGGCTTTGCCAAAATCGCCTTAAACCACTAATCCATCTCTCCAGCCCTATAAATATATTTTTAATATTTATTTATTAGAGAGAGAGAATGGGCATGCCAGCGTCTCTAGGCACTGCAAAAAAACTCCAGATGCATGTGCCACTATGTGCATCTGGCTTATATGGGTTCTGGGGAATCAAACCTGGGTCCTTAGGCTCCGCAGGCAAGCACTTAACTGCTAAGCCATCTCTCCAGCCCTATAAATGTATATTAAAAATTTTTTTTTGCCAGGCATGGTGGCGCACATCTTTAATCCCAGCACTCAGTAGGCTAAAGTAGGAGGATCGCTGTGAGTTTGAGGCCTGCTAGAGACTAATTGCAGATCAGCCTGGGCTAGAGCAAGACCCTACTTTGAAAAATAAAAAAAAAAAAAATTTATTCATTTATTTGTCAGCAGAGAATGGGAGGGAGGGAGGGAGGGAGGGAGAGAGAGAGAGAGAGAGAGAGAATGGGTGCACCAGAGCCTCTTGACACTGCAAAGGAGCTCCAGGCATACTCGTCACTGTGCATCTGGCTTTATGTGGATACAGGGTGATTGAATCCAGGCTACTAGGCTTTGTAAGCAAGTACCTTTAATCTCTGAGCCATCTCTGTAACCCCTAGATACATGTTTTTGAGACAAAGTTTCATGTAGCTCAGGCTATCCTAAAGTCACTATATAGTTGACGATGACTGTGAACTTTTTCTGATCCTCCAACCTTCACCTCCCATGGCATGCACTACTGTGTTTGGTTTTGTGCAGTGCTAGGGATAGAACCTAGGGTTTTTTGCAGTCTAGACTAGCACTCTACTTTCTTATTTTTTTTTTTACAAGAGAGGAGAGGAAAGAGAGCATGTGCCACCCTATGCATCTGGCTTATGTAGACACTGGGAAATTGAACCTGGTCCTTAGGCTTCACAGGCAAATACCTTAACCACTAAGCCATCTCTCTAGCCCATGGTTTTCTGAAACAGAATCTCACCCTTGCCCATGCTGATCTAGAACTCACACTATACTCTCAACTGGCCTTGAATTCATACTGGTTCTCCTACCTCAGCCTCCTGAGTATTAGGATTACAGGTGCTTGAATCCTAAATTACTTTTTCTATTTCTTTCTTAAAGAATATTTTATTTATCTATTTGCAAGCAGAGAGAGGAGAGAGACTGAGAGAGACTGGGTGTGCCAAGGCCTCCAGCCACTGCAAAGTGTAGATACATGTGCCACCTTGTGCATCTGGCTTACATGGGTCCTGGGGAATTGAACCTGGGTCCTTCGGTTTTGTAGGCAAATGCCTTAATTGCTAAGCCATCTCTCCAGTCTACTTTTTCTTTGATTAAGTTAGAATGGAAAGGAACCAGAGATAATTATCATTCAAAATAAGATGTCATTTTGCAGAAATGAGTCACCTAAAAATAACCATTTTTCACTCCTTCACAAATGTAGGCAAAGATAATGTCTTCTGAACCCAAGCCTTACAAAAAAGATGTATTTATTCTTCGTATTTTTTTTTTCTACTTAAGGTTATGGATCGTCCTGGAAACTTTGTGGAACCCACCATTGTGACAGGTCTTACCCATGATGCATCTATTGCTCACACAGAGACTTTTGCTCCAATTCTCTATGTCTTCAAATTCAAGGTAAAAATGGGTTCTTTTTTTTATAGTCTATATTGAAATAAATAACTGGGCAAACATGAAAGTGTATTAACTGATTAGCCTTTGAGAAGTTTTTAGGGAGAAATTTGAAGATTTGGGGTAAAATATGAGGTGAACACTAAAACTACAAATTGCATACAGCTAGCTACCAAGGAAACTGAGATGCACCTTAGACTGGTGTTGGAGTTGTTGGAGTGTATGTCCCTTGTCTCCTGTGCTACCTTACTCTGAGCTGTGTGGCCATGGAAGCAGCTTCTCCTTCCACAGGGATTGAGCAGTTCAGCAGCCTGAGTCTGTGTCCCTGTCAGCAGGCCAGTGGGAAGATGTGTTATCATCCACATCAAGGGCCAGGTTGTAGAGGTTTTATTTTTATTTTTTATTATTTTTTTAAAATTTATTTGCAAACAGAGAGAGAGGGAGAGGAGAGAGAGAGAGAGAGAGAGAGAGAGAATGGGTGTGCCAGGGCCTCCAGCCACTGCAAACGAACTCCAGACACATGTGCCCCTTGTGTATCTGGCTTATGTATGTTCTGGGGAATTGAACCTGGGTCCTTTGGCTTCACAGGCAAATACCTTAACTGTTAAGCCATCTCTCCAGCCCTGTAGAGTTTTTAATAATTGAAGATCACTCCTTAGCCTGAGATAGGCCCAGGCCTTGCCCACTGTAGCAGACAGCTTCAGGTTCACTGAGATGAACTTCCAGACCAGGCACAGTTATGGAGGAAGGGATATTTATTGAAGCTTACAGATCCAGGGGAAGTTCCATAATGGCAGAAGAAGCTGGCCTGCTTTCACAGGACCAAGCAGAGAGAGAGAAGTAGAAGCCTAAAGGCCAAAAGCCACAGCACACTTCAGGAACTCCAGCTAGGCACATTTTGCATATCCTTAGATGAAATCTGAACCCCACCACCACACCTCAAGATCACCCAGTGACACTGCCTCCAGCCAGGTGGCTAAAGATGCAAACTACAAACAGATAAACAACTGAATATATTGGGGGCCATCTATTCTATTCAAACTACCACACCCACAAATATTTAGGATTCATTCTAAGGTGGTAATGATTAAATCTAAGAGTTGTTGTTGCTGTTTGAGACAAGGTCTTACTGTGTTGCCCATATTGGCCTGAAACTTGCTATAGGGACCAGGCTGGGCTTGAACTTGAAGTGATTCTCTTCCCTGTCTTCCAATTACTGAGATTACAGACATGAGCCATCTCACCTGTCTTGAACTCAAGTTTGAATGTATCTATTAGTAGATAGAAGGTTGTGAGACTTGCACTGTGTTACAAATATAAATTTGCATTTATTTATATCTGGCTTTAAATTGTCCATTATTTAACATATGCTGAATAGAAAGTATAATTTCATGTTTGTGATGTGTGTTCGACTGTGAGCTTTTGAGCAAATTAGCTCTTCTGAATTTCAGTTGGTTAATCTGTAAATTGGTGATTGGTAGTATAAAATTTGTGTCATAGGGTGAGGATTGAATAAATACATGTTAAGTGAATAGATCAGTATGTTGTACATAATAAGAACTCAATAAATAGTAGCTGTTATGTTTAGTAGCTTAAGAGGAAGACTATGTATTAAGCTTTGTTTCTCAAAGTATCATTGAGGGAAAACCTACAAAAGTTGTACTGTAATCCCAGAACTTGGTAGGTAGAAGCGGGAAGGGTTAGACTTCAGGGTCCTCAGCTACATCCTGAATTCAAGGCCAGCCTTGCAGCACAAGTTTGATGACTTGAGTGACCTCCAGAGCCCACATAAAGCTCATATTTAAGTAGTGAACGTGTCTGTCATCCATTATGTCTGTAGCAACAGGAGGCAGTCAAGAGAATCCTGAAGCTTGTGGACCAGCTAGTCTGATATTTGCAATGGCAGAAAACAGTAAGAGAGACTGAGGTGTAAGGTGAGGACCAGACCTTGAGGTTGTCCCCTGACATGCACACCCACACACATGCACACACAAAGAAACAAAGAATTAGGGGCCAGAGAGATGGCTCAGTAGTTCAAGGCACTTGTTTGCAAAGCCTGATTGATGGTCTGGGTTTGATTCCTCAGTACCCACATAAAGCTAGATGCACAAAGTGGTACACACATCTGGAGTTTGTTTTCAGTCACAGAAGGCTTTGACATGTCCACAGTCTTTCTGTCTCTCTCATAAATAAATATCAAAAAAGAAAAAAATTAGTGAAAATATTGACTCTTGGTTTCCATTTGTGCCCTCATTAAACTCATGAAATTAATTAAAAAATAACCACTGGATAGGGCTTTTATTTATTTATTTATTTATTGGTTTTCGAGGTAGGTTTCACTCTAGTCCAGGCTGACTTGGAATTCACTATGTAGTCTCAGGGTGACCTCCAACTCACGGTGATCCTCCTACCTCTGCTTCCTGAGCACTGGGATTAAAGGCGTGTGCCACCATGCCCAGCAGTTTTTTTCCCCCCTTAACATAATTCCATTTTGACACATTGCAGCATGAGTTGAATTATCAGTGGACATTTTCCCCTCTCAGGCTTGGTTTTAAGGCTGAGTTGGAACTCACACTATGGCCCAAGCTGGCCTTGAACTCACAGTGATCCTTCTACCTCAGCCTCCAGGTGCTGGGATTAAAGGCGTGAACTGCCATCCCTAGCTGTGGCAGTGATCGTTTAACAGCTTCCAATGTCTGTCCTTTTAGAATGAAGAAGAGGTCTTTGCATGGAATAACGAAGTTAAACAGGGCCTTTCAAGCAGCATCTTTACCAAGGATTTGGGGAGAATCTTCCGCTGGCTGGGGTATGACCTTGTCTGTTATGAATATGCATATAACTAATTTGTGTGGTGAGTAGTTATGTTAACTTTGAGCACCTGAGGGTTTGGGCTTTTTCGTTTTGATTTCAGTGCATTGCTCTCATCATCCCTCTCACTTTACACACAGACCTAAAGGCTCAGACTGTGGCATTGTAAACGTCAACATTCCAACCAGCGGGGCTGAGATTGGTGGTGCATTTGGTATGTAGAGAGTCATTTCTGTTTTTTTTTTTAAAACAAATTAAATTGTGTGTGTGTATGTGCGTGCAAGTGCACACACAATCAGGGTCTCTTGCTACTGCAAAGGAACACAGACACATGTATCACTTTTTGTGTCTGTCTTCATTTGGGTGCCAGGGAATTGAACCCAGGCTGGTAGGTTTTAATAAATAAGTGCCTTGAATCACTGAGCCATCTCCTCAGCCTTCCTTTTCCTTTTTTTTTTTTTTTTTTTTAAATTTTATTTCAGTATAAGGATTGAACCTAAGGGCCTCATGCATGCTAGGCCAGTGCCCTACCACTGAGCCACACACCAGACTTCCTTTCTCCTTTTTCATCCTGAATGTTGAAGGAGCAGCAGTGTTAGCTTTTAGATGTTTGGCCCATAAACCAAAGCATGATTTCTATTCTGAAATAATCTGTGATCTGACATGCCTGAGAGAACCAGAGTCTCATCTCCTACTAAGGTTAGAGCATACCCTAACCCAGGGTGAACCCTGAAATACAGAAACTGTTTTCTAGGTAGAAAACCTCAGACTCATTGCCATTAAAAGCTCTGCTTTAAAGCTAGATAACTTCACACAAGATAGTCCCGGGGGTTATTTGCAAAGTGGACATAATAAACATGCAACAAATTTCACTAGGTGAAGTACTTGTTTTTCTTCCCTGGCCCTGCATGCCTTTTCTCTTAATAAGCTATGTTAAAACTCAGTAATGTTCTTTTCTTCTTTAAAAAAATAATTCTATTTAAAAAAGAAAAACCCTTTCATCCAGGTGTGGTGACATACACCTTTAATCCCATCACTTGGGAGACAGAGGTAGGAGAAACACCATGAGTTTGAGGCTACCATGAGACTACATAGTGAATTCCAGGTCATCCTGGGCTACAGTGAGACCCTACCTCTGAAACCCCCTAAAAACAAAACAAAACAAAAAACCCTTTCCCAACAAACTTGTATTGGGTTTTGCATGTTAAAATTTATCCAAAATGGGCAGGTATCATAGACATTTGTAATCCCTAGTGATCTTGGACACTGAGGCAGGAGGATTGCTATGAGTCTGAGGCCGGCCTGGGCTGCATAGTAAGTACCAGGCCAACCAGGGCTACTTTCAAGATCTTGTCTCAAAAAAAAAAAAAAAAAAAATCAAGGTGCTGGAGAGGTGGCTCAGCAGTTAAAAGCACTTGCTTGCAAAGCCTGGTGGTCCAGGTTTGATTCCCTACTACTTACGTAAAGCCAGATGTGCAAAGGGGTGCATGCATCTGGAGTTCATTTGCAGTGGCAAGAGACCCTGGTGTGCCCATTCATATTCTCATTCTCTCTGTGTGTGTATGTTGGCTCTTTCAGTCTCTGAAATAATAATAATAAAAAAATAAAAAATCCAAACTATAGCAAAAGCAGATTGCTTTGTTAAACCCATTAGAGTTTGTATAACCAGTGGCATTCTTTCATATTTGAGTGCGGGAGTTGCAGCTGTGCACCAGCATGCACAGCAGTCTGCCCGCCTCTCTCTGGAGGGGACACTCTAGGTTAAATGTGAAGTAACTGGTCAGGTATCTCTGGGCTCCTTTGCTCTTCATCTCAGTGGTACCAAGTGAGAGCGCATGGAGGAAGAAACTGCTGCAAAGGTACGAGAGGCTTTTGTTTTCCTGCAGGAGGAGAAAAGCACACTGGTGGTGGCAGGGAGTCTGGCAGTGATGCCTGGAAACAGTACATGAGAAGATCTACTTGGTAAGGACAGGCCTTGGGGAGGTTGGTGGCTTCTTGAAGCCATTGGGAATGTGCTGTTGTATTCTTTTTGTTTTGTCTTTATTCAGTTTCTCTCAGTTTTATTTTTCTACCATTTCACAGCTATCTCCTTAGAGCATCCATTTTGTGCTACAACATCAGTAACCCAAATTGCTCAGATCTGAAAAGTTCTGAGCATTGACATGATACAACATGTAAAGTTCCACACATGACCATGTGATGGGGGTGGTCCAGTGCAGGTGTATTGGAAATGTATAAAATTGCTGTCAGTGTGTACAGCAGTAGATGAAACATGAATGAATTTCACATTTAGACTTACAGCCCATTCTCAAGATATCTCTTATATATGCAAATATTCTAAAATCGCCCCTGAAAAAAAATCTGAAAACTTTCCAAATGAAAGATGCTAGCCTTGTATTGATACGGGAAACTGAGGCTCACAGAACCAGCACCGGAGACTGGAGAAGGAAGTTTATTTTCATGCCGGCCTGGGCCCAGGGGAATCTCTTTCGAAGACTGGACCCTGATTCTTGGTGGTGTAGAGCGTATATACCTTATCTTGGACTAGCCTCATTATTTTTTAAACTTTCTTTTTATTGACAACCTCCATAATTATAGGCAATCAACCATGATAATTCCCTTCCTCCCCCACTTTCCCCATCACAAATCCACTCTCCATCATATCCCCTCCCCCTCTCAATCAGTCCTTCTTTTATTTTGATGTCATCATATTTTCCTCCTATTATGGTGGTCTTCTATAGATAGTGTCAGGCACTGTGAGGTCATGAGTATCCAGGCCATTTTGTGTCTGGAGGAGCACGTTCTAAGGAGTCCTGCCCTTCCTTTGGCTCTTACATTCTTTCTGCTACCTCTTCCCAATGGACCCTGAGCCTTGGAATGTGTGATTGAGATGTTTCAGTGCTGAGCACTCCTCTGTCACTTCTTCTCAGCACCATGGTGCCTTCTGAGTCATCCCAAGGTCACTGCCATTTGAAAAGAGAAGCTTCTGTAACCAAAAGTGAGAGTAGCATTAATATATGGGTATGAACATTAAGAGAAGTGCTTACTGGGCAGTCTGGTAAATATAATACATGCATTTAACCGAACAACAGCAGGTGTTACACTCCTAGCTGTCATGACCTCTCCTGCCATAGGTTTTTAACTATGTTTTCAGTATCAGGCATGTATTCCCTCCCATAAAGCAGGCCTCCAGTCTAATTAGAAAGAAGTTGGTGTCTCCCATAACAGACATGCTACTATTGCACTTGTTGGCTCATTTGGCCTGGCTGGCCAAACTTAAGGCTTTCAGTGTCCACTGTTGTTTATTTCCAGTGATGACTTGTATCTCTCCCATAGGGCTGCAAGCAGAATAGCTTTTTCCAACTTTTTGTTAGCTGGTATCCAGGGAGGAGGTTTTTAGCTCAGCTCCAGCTTGATTTCTCAGTGACCTGCAGCCCAAGCATGTGGAGTCTTCAGCAATAGGGTCTTACCATCTATTCCTGGTAGGAAACCAAGGGCCTTGGCAATGGCCTATAATGTTTTGGGGCTATCAGGGACCTCCCTGGGCAAATGGAAGATATCTCAACCCTGGCACTGAAATTTTTCTACTAACAATCTATGGTTTCTGAGTGTGCCATTGTCCAAAAAAAAAGTAAGTTTCTATATGGCTTATTCATAACATCTTAAATTTTAACATCTAAAAAGGGCCCAACCCTTCCTTTACTCACTCTCTTCCCCTGACCTCACTTTAGTCTCATTGTTGTCAGAGCTCAAAGCTCTGACCTAGTTGGGCCAAAGATCTTGAGTATGAGAAAGTTTTACAGAAAACATAAAAAAATGATTAATTAGCAGTGAGATGCCTACAGCTATGTTATGGAGATAAAAAGAAATATAGGATAATTTTTAGTACAGGTCAGAAGCTGCAGTACAAACTATGGCCTTGAAACAGTACGAAAACTACAGTGCCAACAAAAGACTATTATGGGACATAACCGATAGAAAAGTCTATTACAGCATGAGACATAACTTTGGGGCAGGGGCTTCTAAATTTCTTTACCCCAGTTTCCATTTCAGTATTACCTTTTCTAGTTTCCTTGTCTTGCTTCATCTGTGCTCGGCACCTGACTACAAACCCGTGTGGTTGAATGCTACTCAGGAGAAAGGGTAGCAGGAGAAGGTGGAAGGAGTGGTCCTTTTCGTCTTATGTGATGTAGCCCTGCTCCTGCAGAGCGCTGGGTCAGAAGGAAGTGGTGAGGGCCAGGGCCCGGCGGCAGACCTGGGAGAGCAGCGTGGAAGAGTGAGAGGACGAAAGGAGCCCCGAAGCTCATTCCCCAGCCTGTGGCTGCTGATGGAGTCGGCTGCTGCAGAGTTTCACTGGGATTTGTTTCTTTGACTCTTTGCTTTCCCTGCCCTGATTGGGTAGAAATAGCTTTTATGCAAGTGCAGTCAGTGGTGGCATGGGGTTCACACCTCTGGCTAAAATTTTTATTTGCTTTCACACTCTCATGTGTGCACAGGTGTGGGTGTGTCTGTGTATGGGTGTACTAGGGTCTTTTTCTGCTGCAAACAAATGCCAGATGCAAGCACAGGTTTTTGCTCCTGGCTTTATGTGGTGCTGGGAACTTGAACCCAAGTTAGCAGGCTTTGTAGGCAAGTGCCTTTAACCACTGACCCATCTTTCCAGCCCTTTTTGTTTTTTTCAAGGTAGGGTCTTGCTCTAGCCCAGGCTGACCTGGAATTCACTGTGTTGTCTCAGGATGGCCTCAAACTCACAGTGATACTCCTACCTCTGCCTTCCAAGTGCTGAGATTAAAAGCATGTGCCACCATGCCCGGCTCCAGCCATTTTTTTTTTTTTTTTTTTTTGAAGATAGGGTCTCAGGCTAACGCTGGCTAACTTTGTATTTACAGCAATCCTCCTACTTCTGCCTCCCAGGTGCTGGGATTAAAGGTGTAAGCTGTAAGCCACTACACCTGAGTAGACCTTTTTTTTTTTTTTTTCTTAGTTTTTCGAGGTAGCCTCTCAATTTTAGTTCAGGCTGACCTGGAATTAGTGTTAGGGTGGTCTTGAACTCATGGCGATTCTCCTACGTTTGCCTCCCAAGTGCTGGGATTAAAGGCTTGTGCCACCACACCTGGCTTTAGACCTATGTTTTTTAATTTTTAAAATATTTATTTTCAGCCAGGTGTGGTGGTGCATGCCTTTAATCCCAGCACTTGGGAGGCAGAGGTAGGAGGATCACTATGAGTTCAATGCCACCCTGAGACTACATAGTGAGTTCTAGGTCAGCCTGGGCTAGAGTGAGACCCTACCTCAAAAAAAAATATATATATATATATTTAAGCACACACGCACACACACAGAGAGGGAGAGGGAGGGAGGGAGGGAGGAAAGCCTCCAGCCACTGCAAATGAACTCCAGATGTATGTGCCACTTTGTGCATCTGGCTTTACATGGGTACTGGAGACTCAAACCCAGGTTCTTAGGTTTTGCAGGCAAGTTCCTTAACTGCTAAGCCATCTCTCCAGCCCTAGACATATGTTTTTGTTGTTGCTTGTTTTTGAAGCAGAGTCGCACTGTAGTCCAAGCTGGCCTGAAATTTGGAGCCCAGGCTGGCCTCAGATTTATGGCAATCCGACCTTGGCCTCCTGAGTGCTGAAATTAAAAGGATTTATCACCATACCTGGCCTTAGACCTTTTTTTGTTTGTTTGTTTGTTTTTTGTTTGTTTTTGTTTTTTGGAGGTAGAGTCTCACTCTAGCCCACAATGACCTGGAATACACTATGTAGTCTCAGGGCAACCTTGAACTCAAGTTGATCCTCCTACCTCTGCCTCCCAGAGTGCTGGGATTAAAGGTGTGTGCCACCATGCCCGGCTTAGACCTATTTTTAAAATTTTTATTTATTGATTTATTTGACAGAGAAAGAGGGAGGGAGGGAGAGAGAGAGAGAGAGAGAGAGAGAATAGGCGCGCCAGGGCTTCCAACCACTGCAAACGACTCCAGACACTTGTGCCCCCTTGTGCATCTGGCTAATGTGGGACCTGGGGAATCGAACCTGGGTCCTTTGGCTTTGCAGGCAAATGCCTTAACTGCTAAGCCATCCCTCTAGCCCAGACCTATGTCTTTTTTTTTCTTCCAAATTTTTATTAACAACTTCCATGCTTATAAAAAATAACCCATGGTAATACCCTCCCTCCCCTCACTTTCCCCTTTGAAACTCCGTTCTCTATCATGCCCCCTCCCCATCTCAATCACTCTCTTTTAATTTTGATGTCATGATCTTTTCCTCCTCTTATGATGCAGACCTATGTTTTTAATGTTATGAAAGTATTCTATATTATGTATGTATTGTCATTCATTTAATTCTCTTCTCTCCCCTGAAGTACCATCAACTACAGCAAGGACCTTCCACTGGCCCAGGGAATCAAGTTTCAATAACAGTGTTTTAGATTGACATCACTTAAGCATTCTGCAGCTGCTGTGAAGACGACCAAGGAAATTTCTCTCTGTCACTAGTTCGTGGTCATTTTGACTGTGACTGGCTAATCTCCAGTGATCCCAAAGCCTTGACTAAGTCAAGAGACTTATTTAAAAACAAAACAAAATAAAAAATAAAAATGTTTTCAACATAGCGATATTTAGTAAAAGAAAATACATTGGGTTGATTCTTTATTACATAACAATTTTACATTTAAAAATATTTCATAATTAGGAAAAATACTTGGTGTCATAGGAGTTTGGGAATGTACAGATGTACAGGGTAGAGCAGGGAAGAAAACAGAAGTCTCTTCAGTCAGTGAAGGATGTCTTCTGATTAAGTATGGAGTTTTCCTAGTCCCTCCTTGGAGGAATTGGAAAGGGTATGGTCAATGGAAGAAGTGCCCCTTCATGCTGAGGAGCAGCACATATTACTGTGGAGTGACTTGCAGTGCTTAAATGATAAAGGATTGGTTGGAGTTGGGGTGGGCTTAGCTCAGTTATGAAGGATTGCTCAGTATGCCTGTGGCCCTAAGTTCAACCCATAGCACCTCAAGAAAAATAAAACCCTAAACTAACAAAGTTTATTCACCACCAGTTATGGCTCATGTTCATGACGATGTGTCAAGTAGGAAAAGAAGGTGTGCAGAGTAGAATATAGGCCTCATTCGCACCCTAGAACTGGCCCCTGCTGGGGCGCCTCAGGCTGAAGTGGCCCATGCCTACTTTGAAAAGTGCATCTGGATGTCTCCTGCGTCCTCACACTTTTCCTGCGCTGCGGACTTCTGCAGCCACCCTTGGACATGTTCTCAGCCCCTCAAATGCTAACAGGACACTCAGGGAAGGCCACTGCTGAGTCAAGCAGCAAGCAGCTCATTGGGAAGCTGCCCAGGAGCCACGGGACTGGCTCACTGAGGCACGTTCTGTCGCACTGCCGCTCTACCCCTCCTATGTAGCAGCCCCCATCTCCCCTCTTCCCACCACGGTTAGGGCAGAAGCCTCTGGGATGATGACATTTGTATAACTTCACATGAGGGTGTGGGAAGACCTGCACAACTGAAGAAGAGTCAGGGGCTTAACTGTGCTGCAGAGAAGCAGGTTGTAAATGTGTATTCATGCTGAGCGCCTTGGCTAGCCACGAACAGCTTTACCTAGGCGTGCTGCTACCATTGGGTATGAGTCAAGCCAGACACCCATGACGTATGCACTGAGGATGTTGGGTGGGACAAGACAGTGAGGCGAGGGAAAGCAGATAGCTCTTCATTTCTTGTAGTGAAGTTGAGAATGCCCCACATTCCAAAGCAAGCAGCAGCAGCATGGCTTTCTAAGGTTGGGAGGCAGGTTCTGAGAGAGTTGTGGTCATGGACACATGGGGGTTGCTATTTTTTTCTTGTTTATTTATTTATTTGAGAGCGACAGAGAGAAGGAGGCAGAGGGAGAGACAGAGAGAGAGAGAGAGAGAATGGGCGCGCCAGAGCTTCCAGCCTCTGTAAACAAACTCCAGATGCGTGTGTCCCCTTGTGCATCTGGCTAACGTGGGTCCTGGCGAATTGAGCCTCGAACCGGGGTCCTTAGGCTTCACAGGCAAGCGCTTAACTGCTAAGCCATCTCTCCAGCCCAGGTTGCTATTTTTTATAATAAGAATTATAGAACTATTCTTATGAAAATTGAGCACACTGCAAGGGAGCAGCAAGTTAACTACAATACTGTTTGCATCAGGACCTTTTTTTAAATTTTGTTTTCAGACAAGGTCTTGCTTTATTTGCCAGGCTGGCCTCAAACTTGAGATCTTCCTAGGGCTGGGAGTAGAGGTATGCATGTTCCAACATGCCTGGCATATTTGATTTTTTTAAAAGGAAGAGAATGTGTGAGTTTGATGAAAATTAAACAAAAGGAAAATGAAGTTAGAGAATTAGGTATTTGGAAACCCAACAATACGGGAATGTGTAGTCTTTGAGAGCAAGGAAGCTTCCATTAGCTCTTGGAATGTAACCTGGGGATTAAGGTGCTAGAAGTTCTTGACCACACAAGCTTCCACTGGCTGAGTCAGTGACCTCTGCAGTCTTAGTGACTTTTTCTTCTTTTTTTCTGAGATAGGGTCTCATTATATCCCAGGCTGACCTAGAACTCATTCTCTGTAGTCCCAGGATGGCCTCAAAGTCATGGGTATCCTCCTACCTCTACTTCCCAAGTGCTGGGTTTAATGCCATGTGCTACCATGCCTGGTTCTTATGAGTTTTTTTTAAACTTCTTATTGATAACTTCCATAATTATAGACAATAAACCATGATAATTTCCTGCCCTCCCCTCTCCCATTTTCCCCTTCACAAATCTGCCCTCTCTCATATCCCCTCATTCTCTCAATCTCTTTTATTTTAATGCCATTTTCTTTTCCTCCTATTATGTGGGTCTTGGGTAGGTAGTATCAGGCACTGTGAGGTCATGGATATCCAGGCCATTTTGTGTCTGGAAGATTGCATTGTAGCAGTCTGACCCTTCCTCTGGTTCTTACATTCTTTCCATCACCTCTTCTGCAATGGACCCTGAGCCTTGGAAGGTGTGATAGAGATGTCTCAGTGCTAAATACTTCATTGTCACTTCTTAGCACTATGGTGTCTTTTGAATCATCCCAGAGGTCACTGCCATCCAAAAAGAGAAGCTTCTCTAACCGAAAGTGAGAATACCATTAATATATGGGTATGAACATTAAAAGAAGTGCTTACAGGGCAATTTGGTGAGCATACACATGCATTTAGCCAGACAACAGCAGGTGTTATACCCTGTTGCAGTCAGGTTCTCATTGCTGGCAGAAAACAACCAAAAGCAGCTTGTGGGGGGGGGGCAGGCTTATTTTGGCTTACAGACAAGGAGAAGCTTCATGATGGCAGAGGAGAATGATGACATGAACAGAGGATGGACATCACTTCTTGGCCAACATCAGATGGACAACAGCAATAGGACAGTGTGCCAAACACTGGCAAGAGGAAGTTGACTATAACACCCATAAGCCCGCCCCCAACAATACACTGCCTCCAGGAGGGTTTAATTCCCAAATTGCCATCAGCTGGGGACATGGCATTCAGAACACCTAAGTTTATGGGGGCACATGAATCAAACCACCACACACCCCTAGGGCTTATGACCTCCCCTGCCATAGGTTTTTGACAAAGTTTTCAGTACCAGGCATGTATTCTGTGGAGTAAGCCTCTAGTACAGTTAATGGTTGGTTTTCCCCCTGACAGATGTGCCACTATTGTACCCACTAGCTCATTTGGCCTGGCTACCTGGGGAAGGTGGCTGATAGAAGTAGATAACCAGAAAACAGGTTCCTGGCCATTACTGAACTTCCTTCTGCAGGGCTCCTTGCTTTATTTTGCATGCTCTGGCTCTGGTTCTTCCCTCGTGGCTTCAGGGCTGACAGGACCCCTGAATGTGATTTCAACATTGGACCATACACTGGGAAACTATTTTTCTTCCAAGGCCCAGTGTCATCCTCTGTAAATGAGGACATTCTCATCTACCACACTGCCAAGATGAGTAAGTACCAATGTAATATTGGGTGTGAAGTGTAATAGAGAGTAGAATAGGTGGACAAGCTTAGAGTGCACTTCTGTGTGGAGCTAATCTTGGCCTGGACCATTTTGGGGGCATTTGTTCAAGCAAGAGAGGTCCATAAGTCTGGACAGATGGAGGTCACTGCCAATTCAAGGGTCATTTTTATTTTTTTTTATATTTTATTTTATTTGAGAGAAAGAGAATGGGCATGCCAAGGCCTCTAGCCACTGCAAACAAACTCCAGACACATGTATCTGTCTTAAACAGGTACTAGAGAATTGAAACTTTAGGCTTCACAGGCAAGTGCCTTAACCAATGACCCATCTCTTCAGCCCAAGTGTCTTTTCTTTGACAAATAGGGAAGACCGCCTAGTCTGGGATTAGGCCCTTCAGAGCAATGATCTTAGGAGAAAGGAGACATGTGTCTTAGGTGCATTAGACCATCACAGCCAGGGCAGGGGCTCTGGGACTGCCTCAAGAGTAGGACTTGCTCTTGGGTTTTGAGAAAGACCTTTAGGAGAAGAGAAATTAAGAATGGTTTCTTCTGCGTGCCCCAGACTGGCAGGCAGTGAGAAACAGACAAATCATGTTGGACCATTTTGGGAACTTCTGTTGACTTGAATGATGGTTTCATAGCCTGCAGTGTGCATACTGCTATGCTTTCCCCTACATCCCAGGTCAAAACCCACTGATTATGTTGTACAATATCAAATTGCCATTTGGCTTTTCAGGCTTTAAGATGATCAGATAGTTGACCGTTTTATTTAATTCAGTCTAAAGAAGGGGGTTCAAGTTTCATGCTTTTTAAAAAAATTAAATTTTATTTATTTGCAAGCAGAGAAAGAGAGAGAGAGAGAGAGGAAACAGAAAGAGAATGGGCATACCAGGGCCTATAGCCACTGTGAATGAACTCCAGATGCAAGTGCCCCTTGTGCATCTGGCTTACGTGGGACCTGAGGAATCAAACCTAGGTCCTTTGGCTTCGCAGGCAAACACCTTAACTGCTAAGCCATCTCTCCAGCTCATGTTTCATGCTTTTTAAAAGCATTTAATTTCTTCAAATACCATGAATATTATCAGTGCCAAAAGACAAAATGATAGCATTTTTTTAGTTTAAAATCCTAGCTGGCTTTGTTTTTAGAGAAGGCCCTACTGCACAGCTGTTCTGCTCACAAACATAAGATCAAGCCAGTTCTGGCCCAGGTTCTTTTTTTTTTTTTTTTTTTTTTTTTTTGGTTTTTCAAGGTAGTGTCTCACTCTAGCCCAGGCTGACCTGGAATTCACTGTGTAGTCTCAGGGTAGCCTTGAACTCATGGTAATTCTCCTACCTCTGCCTCCCTAGTGCTGGGATTAAAGGAGTGTGCCACCACGCCCGGCTCTCTGGCCCAGGTTCTTAGTCTGCAGGGTGCAGAATTGGCACCCTTCCCCCCATATGCCACTTTGACACAAAGATAGCTCTGAAGAAGCAGCAGTTTCAAGAAAAGCCCTCAGACCAGGGAGATGGTTCAGTGGTCAAAGGCACTTCTTACCCCAGCACTCACTTCAAGCCAGACACAAAGTGACACATGCATCTGTGATCCTGATGGGCCTCTGACAATGGGAGGCAGATCCAGGAGACTCAAAAGCTCATCAGCAAGCTAGTCTGACAGTTGCCGTCTTGGCAGTTCATCTTCAGTGGCAAGAAGCCCTGTCTCAAAGAAAGTGAAGCACAGACACCTTGACCTCCTCACATGCATGGTGGCATGTGCACTGACCCCTCCCACATACACACACTAATGATTTTTTTTTTTTTAAAGCAAAGCTCTTTGACTTTCCTGTCTTTGCCTAAAAGCAGGACACAAATTTCCAAAGACTTCCCTCCTCCCTCTCTATCAGGGACAAGAATCAGCCCCTGGGACGGCTCTAGACCTTTCCCAGCCAGGAGATGGCAGCAGGAAGCTGCCCACAAACTTCAGTAATTTCCCACAGTTGCTGTCCTGGAGCCTCAAGGTCCTCTTTATCTTGTCATTGTTCTAAAACTGTATGTTTTCTTTGCTCAGATACCATAAAAAGCCATGTTCCAGCCAAGCCCTGGAGCGACCCACCTATCAGGGCTGCCACACATCAAGATGCACGTGCTGATAGAATCTGTTTCCCTGCGTCCAATCTGTCTGCTGATAGTCCAATTGTAGGGCCACAGTCAGACCACCTAAAGAGTAGTGGGGAAAACAGAATTTGCTAAAGATTTTTCTTTTCTCTCTCTCTCTCTCTCTCTCTTTTTTCTTTGGTTTTTCGAGGTAGGGGTCTCACTCTAGCTCAGGCTGACCTGGAATTCATTATGTAGTCCCAGGGTGGCCTTGAACTCACAGTGATCGATCCTCTTACCTCAGCCTCCCGAGTGCAGGGACTAAAGGCATGCACCACCACGCCCAGCGATTTTTCTTTTCTTTATCAATTGAATATGTTGTTTTTGCTTAGAAACTATGTTTTGTCATTGAAATTAAATCCAGACTCCAGTTGTCCAAAATGATGATTAACAGATTTTAATCTCTTGAAGTAGAAAATAGCTTTAAAAGAGGAAATCAGGAAAAATGTCTAGATTCTGAGCCACAGAACTCACTAGAATCCCTAGAGGAATTTATTTATTTTTGTCTTTGACCTGTAGAGTTGGGCTAGAATGTTACTGGAGTTGTGAGGGTCAGAGCCTGGGCCCTGGCAACCTGAATAAGATAGATCAGCCACACATATTCCAGAGGCAAATTAAACAGACAAGAAATAGTGAAGAGGGCTGGAGAGATGGCTTAGCGGTTAAGCGCTTGCCTGTCAAGCCTAAGGACCCCGGTTCGAGGCTCGACTCCCCAGGACCCACGTTAGCCAGATGCACAAGGGGCGTACGCATCTGGAGGTCCTTTGCAGTGGCTAGAGGCCCTGGTGTGCCCATTATCTATCTATCTATCTGCCTCTTTCTCTCTGTCTGTCGCTCTCAAATAAATAAATAAAAAACAACAACAACAAAAAAAAAATAGTGAAGAGCTGAAAAAGGAGATTTATTCAATATGGCCACATTGGGAATGTGACCAAAGGGGTCCGGTGATTCTCCAACACCCTCAGGATGCTGACATGAGGTTTAGGTTTAAATAGAAAGCCTGAGGTGTGGCCCCATCCATCACGGACCCTGTTTTTGCTCCAGTCTCTCCTGACAAGTGTCAGAACTGTGTAGGATCTCTACCTAGGAAATCAATTCACCTCTGGTTGGCACCAGGGTCCTGTCTTTTCCTTTTCTCAGCATAAGCTTCCTGGAAAAGTCCACTGTTTCAATTGTTTCAATAGTCTGAAGGCCAAAGGGAGGGTCATAAGTGTCTCTTGAGAATTCCTTCCTGCCAGGAAGGAATCTGCTGCATTTCTTGTGAACACAGATCCCTTTGTGTTTTTGACTTCTACAACATTTGACTCTTTCTCTTTGTTTAATATATTTATTTATTTATTTGCAAACAGAGAGAGAGAGAGAGAGAGAGAGAGAGAGAGAGAGAAAGAAAGGAGTGAGAATGGGCATGCCAGGGCCTCTTGCTGCTGCAAAGGAACTCCAGATGCATGTGCCACTTTGTGCATCTGGCTTTACGTGGGTACTGGGGAATCAACCAGGACCTTCAGGTATTGCAGGCAAGTGCCTTAACCACTGAGAAATCTCTCTAGCCTTGACTCTGACTTTCTTATAAACATCTGGCCACCTTTCCTTCTTGAGGGATTTGATTGGTTTAGCCTTCCTAGGACTCTGCTCTGTGGTCTCCCTGAACTTTTTTGTTGTTGTTAAATACTTATTTGCAAGGAGAGAGAGAGAAAAAATGAGAGCACCAAGGCCTTGGGCCACTGCAAACGAACTCCAGATCCATGTGCCACTTTGTGCAACTAGCTTTTATGTGGGTACTGAAGAATCTAGCCTAGGTTGTTAGGCTTTGCAGGCAAGCACCTTAACCACTGAGCCATCTCTCCAGCCCCTCCCTGAACTTTTGATTATGGGGTTTGTGTCTTACCAGGAGGTGTTACAATCTTGAAGCCCAAAGCACTACCTCTGCTCAGTCCTTCAGCTGTCTATGAACATAGGTAAAGTGCCACACCTCTCAGGCCCCTAGCAGGACTTTTCTCTGTAAAATGCATTCTTCCAGTTGGTGAGAACATATTGTTCTCTCAGAGTTGCTTAAAACACTTGACCAAGCTTAAAGTGTTTTTTTTTTTTTAATTCACTTTCAGAAAAAAAAAAGGGAGATTTATCTTTTTGGTAACAATTTCATTTAATGTACAAAATGTATTTTGATTATAATTCCCTCTCATTACTTCCCATCCCCCGATAGCTTCCCTTTCCACTGAAACCTTCCTTCTATTTTGATGTCATTTTCCCCTGCTTCCATCATTCATGAGGACATGTTGATGGCCCAGTATCGTGCAGGTCTTGTGCATGTAATGACAGCTGCTTCCAGGCCATGAATGCAAGGACCACTTGATGTCTGGAAGACAGCATTCCAAAGCATTCCTTTTTCCCATTCTTTGGCTCTTATAATCTTTGCTCCACTCTTCAGCAGTTACAAAAGGAGCCCTTCAACCAATCAAGCCATTCCCTCCAGCAAAAACCCCCCTGGCCAACCCTTGCTTACCATATGCAACAGCAGGATAGAGTGGCAGGGCAGCTTATAGTTAAATAATCACAGGAAATTGCTTACTGTAGTTACACTTTCCCGGTTCGTTACTTCTACTTTCTTGTGTATGTGTCTGAACAGTAATAAAGGTTGCAGAAAGCTTTCTATTACCACCTGAAGTGCAGGCAAACTTCTCTCTCTCTTATTTGTTTGTTTGTTTATTTATTTATAAGCAGAGAGAGAGAGAGAAAGAGAGAGAGAGAGAAGAGAAGGGAAGAGAAGAGAAGAGAAGAGAAGAGAGGGAAGGGAAGGGAAGGGAAGGGAAGGGAAGGGAAGGGAAGGGAAGGGAAGGGAAGGGAAGGGAAGAGAAGAGAAGAGAAGAGATACAGACAGAATGGGTATGCCCGGGCCTCCAGACAAACTCCAGATACACGTGTCATGTGGTGATTCAATTCATGCATCCCCCATAAACTCTGGTGTTCTGAATGTTAGGTCCCCTGCTGATGACAGTTTGGGAATTAACACCTCCTGGAGACCGTGCATTGTTGGGGGTGGGCATATGGTTATTCTAGCCAGCTTCATCTAGGCAGTGTTTGGCACATTCTCCTGTTGCTGTTGTCCACCTTGTGTGGGCCAGAAGGTAATGTCCACCCTCTGTTCATGCCATCATTTCCCCCTGCCATCATGGAGCTTTCCCTCGAGTCTGTAAGCCAAAACAAACCTCTTTTCCCCACAAGCTGCTTCTGGTCAGGTGTTTTCTGCCAGTAATGTGAACCTGACTGCAACATGCTACTTTGTGCATCTGGCTTTATGTGGGTACTGGAGAATCAAAAACAGATCATTAGGCTTTGCAGGCAAGTCCTTTAACCGCTGAGCCATCTTTCCAGCCCTCCTCTGTCATTTTGCCCCACAGTTCCGTACAGCTCTATGATTATCCGCTCACTGTTTAACTCTGAGCGTCCCGCTTGCTCCAGTCCTCTTTCTTCCCTGGGGTACTTAGTATGGACACAGTTAACATTGGTTAGACAGGGAAATGAGCTGATTTACCAAAACAAGGGGGTTTTGGTAGATTTGGGTTGTAGTAGAGATAGCTCATTTCCTACCTCAATTGATATTTTCTTCCTCTTAGGGTGGACATGTGGCTGGGAAGAAAAGCATTCTGTGGAAAGAAGGTGGAATCGCACTTTTGAGGCCTCTGAGGCACAGACAAATCCAGCCTGGCTGCACATCTCTAGACCCTTCTGACATGGAGAGGTAACTTTTGGTTTTGTTCATGCTGTTGGGATTTTGGTGTTTTGTTTATCTTTGTAGCCCAACCAAAAATAAGATAGGTTGCTTTACATGTTACATTTGTTTTAAAGTTATGTTTTATTATTTTGCTTGTATGTTCATATGCACATGGCCTTGTGTGTGTGCATGCATGCATGCCCACAAGGTATGTATGTTTTGTGCACATGTGTATACATGTGGTGGTGGCTGCCATTTTATTCTTTGCAAAATCAGGCCAGTCTGAGATATAAAGTTTTGGGACTAGTTTCTTGTAATTTTTCTAAATTATTATAAGAAAAAAATCAATATAAATAGGTTATTACATGTAATATTTTCTCTAAGTAAAGCACAGTCACCTGCCACAATATAGGGGAAGACACATTATTATTAAGCACAAGCATGTATGACTGGGAGCCCTGCCCAGTGTCCTCAGGATCTTGGGAAGCTAGAGGAAGAAGTGTAAGTGGCCAATTTCAGGTGCAGCCCTTGAACGGGATGGATAGAAGCGAGGCTTAAATTTTCTCCACCGAATGCCTTCCGAATGCATGGGAGACTATCTAAATGGGAAAATTTAGAAGCAATGTCCAATAGCACAAGAGTAAGTTGCTATTTGAAAACCCAGGGAAGTGTTATTTTTTTAAAAAAAAATATTTTATTTGTTATTTATTTGAAAGAGAGAGAGAGAAAGAGGGGGGAGAGAGAGAATGGGCACACCAGGGCCTTTAGCCACTGCAAACACATTCCATGAACCACCTTTAATTCCAGTACTTGGAAGGCAGAGGTAGGAGGATTGCTGTGAGTTCAAGACCAGCCTGGGACTACAGAGTTAGTTCCAGGTCAGCCTGGGCTAGAGTGAGATTTTACCTTTAAAACACCAAAAACAAACAAACAAAACCCAAAAAACATGCACCTCTAATCCCACCCGGGCATGAGCTCCTTGGACGTGGCCTCATGAAAGGTGTTCACTTACCTTGCCTTTAGAATCAAATGATGAAAAAATGCAAGAGAATGAAGGAGACTCAGAAGAAAGGTAGCTTCTTTTAAGCTATTTCAGTTAGGGACAAAAGCCCAAAGAGAGAACCCGAAGGTGCCACCGGCCTTGGCAGGAATGGAATGTCTGATCCAGATTCATTCACAACAGCGGCAGCGCCCCCTGCTGCCCACAGTCTAGCACATTATCTCGATGGTTGGCCTTCGCTACTCAGGTAGGCTGGCTTTGGAGGTCTGCCCTTTAAGTCTATAAACCAATCAGGCCTTCCCCTTACATACCTGAACCTGACCTAAAAACTCATTTTTCAATCGACTATAAAGGCTTGTCCATGTTCTCTGCTCAGCCACCTCCCCAGCCCAGGGAATAGATTGAGAGGGAGAGAGAGGTAGAGAGAGGTAGAGAGAGAGAGAGAGAGAGAGAGAGAGAGAGAGAATGGGTGCACCAGGGCCTCCAGCCACTGCAAACTCCAGACTCATGCACCACCATGAGCATCTGGTTTACGTGGGTACTGGAGAATCAAACCTGGGTTCTTAGGCTTCACAGGCAAGTGCCTTAACCACTAAGCCATCTCTCCAGCTCGCCGCCGCCGCCGCCTTCTTCTCCTCCTCCTCCTCCTCCTTCTCCTCCTTCTTTCTTTCTTTCTTTTTTTTTTTTTTTTGATATTTTGAGGTAAGGTTTTGCTCTAGCCCAGGCTGACCTGAAATTCACTGTGTGGTCTCAGAGTGGCCTTGAACTCATGGCAATCCTCCCACCTCTGCTGGGATTAAAGGTGTGCACCACCACGCCTAGCTTGTTTGAAAGTTTTATGAAGTGTCAACAATAGTGGTCAGGAAGTTAGAATGAGGCTTGGAAGGAGGAGAATTGAGAATCTGGGAGAGATTAGAGGAGGATAGTAGACAGGCAGGTGGTAGGACAGAACACAGGGTGTGGAAAGGTCTAAGTGAGGGCGAGGGAAAGGGAGGAGTGATGAGGGAGGAAAACATCAAACTAAAGACGTTATGAATAATTACTGTAGAAACCTACTCCATTAGCTGATTTAAAAGACAAAAATTGGGGCTGGAGGGATGGCTTAGTGGTTAAGGCATTTGCCTGCAAAGCCAAAGGACCCAGGTTCAATTCCCCAGGACCCACATTGGCCAGATGCACAAGGGGGTGCACACATCTGGAGTTCGTTTGCAGTGGCTGGAGGCCCTGGCATGCCCATTCTCTCTCTCTCTCTCTCCCCCCTCTTTCTCTGTCAAATAAATAAAAACAAAATATTTTAAAAGACAAAAATTGCCAGGCATGGTGGCACACACCTTTAATCCCAGCACCTGGGAGGCAGAAGTAGGAGGATCACCGTGAGTTTGAGGCCACCCTGAGACTACATAGTGAATTCCAGGTTAGCCTGGAGTAGAGTGAAACCTTACTTCAAAAAACCCCAATAATAATAATAATAATAATGATAATAATAATAAAAGACAAAAATTGGGCTACAGAGATGGCTTAGCAGTTGAGGAGGTGCTTGCCTACAAAGCCAAAGGTTAGATTCCCCAGTACCCATATAGAGCCAGATGCACAAGGTGGTGCATGTATCCGGAGTTCATTTGCAGTGTCTAGAGACCCTGTCATGCTCATTCTCTCTCTCCTTCTCTATCTGCCTCTTTCTCTCTTAAATAAAAAATATATTTAAATAATGCAAATATTGTTTTGTGTTTTTTAAGTTAAATAAAGTAAGACAGACATAGCTTGGGCAGAACTACCCTGCTGGGGTGGAGAAAGACTGACTCTGAAGCCATGGGTTGTTGCAGGTGAATCCAAGTGCCAGAGATGGGTCAACTCCCTCCACCCCCCCCCCATGCCACCCTCAGTAAGCTATCAGGGAGGCCATGAGGCCTCCAAAAACAATACAAGCCATTGCCAATGCACTTGGTTACCTACCAGAACAAGCTGGTAAGACCCTACTGCATGTTAATAAGTCTCCTTTGTAGTTGAGCTCTTAGTAGCCTCATTTTCTGCTTTGATGAGTTTTGAGTCTCCTCAGTGTCTACCATCATCTCCCTGAAGGAGATTTTCAGGGTAACATGAAAGTAGCACTCAAACATAATCCACCATTTCCCACAGAGTCATTTTGACAGTGAATGCTTTATGAATCTCCTGTTTCCTCTTCACCATAGTGACAACAGTCTTGTATATAGCATCAAGCTTACCTTTGAAATTTATGTCATTTACAGCCAGAATGAGCTTGAAGTGTTTCTTGGTCAAACTTTAGGAACTCTTGTTCCACAAAGGGACCTCACCTGCTCCTTTGTCTTTGTTCTTGTCACCCTCAGGAGGTCATCTTGGTGGTAGATGCCTCACTAAGTGCTCTTTTAAAACATTGCTGCATTAACATCTGATAAAAAACATGATCAGAGCTGGGCATGGTGGCACACACCTTTAATCCCAGCACTTGAGACGCAGAGGTAGGAAGATTGCCATGAGTTCGAGGCCACCCTGAGACTACAGAGTGAATTCCAGGTCAGCCTGAGCTAGAGTGAGACCCTACAAAAACGAAAAACAAAAAACAAAACAAAAAAAAGAGAAAACAACAACAACAACAGATGATGCTCACAGATTGTTTGGCAATTTCTAGACCAGCTGCAGATGCTTGTTTATCAGAACTGTGCAGGTTAATCCAAGGCTTGATGTTCAGGAAGAAGATGGCCAGACAGAGGCTGATGGGATGGGGGTAGCGACCACACAAGAAGAGAAATCAGAGGATAAGGTCATTCTTCTAGAGAACTTAACTTATTTCTGTTATGGTGTCACCCTACTCTCCCCTCATCCTAACCCTGGCATCAGTTTCCTCTGGGTTGAAATATGCCCCGCAGGTGATTGGTGTTTTCAGGGTAGAACAGTCATTAGAGAACAGGAAACCCATGCTTGGAAGTCACATATAGAATTAAAAGACACGTGGAAGCCTGGGAGAAAATATCTGAAAGTAACTACCTGGTGAAGATCCTTATTCAGAATATATAATGAACTTAAAAAAATTTATTTATTTACTTGAGACAGAGAAGAGAGGCGGTTAGAGAATGAATGAGTATGGGTATGCCAGGCTTCCCTGCCACTGCATTTTGTGCATCTGCCTCTGCATGTGTACTAGAATATTGAACCCAGACCAGGCTTTGCCAGCAAGTGTCTTTATAGTAGTACTTAGCCATCTCTCCAGCTCCTATAATGAACTTTTATTTATTTATTTATTTTCCAAGGTAGGGTCTCTCTCTAGCTCAGGCTGTCCTGGAATTCACTCTGTATTCTCAGGGTGGCCTCAAACTCACAGTGATCCTCCTACCTCTGTCTTCCCAGTGCTGGGATTAAAGGCATGTGCCACCGCACCAGGCAATTTTTTAAAAAATTTTTCGAGGTAGGGTCTCACTCTAACTCAGGCTGACCTGGAATTCACTATGTAGTCTCAGGGTGGCCTTGAACTCATGGTGATCCTCCTACCTTTGCCTCCTGAGTGCTGGGATTAAAGGCGTGTGCCACCATGCCCTGCCAAATTGTTGTTTTTTGAGACAGGGTGTCACTATGCAGCCCTGGCTGGCCTGGAATTTGTTGTGAAAATCAGTCTCACCTTGAACTCACAGAGATCCACCTCCCTCTCTTTCTCTAGTGCTGGGATAACAGGTGTAGGCCATCACTACTGGCCTAACTATCCAGTGAATATAAAATATCTCAGCTGGACATGGTGGTACATGCCTTTAATTCCAGCACTCAGGAGGTTGAGGTCGGAGGATCACTGTAAATTTGAGGCCAACCTGAGACTACATAGTGAATTCCAGGTCAGCCCAGGCCAGAGCAAGACCCTACCTTGAAAAACCATGGAAAAAAAAAAAAAAAAAGAAAGAAAGACAATATCCTAGTTTAAGAAAAAATATAGAAGCTGGCTGTGATGGAGCACGTCTTTAATGCCAGCATTCAGGAGGCAGAGGTAGGAGGATCGCCACGGGTTCAAGACCACCTTAAGACTACATAGTGAATTCTAGGTCAGCCTGGGCTAGAGTGAGACCCTACCTCAAAAAACAAAAAACAAAACAAAACAAAAAAAGCGGCTGAAATGTTCAAGGTCATTTTCAATTGCACAGTGAGTTTGAAGGCAGCCTGATATATATATACACACACATACATATGGCAAAAAAACTTGATCAGACCCTTCAGAAACAAGATAGATAGATGAGAAATAAGCACATGAAGAGATGCTCAGCATCCACAGTTACCAGGGATGTGTAGATTAAAACTACAGTGAGATTCGCAGCACCTCTGCAAGGTAAGCCATGATATTATGTGCTGGTGAAAATGTGGAGGAATGAGTACTTTCATATACTCACGGCAGGAATGTAAAAGAATATATTTGGGATAATAGTTCTATAATTTCTTAAAAAGTTAAACACATACCTCCTATATGATCCAGTATTTTAATTCCTAGCTATTCACCAAAGAGAAATAAAAAAATACATATCCATTCAAAGACTTGATCAGACCCTTGACAAACTGATAGGAATTAGGAGTAAATAGCCCCCATTTGTAGGCAGCTAGTTACAGGCCCAAAGAGAATAAACAGATAGTCGGTTTGGTCTGACAGAATGGATGAACACAGAGGTTTTAAGAGAACAGAGTCCAGGAATGAAATCCAGAAAGGCCTGATTCATATTGATCCACCAAAGGGTCAAAATCCTTGACTCATCAGGGCAGCTGCCTCACACAAACCATCCTTTGCTAATCAGCCTATCAGGAGGCCCCTACATACCTTGAAAGTAACCAGGCCAGTCTACCCTGACTTTATACTTAATTTACATTGCCAAGGGCATAAATCACTTAGATCCACAAGCCTATCTGAGTCACTAGGCAGCTACTTCCTGAGCCCCCTCAGCCCTTTCTGCTTTGCTTTCACTTGCTTTTCTAATAAACCCTCATCTAGCATGCCCTCCTCCCTCCTGGAGGGAGAAGTGACACTTACTAGACTCAAGAAACTCGCAGACCTTGTGAGGCCTCTCTGAGATGGCACCAGTGGAGCAAAGGAGGCCCTTGTGCAGGGTAGCTGCCAGGAGGCTGCATGGGGACTCCAGTGACGCAGCTCACGTGAGCTCTCACCCATGCTGAGGTGGCTCTTCAGTGAAATAGCTGTTGGAGTCACATATACTCCTATAACCAGCTGCTCACCAGGGCCCTAGGAAGTCATCACAATGAACTCATTGGTTCACCCAGCTGGACTGGGATGGGCTTGTTTCTTTGGTCTGTCATTGTCTGTCTGTCACTGAACAGAAAAAGACTAGGAAAAGTCATGCAATAGCAGTTTATTTCAGTCAGTAAACTGAATCCAGTTTGCTGATTCTCCAACATTAGCAGAAGCCTCTGTTTGCCTCCTCTGGGACACTAGTGGCTCCTGGCTGTGCCCTGCCACAGAGGTCTTTCAACTCCATGATGTCCCTCCACGGAGCTTCTCAACTTTACTGGTTTGAGCTACTTCCCTCTGGTTCCTCCAAACCTAGGTTTTGCTACTTCTTTTTTTTTAAAAAATATTTTATTTTATTTGATAGAGAAAGAGGGAGACAGAGAGAAAGAGAATGGCCGTGCCAGGGCCTCCAGCCACTGCAAATGAACTCCAGACACATGTGCCCCCTTGTGCATCTGGCTAATGTGGGTCCTGGGAATTGAACCTGGGTCCTTTGGCTTTGCAGGCAAACACCTTAACCACTAAGTCATCCTTCCAGCCCTTCTAAAGTATTTTAGCATTCTACTTTTTTTTTTCTGTTACCAAGTTAATAATTCTTTCTATGTGATTCACAATTATGGTTGTTAAATTTGCTCTAGAACAGGACTTCCATGTCTACTTTTTTATTTTACTTATTGTTTGATTTTTAATTATTGGGACTTCCATTTCTATCCAAGATAAAAGTAAAAGGGAGAGCCGGGTGTGGTGACACACGCCTTTAATTCCAGCACTTGGAAGGCAGAGGTAGGAGGATTGCTGAGAGTACAAGGCCACCCTGAGATTGATTACACAGTGAGTCCCAGGTCAGCCTGGACTAGAGCAAGACAAGACACTACCTCAGAAAACCAAAAAGCAAACAAGCAAACAACAACAAAAAACCCAAAGTAATAGGGAGAAATAATTAATAAGACATCTGACAAAATATATGAAATAATTTTTTTTTCCCTCCAAGTAGGGTCTCGCTCTAGTCTAGGCTAATTTGGAATTCACTATAATAGTCTCAGGCTGGCCTCAAATTCACAGCAGTTCTTTTACCTCTGCCTCCCAAGTGCTGGGATTAAAGACATTAAAGGTGTACACCACCCTGTTTGGCAAAACATTTTTTTTTTTTTCGAGGTAGGGTCTCACTCTAGCCCAGGCTGACCTGGAATTCACTATGTAGTCTCAGGGTGGCCTCGAACTCACGGCAATCCTCCTACCTCTGCTTCCTGAGTGCTGGGATTAAAGGCGTGTGCCACCATGCCCGGCACTTTTTTTTAAAAAATAAGGGTTTTATTTATTTCAGAGAGAATGTGTGTGTGTGTGTGTGTGTGTGTGAGAGAGAGAGAGAGAGAGAGAGAGAGAGAGAGAGGAAGAGAGAGAGAGAGAGAATAGGCACTCCAGGGCCTCTAGCCACACTGCAAATGAACTCTAGATGCATATACCACCACTTTAGGCTTTGCAGGCAAGTACCTTAACTTCTAAGCCATCTCTCCAGCCTGAAACAATTGTTTTTTAAGACATTAGTATAAATAAACAAAAATATATTCAAAAAAATATAAAAATTTATTTATTTATGGGCTGGAGAGATGGCTTAGCAGTTAAGTGCTTGCCTGTGAAGCCTAAGGACCCCAGTTCGAGGCTCAATTCCCCAGGACCCACGTTAGCCAGATGCACAAGAGGCACCACGTTTGGAGTTCGTTTGCAGTGGCAAGAAGCCCTGGCAGGCCCATACTCACTCTCTTTCTGTCTGCATCTTTCTCTCAGAAAAAAAAAAAAAAACAAAAAAAAAATTGGGTGTGGTGGTACACGCCTTTAATCCCAGCACTTGGGAGGCAGAGGTAGGAGGATCATTGTGAATTCAAGGCCACCCTGGGAATACAGAGTGAATTCCAGGCCAGCCTGGGCTAGAGTGAGACCTACTCAAAAAACCAAAAAAAAAAAAAAAACAAAAAAAAATTGGGTGTGGTGGTAACGCCTTTAATCCCAGCACTTGGGAGGCAGAGGTAGGAGGATTGCTGAGAGTACAAGGCCACCCTGAGATTGATTACACAGTTGGAGTCCCAGGTCAGCCTGGACTAGAGCAAGACAAGACACTACCTCAGAAAACAAAAAGCAAACAAGCAAACAACAACAAAAAACCCAAAGTAATAGGGAGAAATAATTAATAAGACATCTGACAAAATATATGAAATAATTTTTTTTTCCCTCCAAGTAGGGTCTCGCTCTAGTCTAGGCTAATTTGGAATTCACTATAATAGTCTCAGGCTGGCCTCAAATTCACAGCAGTTCTTTTACCTCTGCCTCCCAAGTGCTGTATTAAAGACATTAAAGGTGTACACACCCTGTTTGGCAAAACATTTTTTTTTTTTTTTTTTTTTCAGAGTGAATTCCAGGCCAGCCTGGGCTAGAGTGAGACCTACTCAAAAAACCAAAAAAAAAAAAAAACAAACAAAAACAAACAACAACAAAAAAAAAAAAAAAACAAACAAAAACAAACAACAACAAAAAACCAAAGTAATAGGGAGAAATGATTCAAGACCCTCGGAGACAGTAAGAAGCAAGGATCATTGCCTCTCCTGTTTTCCATTACCATATACAGTGGTTATTGGTATGGCAGATGCTGTGTGTGTGTGTGTGTGTGTGTAGAGCAAAGGAGAGACACCACCTTTAGTAGCACCTTGACACACAAAGATGTGCTGGAAATTCAGGGATCAAAGATGCTGTAGTAAAGCCAGGTACAGTGGTACACACCTGGAATCCCAACACTGGTGAGGCTGAGACTGGAAGATAGTAGGTTTGAGACCAGCCTGGGCTACATTATGAGACATTGTTTCAAAACCCTCAAGGAAAAAAATGCTGTAGCATTAGTTATTGTGACAAAAGCAAGTAAAGAGAAGAAGGGTTTATTCTGGTTTATGGTTTGAGGGTACAGTCCATAGTGGGGAAAGCCAAGTGACAGAGGTTGAGGTGGGTGGCTGGTCATTGTGTTTGCAGTCAGAGGAGTGCTGTGTTCCTCTCTCTCAGGCAGGGTCACATGTGCTTCACACTGTAGCTGATGATCTTGAAATTCTGAAGCTCCTCCCTCCACCTCCTCAGAGCTGAGGTCACAGGTGTGCATCTCCACACCTGGTCTATGTGTCATTGAGGTTGGAACCCATGACCTTGTGCATGCTGGGGAAGCACTCTACCTTCTGACCTACAACCCCAGCCCTCACCTTCATTTTATTATTTTTACTTTGTTACCTGTGTGCATGTCCATGTGAGCACAGGCACATGTGTGCCACAACACACATGTGGTCAGAGGACAACTTTCAGGTTGGTCATCACCTGCCCACCTCATTTGAAGCAGAGTTTCTTGCTCTAGATGCTCATTGTTGTTCTTTGCTGGGCTCACTGTGAGCTTGGAAACTCCTGTCTCTGCCTCCCATCTGGGATTACAGAAGCCTACCAAGGCTTCTGGCTTTTTACATGAAGTCTGGGATTAAAGTCCAGGACTTGAGCAGTGAGCACTTCATCCACTGGCCGTCTTCCCAGTTCTCATCTTCTCGTTTTTATTCAGCCTTAACCCATGGAATGGTGTCACTCACATTCAGGGCGAGCCTTCCCACCTCATCAAACCTCTCTGAATACCTTCACAGACATGCTCAGTGGTGTCTCCCAGGTGGTTCAAATCCCACGAAAGCCAGGCCTGGTAGTGCACATCTTTAATCCCAGCACTTGGAGACTGAGGTGGGAGGATCACTGTGAGTTTGAGGACAGCCTGTGTTTCATAGTGAGTCCCAGGTCAGGTCAGCCTGAAGAGTGAGACTCTGCCTCATACCGTCCACCTAGAAAACAAGTGAACCAACAAAAATATGTGCAAATTCCACCAAGGTGACAATCGAGATTGATCATCACTACTAGCAGGTAAGCGCTGGCACTTTTCATGAGTACTTTTAGCCCCATCAACAAGATGGTAGTGAGGTGGGGGGAGGAAAGAATGGCCAGACATCTTGTCTGAAGTCACAGATCTTGTAAAATGTGGATCAGGCCTAGGAATCAAACATTGGCTTTCTGATTTCAAAATTTATTTTCTTTCCCTGATACCACTATAACCCAACAACTTAAATAAAGTTTGGGTTTGGAATGGATAGTTGGAAAGGAAGAAGTACGAAGCTGAATGCCACAATGTAGCAGTGCAGAGTGTGCCACACAGCACAGGAAGTCTTAGTTAAGAGAAATCACAAATCCATGGCAGTGTTAGCGGAGCATTGTAACCAACGAGTATTTATTAAAAGCCAGTGGTGCACCAGGCACGGTTGTTACCAGTAGGCTAACAAATACAAATGGTGTAACCAATTCACTTATTAGCTCATCTGATTAAACAAAATACATTTCATAGAAATGATTATAAAATGCATTGCAGATAGAAACATTTTATACTTATAGATCTTATGGTACCCTAAATAATTATTAATAAGATCCCACCAACCTATACTGTAAATAGTTAGCAAACCACCAGTTATTTCTTTATTTTAGTCAGCAAAGGAGAAAGACATAAAATTATCATGCTGAAATAAGTTTTAGCATCCAATACAGATATCCTGTTTCAAAACTATTAATGCAGTCCACCTGCAACCTTAAAGACTCAGTGTTTTTCATCTTGCATTAAATCACTACTACAACTTTTGGTTTAAAGATTAGTTTTGGTTTCAGAGTGAGTTTAATCTAGTATTTCAGTTTCATGACTCATCCATTCTTGAGGTGGGTGAGAATCTATTCAGTTAAATAGTTTAATTCACTTTACCTGGCATTCTTCCAAAACAGAATGGGGAAATTAAGATACACAGATGGCACAAATCTGAACATAACAGCAGAAGGCCAAAATGGGGGACCCCCCCAATATAGGTGTTACTTGTTTGAAGCAACACTATTCAGGGACATTTACTACCTTTTTGGAGGCTCATGGGTAAATCTTTAATGGACCACTTGAGTTTATTGGCATATGATGTACCCCTTAGTCTGAAGGTGGTAAAGACGAGGCGATAAGAGGCTGTGGAGAAGACTGAAGAGCGTGGAGTGTTTACTGACACAGTCATGACACAGGGTGTCTCCAGGGCCTTGCACAGACCTCCCGAGATGGGTCTCTTTCCTCAGACAGCAGTAGCAGCAGCAAAAATTTCTCCAGAGAGACAAGGTCAACTTTTATTGCACATGAAGCAAAACCATTCCCTTTCCCCTTTTCCTGAGCTGGAGACCGCCAACTGCAAACACGCTGGATCCTCAGCCTCGAGCGCCTCTGGCCGGCAGGGGGCGCCCCACAGACCCTCAGGGAGCGCCTTCTCCTTCTTCAAGGGACGTGAGGTATAGTGTTGGCCCAGCTATCCGGTCTACCTGGCCGCTCAGTCGCCATTGTCGAGCAGCTTTTGTAAGTTGTTTTGTATCTTGAAGTAATAAACGAGAAGTTCTTGTTAATTAAACCGGATTATCTTAAGGGTATATTTGCTATGACCTGGAAAATGTTCAAGATTTTTCCATCCAAAGCCGGGCGTGGTGACACATGCCTTTGACCCCAGCACTCGAGGCAGAGGCAGAGGCAGAGGCAGAGGCAGGAGGATTGCCGGGAGTTTGAGGCCACCCTCCTGAAACTATATAGTGAATTCCAGGTCAGCCTAGGCTAGAATGATTCCCAACCTCAAAAAAAAAAAAAAAAAAAAAAAAAAAGCTTTTCAAGGACTAGAATTCTGCTTGACAATCTACTTCAAACGAAAAAGCAGAAGAAGCTATAGAAAGATGAACATATCAGCCCAGACCCAGAGAAAGGAAATGAATGGAAGACAAAGCAGTGAGAAGTGAGCGGGGGAGGAACATCTTCACAGAACCAGTCCTACGGTTCTTATCATAAGCCACAAGTCATGATGCACAATATTCACCAAAAGACCGACTTTCACAGGCTGGAGGGATGGCTTAGCAGTTAAGGCGTTTGTTTGTAAAGCCAAAGAACCCAGGTTTGATTCCCCAGAACCCACATAAGCCAGATGTACAAGGTGGTGCACGCGTCTGGAGTTCGATTGCAGTGGCTGGAGACCCTGGCACACCCATTCTCTCTCTCTCTCTGCCTCTTTTCCTTTAACTCTCTCAAATAAATAAATAAATAAATAAATAAATAAATAAAATAAAAAAAAAGACTTTCAGAGAGACAGGAATCACCCATGTCATATGTTTGGGCTTAAGACTACATTCCAGTGTTAGGCATTAAAAATTCTCCCACAGTGCTGGGAGTGGTGGAGCAGGCCTTTAATTCCAGCACTCGGGAGGCAGAGGTAGGAGGATTGCCGTGAGTTCGAGGCCACCCTGAAACTCCATAGTGAATTCCAGGTCAGCCTGGGCTAAAGTGAGACCCTACCTCGAAAAACAAAAAACAAAACAAAACAAAATCTCCCACAAAATGTTGACTAAGTGAATCCTAAAGAATTCAGAGTAGGAATGCTGAACAGCAAATATTGTGATGGGAGTAGAGAACCACATGTATCACAAGAAAGAAAACAAACTCCAGATGCATGCACCACCTAGTGCATCTGGCTTATATGAGTACTGGGGAATCAAGCCTTGAACCAGAGTCCTTAGGCTTCACAAGCAAGTGCTTAACTGCTAGGCCATCTCTCCAGCCCTTTTTTTCTTTTTAAAAATTAATTTATTATTTTGAGAGAGAGAAGAGATAAAGAGGAAGAGAGAGATAAAGAAAGAGAGAGAGAGAGAGAGACAATGGTCATGAAAGGGCCTCTTGCTTCTGAAAATAAACTTCAGAAGCATGTACCACTTTTTGCACCTGGCTTTATGTGGATACTGGGAATTTGGACCTGGGTCAGCAGGCTTTGCAAGCAAGTATCTTTAACTACTGAGTCATATGCCTGAAATTATCACTTTCGAAAGGGGGAAAATTAGTGTCTATCGCATGCCTTCTCTAGACTGGTTTGGATTTTAAAGAGAAGTTTCCAGTTAGTCCATAGATACAGTGACTCAATGTGAATAATCTGCTCTGGCTTGGTTAAGAACAGTAATTTGGAAACTCCTCAGAAATCACTAGTGTTGAGAAGGGACAGTGAGGTGTTCAGCACTAAGTGAGACATCTCTACCATACCCTTCAAGGCTCAGGGACAATTGCAAAAGAGGTGGTAGAAAGAAGCCAAAGGATGGGAGGAGTGCTTTGCATTACTGTCTTCTAGACACAAAGTGGCCATGGTATTCGCGACCAGTGGCTGACGCTACCTACACAAGACCTGCATAGTAACAGGAAAAAATGATGACATCAAAATAGAAGGGAGATGAGTTGGAAAAAAGGAGGGATTCAGTGGAGGGGGGAGAAGGGAGAGTGGTGGGAGGGTGTTATGATCATGGTATATAGCTTATATATATGAAAGTTGTCAATAAAAAGTTAAAAAAAACTTAAATGACAGATAACATTGGGTGTAGGACCACAAAGATAATTTGCTCATTTGTATTTTCCATTTCTTCTCATAATGGCACAGTTAGGTCATGGTATCAAATAGTGGACAATGTGATAGTATTTCTAACCAACACTTAATTTTTCCACTCTAAATCTTTCCTCAAGGATTAGGATAAAAACAAAGTAGTTATAAGATACTTAAAGGAAATATAAGACTGGTTAATTAAATTCAATTTTTAGTTATTTCTGGCTTAGTTATCTCCTCCTTAGGCCTCATGTCACACAGGAGAAGATATTTTTAGAGGCAAAGGTGTACTAATGGACTTATCCACAAAGCTTAAGCTGAATTTTGAGAAGAAGAGAGCTCATTCCTTCCTTCCTTCCCTCCCTCCCTTCCTCCCTCCCTCTCCCTCTCTCTCCTCCCTCCCTCATTCAGCGCTTAAACCTAGGCCTCTCACATGCTAAAAACACACTCTACCCCTGGCTACCCTCCAGTCCCACGTATAAGTATAATAATTGGACAGAGCTGCACTTTGTGGTCAGGCCAGCTGGTGGGCTCTAGTTCACTCCCCAGTTCACTCCCTAATATTCTGCCATGAGTTCCAACATCAGTGGTCACTTACCAACAATCCTATGGCATGCAGAAATATATTCACCCATGGACACAAAAGATGACCACCCAGGTCGTTATTTTTTAAAAATGAGATTAAAATTTTTCCACTTTTACTATACTCTCCCCTGGGTTGCTCATTTAGGCTGCTTGCTGCACACTGAAAGTGTCTGTGTAACTTTTGGCCCCTGTGACTGACAGGAACTACTATGACTGCTTCTGCACATGACGAAAGAAGGAAATCACCTTTTCTAACTTCACTATGTTAGCTGTAAGCTCCTGGCACAGGACCTCCACATTTAACTGTACTTGTGATCCCAGACCAGATGGCGCTGTCTGTCTGTAAGAACAAAGACAAATATTATTATGGTCAAAGAAATAAGTGAGGTGAACATATTTTAAATTAAACAGAAAACTAGGATGTAATAGAAGACATGAGCATGCCCCTTGTACATATCACAGGGGCCCTGGAGTAATTCATAAATCCAGATTGGATGTTTAGGGGACAAATCCTAAAAGCTTAGCTGGAAATCTCTTCAACTATTTTTATTCAAGTGGATGAGTTTTGCCTTGGCTGCCACACAAAAAAGTCAGACAACTATTCTCAAGCACATGGTTTCTTAACCCCTTTGTTCAGCTCCGAACATCCTTTCTATCCCACCACAGCAGACACTTTCAAAATTACTGCTCTTCTCATTTATTCACATGCTCTTTGATGGGAGGAGTCAATTACACTAGAATTTTCAAAAAGATGGGGAATTTCCTCTGAAGCATGACTATTTTTTTTTCTTTTAAGTTCCTTCCTCGGGGCTTACCACACAAATATACCTTGTTGTATCGTTTGACTGCTTATTATGGCACCGGCTCCTATACTGCAGTCTTGTACCTGGTAACATTATAGAAACTTTGGAGAGATACACTAAAGTACATTTCCTGAAGACAGGGTCTAAGATCACTTTACAAGATTTTTGTGATAAGATCAAGAGCTGTAGCCTTATCATTTCTGTATTTCCTGTTGTGATTTAATCTTAAGGATTCAGCTTTTGGAAGGCAATGACTGGTCTGATCTACTTTATGTGGAATCTGTTGTTGAGGCAGAGGAACTGGGTAAATTGCTGATGATCACCTACACCCTAAGAAAGATGTCTGTTTCTAAGAATTGAAGCAGATAGTGTCCTGTTAACTCATGGAAGTAGACTAAAAGTCCTTGATTTCTACATGAGGGATCTGAGGCTCAGAGCACTGACTTGTCAACATAAGATTCTGAGTAGCAGTGGTGGTCTCGCTACTGGGCAGAGGCCTGGGGACACTGGTCGTCCTCCTGGAGCCTACAACACCAGGGGAGGCCCCGACTCAAAGGAAGGCTCTTTAGCAAATGTAAAACTAGATTCCATGTGTAGATTTAGCTCCCTGGTAGCATGGGTCACACTGGACACAGGCCGAGGAGGTGTTGAATCAGCACACCTTCCCTTCACGGGTACTCCTGTATCTCATGTCCTATGTGGTCTTTGGGATTTTTCTCCTTTATAGGGTTCCTTGCAGATTGTCCCTTCTCCTGGGTCAGTTGAGAATGAGCATTCCTCATCATCACCGAGTTAATTCGATAATAATAGGATACAGGGCATTTTTTTTTCTAAGAAAACCAACTCATATGCTAGTGAACGAACAGTGTGCAGTAATCTGGACTAGCCTCTGACTTCTAGTTGTACTAACACTTTAACATGACGGAGGGTAAGGGTTGGAAACAAACTACTCATAAATCTTCCATAGTACCTTACTGGTTCAAATATGTGTTTATGGTTAAATAATAACTTGTATGCCAGCATACATGTCAAAGCTATAGAAGGCCTTTAGATAGAGAGTAAAGAAGGTTCTAGAGTGGTATTACACAGTAGATTTCTAAGTGCAGTTCCCCAGACCAGTGCCCTCAGGTCACTTAGCAAGCATATCCCAACTTACTGCACCACAAACTATGAGATGAGCTCTGTATTCAACTTCTGTTTTTCTTTTTTCTTTTTTTTGGTTATTCGAGGTAGGGTCTCACTGTAGCCCAGGTTGACCTGGAATTCACTATGTAGTCTCAGGGTGGCCTTGGATTCATGGTGATCCTCCTACCTTTGCCTCCCAGGTGCTGGGATTAAAGGCGTGTGCCACCATGGCCGACTCTTTACTCAACTTTAACAAGCCTCTAGTGGATTTTGGTGCACACTAAGGTCTAATACAGTGCCTAGTAGACTGGGAGTCCAGAAGTTTTATAGTTACTCAGGTCTGCATTTAAACCCTGCTTTCAATACATTAAATTCCTTTCTTCTCTGGGTCTATTTCCTCATCTCTAAAGGGAATAAATCTTACAAAGCTATGGTAAAAATATAATAAGGGAGAATTCGATTTATACAATATTGTGCAAAGGACTAAAAGTATGCTTCTTATATGATAAAACAACTTATTTTACTTTTCAGTCAATGTATCAAAATCCTCACGTGTAGAATGAATTACATCAGGTATGTTGAGAAATGAATAAAAAAATCTTCAGACACATTCAACTAATTAGTAGTCTCATGAATATTTATAGTGGTCAAGGGTTTTGCAAATAAATCAGTTAATATAAGCAATTATACATGAAGACATGCTGAGTTGCTTGAATAGCTTCTTTTCTTAAGAAGTTTTGATTCAATGTCATTTTATGACCTTGAGCAGCTTAGTAAATGGGCCAAGGTCATGGTCACCATCTCAGGATAGTAGTACAAAATAATGCAATATTATATGCTTCTTGCCATATAACTGGAGACACTACAGCAACCTAGAAACAGTCTACCGTTAGGCCATTCACTTCTAGGATTCTCCTACCTCTCTGCTTTCCACATACGCAATTAACTGAATGCTTCCTACAGAATATATTCTCAATGGATGTAAGAAGGATACGAAGCTTGGGTCAGTGATTACATGAATCAGAACTCCAGCCCCTGGAGGACCGTCTTACTCAGTACTGTGGGCATCCACAAAGGATGTCAGTGACCCCAGCTGCTCCTCCAGAGTATTAATTCTGTGTCTCATGTAGAAGGTCGACATGATCAGTGCACACACACTGGAAAGGGATAAAAAGAAATTTCCAATAGGTTAATGGTCTGGTCAATAAACTCAGAGCTGAAGGCATTTCCCAAAAGAATGTAGCTTAAGAGACTTTTTTTTTTTTTGGTTTTTCGAGGTAGGGTTTCACTCTAGCTCAGGCTGACCTGGAATTCACTATGTAGTTTCAGAGTGGCCTCAAACTCTCGGCGATCCTCCTACCTCTGCCTCCTGAGTGCTGGGGTTAAAGGTGTGCACTACCATGCCTGCTTGCTTAAGAGACTTTTGTTTGTTTGTTTGTTTTTGAGGTAGGGTCTCGCTGTAGCCCAGGCTGACCTGGAATTCCCTATGTAGTCTCAGGGTGGCCTCGAACTTTCAGTGATCCTCTTACCTCTGCCTCCTGAGTACTGGGATTAAAGGCGTGTCCCACCACGTCCTGCACTTAAGAGACTTTTAAAAAGTCTGTAAAGGGGGCATAAGCCAGATGCACAAGGGGGCACATGCATCTGCAATTCATTTGCAGTGGCTGGAGGCCCTGGTGTACCCATTCTCTCTCTCTCTGCCTCTTTCTCTCTCTCAAATAAATAAATAAATAAATAAAATATATCTGAAGTCTGTAAAGGGCTGGGGAGATGGCTTAACAGTTAAGGAGCTTTCCTATGAAGCCTAAGGACCCATGTTTGACTCTCCACGTCCCACATAAGCCAGATGCAATGTGACAAACGTGTACAAGGTTGCACATGTGCACTAGGTGGTGCACGTGTCTGGAGTTTGATTACATTGGCTGGAGACCCTGGTGTGCCAATTCTCTCTTTCTAGCTATCTCTCTCACATTAAAAAAAGGGGCCAGGGCTGGAGAGATGGCTTAGCAGTTAAGTGCTTGCCTGTGAAGCCTAAGGACCCTGGTTCGAGGCTCGATTCCCCAGGACCCATGTTAGCCAGATGCACAAGGGGCGCACGTGTCTGGAGTTCGTTTGCAGTGGCTGGAGGCCCTAGCACGCCTATTCTCTCTCTCTCTCTGTCTGTCTTTTTCTCTCTCTGTCTGCTGCTCTCAAATAAATAAATAAAAATAAATTAAAAAGGGGTCAGTCTGTTGGGCTTGCCTAAAACAAAAAAGTCTCTAAGGCACATGCATTTAATCCCAGAGCTGGGGAGGTAGAGGTAGGAAGATTGCTGTAAATTCAAGGCCAGCCTGGGCTAAAGTGAAACCCTACCTTGAAAAAAAAAAAACCAAGAAAACAAAACAACAACAAAAAGTCTGATAAAAAACCAAGTAGATGCTGGCCATAAAACTTCACAGGAGACTTCACCCACCTTATAGTCAGGTTATAGATGGGAAGTGATGGAGAGTTATAAAGTCAATGCCTCACTTTTCAGTCAGGAGGGATACCATCTTAAAGATGTCTTGGCTTGTCCAGAAGGTGTTATACAGACAGAAAAATAAACAACTAGAACAAAGATGCTTTGGAATTTACTACTAGTAACTTGGTTCTTTGGTTTGGGTCTGGTACAATCATGCAAATGTGATCTAAGCCTAAGGGGAAAAATATCATAGTAGGAGAAGGAAATTGTCAAGGAAAACGTGGGGTCATGCTAAAGACAATTGGGATTTACAGTGGCTCTTGATAACATGAAGAGGTGGTTTGGAGAACTGAATCATTTGCATATGCCCCACCTAGCAAATACATTTACTTACATAATGGCATAGAATATAAGAATATGGTGGAGAGTCAGACATTTCTGAGACCTGACTTTATGCAAGATTCCAGTACTTTCTGATTGACCTGTTGGGTGAAAACCAAAAAAAGTTTAATACCATGATGCACTTCCATTATCTTCTAATATCCCAATGGGGAAGAGGTACTTGAGGCAGGTAAAAGAAATTAGTTGCTATTTTAACATTTTAACCAGTAGTTTCAATTTTTTTCCAGCTCATTTCATTCAGTATATACTGAAAGCCTTCTCTTTGCCAAGTATTGGGCAAACACTGTAATACCATCCTTGCTCTTATGCCAATATAACTACTGTTCAGTTGTTAATCAGTAAGAAATAAGTCAATGATTTTAATTCTACCATCATTTTTTGCTTCATAATCTCAAAGTATTCATAATAACGAAGTGGCCTCTACGAAGGCCAATTTACTCATCTTTGTGATAGAACGGGGTACTATTTATTGAAGAAGTAAGTGGGAAATGATATATGCAAAGACTTGAAACAGGAAGGGGAGGCAGTTATAAAGTGAACATTGGAGCCCTTTAAATGTTGTCAACAGAAATCCTGCCCCTCCCTGGTAATTCTGCTTCTTACCATGGGCAGGTAGGCCCTTGGCTTTTCCCTCAGGCACTCTGTTCCCATGGGCATCTGCCCGAGGTGGTTTTGCTTCTCCCTTGGGGACATTCAGAACTGTCTGGGATTCTGTCACATGGAAGTCTGCCAAGCAAAATAAGGTAGGGTCAGTTTGTTCCCCAATGCATATACAACCGCAGGATTTACCACAAAGCAAAACAATCCTGAGCTGCACAATGATCAGAGATATAAGTGAGGGAGGTGTCTGGACACTGAAACCCAATGCCCAAGCAAGGAAGCAGTAAAACGATGTGAGGACTGTCTGTCCCACCCACAGGCTCACAGGATTATTCAGCTTTAGTCATTAATACTATTGCTGAAATAAGAGGTAAGAAAATACATGTTGGTCTCTCCCAGCCAGCCTGATACTTTGAGATATTTATTAAATGTGTGTAGAAGGAAATGGAGTTTTGCCAGGTAGCTAATTCCTTTTCATAGAACTTTCAGGTTAGCGCTTTATCCAGATTTTCTTTGCCACTGTTAAATGGGAGAGAAGGTTAGTTTATTTTTGTTTTTATGGGGCAGGGTAAGGGTGTTTCATGGGGGATCATATTTGAGTTAAGGTACAAGGGTTTCACAGACCTCGGGAGTTCTCTGATTCTGGAGTCTGAGAACCAGAGCTGCTGTATCCTTCCATGGCTTGCCTTCTTTGTCGGACCACTCCGTCCAGATCTGAGAATTCATCATTGAAGTCCTGAAGAAGATGAAGATGCTAAGTGTTCCTTATGGAACAGGCAGGCCTTTGTAAAACCTGGCCCTCCCACTTAGGCCTGACCCAGAAATACGGAAATGTAGGATGGATTACCACACTCCAGGGGATTTTCCTGCTAGGGCAGAGTATCTCCTTATTGAAACTGAGATTCTTCCGCATGGTTAGGGTTCTATCTACAAACAGAGGGCAACTTGATCCAAACAACAAGTGTCTAGAAAAACCACTGGAATGCTGGTGGCTGAAAAGCTGCCAGTATGAAGTGGAAAGGCCACATTAGCCCTTTGCAGTGAGGAAACAGACCACTGCAAGAGGAAAGGGGCCAAGAAGCACTCAACTCAGATCTCAATGTGTGCAGGAAGTCCTGCTAAATGGTAGTTTCTAAAAAAGAGTGCTGGCATTAGGAAAAGAAAACATGTTAGCAAGTTAGATCATGAAAAGAAAACCGCAGCTTTTTTTTTGGGGGGGGGGGTCTCACACTAGCTCAGGCTGACCTTGACCTATGTAGTCTCAGGCTGGCCTTGAGCTCATGGTGATCCTCCTTCCTCTACCTCCCAAGTGCTGGGATTAAAGGCGTGTGCCACCACACCTGGCTGAAAGCTACAGTTTTCAAAACTCCCCCAGCCAGACCAAAATAGGCTCTGACCTAGTATACTGAAAAGACAGAAAACTGACAATCCTTTTTTTTTTTTTTTTTTTTTTTCGAGGTAGGGTCTCACTCTAGCCCAGGCTGACCTGGAATTTACTATGTAGTCTCAGGGTGGCTTCAAACTCAAGGCAATCTTCCTATCTCTGCCTCTTGGGTGCTGGGGATTAAAGGTGTATGCCACCACTCCTGGTGAGATGTTTTAATCTCATTCAACTTGCTCTCCCTAGGTGCTTAACGTGGCTCAGCAGTTAAAGGCACTTGCTTACAAAGCCTGATGGGTTTGATCCCCCAGTACCCACATAAAGCTAGATACACAAAGTAGCACATGCATTTGGAAGGTCGTTTGTAGTGGCAGGAGGCCCTGGCATGCCCATATACTCTTTCTGTTTCTCACTACTTCTTTCTCTTTGTCTTTCAAATAAGTAAATAAAAATAAAAAGAAATAAAAAGACACATGCTATCCTGAAAAGGTCTTGGCAAAGGTATAATTAGCCTGAGCTTTTAACAATTTAGTTGTCTGCCAAATGAAGAGACTTATCTGACAAGTCAATGACCAACATGCTGTCTTTTGGTCAACTCAACATTCATCCGATTCCATATAAGAATTTGTAGGGGAGAGAAAACATTAAATTTATTTATTTATTTTTTTGTGGGAAAAGAGGTTTATTTTGGCTTACAGACTCGAAGGGAAGGTCCATGATGGCAGGGGAAAACAATGGCAGGAGCAGAGGGTGGACATCACCTCCTGGCCAACATCAGGTGGACAATAGCAACAGGAGAGTGTGCCAAACACTGGCAAGGAGAAGCTGGCTATAATACCCATAAGCCCGCCCCCAATAATACACTGCCTCCAGGAGGCATTAATTCCCAGATCTCCATCAGCTGAGAACCTAGCATTCAGAACACCTAAGTTTATGGGGGACACCTGAATCAATCCACCACAGCACCTATAACTGCTAAGCCATTTCCCCTACCTCATAAGGGATGAAAATTTTTTTTCAGATTTATTTTATTTTTTTTAAATTAATTTACTTATTTTTATTAATTAGTTTTGTACTCAGTGAATACAGTCAAGTTGGTACCATTGTTAGGCTCATCCATGTCCTACCCCCTCCCCCTCCAAAATTATTTATTTTTATATTATTATTATTATTTCATTTCTTTTGGAGACAGGATCTCATGTTTCCCGGGCTGACCTTGAACTCACTATTAGAGAGGATGATCTTGAACTCCTGACCTTCCTTCCTTTACTGCCCATATTCTGGGAGCATAGGTATGCTCCAGCACTCCTGGTTTATGAGGTACTAGGAATTGAATCCAGTGTATCATGTGTGCTAAGCAAGTACTTTACCAACTGAGCTACATTCCCAGCCTGAACTGAACATAAATAATGGAAATTTAGGGCTGGAGGGATGGCTTAGTGGTTAAGGCGCTTGCCTGCAAAGCCAAAGGACTCAGGTTCAATTCCCCAGGACCCATGTTAGCCAGATGCACAAGGGGGTACACACATCTGGAGTTCGTTTGCAGTGGTTGGAAGCCCTGGCATGCCCATTCTCATTCTCTCCCTGATTTTAATTAAAAAATAAAAATAAATCTTAAAAAAAGACTGGCAATTTAAATCTCTTCAAGTTGATAATGACTTATTGAATGCCTATCATGTATCAGGCAGGAATACCTTATATATATGACTGCATTTGATCTCCTCAGCATGTGAGGCTTTTTTTTTTTTAAGTGGAAAGAACCAAGTCTTTGGGCTGGGAGATGGCCCAGTGGTTAAAGATACATGCTTGCAAAGCCTGCCTACTGGCACCCACAGAAAGGCAGATGCACAAAGTGGAGCATGGATCCAGTGTTCTTTTGCAGTGGAAGGAGGCCCTGATGTCCCCTCCCCTGCAAACATGTGCAAATAAAATTAAAAGCAGTTGTTTTCAGTGCCAGGGATATCCAGCTCAGGCCCTTGTTTCCTGGAGCCCAGGCTGGCCTCAAACTCCCTATGTAGCTGAGGCTGGCCTTGAAGCCGTGCTCTTCCTGCCTCTCCAAAGTGTGAGATTACAGATGTATGCCAACATGGCTAACTGAGATTCTTAAAAAAACAAGAAAAAGTTCACAAAACAGAAAATTCACCATTTGAAAATTCAGAGCTGGAGAGACAGCTCAGATGGGAAAGGGCCTACCTCAGAAGCATGAGGACCTGAGCACCCATGTAAAACTGCTGGGAGTGGTGGCATTCTGCTAAGTCCCAGCTCTGAGGAGGAGACAGGTAGAGTCCTGAGGCTCACTGCTCATCCAGTGTAGACTAACTGGTGAACTCCAGGCCAGTGAGACCCTGTCTCTAAAAGAAGTGAATGCGTTTCTGAGAAATGACACTATCCTCTGGCTCCCATATGCGTGCACACGCACACATACACACACATGTGCATCTGCACACACATGAACATATGCATACAGACATGCACTGATACCATAAATAGGCCAAAGCAAAAATAGTGTGTAATTCAGTAGTTTTCAGAATATTCACTAAGCCATCCCTCCAGCCTGAGACTTAATTTTGACATTTTCCTAGGCTAGCACTATGCCTTACAACACACTCTCATGATGCAGAGTAGCAGCAGCCAACAGCAGCTCCTGTCCCAGTCAGCCGCCTGACCATGAAGAGGACAAATGATGCTCATGACGCACTGGGTTGCTAAGTTATGATGTTCATTAGGTTAGACATATTAAGTTCTTTTTTTTTAAAAGTGTTTTTGAGGTAGGGTCTTGCTATAGCCTAGGGTGACCTGGAATTCACTCTGGAGTCTCAGGGTGGCCTTGGAGTCATGGTGACCCTCCTACCTCAGTCTCCCAAGTGCTGGGATTAAAAGTATGTGCCACCACACCCAACTAAGAGTACCTAGCTCAGGGTGGCCTAGAACTCCCTTATGTAGCTATAGATGACCTAGAACTTCTGATCTTCCTTCCTACCTCTACCTCTCAAGTGCTGGGATTATAGGTATTTACTGTTTCCAACAGCCCCTCTCCCAGGTTATGTGGCACTAGGAAACAAACACAGGGCTCATGCACACTAGGCAAGCACTCTACTCACTGAGCTACATCCTTACCTCCTCAGGTATATTTTAAATTTTCACTATGACGGTTTATTGGGATGGAAATCCATGCTAAGTTGAGTAGCAAATGCAATCATGAAATATGTGGCTTCCTGTGTCTAGTTTTTTTTTCCACTTAGTACAATTGGTGGTCCATCCATGTTGTAGCATGTATCAGTACTTTGTTTCCTTTTTATGATCATTGAACGCATATACCCCATTAAAAAAATTAAGGCTATCATGAATAACACTGCTAGAGAGGTTCTGTGTTTTTTTTTTTGAGGTAGGGTTTCACTCTAGCCCAGGCTGACCTGGAATTCACTATGTAGTCTCAGGCTGGCCTCAAACCCATAACAATCTTCCTACCAAGTGCTGCAATTAGAGGTGTACACCACCACACTTATCCTCATTTATTATTTATTTAGTTATGAGGTAGGGTCTTGCTTTAGCCCAGGCTGACCTGGAATTTATGATATAGCCTCAGGCTGGCCTCAAACTCAGTGATCTTCCTACTTGGCCTTGGCCTCCCAAGTGCTGGGATTAAAGGTATGCACAGCCACAGGCTGCAAGAGAATGGGTGCAGCTGCAAGATGCATACATCACTCTGTGCATCTGGTTTTACATGGTTACTGGGGAATCAAACCCCAGTAGTGCCTCAACTGCTGAGCTGTCTCTCCAGCCCAACATTATGTGTGTGTGTGTGTGTGTGTGTGTGTGTGTGTGTGTATGTTTTGGTTGGTTTTTTGAGGTAGGGTCTCGCTCTAGTGCAGGCTGATCTGGAATTCACTATGGAGTCTCAGGGTGGCCTCGAACTCATGGCGATCCTCCTACCTCTGCCTCCCGGGTACTGGGATTAAGGGTGTGCACCACCATGCCCAGCTCAACATTGTTTTTGTCGTTTTGCTTTCTTTTTTTTTTTTCTTTTATCCTTTTCTTTACCTTCTTTCTTTCTTTCTTTTTTTTTTTTGACAGGGTTTTGTCATGTATTCTAGGCTGGACTTGAACTCACAGAGCTCCTCTTATGCTAGCCTCAGCCTCCCAGATAATGACTGGGATTACAGGCATGTGCCACCCATTTCTGGCTGGACATTCTTGCATAAATTTTGTGTGAACATATTTTCAATTACATTACTTTTATAATACTCAAAGGGTTTGTAGCTGTTGAGACAACAGGCTTATACTGCTTCACTCAAAGTTAATGTTTGCCAAGGACCAACTTGGGAACAAAGACTTGTCTTGGAAAAAATTATATTCTAGTGCAGGTACAAATCTTATACAAATGGAGGCACTATTGCAGAGTTACCCTAGGGCCTACAAAGTTTAAGGGAACCAAAAGTAGTGTCTACCTAGTGCCTGAGTAACACGGCTTTGCTTTTTCACATTATCTTTGAAGGCAAGAATTAGTTTTCATTCTTCTTGGTTTCTGACAGTATTAGCACAGTACCTTGAACATATACAACATGTGTAGGCTGAGTCATGTCTTACCTCAAATAGATTTTTGAATGTCTTCAAAACACAACTCATGTCTGGGGACACAGCTCAGTGACAGAGCACTTGCCTGGCATGCATGAGGCCCTGGGTTTAATGCCTAGCACTGCATGTGTACACACATAAACACACACACTCTGTGGTGGCTTGATTCTAAATGTCCCCATATCTTCAGGTATTATTAAGATTCCTAGGCTGGGCATGGTGACACATGTCTCTAATCCCAGCACTTGGGGTGCAGAGGTAGGAGGATCACTTCCAGTTCAAGGCCACCCTGAGACTACATAGTGAATTCCATGTCAGCCTGGGCTAGAGTGAAACCCTACCTCAAAAAACAAAAACAAAACAAAACAAACAAAAATGATTAAGACTCCTTCTTAAATCTCCAGCTAGGAGAGCCCTGCAGGAAAAGGTCCAGCACTGAGGTGTGTGTTCAGAGCCTGCTTGTTTTTATTAGTGCTGCTGCCTTCACTCTGCCGTGGGTATACGATGAAGTGAGCCAGCTTCTTCCACCACGCCGAAGCCTCCCTGGAGTGTGTAAGTCTGAAATCAACCCTCTGTTCCCTTCAGCTGCTCTGGTCGAGTGTTTGTCCCGGCAACAAGAAGGTAACTGCAGCACATGCACGTGTACAGACACACACACACACACACACACACACTTGACAAGCAAACACAGCAAGACCTTATGTCCTTTCGATGGACAGTGTTCACCAACATGGCAAACTGTCATGTTTCTTTTCTGTGTGGGATACCCTTGGATTACTGGCAGAACATTCATGGCTACCTTGGGTTCCCTTTGCTTCTGGGAGAGTCGTGCCCTGCTCTGCAGCTGCCTCTCAACTACTCTGGCCCTGGGTTCTTCCCCAGCTCTGGCCGGGGGGCAGGCGCAGTGCAGGTATAGTACATATCCTTTTCTTTGGCATTTAGTTATGTGGCAACTCACCAGAGGCAGAGATGAAGGGCGGTCTGCCCGGAAACTATTTTCAGCAGAGGATGGGTTGGGACTGTTACCAACACTTGTATTCTGAAATCAATGCAACAAAATGAAAAATCAGATCAACTGCAACCCTGAAGAAATAGAGAAGCAAAATAGTAACTGAGGATCCTGATGTCATACTCACTTCTAAGTGTCCACACACAGATTTCAGCAGTTTGTATGTTGAATCTCTTGAGAGTAAGGAGACAAATATATACTGAAAAATAAAGCAGATGTAAGAGTTTAGATTTCAAAAATGTATGTGTGGTGGTTTGAATATAAAATGTTCCTTGTACGTTCATGGGCTGGAATACTAGGCCCCAGCTTTTGGGGCTATTTCTGGAAGGTTGTGGGACCTTTGGGATTGAAATCTTACTGAGGAGAGGGGGTCCCTCGGGCAGGCTTGTGGTGCTGCAGCTTGGTTCTGCTCATCTCTGTCTCTGCCCACTTCCTCCCTGCAGATGTGCTGACAGGAGGGTGCCGGTCTCCTGCTCCTGCCCTGCTTTCCCACCACGAGGGAATCTACCCTCCGGAACTGTTTTCCTTCCATAAGTTGCTTCTGATCTGCAATTCTGTCCCCACAAACAGAAAGTAACTGAGACACTGTGTCATATAGTTTTTATATTTTCAAATGACATGGATCACTCTCTGAATTATATTCTCATTTCTCTCACAGGTTCATTTTGATTTCTAGAATAAAAGCAAGTATATGTCCCCCTTTTAGAAACCTCCAAACTTAATTGAAGAGTAATAAAGAAATGTGCGAAAAAGTGAGGGCTCCAAAAGCCCGACACGAGTGTCCCCAGAGCACAGGTGGGAAAGGCCCGGGCACAGAGGAAAGGTTCCAGGGAGCGGGGCGAGCGCAGGCTCCTGTCCAGCCCTGTTTTCATACTTGGCGACTCCGGCAGCACCGCTTCCTCTGCTCGGTCCTACATTTCCACTGAAAACTTCCCCTGTGGCTTAATAGGCTGGTTATTTTTCATGCCTCTTTCAGATTATTTCTTATAAAAACGTGGAGTTTTTCCAGTGGATGCTTGTAAAGGTGGTATAGAACAAAAATAAAAATGGAGCCAGACAAAATGACTTGGAGACAAATAATACTGGAAAATTTGTACTTATGTGTAAATGGTACCTTCAGAGACTTTAAAAAAAAAAGCAACTACCTCAGGTTTCAGGTTTCTCCATCAGTATGAACCATAAAATCATAGAATCTTCTGAGACACCCCTACAGACCATGAATTTGTGATGATACCTCTCACTCAAGAGAAGATAGAATTTCTAAGTAAATACACTGTGGTTCTGACATTAATTGTACCCAGGTGTAAATTTTGGCCCTGAAGTACTTGGGTAACATGGGGAAAATTGCTTAATTGTGCCTTCCTTGTATGGTAGTAGTATGAACAAGAGAAAATATAAAGAAAGCTCTTGATGTCTGCATAGTAGAATGAGTACTTTATACTCTTTAGATTTAAAAAGAATTCCAAAATCAAGCATATTAATTCGTTTTCTAGCCAATTAGAATTGCTTTTTTCTTTCTTTCTTCTTAATTGTTTTATTAAGTAGAAAATCTGTATTGACATATCATATGTTGGAACCATCATTTCCCTCCTCCCTGTAAGTAGCACAGGCTGGCCTCATACTTCCATTCCTCCCCCTTCAATCTCCTGTGTGCTGGGATCACAGGTGTTCACAACCACACTTGGCTAGAATAGTCTCTTTTTATCATAGCTTCCTCTTCTCCTCTCTGTCAGCTATCTAGTATGGTCAGAAACTGAAGGTAGCTTTTATTAAAAAGGTACGTAAAAGATGGTTAAATGTACAACCAGACTCTTCCACTCTCTCTGAAATAAAAGGCACTTTCAATGGAAATATTTCTGGCTCTCATCGTCAGGTTAGCCCAATAGTGAAGAGTAACTAGACTGGGTGGAAGAGAGGCTTCCTGATGCCCAGCAGTACAAGGATCTGGAAGGGTTGCTGCACAATCTCATGGCCGTGGATGGTTCTGGGAGGAGCCTACTAAGCTTATAGGGAGGCAGCCACCCCACTCCAGCGATGTCAGTTGTGGCCACAGGATTGCTCTTTTTCTTGTTTGTTTTTTCTTAAAAAAAAGGTAATATTAAAGTAACCGAACATATCAGTTTAGAGTAATATTAAAACAATGGAACATATCAGCTTAGCCTGACTAAATAGATGTCAGGAAGGGGATGCTGGGAAACAATTCCAGGTTTTACAAAATTTCACTTTATTTGCAAGCACATACATGTATGGGTGCACCAGGGTCTTTTTGCTGCTACCAATGAATGCCCCATGTATGTGCTACTTTGTGTCTGGCTTTGCATTGGTACTGGGGAATGCAAACCAGACCATTAGGCTTTACAAACAAATGCCTTTAACTGTTGAGCTATCTATCCAATACCAGAATTCTATTTTTTAAAATTTTATTATTATTATTTATTTGTGTGTATGTGTGTGTGTGTGTGTGTGTGTGTGTGTGTGAGAGAGAGAGAGAGAGAGAGAGAGAGAGAGAGGCAGACAGAGAGAAAGAGAAAATGGCCATGCCAGGGCCTCTAGCCACTGCAAACGAATTCCAGATGCATGTGCCCCCTTGTGCATCTGGCTTATGTGGGTCTTGGGGAATCAAACCGTGGTCCTTAGGCTTCACAGGCAAACGCCTTAATGGTTAAGCCATTTCCCCAGCCCCAGAATTCTATTTTTTGACCTTGGTGAGGCAAGTATTTGAGTCAATAGAAAATTCAAAATTAGCTACAGTTATATTAGAATTAATCATCTTGTCAGGGGAAAATGTTACATCAATGTCTCTATCATTTTTCTGTTTCCCTTTCTCTCTTTTTCTTTTTCAAAATTTAATTTATTTGCATGTGTATATGTATGGGTGTACCAAAGCTTCACTATGATCCTACTGCCTCAGTCTCCCAAGTGCAAGCCCCCATACCCTGCCTCTAGAATATCTCCTGTTTCGTGCCTGGTATGATGGCTCTGAAATTCGCCACTACTAGTAGTTCACTGAACTTGTGATTTACAAACTTCCCTCTCAGGACCTAGTGTGAGAAGTTACTCAGGACTTCAAACCAGATCTGTGCTTCCAGAATGTGGCTCATGGTGCCTTGCAGGAGTTAAGCAAGGCCTGCCTGGTTGTTCTTTCTGTTTGTTTCGAGGTAGGGTTTCACTGCAGCCCAGGCTAACCTGGAACTCACTCTGCAGTTGCAGACTGGCTTGAAACCACAACCCTCCTATCTCTGCCTCCCTAGTGCTGGGATTAAAGGCTTGCACCACCACGCCATGCTCTGGTTGGCCTTTTTTTTTTTTTTTTTAAATGTTTTATTTATTTGAGATAGTGAAAGAAAGAAAGAAGCAGATAGAGAGTGAGAGAGTGAGAAAATGGGCGTTCCAGGGCCTCCAGCCACTGCAAACAAACTCCAGAAGCACATGTTACTTTGTGCATCTGGCTTTACATGGGTCCTGAGGAATCAAACTCCAGTCCTTAGACTTTACTGGCAAACACCTTAAGCACTGAGCCATCTCTCTAGCCTGTGGTTGGTCTTTTTGAAGATGCTAACCTATGTCTCATCCATGCCAAATATGCACCAATTATGCCAGAAGATATCCAGTTTTCACACTGCATATGTGGGGAGCACGCGGAAGAGCCCAGTGTGGTAGGGTCTCAGTTCAATTCTCAGAAGCCACACTAAAAAGCAGGGCATGGGGCTGAAGAGATGGCTTAGCGGTTAAGCACTTGCCTGTGAAGGCTAAGGGCCCTGGTTTGAGGCTCCATTTCCCAGGACCCACGTTAGCCAGATGCACAAGGGGGCGCATGTGTCTGGAGTTCGTTTGCAGTGGCTGGAAGCCCTGGCGTGCCCATTCTCTCTCTCTCTCTTTCTCTCTTTCTCTGCCTATTTCTCTCTCTTCCTCTCTCAAATAAATAAATAAAAATAAACAAACAACAACAACAGAAAAGCAGGGCATGGGGCTGGAGAGATGACTTAGCAGTTAAGGCACTTGCTTGCGAAGTCTAAGAACCAAGGTTCGATTCCTAAACAAGATGTACAAGGTGGTGCACGAGCCTGGAGTTGGTTTGCAGTAGCTGGAGGCCCTGGTGCACCCATTTTCTCTCTCTTCCCCCTTCTCTCTGTTTCCCTCCCTCACTCTGTCAAAGAAATAATATATATATTTAAAGCAGGGCATGGGCAGATGCCTGTAATCCTGATGCTGGGAAGGTGGAAGACAGGTGACTCCTTGGGGTTGGTCAGTCTATCCCAGACCAGTGAGAGACCCTGTGTCAAAACTGGTGGATGGCCACCTACGGAGCAACACCCACTTTGTCCTCTGGTTTCCACAAGCACGAGCACACATGTGTGCACACATGCACATATACAGAATCACCATATTGGGAAACATTTTATTTTAAAAAATGTGTTTATCACACAGTAGATTCTATCTATTTACTATACTTTTCTGAGTGTTCCTACTTGCAATACATGTTTTTAATGTCATCTGAGCTGTTTCTGTAAATTTGCTACCAAAATACATTAAACTGGAGGCTAGAGAGATGGCCCAGCAGATAAAGGCGCTTGCTCACAAAGCCAGAAAATCTGACAACCTGGGTTTGATTCCCCAGTATACACGTAAAGCCAAATGTACAAAGTGGTGAATGTGTTTGGAGTTCATTTGCAGAGGCAGGAGGTCCTGGCTTATTTACCCATACTTACTCTCTGTTTGCCTCTTTTTCTCAAACAAATAAAAATACTTAAAAACCCAAAATACATTAAACTATAAAAACAAGAAAACCCAAACAAGCAAACAAACCACTAAATAAAGATGTTTCTACTCTGTGGTATACTTACCCTATCTGTGACCGTTGCTATGATCAGGGCATTTGGCACTAGTAGAGCAGTTTTGGTTTTCTTTATTAGGGTGACCGAGAAAGCTGGAATAGAGATCTGAAAGAGACCAACACTGCCTTAGACATCCCAGAGCAGCACTTCAAATGTACACATTAAAATAGATCAGGACAACCCCACCAGCATCAAGTGGCTTCATGAAGAAAAATGAGTTTAGAGAGTGGTAGGAAAGCCAGATGACAAAATCTGGACCATTAGTCTACTGAAGGTGTTCCTGAAAAACCTTTATCTTTAGACATGACAACAATAGACAGCATTGGTATTCCTCTTCATGCAGTAGAGCCCCAGGTCCCACAGAAATCTCAAGCTTATGGGCATCTACTTTGGGCTCAGCTATGCATGCCCGCTCTATTCTGCATGTGGAGAAAATGTGAAAAAGATCTGATGTAATAGAACTATCACTGGACAGAAACTCTTGGAACTGAATGCAATTCTGTCACTACCTACATGACCCACGCAACTGGATACTCTATCAATTATAGGACTCTGCTTCTTCATTTATAAGCTAGAGATGATCTTTCTTTTTACTACTCAGCATTTTCTGTGGATTAAATTAGGTATTATATAGAGAACATTCACTATTCAAGAGAAATTTTGTTCACTTCATTTGTCTTATGATACCAGGAATGGGTGAAATAAAGGAGTTTTAAGTTCATTTCTGGCTGTAATAAAAATATGAATGAGGGCTGGAGAGATGGCTTAGCAGTTAAGCGCTTGCCTGTGAAGCCTAAGGACCCCGATTTGAGGCTCGATTCCCCAGGACCCATGTTAGACAGATGCACAAGGGGGCGCACGCATCTGGAGTTCGTCTGCAGTGGCTGGAGGCCCCGATGCACCCATTTTCTCTCTCTCTGTGCCTCTTTCTCTCTCTGTCTGTCGCTCTCAAATAAATAAATAAAAATAAATACCCCCCCCAAATTAAAAAAACATATGAATGAGGGGCTGGAGAGATGACTCAGGGGTTCAAGGTGTCTGCTTTGCAAGGCCTGACAGCCTAAGTTCAATTCCTCAGTACCCATGTAAGCCAGATGCAGAAAGTGGCACATGTGTCTGAAGTTCATTTGCAGTGTCAGAAAGTCCTGGTGTGCTTGTATTCCCTCCCACTTCCTCTCCCTCCCTGCAAATAAATAAATAAAATATTAAAAAAATAATTAAAACTAGAAGCTATCATTAATATCTATCAAATGAGATTGTCATTTAACTATGATTACTCTATAAGCTGATGTTAGGAGATAATGCAATTTGTTTGGAGGGATACTTGACTTATTTGAAGTCCTATATATCAGAATTTATAAAAGATGGAATTTGTTGGGTGTGGTGGCACATGCCTTTAATCCCAGCACTCAGGGGCAGAGGTAGGAGGATCACCATGAATTTGAGGCCACCCTGAAACTACATAGTGAATTACAGGTCAGCCTGGGCTAGAACAGGACCCTACCTGGAAAAACAAAACAAACAAAAAAAGGACTCTGAATCAGTCTGACCAAAGTGTGGATTCTTCTCAACACTGCTATAAGATTATATCAGATGACAGAGAACAGTAGACATTACTGAGAACCTGTTACATTCTTTCAATCAGGTTTGGTTTAAAATGAAGATGATCACATCACTGGGATCCCCGAAAACAGTCACATATAGGTATGGGAAAATTGTTAATAAAAAAATTGACACATAAAAGAGATGATCTGACTTCCTCCCTAGGTACACACATATTAAACACTTACTTGAATTTTTTTCATAAAAATGTTTCATATATTATAAATATTTTGAATATTTTCATGTATATTTGGGTTTATGAGGTGAATATTTGCTGTCCTACCAAGTTCTAGACAGAAACACAATAGAAGATTAAGGGACTAATCCAAATTAGATTATTTTTCTAAAAACCCTATTCATAAGTACTTTCAACAGCAGGGGTAGTTTTGAAGTTGCAAATTGTGATCACTTTGCAAAAACAAAAAACTTGAGATCAACTAAGATAAATGATGATATCAGAATGAGTCCAATTTTGTTTCTGTCTAGCAACACGAACCCAGTGACAAGGGGCCATAAATTTGGGTTTTTCTGGGGCATGAAAGACCTGTAAGGAGTTTCAATCATTTGCTTCATGAGTATAAAATTATAGGTAAGTAACTTGTGAAATGAAGATGAAATTACTTTTCAGCACAATCCATGGAACATGATACATGCATGTTAATTTTACCAGCATCTGAAAGTACCAATAGCTGATTATAAGTTCACAATTAAATTAAGGGTATCTTTATTAATGCTTTTCCAAAGTAGGGAGCTTAGAAAAGGTTCCCCTCTGGGAACAAACTGTTTGGGAACCTCCTGTAATTACTAGATCATATTGGATACAAGTTTGTTGTCCATGAGGAAATTCTGCCCAAATCTCTTGTTAAAAAACCATTTTTTATTGCCGGGCATGGTGGCGCACGCCTTTAATCCCAGCACTGGGGAGGCAGAGGTAGGAGGATCACCATGAGTTCGAGGCCACCCTGAGACTCCATAGTGAATTCCAGGTCAGGCTGGGCTAGAGTGAGACCCTACCTCGAAAAACCAAAAGACAAACAAAAAAGACAACAAAAAAACCCCATTTTTATTGATTATTTGTAAGGAGAAAGACAGCCAGTGAGAGGGAGAGACAGAATGAATGGATATGAATGCACCAGGGCCTCTCCTGCCATTGCAAATGAACTCTATCACCATGCATCTGGCTTTACATGGGTATTGAACCTACGCCATTAGGCTTTGTAAGCAAGAGCTTTTAACTGGTGAGCTATCTCTCCAGCCCCAAATCTTAAAAAAAAATTTTTTATTCCATTTGTTTATTTTATTTGAGAGAGAGACACAGAGAGAGAGAGGCAGATAGAGAGGGAATGGGCATGCCAGGCCTCTAGCCACGGCAAACAAACTCCAGACACATGCACCACCTTGTGCACATGTGTGATCCTGCATCACTTTGTATGTCTTATGTGGGACCTGGGGGCGGGGGTCGAACACGGATCCTTAGCCTTTATAGGTAAGCGCCTTAACTGCTAAGCCATCTCTCTAGCTTGAGAGAGGCTGTTTTAAGACCAGATCTGATCAAGCCTACTCCAAGAGATGCACAGAAGCCTATGAAGGGCTTCTGCAAATAGTTTCCTCCCTTTATGGTAAAACGTGGGGGGAAGAAACCCACCCCCTTTTTTGAGGTAGCATTTCTCTCTACCCCAGGCTGATCTGGAACTCACTGTGCAGTCTCAGGTGGCCTTGAACTCATGGTGATTCTTCTGCCTCTGCCTCCTGAGTGCTGGGGTTAAAATGAGACATCTTTATTATGTCCTCCAAGGTCAAGGAACATTGAGTGGCAGAAGGAATGTAAAAGCCAAAGAATTAGGAGGACATGAAATGGCTGTTGCATTCATGACCACACAGTGACTGTTGTTTGTCCAATAGTGAACCTGACAACATTCCATCAAGGATAGTGGAGGAGGTATTTAAAAAAAGATATCAAGTAGAAGAGAGGTCTAGGAAGATAGCTCAGTGGTGAAGGGTGCTTGCTTGCAAAGCCTGCCAGCATGAGTTCAATTCCCTGGCGCCTACATAAAGCTGGACATGAATGGTGCACTTGTCTGTGACCCAGCATGACTCTGATAGCAGGAGGCAGAGCTAGGAGAGACTCCAAAGCTCATGGCCAGATTTGTCTGCAGCAGCGTACAACCTGTCTCATAGGAAGTGGAGCACAGATAACTCAAGGTCATCCTTAAACCTGCACACACATGGTGTGGTGGTTGGATTCAGGTGTCCCCCATAAACTCAGGTGTTCTGAATGCTAGGTTCCCAGCTGACAGAAATTTGGAAATTAATACCTCTTGGAGGCAGTGTATTGTTGGGGGTGGGCTTATGAATGTTATAGCCAGTGCTCCCTTGCCAGTGTTTGGCACACTCTCTTGTTGCTATTGTTCACTTGATGTTAGCCAGGGGGTGATGTCCACTCTCTGCTCATGCCATCATTTTCCCCTGATGTCATGGAGTGTTCCCTCAAGTCTGTAAGCCAAAGTCAACAAGCTGCTCTGTGATGGCTTGCTCAGGTGATTTCTGCCAGCAATGCGCACCTGGCTACAACACATGGTATGGCACATGGTATGGCACACATGGTATGGCACACTTGCTCAGGTGATTTCTGCCAGTAATGTGAACCTGACTGCAACATATTGTATGGCACATGTGTGTCCCCCCCCTACAAATAAATAAGTAAGTGAACGAATTAACACAAATTTAAAAAATAATAGAGGAATGAGTTGGAAAGAAGAGGAGGGTCAGTGGAAGGGGGACAAGAGAAGGTAATAGGAGGGAATAATGAGCAAAATACAACATATATATGTATGAAAATGGTTTTATTTTGTTCCCAAATGACTTCAACTCTTACTGCTCTGCTTAGAGACGCTCAGTTGCTCTGAATTCCTGAAAACTATCTTTTTTTTGCACGGGCATGTGTACATGCATGTTCGCACAGGTGTGGGCACGTGCACGGGCATGTGTACATGCATGTTCGCACAGGTGTGGGCACGTGCACGGGCATGTGTACATGCATGTTCGCACAGGTGTGGGCACGTGCACGGGCATGTGTACATGCATGTTCGCACAGGTGTGGGCACGTGCATGGGCACGTGGAGGCCACAGGTTGACACTGGGTGTACTCCTCAATTGCTCTCTGAGGGGGGATTTCTTGCTGAACCTAGAACACACTGATTCAGTCAGATTAGCTCCTAGAGAGTCCTAGACATTCCCTGTATCCATCCCTCAGCAATGGGATTTTTTTTTTAAGGGAAAGAGAGAAAGGGTGTGTCAGGGCCTCCTTCCACTGCAAATGAACTCTAGACATGTGCCACTTCATGTATCTGGCTTTATGTAGAAACTGGAGCATTGAACCCAGGCGTCTGAGCTTTGCAAGCAAGCACCTTTAACCGCTGAGCCATCTCTCCAGCCCAGCACTGGGACTTTAAGCACCATGATGCCTAGCAATTTTTTTTGTGTGTGTTTTTTCAAGGCAGAGTCTTACTCTAGCCCAGGCTGAACTGGATCTCACTCTGTAGTTCCACACTGGCCTTGAACTCACAGTAATCCTACTTCTGCCTCTGGGGTGCTGGGATTACAGGCATGTTTCCCCATGCCTGGACAGTGCCTAGCATTTTACATGGGTTTTGGGGATCTGAACTCAGGTCTTTATGCTTGCATGGCATAAAGTGCTTTACCCACTGAACCATCTTTCCAGCCCTGAAACTATTTTTTTTCTTTAAGTTTTATGTGGGTATGGGGGAATGGAACCTGGGTCCTTTGGCTTTGCAGGCAAATGCCTTAACCACTAAACCATCTCTCCAGCCCACTAAGAACTCTTTTTATCCCACTGAGAAGTATGGCCTAATTCCTTTGCTCACTCCATGAATAAGTTCTTATAATTCAGAAATCTAGAGTTAGAGGGGAGTACTGTTTTGCATTATACTGATTTAGATAACACCTTACATCAAAATATGTTTCTGGAGCTGAAGATATTGCTCAGTGGTTAAAGGTGCTTGCTTGCGAAGCCTGATGGCCTGGGTTTGATTTCCCAGTACCCATGTGATGCCAAATGCACAAAGTGGTACATGTGTCTGGAGTTCATTTGCAGTGGTGGGGGTCCCTGGAGCGCACATTCTCATTCCTTTCTCTCAATGTCTTTTTTTCTCTCAAATTAATAAATAAAAAATATGGCCAGGCATGATGACACACACCTTTAATCCCAGCACTCAGGAGGCAGAGGTAGGAGGACTGCCAAGAGTTCAAGGCCACCCTGAGACTACATAGCGAATTCCAGGTCAGCCTGGGCTACAGCAAGTCTCTACTTCGAAACACCAAATTTATTTGTTATTTGTTATATGTTCATCTAAGAGTAACTACATACAATAAATATATGAAAACAATACATGGTAGTGTGCTACTCTACAGATCTGACACTAACAAATTAAAGAATCAGGTTGTCCTGTACCATGGCTCCCCCACGTCTGTGCTTAATGAGAATGAGAAGCAGCAACACGAGCAGCAGGGGTTGTGGGGACCTCATTCTCATTCTCTCAGACACGCCTGTTCCTGCTCCCTTGTGCTGGTGACAGCAAGGAGCTCACTTACAGGCCTGTTGGCCTAAACCTAAACCATATTAAACTGCTATAAATAGGGTGAGAAATGAACACTTAAAAAGAAAAGTGTTTTGACGTTTGTTTATTTTTTGTGGGGGTGGGTGCTGAGATAGAGTCTCACATGGTAACTTAGGCCGGCCTGGATTCACGACATAGCTCAGGGTGCTAGGAACCTTGCTGCAATCCTCCTGCCTCAGCCTCCCGAGTGCTGGGATGACAGGCTTGAGTCTCGATGCCTGGACATTGGCTTTGGTTTTAATGAATCATATGCTCCACAGGAACGACCATAGTGTCTCTGGTGACAGGTGGTAAGAGGGACATGGGTTCAGTGCGGAAATGGCATAAGGAGATTGGCGATAGGGGTGTTTAGGAAAAGAAGGAAGATGGTGTCTGTAGGCAGTTAAAACTGTTGCATTTGGAGCCACCACAAAAGCAATGTGGTCAAAAGGCAGAACCATGTTATAACTATCTATGAATATAGTTAAATTTAAAATATTTTTTAAAAATTATATTTATAATAGATAAATATATAGGGTTAGCTTTTTCTTGTACACATTACACCAACCTTAGTGTCTTTTCCAAAGACCTTGGAATGGAAACAAATCCAGTTTTCTGACACAAAGAGCTTTCCTTGGTAGAGAATTTCTTTCTGTAGAGCACAGGTAAAGCCTGAGAGAACAACAGGTATAATGGCATTATTTAGAATCCCATTAAAATACAGCTCCATGAGTCCCAAGTAAAATAAAAACTGGATATACTTTGCTGACCTAAGTATGTGCAGAGATAATATATTCACTTTCCAAAGCACTACTGTGAGCCACTAAGCCAGGCAAGTACTTTTAGAGGCCAACTCCTACATACCTTCAGATCCTCCTAACATACCCTCAAAATGTCCCTTTTTCCAGCTAAAACTTTCTGGAGAACTCTGAGCATGCTCAGAGGTGCACCTATTCACGCAAAAGTGTTCTGGTCTGCCATGTTTCCTTCTTGAACTATAACCATAAAATGAGCATGCTCAAGAATGCAGTCCTTAATTAAGCATGCTCAGCAGACAGCCCACCCTCAAATGTTTTCCTGTATGAATCTGTACAGGCTCCCACAATTAAATCTTCATGGTTCTTTTGTTCGAGGGTGGCATTGTGTTGGAAAGAACTCCCGTGTTCTCCTAATCCACCGCAGGGAGTAAATCTTTCTCCATTTTGAGTTTTCTTGGCTGTACCTGTTTGTTTTTGCCACTTGCTGCATTTGGTCACATGATTGTTTCTGTTCTATATCTTTTGTTCTTGTTGCTGCACAGCACAGACTGGCCTGGAACACACCCTAAAGCTCAGGCTGATCTTGAACTCAAGATCCTTTGGCTTCAGCCTTGAGGGTGCTGGGATGACAGGCATGCACAGTACCCAGCAACTCAGTGGAATAAAGCTGCAGTGACTACAGGCTTTTATTTTTCAAATTTAAAGTCTTAGAGGCTGTAGGATGAGTCAGAATGGGAGGCAAGTTCTCCACTGCACATTAGACACCAAGACCGATGTCTTCGAAACCTCCCCTTGCCCTCTTTTCAGGATCCTCGTGACTCAGTGAAGAAACACATGGTCTCACCTGGAGAAGAGCAGGTGACCACACCTGCCTGGGGATTATGGCAGGAACCCGGTATCTGCCTCAACGTCTGTATCTGGAGAGAGCTAGAAATGAATTTTGGGTGTCGTGATGGCATGCTGGGAAGCTACTTAGGTATGACCACCACACCCTACATAGCCCAGGTATTAACACATCCTCCATCACAGCTTGTTTTCTTTCAGCTTCCTATAGTAGTTTCTCTCACCACAGGTTTACTATGCTTAATCTCAGGATGATTCAATCACAGGAACTTCAGCACAAATACAAAAGGGAAGGAGACCACTGTGGAATCATTCTGGATCACTCCACGTTACGAGGGTCCCTTGCTCATTCTTCTCTTTCATCTTCCAAGGTGATGGTGAAAGGTGACTGTAGCTGCATCATTACTGTGGTGGTTTGATTCACGTGTCCCCCATAAACTTATGTGTTCTGAATGCTAGGTCCCCAGCTGGTGGCAATTTGGGAATTGGATCCTCCTGGAGGTGGTGTATTGTTGGGGGCAGGCTTATGGGTGTTATAGCCAGTTCCCCTTGCCAGTGTTTAGCACACTCTCCTGTTGCTGCTGTCCACCTGATGCTGCCCAGGAGGGGATGTACACCCTCTGCCCATGCCATCATTTTCCCCATGCCATCATGGAGCTTCCCCTTAGAGTCTGTAAGCCAAAATAAACCCTTTCCTCCTACAAGCTGCTCTGGTTGGGTGTTTTTTTGCCAGCAATATGAAGCTAACTGCAACTTATACCATAACCTATTCTCTTCAGAAACCTTTCCCTTGGGGACTCAACCCCTGGAGTGTGCTCTCCTTCCTTCCAAACTACTTAACAAGATTACAGACATGTAGCTTAAAAAGCCAAACAGGTCAGAACTTACTTTGCCTCAGTGGCTCTTCAGTTGGGACATCAAGAAACAGCTTGTGAAAGTGCATGTTTGCCTTGTACTGTGGAGATAAAACAGAGATCATCACACCCACTTTTCTTGTATCTCTGTAAACATCACACATTTTAATCAATTTTTCTTCCCCTAACATTTTCTGTAGGAATTAATCCTCTCTGATCTTATAATTCTCCAAGACAACCCTTCAATGAGACTTAGCACACGAAGGGCACAGTGGCTCACTTTCTGGCATGGTTAATGCTTTGCTGTGTGGGTAGTTGAGCCACCAGTGCAGGACTGGGCAGTTTCTCACAGGGAAATAAATAGATTTTGAGTCTTGCTGGGGAGGGCACTGGAGCCAGGGATCACCTTCAGGAGAACACAGGGCCTGGAAACGTTAAGCTCAGACAAACCTGAGCTTAAGTCTCCGCTCTGCCTTGGCCTTATGTGTGTTCCTTGTCTAGTCACTTAGCTTCTCTGGGCCTCAGTTTCCTCTTCTGTGCTAGAGGGCAAAGACAATCCCTGCCTCAAAGGGACAAAATCAGGGTAACATGGGGTAACACATCTAAGAGGCCTACCACCCAGGCATCACATGGTCAGTGTTCCTGTGTGGTTGTGAATGCAATTACTTAGTCTGTGGCAGAAGGACAGAGACAGACACATAGGATTTTATACAGGGGACTTTCCTCTCAAGGGCAGTACATGACCCAATAGTTTGAAATGCTACAGACTGCCTCATTTGCAAGGCATCTGTCTCCATCGTGGTGACAATAAATGATAGTCAGCAATTAGAGCTTGTAAAATGCTTACACAAACACCCTTCTCACAATAATCCTGGGAACCAGGTATCCCCATTTCAGAGGTTAGGACACTATACCTCTGGAATACTGAGAAACATAAACCCAGAGCAGTCTTCCTACAGCAGGACCACTCTGCTTCATAAGATGTTTTTATATGCGTGTGTGTGTGTGTGTGTGTGTGTGTGTGTGTGTGTGCGTGCGTGCAGGCCAGGGTTACTTGCAACTGCAAATGAATGCCCATCTGGTTTTATGTGTATGGTTAGGAAATTGAACCTGAGCCATCAGGCTTTGCAAGCAAGGGTCTTTAGCTGATAAGCCTTCTCCCCAGCCCACATAGGATGCTTTTGAGTCAGTCCTTGATGGCCCATTATCCAAACCAGAAGTGTTCTCAAAGGCAAATAGGCTTTTTGGAGTAAAGAAAAGCTGCAGATCAGGTAATTAAAAAGATGGTCCCTAAACATTAGCCTTGGCTGTACTGGGACACCTTATCTCAAAGAGAGAGAGAGAGAGAAAGAAAGAAAGAAAGGAGGGAGCATTAAAGCACTTGCTTAGCAAGTGTGAGGACCTGGGCTCACTCCCTAGTTCAAGGTTCAACTCTATCCTTGGCAGCACAGATTGGAATACATGAGACCCTGTTAAAAAAAAAAAAAAAAGCCAGGCATGGTGGCGCACGCCTTTAATCCCAGCACTTGGGAGGCAGAGGTAGGAGGATCACTGAGAGTTCGAGGCCACCCTGAGACTACATAGTGAATTCCAGGTCAGCCTGGACCAGAGTGAGACCCTACCTTGAAAAACCAAAAAAAAAAAAAAAAAAAAATAAAATAAATAAATAAATAAATAAATAAAAATAAAATAAATAAAATAAATTGTGAGACTGATCTAAATTAAAAAATTGAGCCGGGCGTGGTGGCTCACGCCTTTAATCCCAGCACTCAGGAGGCAGAGGTAGGAGGATCGCCATGAGTTCAAGGCCACTCTGAGACTACATAGTGAATTCCAGGTCAGCCTGGGCTAGAGTGAAACCCTACCTCAAAAACAAACAAACAAACAAACAAACAAACAAACAAACAAGCCAACCAACCAACCAACTTATCAACCAAACAAACAAAAACCCAGTGTAGTAGCATGTACCTTAAATCCCAGCTCTGGGAGGTGGAGACAGGTAGATCCCTGGAGTTTGCTGACCATCCAATCTAGCCTACTTAGCAAGCTTCAGGCCAATGAGAAGACCGTGTGTGTGTGTTTTAAAGATAAATGGCAACCTGAGGAATGATATCCAAGGTTGTCTTTCAGCCTTGGAATGAACATGCACACACACATATAATATATGTATGTAACATATAATGTATAGTATATAATATATACACATACATACAGACAGACAGGGGCTGGAGAGATGGCTTAGTGGTTAAAGGAACCTGCTTGCAAAGCCTGCTGGCCTGAGTTCAATTGCCCAGTACTCACGTAAAGACATATGCACAAAGTGGCACATACTTCTGGAGTTCGTTTGCAGCAGCAAGAGGCCCTCATATGCCCATATGCTCTCTCTCTCTGCCCTCACAAATAAATAAATAAATAAATATTTTTAAAAATTGACATAGCAAAAAAAAAAAATTGATATAGCAAAGCCAGGCTTGGAGGATTGCCATGATTCAAGGCCAGATTGGGCTATAGAATAAGAGAGCCTCTCTAAAAAAAAAAAAAAAAATAAAAATAAAAAAAAAATGGTGGGCTAGAGAGATTGTTCAGCAGTTAAGATGTTTTCCTGGAAAGCCTAAGGGCCTGGATTCAGTTCCCCAGTATCCACACAAGCCAGATGCACAAAGAAGTGCATGTATCTGGAGTTAATTTACAGTGGCTACAGGCCCTGACATGACCATTCTCTCTGTCTCTCTTCTCTCTATCTCTCTCTGCTTGCAAATAAATAAATAAAATATTTTTAAAAATTTCCATAGGAAATTATGAAGTATCTGACTGTTGATTGGCTCCATAAAGGGGAGAAAAGCCAAAATAATCTTTCTCAAGAACACACTTTACTAGGACAACTGTGGAAATTCAAAATCAATTTTATATTTGGTTAAATTTCAAGTGTGTGCAAATCATTTTAGTTGCTAAGAGGCACATATTCATGTATTTAGGGGTGATGTGTAAAAACAAAAGAGAAAAGTCAGAAAGCTAGAAGTCTAGGTCAGCGGTGGAGCGTGTTCTTTGCATGCAGGAAGCCCTGGGTTCAATCCCTAGAGCAAACCTCAAAATAAAACTAAAGAAAACCTCCCATCCTCAGACCTGGTCCCAGTAAGGTGTCCTACTCTCTGACACAGACTGGGCTTTGTAATCCTCTAGGTGATGCTAAAGCAGAGCTGAAATCACTCCTGGACAATTGTGACCTATTCACAGGTCTTCTTCATGTGGACAGTTGGTACCTGATGATTTTAATGCATAGATGCCATGCTGCCCCCTTTTCTGTGAATTTTTGGACAAGCACCTGACTATGTCTCTGCTCCTTGGGTTCCTGTCAACCTTAAAGCCCACAGCCTGACACTACCTATCCACGTGTACTGGCTGGTGGTTGTGGAATCCATATGGAGAGAAAACTGACAAGAGGACCTGCTGCCCGTCTATTCTTACAAATTCTTTAAATTGTGCCTCAGCTAGCCCTGCTTAGCAGAAGGCTTCATTCCTGGATTTCTGATCTCCATTGGAACCAACACTTATGTCACCCTCATGAGTCGACACACAGTCCATCCCACCCCCTCATTACCTGGCTGGAAGACGAAGATTTTTTCCTTTCAGTCTTAGGGTCACTTTTGCTTTCCGTCTTACACTCATTCTTATCACCTGATAAAGTGGTACCATCAAAACTGGATTTTGACCTGGGGAAATAAAACCCAGGGAGATTACAAGATAAACTGTTTATGCCACTCATTATTATAAATCTTGACTATTGTACCATGTCACGAGAAAGTCTGACACTTGTTTTCTCCTCTAGGTCCTGATAACCATGCATGACACTCTGAGGGCATTTACACAGGACGTGACTTGGCAGACTGGGAGAACTTCCCCAGGCTGCAGTCACAAGCTGCAGCAATGGCAATGGAGATATGAAAGTAACTGCATCATTTCAAAAGTGTTTCAATCAATACGAAGAGGAGTACTTGAGGCCCATTACTACACAGCAGCTTAATCAAAGAAGAGTTTCATTTCAGAATCCATTAATATTTAATGAGCATTCTCTGAGTTGGGCAGCGTACTAAAGGCCTGGGGCCACAAGGCCGTCTTTATGCTTAGGGAGCCTGTACAAACATGCACTAGACATTTTTTTAAAGGCAGTACATGCCAGATGTGGTAGTGCATGCCTGTAATCCTAGATATGGGAGGCGGAGGCAGGAGGCCAGCCTCCTTGTATGAGGGCTCTACGTACACTATGATTTTAATAGCCTCTGGTCCTGCCCATAAGCACCTGTAGGAAGTGAGAATAATATCACTGAGAAGACCCGAGAGAGCAACAATGTGTCAAGAAGCTCTGCACCCACAGAGGCTACACAGGAGCCCTGGGCCATCGTGGCTTTCCAAATCACCGCAGGTACAGCGGTCCTACTTGTCCCATCTGCCCACAGTTCTTCAAAAGGTCTGTGTATCCTGGCAATTCAGTTAGTAGGAATTCATGCACTTAAGGTCTACCTGGGCTACATAGTGAGAGCCTTTCTCAAAGAAAAAGAAAAACAAACATAGGCAGTATACGGCTCTACCATATGTTTCATAGATGTTAGCAGGTTTAGACATAGTAATAGGAGGCCAGACTAAAGGAAATAGACAGAACAATGTGGATTAATTAATCCATTAAAAAAATTGCTGTCCAGGAAAGTGCCTTAACCACTGAGCAATCTCTCCAGCCCTCCATTTATTTATTAACTTATTTTATGCAATGCTGATGATCAAGCCTGGGGTCTCGAGTTTACTAGGCATTACCACTGAATGCTCTTCCACTGGGCTAACCTCTTGTCCACATTGTGGATTTAGTCACAGGGCTATACAGAATGAGCAGCAACTAGATATGAGAAAAAGAAAGATGAAACAGCTCATATGGGGAACACAGCAAAAGTGAAATTAGAAAAACAAGAATATTTTGAATATAGGTCTTCCCTTGTCTTATTAAAGGCATAGAAGAGTGCTCTGAAATTTCTATCAAAGTGATTTTTGCCCTGACTATTTTAGCAGATGTGTAAACCTGCATTTATCTGTACAGTTCAGAAGAGTTATTTCAAAGTGAACTATATGCAGGCTTTCTAGAGGTAATGCATGCATGAGCTTCATCATTATGTAGTTGTTTATGGTTATTTGGGAAAACTGCACTGATAAGCTATGATTTTACATTGTTCTTCATCATGAGGCTCTATTATATATTTGGTTCAGTAGATTTAGGAAGAACCTGATGTAATGCAAGTGCCACAGAGTGACAGAAGTGAGCAGCGTTGGGCAGACGTGTGGCTCTGGTTTTCTCAGCTGTGAGAAGACAGGCTCCCTGCAGCTCTATCAGTCTATGACCCCACAGCAATCAGATCACAGATGAAGAGCCTCTTGGGAATTTCAGGTTACTGAGCCTACTGAGATAGAAACTGCCTGAGAATTCCGGAGACTATTTCTCTGGAAGCTATGAGTAAACATTCAGACTTTACTGGGAAATATAATTATGTTTACAAATGTTATAATAACAATGCCATTGGTGGTGACCACCTGTAATCCTAAGCACTTGAGAAGCCAAAGCTGGAGAGTTATGAACTTGAAGCCTGCTTGGGGAATATAGTAAGTTCTGGGCTAGCCACAGCTACATAGCATCTCAAAAAACAAACCAAGAAAATAAAGCAGCAGCAACAAACCCAGTAATAATGGAGTATATCTTCTCTATGGATTCATGTTAATGGAATCGCCAAGGAGCTGGGCAGATATTCTGAGGAACTACAGACTAGAAGCAAACAGAACACATTTTGATGGTTTGGAGAGGCAGAGGCTGCTCTCTGTAGCAGAGGGCTCTTTACACAGTCATTTCTCTGAGTCTTCTAAACCATGTTATTCTCACTGCCTACAGATACCCATGAGCAGGACTAGAAGTCCAAGGCAAAATGAAAGTGCAGGATCCTTCCCACGGAAAGGACTATGAGCACACACCATTTCCCACAGGCCCTACTGATACACAGGAGTCAGAATCAATCCAACAGTGTTTTCCAGGCGGCTGCTGGAGTTGTTCCACAGTGGGGAAAACGGTGAAAGGTTCACGAGACAAGAACACGTTTTGTGCCCTGGTGTAGGGTCTCATGTGCTGAGCAAGGCAGGATGTTCCGATAGAAAACAGCTACAGGAACAGGGATGAAAAGTGAGATGCCACAAAACAGGCATGCAGAAAAATCCCACGGGATGTGGAATTTGAAAAGGCAAAGCTAGGTGAAGAATCAAGACATAGGCTTGGTCCTGAGTGAGGCATAGATTTAGAAAGGTTAGGTCCTCTGTGGTAGTTTTTGACTGAGTGCTGAGCACACAGCTACATCTCTCTAGTGATAGCTACTTCTCGCCTTCCAGCTCCCAACCAGGCCTCCCTCACAGCCACGGTCACTGGATGTGGGTGGCCTGGTGGGTCCCTGGGGCGGGTTCTCCTCTGCTCTTTCCTGTGGCTTTCAGGAGAGTGAGGGCCAGGTGTGCTCACACAGGGGCTCCGCTGACACTCAGAGATATCCAGACTCTGCAGGTGTGTCCATGCCAGTGAGAGGATCTCCTGCTCCCAGCCAGCAAATCAGTGCTTCCAGAAAGGGAGGCAGAGGCTGGGAAGCAGGAGAAAATGAGCTGGAGCAAACATTAGGGCCAGGATATGAAGACCAATTCTCTATGCATTCTTGAGTATTGTCTGCCTACAGTTCACAGCAACAGTAAAGCTAGAAATACCAACTCTCTCCAAAACCCAAGTGCAAACCTGCAGACGTTTATGGAGGACTCACCACAGGCCCAGACTTCTCTTCTGGTCTGGGGACTCGGCCTCCACCAGTGAGGTAGGGGACTGGGTTGCTGGTGATCTGCTGGCCTTCTTTTTGTCATCCACACCATTCTCAGCCTCTGAACTGGAGAAGAGAGAAAAACGCTTCACCTTAGACATCCAGAGGGTGGTAGAAGGAAAAGTGATGGAGTTTCTAGAGAGAGGAATGATCTTCATTCCCCATTGGCAGCCTTGTCAACTCCGAAAGCTGCAGCCTTTCCAGGTCCCCATTCTAGGCCTCAAGCTGGGGCCTTGAGGGCAGTAGCTGCAGGCCACACTTGCTTCACTTGTACAGTCTGACTCTGCAGGGACTTGCTCAGCCTGTGTCTGTGCCTGTGCACCCTGCACCCTCAGCTCTGCCCAGCCTAGGTGTGTACTGAACTCCTGATCACCTGGAGGCTGGGAGGGCCCCTGTGCGCAAGTGCAAAACACACATGGGTGGCCTCCTGCAGGTGCTGGGAACCTCCACCCTCTTTGTTTGCATTTCTCTTGTGTCACTTATCACCTTTTGTTGTAGCTATGATGGTCCCACTTTGGGGTGTTGTTTTAACCAAGCACTTCCCTAAGCAATTTACAGTCTCTAATCTTCACAGCCGCCCAGACTAGGTAGGAATTATTACCTTCATTTTATAGCATCTTGCCTTAGTTCACAGAGTTAACATCGGTCTTGGTTAGGATTCAAAGTCAGTTCTGTTCATTTATAAGGTATTTATGTATATTTTCTTTCACTTATTTTACTCATCAGTCATGCATTCCTCCCTGCAACCACTTACTCATCTATTTACCCTTCTTATTCAGTATAAAGGTTCTAAGACAGGGTGGAAATGTGATTCATCTTTATACTAATCTACTAACCACAGGGCCTAGGAAAGTGGTGGGATGCAGTCATCATTACTAGTCTAAGTGTAACCTTGGTTAAAGAGAGACAGGAAGGGAATTGAGAAGAAAATCAGTGAAGAGAGTTCGCACACTGAACCACCAGCAAATAGACAATGACCAGCAGGGCAGATACAGAAGTAAGCTCCTCTTGTCGGTGATTGAAGATAGTTTAGGGACAGTTTTCAATGTGGGAACCTGGATATAAGGACAATTGTAGGGAGGACCAAAGGTGTTATTCATGGTTCAGACATTGTCTGATGTTAGCCTGCAGAGCAAGGAACTCCGGAGGCATACTTCTGAGCAGTGAGACAGCTATGGTGTCTGAGCATAAAGTAAGACATAATAAAATGGCACGGCTATGAGAGATTAGCTAATTTTAATCCCAATTTACTACCCATTTAGTATTTTCACCTGCGTATGTTCAGGCAGGTAGGCAATGCACTGGTCAGTTAAACCTTGTGGTTGTTTGCTTATCACTTTCCACAGCATGTGAACATAGCACGGTACACTGGGCATCCTATCCTCGTGTCAAAGTCAAAACTAAGCATATCTGACAAGCAGAGCCAACCACTAAGCCCTATGGATGGCTGATGCTCTCATATTGTAGTGAGCATTTTTCTTTTCCCAAGGAGACAGACACTGAAGGACAGAGACTGGTCTTCTCTCTCTTTAGTTCTTCTCAAAGTACTTAAAACACTGATGTACATTAAAAGGGCTTAGCTTAGTCTGCACTGTCTTGCACTATATGACAAAAGATATGCAGAAAGCCTTGCACTATTATTTAAAAAACAAAACAAAACAAAACACTGCTGGACATGGTGGTACAGGCCTTTAATCCCAACACTTGGGAGATAGAAGTAGGAGGGTCAGACAGAGGTAGGAGGATTATAGTGATTTTGAGGCCAGCCTGAGACTACATTGTGAATTCCAGGCCAGCTTGGGCTAGAGCGAGGCCCTACCTTGGAAAAACAAAAACAAAACAAAACAAAATCCCAAACATTGCTTTGGTTTAAAATGAAATAATTGAACTTTATTTTATTCATTTAATTTATACTCTTGAAGAGTTTTAGAACTATTAAGTGGCCTGAAGCTCATGCCTGCCTTTTCTATCTATAACCCCAGAGACATAGCCATTGTGTCTATACTTAACAAGCCTTCTTTCAGCAGGGAGACTAACTTCAATAACCTAGTTCAACATTCATCGAAATATTTACCAACTTTTATGCAGGGTCAGATTTACCTTAAGCCACCAGGGACCATCTCCAGAAGGAAGGATAGTTGAACTGACCTAAGAATTATACTTCTGAAAAATTGTAAAATCTGAATTTCAGTCATCATCTGACCAATGAGGTCTAGGGACTGACAGGCATTGTGCTGTTTTTCAAGACAGTCCAGACTAGATACAGCCAAAGCCACTTATGCTGAGAACTACTCATTGAGATGCCCAGTTTGGAGCTGGCCCTCTGGACACCTACAAGGCTTGGCAGATATGGTGCCCCTTGCCCTGGCCACAGAAGCCCAGCAAGAAGATGTAGCACTGAGCTGGGCTGGACTTGAGCCCTCTTGACACGAGCCTTTTTTGGTCAGGGACTTCAGTGCAATGCAGGGTCCTAAGGGCCAAGTTTCATGAGGTGGCTCCATTCAGGGCTCTAACTCAGCCCTGAAGACTCCTGTGCACACTTCTAGATCTCCTGTCTAAACAGTGATGTTCAGTGCAAAACACACAGGTACGCTTGTCAAAAGAGTCTGTTGGTAGACGTTTTCACCCCACTATCCTTGAAATTGTGCTTGGGTTTCTCCTTAGTGGCCCTACCAGGGGCCCAAGGATTGCAAAGCTTTCATTCCCACCTGGCCCCATTCCTGCTGCTGGTTTCAAAGCTTACCAGGTACTGACCGGCTCAGTTAATGCCTTGAGTCCAAATGCCTTAATTATGCAACTACTATACTAAGTTCTTTAAAGGTAGCAACCTCTGTTTAGTTTTAAATTTTTTTTTTTTTTTTTTTCGAAGTAGGGTCTCACTCTAGCTCAGGCTGACCTGGAATTCACTATGTAGTTCAGGGTGGCCTTGAACTCATGGTGATCCTCCTACCTCTGCCTCCCAAGTGCTGGGATTAAAGGCGTGCACCACCACGCCCGGCTAGTTTTTAAATTTTTATCTATTTTTTTTTAATGTTCTCCCCAGCCCCAATTTCTGTTTTTTTTTTTTCTTTTCTCTATAGCATGCAGCCCAGCATCTTACTCATAATGGTCATTTGTATGTTGACTGGTGTGAGGAAGTGAAATCCACCTTTGGCTCAATTTAGTAGATTCAAGCCAGTCAATTTCCAGCAGGTGAGCTCCTACAAGTGTCCCTTTAGCCTTATCTACAAGGGTCTTGTCAGCAGCAGACTGAAACCCCGTGGAACCCAAACTCCAGAGGCCTGCCCTGCTGGGTCTGAGAGAGCAGCGTGGGTGGGAATGAAATGCTTTCTCAGCTCTAGGGAGCTGGAGGGCTGCTCACAATGAAGCTGAACAGGCTTCACTTGGTCATGAAAATAACTCAGCTTGTTTTTCTAAACAAGAAGACAAAGCCTTTTCAGGGACGTTGACTAAGAGTCAACCGGAAAACAAACAAAACCCCCAATCCTTCTCTCTCAACAAATATTTATTGTAAAGACCTTTGCTGAGAAGATACTCAGAGTGTGCTAAGTGAGAAGGGTGTCGGAAACTCCTAAGTGCTCACAGAAACAGCAGAAATCAACACAACCTTCATCCGACCTTGGCAGGTTATTTCTTCTCCCAACTCAAATTAAGTATCAGTTATAGGCCCCTGAAGGCCCTTCACAGGAATTTCAGAGCAATGAGGCGTCTGTCATGCACAGACCAACAAGCCTGACCTCGCTGCATTTTTATTACCAGCTAGGGCAAGCTGGCTTCAATAAAACTCTGCCACACACTGTTACTCAATCCTTGAATAACAACAGGCTGCAGGGGTCCGGGGAGATGGCTCAGCAGTTAAAGGCACCCACATAAAGCCAGATGCAAAAAGTGGTGCAAGCATCTGGTATTCATTTTCAGTGGCAAAAGACCCTAGCACACCCACCCACACACCTGCGAGCACACAAATAAATTGTAATCGCTTTTTTTTAAACAAGTCAGCCCATACTTGTTATTATTTTTTATTAAGTAGAAACTCTGTGTGGATACATCATGTGTTGGTACATTTCCCTCCCCCTCCCCTGTCCCCATTCTGCTGAGGGTCCTCCTTAATGGGATTGCTGGTATTCACCATGGACTTGTGGTTATGAGTTATGAGAGCAGCAGTCATTGCGGGGGAGGGGCATGTCTTTGGATATTCCCTCCCACCCTGAGGCTCTTACATTCTTTCTGCTCCTTTTCTGCAAACTTCCCTGAGCCTTGGGGGGGGGGGGGTGTTTTAAGTCTACGTTAGTGTTGAGTGCTCAGCAGCCTCAGAGTTCTGCTTTAGTGGGTTTTGAGAGTCCTCAGTGTCTGTCTCCACCACCCTGGCCAGGTTCCCAGTCCCATATTCTTGACTTACAAAAATCTTCCTCGTGAGCTGGGAAGTTGGCTCAGCAGGTAAAACAAGCATAAGTTCCTGAGTTTGGATCCCTGCATAAAGCCTTACTCAGTACTCTGCACTAGCGTCTTAAGTCTCTGTCTTATGTCTACTCCAAGAAGCGAGGCAGAGATGGGGAAATTTGCAGGTCATCTAGCCTGGCCATTGCATCAGTGAACCAGGAGAGACCCTGCCTCAGACAGTGCAAGACAAGGACGAACTCTTGAAGTCTGGCCTCTGATGTCTACACGTGGACAGTGGCACACATGTGCCCACGTCCCCACGAGTGACCATCATGTGCGCCAAGCTGAGGACGGTCAGGGTCTGGAAGCCGTGCTGAGCTCCACCACCACTTCCGCACTTCTGCTCTGCTTCTTTGGGTTGCTAGAATGTCTGTATTTGCACTGTGGGTGCTGCTCAGAGGTCCCCCATGTGTCGTAAGTGTCACAGCCTTTGTTTGACGGCCAAGGAGACACTGCACTAGTAGGCAGTTCACTGGAGACATGCCTGTGAGGCCCCAAGTCCGGCTGCTGGGTTTCAGCCTAGTGCATTAACAGCCTTGCTCCTCCAGAGCTGGCCTTGACCACAGCCCCAAGGCAGGAATTTACTCTGTGGAGACCCTTTCTGGTGGTAAAGACTGGCTTTTAAAATGATGAGTAGATTTTTTTTTTTTTTAAATAAAAGTGGGAGGGGCGCTGGGAGATGGCCCAGCCATTAAAAGCACTTGTTTGTCAAGCCTTCTGTCCTGATTCAATTCCCCAGCCACCCAAGTAAAGCAGGATGGGCATTCATTGGTGGCACCAAGAGAACCTGGCATGTGTGCACCTGGTGCATGTGCACGCACACACACACACACACACACACACACACACACACACAGAGAGAGTGAGAGAGAGAGAGAGAGAGAAACACATTCACGCACCAAATAAATTAAAATTTAAAATAAAAGTGAATGTAAAATTACCCGTGCCAGTATTTGCATAAGAAAATTTATTATATGTATTTATTTATTTAAGAAAGCAAATGACTGAGAGAAAGAGAGAGAATTGGCATGCCAGGTCCTCCAGCCACTGCAACTGAGCTCCAAATGCATGCGCCCCCTTGTGTGCATGCTCGACCTTGTGCTTGCATCACCTTGTGCATCTCGCTTGCATGGGACCTGGGGAGTCGAACATGGGTCCTTAGCCTTTGCAGGCAAGCACCTTAACCTCTAAGCCATCTCTCCAGCCCAGAATTTATTTTTTATGCCTTTACTGAGACTAATTTAACACAATGGTACACTCAGACGCAGGGAATTGTCTCTAATTAAAAAGGAGCAACTTCAGGCTGGGCATGGTGGTATACACCTATAATCTCAGCTCTTGGGAGGCAGAGGTAGGAGGATTGCTGTGAGTTTGAGGCCCATTTGAGACTACATAGTGAACTCCAGGTCAGCCTGGGCTAGAGTGAGACCCTACCTTGAAGAACCAGTATTTGTCACTTTCCAGATCTCATGTCTCTCATGACAACTTAGTTCAGATTTCACATTTTTCAGAATCAGAACCCTTCTGGAGATAGTCCCTGGGAGTTTAAGGTAAAGTCAACACTCCATCCTATTGTCAGGTTGGTTTCCCAGATCCTGCTGAGAACAGACTGTATTCAAGTATCTTCATGCGTAAGTCCAGACAAACATAGCAACAGGGAGAAGCTGTGGTTAAGCTGCATCTCAGGTGACTGAGAATAAGTGGCCTGCTGCAATTTAGTCCAGAAAGGTGCATCTTCCTTCCTTCCTCCCTTTCTTCCTCCTCCCCTCCATCCCTTTCTTTCTTTCTTTCCTTCCTTCCTTCCTTCCTTCCTTCCTTCCTTCCTTCCTTCCTTCTTTCTTTCTTTCTTTCTTTCTTTCTTTCTTTCTTTCTTTCTTACTTTCTTTCTTTCTTTTTAGCTTTTCAAGGTAGGGTCTTGCTCTAGCCCAGGGTGACTTGGAATTCACTATGTAGTCTAGGCTGGCCCTGGACTCACAGTGATCCTCCCACTTCAGCCTCCTAAGTGCTGGGATTAAAGGTGTGTGCCACCATGCCTGGCTCATGGCTAAATTATTTATTTATTTTCAAGGAGGAGAAAGACAGAGAGAGAGAGAGAGAGAGAGAGAAAGTAGGCACATCAGGGCTTCTAGCTACTGAAACAAACTCCAGATGCATGCACCACTTTGTGCATCGGTCTTTACCTGGGTATTGGGGAATTGAACCCAAGTCATTAAGCTTGCAGGCAAGTGTCTTAACCACTGAGAAATCTCTCCGGCTCCTATACCTTGCTTTTTAAACTTAGTGTATCTTGGTACTCTTTCTGTATCAGTATACAGATTTATTGTCTTTCCTTCCTGCCTGCCTCCCTCCCTCCCTTCCCTACTGTCTCCCTCCCTTTTTTACTTTCTTTTCTGTCCTTCCCTTCCTCAATTCAAAAGGATCTCACAGGCTGGAGAGATGGCTTAGTGGTTAAGGCACTTGCCTACAAAGCCTAAGGACTCAGGTTCAGTTCCCCACTACCCACATAAGCCAGATGCACAAAGTGGCACACACATCTGGAATTCATTTGCAGTGGCTAGAGGTCCTGGTGTGCACATTCTATTTGCCTCTTTCTCTCCAATATGTATAAATAAATGAATAAATATTTTTTTTAAAAAAGTACCTTACTATGCAACCTAAGGGAGAATCAGATTTGAGGTCCTCCTGACTCAGCCTGTCATGCTGGGATTAGAAGTATGTGTCATCATGCTCAGTTTCTTCATTCATTTTAAAGACAGGCTAGGGTTCCATTGTAATGAATGGCCTATAATTGAGCTATTTCTTAATTGATAGCCATTTAGATTAGATTTCAATCTGTGCAAACAAGGAACATTACAACAAATGTTTATGTTTATTACATGTATGAATATACCCACAGGATAGCTGCCTGGAACTGCAACTGATCTGTCAAAAGTCCTGAGATTTAAAAATGTAGTTATTGCCGAACTGCCCTTGGCAGAAGTTTTGTGACCCACACCACACTATGCAGTACTGTTTACACATTCCTGTTCAACTTGAGTACACGTAGACAGCAAGGGGTGGAGAGATAGCCCAGTGGATAAAGTATTTGCCTGCAAAGCCTAAGGACCCGAGTTTGATTCCTAAGTACCCACATAAAGCCAGATGCACAAGGTGGTACATGAGTCTGGAGTTTGTCTGCAGTGGTTAGAGGCCCTGGTGTGCCTGTTCTCTGTCTCTCAGATAAATAAATAAACAGCAGAGTACTTGGCATTCAGAATTATATTAGTTTTGTAATGTCTGAGATAGGGTGTCATGAAATTCAAGCTGGCTGCCAACTTGCCATATAGCCAATGATGATGTTGAACTCAAGAATGCTGGGAATAGAGACATATGACGCGATACCTAGTTTATGCAGTGCTATGGATTGAACCTTGGGCTTTATGCATGGTAAGCAAGCAATCTATCAACCAAGCTCCACCTCCAGCTCCATTAATTATTTTAATAGTGACCACTGTTAGCTTTTTGATCTTTGCAAACATGAGGGAAAAAAGGCCCAATACAGTTTTCATTTGTACTGAGTATGCTTTTATAAAGCTAGTAGCTTAAATTATTTTCCTGTTTTGTGAATTAGCTCTTTATATGTATATTGTGACTTTTTTTGAATAGTTTTTTGATTGAAACATTTAGGAAAAAAACATTTTTATCATAGCTACATTCAGATTCTCACAACACTCTCACTGACTTTTTTATGCTCAAAGAGATGAAGTCTCATGATACTGCCCAGGATGGCATCAAATTCCTAGGCTCACGTGACCTTCCTGCTTTAGCTCTCTAAGAAGCAAGTTAGTACACAAAGTAAGGGGTTTCATTATGGTATTTTCTGTTTATTTTTTTCAATTTTTATTATTTATTTGAATGTGTATGTATAAGCATGTGCATGCGATACTGCACGTGTGAAGGTCAGAGGACAATCTTGGAGTATTTCTCCTCTCCTTGCTCCTTCTTTTGAAACAGAGTCTCTCTTGTAGTTGCCTAAGAGCTTCCAGATTCTTCTGGCTCCTCCTTATTGCCATGGGCATATCGGGATTACAGGCACATGCGCCGCTTTGTACCCAGCTTTACATGGGTGTGGAGGATGAATTCAGGCTGGCAGGCTTGCAAGCAAGCACTGAGCCTTCTCCTCAGCCAAGCTTTCTTATATTTGTGCCATTATACTTTGTTCTCATGTGTTCCCTTTCCCCACTGGAGGATTATCATCCTTGAACAAGAAATAGCAGCATAGGGACTGAGGGCAGAAAATGAAAAGGCAGGTGGGAGATCATTTTGAAGGCAAGAAGCAGACAGTGTATTGGGGAGATAACCCAGAGAGAACGCTGAGATGAGTGTTGAGAAGAACAATGAAGAGAAAGGTCCAGAGCAGCCCCAAGGTCATCTGGGGAGGGAGGAGCTGGAACTCCATGAATACTCATAGGAACCCATCTGGCAAAAGGAGCATGTGAATCTTGGTTTGATATAATAGGTATTGTTAATAGGCAGAAACTGTATCTAAAAACATCAAAAGGGCCTGAAGGAAATTAACAATAGAGACTTTGCAGAGGAGGGTTTGTTAGCTCAGAACATCTTGTCAAGTTCCAGTGAGGCAGTTAGGGTGATCTCTTCAAGGGGGGATGACAAGATAAAAATTGGCTAGACAAATGATGGCGACAGCCTGTTTTTTCCCTGTTCTCTTTTTCTGTAAAAGATTTCTATTTCCCTAGAAACCTGACAGGATATGAATAAGATTGCTAGATGCCTAAACACATGGCACGGGATCTGGTCTTTCTTTATCTCTTCTTTCTAAAAGGAGCTTCCCTTCCCCAGAAACCTGACAGGAAGGTGTGAATCAGATCACAAAGCACCTGGACACACCTGTGATGGGAACTGGACTGGCCAGCTCAGCCTCCACCCAGTAAATTCCCACCGAAGACCCCAAGCAGAGGCATCAAGTAGGTTTCTGTTTCTGGGGATTCTTCCCTGCTTTGTAGGAGCTCTGCTTCCTTTCCTTCTCGTAGGTGCTATAATAAAAGTTTTCTAAACCTCAACCTCTATGAGTAAAGCACAAACCTGGAGGTCATTGACTCAGTGAAAAAGTTTTGGGTGACTTTCCAGTATCCTAACTCCTGGGTTAAAGGCCAACCAAGAACTGAGAATGTCTCTATTGATCTCAAAGGCACCCCTAGTTCCTGTATCATCAGCACACAGCGCATCAGTTTCTTCTGTTATCTCAGTGCAACACAGGGCTGGAAGCTGGTTTGCAGAGACCAACATCTGGCTCTAGAGCAGCACTGCATTCTGCTCTCACCGGGCTCTTGCTGTTCCCCTTAACGTTAACATGGACGAGTCAGCGTCCCACCTTTGTGCGCACTCCTAATTCTATTTTCCTAGATCACAACACTTCTTAAGTACCTCAAATAACTCCAAGAGTTTAATTTTTGTGATTCTGATTCTGGAGTAATAGAAAACTAGCTCGTATTTAAAACAAAGAACAAATGAAAATTCATCTTCCGAGACCATTGTCTGTCCTTGAAGAAGTCAACAATGGAGAAAAGTTGCAGCTGCAGAAGTTTCCTCTACCCTGGAGCACACAGAAGTGATACCCAGGGTTACCCTCCCCAAGCCTTCTAAGATATCAATGCCTCATTCATTTTTCTGAGACACCACTTCCATTGTGTCCCACCACTGCTGCACAGTCAACATTATCTTTCCACTGAGCCTTGAATGTAAGTCAAGACCCTTCAGAGTCTCTTAGTCTCCCACTATTATCATTTGGCCTCGCTGGTGTTCTTGTCATGGCCTCGTTCATCTCCCTTTGCATATTGGCTTTGGTTTCTCTAAGGCCTGCAATATCTCTCTGTTCTCCAATAGCCACAGTTCTATCCTTGGGACAGGTCCATTATATCCTCCTTTGATGTGAGTCCATCCAGCTCTTAATTTCCAATGTCTGGATATAAGAAATTGTGTAATTACACAGCCACGGTGGGTAACCAACTGCTCTTGATTTGGCTAATGGATCCACTCAGTGGAATGGAATCCATAGCTGGATCTGGGAAACAAGTCAGAGCCATATCTAAAAAATGAGCCCACTCTTCATTATCAAGCTTCCACCAATCATGGGCTACAGGACGGCCTACACATATTAAATTCTCTCCAAAATAATAATGGTTATCCCATTTATCTGGTGCTGACTTCACTCTCCATTGCAGAATTTGCTTCTCTTTTTCAGATGCAGAACCTGAGGACAGAATCAGCCCATCACACCTCGCCAGGGTCCCTGCTGAAACCATAGAGTAATTGGAGAAATGAGCAAGAGTGCTGCTTTCTTGGTGAGCCTGGTACCAGCACAAGGGTGAAGGAGATACACACAGAGAGCACTCAACTTCTACCAAACCAGAGTTCCAGAGACACAGAGGCTCCCAAGACCTCATTGCTGAAGTAGAGCTAAAATGAAACCAACACGGCTCAGGGAAATTCACGGGAGAGGGGTTGGAAAGATTGTTAGAGTCACATGTTGGGACATTATACACAGAGACATTGCCTCTTACCCATAACTGATGGCTAACACCAGAATGCACAAGGGGGGAGGACAGGGAGGAGGCTAATGATGGTACCAACATGGCTGTATACACACTGTGTACATAACTAATAAAAAAACAAATTCTGCAATTATTACTTGTTGACTGGACAATAAAGTATATTTGCAATATAAGACAACAAGCTGCATTTTATTTTATTTTTGAAATATTTTATATATTTATTTATTTGAGAGAGAGAGACAGAGACAGAGAGACAGAGGAAGAGCCAGAGAGAAAGAGAAAATGGACGTGCCAGGGCCTCCAATCACTGCAAATGAACTCCAGACGCATGCGCCCCCTTGTGCATCTGGCTTACGTGGGTCCTGGGGAATCGAACTGGAGTCCATGGGCTTCGCAGGCAAATGCCTTAACCACTAAGCCATTTTCCCAGCCCCAAAGCTGCATTTATTTTTTTGTTTATTTTTATTTATTTATTTGAGAGTGATAGACAGAGACAGAGAGAGAGAGAGAGAGAGAGAGAGGGAGAGAGAGAGAGAGAAGAGAGAATGGGTGCACCAGGGCCTCCAGCCACTGCAAACAAACTCCAGTTGCATGTGTCCCCTTGTGTGTCTGGCTAATGTGGGTCTTGGGGAATCAAGACTCGAACCGAGGTCCTTAGGCTTCACAGGCAAGCACTTAACTGCTAAGCCAGCTCTCCAGCCCTGCATTTTATTTTTAAAATATTTATTTATTTGCAAGCAGAGGGAGAGAGAGAAAGAAAGAAAAAGAGAAACAAAGAGAGAAAGAGAGAGAGAGAGAAAGAGAATGCAGGGCCTCTTGCCATTACAGAGTAACTCCAGATTTATGTCCCTCTTTTTGCATCTGGCTTTATGTGGGTACTGGGGACTTGAACCCAGATTGCAAGCTTTGCAAGCAAGTTCTTTTAGCTGTTAAGCCATCTCCCTAGGCCAAAAATCTACATTCTTTTTCGAGGTAGGGTCTCACTCTAGCTCACGCTGACCTGTAATTCACTGTGTAGCTTCATGGTAGCCTTGAACTCATGGCGATCCTCCTACCTCTGCCTCCCGATCCTCCTACCTCTGCCTCCTGAGTGCTGGGATTAAAGGCATGCGCCATCACGCCCAGCTCAAAAATCTGCATTTTAGGGGAACTTTGCTTTGAATTTTATGTTAAAATACATCAGGTGGGCTGTATAGACTTGGCGATTAAGGTGTTTGCCTGCAAAGCCAAAGGACTCAGGTTCAACTGTCCAGGACCCACGTAAGGCACATGCACTAGGGGGCGCATGTGTCTGGAGTTCATTTGCAGTGGCTGGAGCCCTGAGCGCCCATTCTCTATCTGCCTCTTTCTCTCTCCCTCTTTCAAATAAATAAAAAGAATACATAAGGTAACTTCTTTTCAAGGGTCCTGCTGGTAGGTGGCTGTGTTCAGGGCTGTGGTGGGAGGAGTAAACAGACCAGCCTCCTCACTTTCCCGGTGACATTAGCACTGTGGTAAACTTCCTTCTCAAACTGATGGTTACTTAGGTGAGCAATTATTTGAAACCATAAGGAAACTTGAAAAATACTGTCTTTATTATTGGAAGATACAACAATAGAAAGAAATGCCATAATCAAACTGAGTAGCTTCCCCGCAGTGGCATCACGAGGTCAAGTACAGCTGGAAACAGCAAAGGAAAATAACACAAAAATGCATCAAAGAGGCAGCAAAGGACTCTTCCCGTCTTCATCAGGGAAGGCTGAGGCTCAGAGAGTGGGTTCCCTTCGGTGACCTACACCCTCTGCATGTAAAGCCCATTCTGCACTGTTCAGTACTAACATTTTTTTCTTTTGAGGTAAGGTCTCACTCTAGCCAAGGCTGACCTGGATCTCACTCTGTAGTCCCAGGCTGGCCCCAAACTCACAGCAACCCTCCTACCTCTGCCTCCTGGGTGCTAGGATTAAAGGTGTGTGCCACCATGCCCAGCACTAACAACACTTCTAAAAATATATATTGGGCTGGAGGGATGGCTTAGCAGTTAAGGCGTTTGTCTGCACAGCCAAAGTACCCAGGTTCGGTTCCCCAGGACCCACGTTAGCCAGATGCACAAGGGGGTGCATGCGTTTGGAATTCGTTTGCAGTGGCTGGAGGCCCTGGCATGCCCATTCTCTCACTTTCTCTCCCTCTTTCTCTATCCAATAAATAAATAAATAAAATAAAGGCATGTGCTACCACGACCAGACTGTTTCCTTTAAAATATATATATTAATATATATTAAATATATCTCAATTGTAAATGAGAATATAAACTTTTCAAAGGCAGAGACATCAAATATTTTTCATATTTTGTTTTTGGCTTATTTTGTTTGAGATAGGGTCTTACTAGGTAGCCCTGGCTGACTCTGAACTACTTATGTAGATCAAGCTGGTTTTCTCAAGTGCTGGGTGTGTGCCACCATGCACAGCTATTTTTCATATTTCTGTCTCCATTCTTCTTTTTAGTGTGTATGTATGTGTGCATGCATATATGCATGTCCATAAGTACATGGGTGAACGTGTGTGCAGGTGCATGTGTATGTATGTGGACATGTAGGTGGAAGCCAGAGTTTGGTGTCATGTGTGCTCTTCAAGTGTGCTCTACTTTGTTTTTTGAGGAAGTTCTCATTGACCTGGGGCTCACTGAGTAAATCAGAGTAGCCAGTTTATAAGCCTTTGGGCTCCTCCTGTCTCTGCCTCCCTAGCACTGAGGTTGCAGGCATGTATCATCATGCCCAGCATTATTCATTTTTAAAAAGTTCATTATTTGGGCTAGAGAGATGGCTTAGCGGTTGAGCGCTTGCCTGTGAAGCCTAAGGACCCCGGTTCCAGGCTCAATTCCCCAGGACCCACGTTAGCCAGATGCACAAGGGGGCGCATGCGTCTAGAGTTCGTTTGCAGTGGCTGGAGGCCCTGGCGCACCCATTCTCTTTCTCTCGATCTGCCTCTCTCTCTCTCTCTGTCACACTCAAATAAATAAATAAAAATGAACAAAAAAAAATTAAAAAAATTCATTATTTATTTGAGAGATAAAGGAGAGAAAGAGGAAGATTGACAGACAGAGGGAATGGGAGCACCAGGGCCTCTAGCCAGTGCAAATAAACTCTAGATGCATGCATGCACCACCTTGTGGATCTGGCTTTATGTGAGTATCAGGGAATCAAACCTGGGTCCTTAAGCTTTTCAGACAAGCATGTTAACCACTGAGCAATCTCTCCAGGACAGGTGTTCTGAATTTAGGCAATGGGTCCTTCCATGGTTTCGTGAGATGAGGCAGTAAATATCATCTGATAGGTAAGTATCCCAAGAGAGTAATGTCAGCTATGCTATGGTCTGAATGTCTGTGTTTCCAATGACCAGTTCTACATAAAATTCCCAAGTTGAAATATGAAACTCCAAAGTGAAGAGGTGTGAGATGAGGCACAGCCTTTGGGAGGTGACTAGTTATGAGAGGAACTCTCACCAATGGCATTAGAGTCCTCATAAAAGGAGTCTAAGGGAGCTCTTAGCCCTTGCCACCCTGGGAGGGTAGAGTACAAAGGAGGAGCACCCATGAACCAGGCAACTTAGTCCTCACCAGATGTGGAATTCAGTGGCACTCGACCTTTGGCCTCTAGCTTCTACAAGTGTAAGCTGTACACGTCTGTTGTTTATATGCTATAGCTATAGGTTTTGTTACAGCAGCCTGAATAAACCAGATACCAGGTTTTTCTCTTCCAGAAAAGAAATGAAGGACCAGGTAGAAAGTCAGAAAGGAAGAGGAAGGAGACACTTTAAAAGAATCATTATTAATACACTTTATAGGCAGAACATTCCTTTGTGTTAATATAAGTTGCTCTTGAACTAAATTTTAATTTTCTTCTTGTGATCTTAGTAAAATTATATCCATAAAAACATTTTATGGGGGACAGGCAGGATGTGTCATGCCAGAAAAATATGTATTTGGCCAGAAGGGACTATTTTATTTATTAACAGTACAATAACATTTAATGTTAGACCCGACAAACAAAATCCAGGGCCATCAGACATGAGAAGCAGCCTTAGAAGAGGCTGATGTTCTTAGGTTCTGAGGACCACCATTGTCCCCATGGGGTGGAGTTGCCCTATTCTAGCCCTAAGCTATGGGAGTACATCTGGCTCTGAAGTATGGGCGAAAGAGGGCTCCTGCAGTAATGGCTGGTATCTGTGATGACCAAAGCCCTTTTTCTCTTATGTCCTTTATTTCTCGGGACTCTTTCTGTTCCATGTAGAACAGTTAAAAAAAAAAAAAAAAGATTAAAAGATAGAAAGCTGTTGGGCTCGGTGGCACATACCTTTAATCCCAGCACTCAGGAGGCAGAGGTAGGAGGATCGCTGTGAGTTCAAGGCCACCCTGAGACTACATAGTGCATCATTCCTGGTCAGCCTGGGCTAGAGTGAGACCCTACCTTGAGAAACGAAAAAAAAAAAAATCTAGAAAGCTAAACTCTAAGGTGCTTGGTCACTGCAGCGATGTTAAAAGGCCTGCGAGTCCACAGCAGACTCTCCAGAAGCCTGTCTTTGCGTTGTTCTGCTGCCTCTGTCAGGCCTGCTCTAGGCCTTTCCCTGAGCCATGTCTAATCTCATGGTGCATGTGCATGTGTCTGAGGACAGTGCAGCAGCTTCACGGGGCTGCGCTACCCAGGGACTTCCCACAAGCAGATGCAAATCTCAGGTCACAATGACACCAGGTAACCAACGCAGCATGAGATGGGACACATCTGTCATTAGCACAAAAGAAAGTGTCATTTGCTTAAATCCTATGTATCGGGGCTGGGAAGACTAATGAGTAGTTAAGGTGCTTGCTTGCAAAGCCCAACTGCCTGGGTTCGATTCCCCAATAGCCACATAAAGCCAGATGCACAAAGTGGTGCATGTACCTGGAGTTCGTTTGTAGGGGCTGGAGGCCCTGGCGCGCCCATTCTCTGTCTCTCTTCTCTCTATCACTCTCTGCTTGCAAATAAATAAATAACAATTTTAAAAAATCCTATGTAATTGGACTGGAGGCCTGCTCCATGGGAGGTGGGGAATACATCCCTGATACTGAAAACTTAAAACAGGGTATTCATGAGCCCAGGGGTGTAACGTCTGCTGATGTCTGGAAAAATGTATATACTATGCTTATCAAACTGCCTAGTAAGCACTTTTCTTAATATTTATACCCTTATATTAACGCTACTCTCACTTTGGGTAGAGAACCTTCTCTTTTCAGATGGCAGTGACCTTGGGATGATCAGAAGGTATCATAGTGCTGGAAAGAAGTGACTGGAGTACTGAGTAACATCTCGATCACACCTTCCAAGGCTCAGGGTCTAATGCGGAAGAGGTGGCGGAAAGAATGTAAGAGCCAAAGGAAGGGTAGGACTTCTTACAAAGTCCTCCCTCCAGACATAAAATGGCCTAGATATCCATGACCTCATAGTGCCTGACACTACCTAAACAAGACCATCATAAGAGGAGGAAAAGATCATGACATCAAAATAAAAGAGAGACTGATTGAGATGGGGAGGGGATATGATGGAGAATGGAATTTCAAAGGGGAAAGTGGGGGGAGGGAGGGTATTACCATGGGATATTTTTTATGATAATGGAAAATGTTAATAAAAATTGAGAAAAGAAAAAAAAAAGAAATGACATGCATTTCAGGGTTTTAAGAGCAGATTGAGTAGGAATGAAGTTGAAATTGAGAACAGGAGAAAGTTGTTAGAAAGTGCGATTTTTGTTCTTAAATTTCTCAGTGTGTAACATAACATAGTGGAATATAATTATGTGTAACACAGTTAAAATTTGATGTCATTGCTAGTGTATGCTATGCTATACAAAATTTCATCTCCTGATAAAGACTTAATAACTTTCATTTAAAAAAAAATCCTATAAATTGGCTGGGTATGGTGGCGCACACCTTTAATCCCAACACTTGGGAGGCAGAGGTAGGAGAATCACCATGAGTTCAAGGCCACCCTGAGACAACATAGAGATTTCAGGTCAGCCTGATTTAGTGTGAAACCCTATCTTGAAAAACAAAACAAAAGCCGGGCGTGGTGGCGCACGCCTTTAATCCCAGCACTCGGGAGGCAGAGGTAGGAGGATCGCCGTGAGTTCGAGGCCACCCTAAGACTCCATAGTGAATTCCAGGTCAGCCTGGGCTAGAGTGAGACCCTACCTCGAAAAACCAAAAAAAAAAAAAAAGAAAAACAAAACAAGACAAAAAATATCCTATAAATTAAAAAATCCTATGTATTATTAAAACTCAGGTCTCCCTTACTAATAAAAAAAAAAAAATCAGACAGTGTGAAAATGCCTGTGTGTAGGCATAGCTATTTGGGAGGTTGATGTGTGAAGATTGCTTGAATTCAGGAATTTGAGCTGGATAACTTAGATCCAATAACAAACAATTTAAAGAAAGAAAAAAATGAAATAAATTTAAATAGTCAATCAGGTTTAATTTCTAGAAAAGCTACTGTCATTTCTTTACAATATGATAATTTTTATACATTAGAGGAAAGAGTTTTCTACAAAAGACTTTGACTTAACCAAAACAGATACATTTGCCTAAGTGCAGTTTGCATTACCCTGTGACAAAAAATAAGACAGTCTTTCAAGTTATAAGGGAGGTTTTAAAAATGCTAATGTAACCAACATAAGAAGTAAGTGTCTCTCATGTGACTTGATTTTCCTTAGAATTTGTCCCTGTGTCTTGTACATATTAGTGTCAATAATACAATTTATTCCACATTAAAATATTTTTTTTATTCCTTTTTTTTTTTTTTTTGGTTTTTCAAGGTAGGGTTTCACTCTAGCTCAGGCTGATCTGAAATTCACTATGTATTCTCAGGGTGGCCTCGAACATGTGGTGATCTTACCTTTGCCTCCCGAGTGTTGTGATTAAAGGCTTGAGCCTGCCCCCACATTAAAAATTTTATATGTGTGTTTGTATGGGCAAAAATGTCATTGTGCACAGGTGGAGATCAGGACAACTTTGAGATGTGCATGCTCCACTTTCTTTGAGACAAGGTCTCTTGCCCCCACAGCTGTGGACTCCCCTGGCTTCACCTCCCACTTGTCTTGGCTTGATGGGATCACAGATACATGTGCTACTTTGCATCTGGCTTTATATGGGGGCTGGAAATTGAGCACAAGCTGGGAGGTTTTGCAAGTGTCTTTAGCTGACAAGCCACTTTCACAGCCCCTCCATATTTTTATTAAGACTTTATTAAAATGTTACATATAAGCCAGGCATGGTGGTGCATGCCTTTAATCCCAGCACTCAGGAGGCAGAGATAGGAGGACTGCCATGAGTTCAAGGCCACCCTGAGACTACATAGTGAATTCCAGGTCAGCCTGAGCTAAAATGAGATCCTACCTTGAAAAAAATGTTACATATATTATTATAATTATAAATATGAAGACATTGCTGTTAAAAGTATTTATTCCAATATTTTAAATATAATTAATTTAGATACAATAATAGAATTAAATTTATGTGTGACAATTAGTCCCCTTTCAGGGAAATAAAGACTTTAAAGAGATTTTTCAAGTTTTATTTTTATTTATTTGAGAGAGAAGGAGAGAGAGAGAGAATAGGCATGCCAGAGCCCCCAGCCACTGCAAACAAACTCCAGACACATGCACCACCATATGCATTTGGCTTACATGGGTATTGGGGACTAGAACCTTGGTCCTTAAGCATCACAATCAAGTGCCTTAGCCACTAAGATATCTCTTCAGCCCTTAAAGAGATTTTAGTCAGTATTATATCTGACATCCTATTTCCTTTTCTTAATTTTTTTCTACCACAGAAGGTATTTTCTCTACCTGCAGTAGGAATATGTGATCTTGGGAAATACATCTTTTTGTTTCTACCTCACCATTCCTCTCTCCTGGATTTTCCAGGTTATTTTATGCTTGCATTGTGTTTTGCTGTTTTAAATGATGATTTGCACTATGACATGGTGCTTCCACTCTGACCCTCTGTCAGCTCTTTCAGGCAAGGACTAAGGCACTGTTCACACTCCATGGATAAGGAGACAGAGGCAAGAGCCTTGCAGAACCACATAACTGCAGCATCTGACTGGAGCCCATGGTGCTCCCAGGTTTGACTATCATTCTCTCACCAAGGCAAATCAATACCTCCTTGGAATTTTGTAGCTAAGTTCCTTCCTTTACTTTCTCTAGTTTGGTTAATTCCGCTATGGTCCAAGATGTCTCAGCCTAGACCACTCTCCCTTTCCTTTTCATTTGAGTTATATATGACATCTTCTTTCATGTTTATGGAAGGCCACTTAGCCTTGTGATCTTCAAAAAGCTCACACAAGATCATATTGGCTGGAGCAGTAGGTCATTTGGCACAGAGCTTGCCTGGCATGCATGAAGTCCTATACTCAGCACAACATAAAACTGGGCAAGGAAGCACATGCCTGTAATTCCAGTACTTGGGAGATCAAGACAGGAGATAGAGGTCCTCCTTGGATATTTAGTGAGTTTGATGTTAGCTTAGGCTACATGAGACCCTCTCTCAAAACAAAACAGAACAATATCATAGCATTCCGTCTTCCCCTCACAGTTCTCCATTGTCCACAGGGTAAAGGTGAAGATGAGTTCAGCAAATAAGTTTTTGTAAGCGGACACTTCCCTTTATGGCCCTCAACTTTTTGTCATGCTTCTTCCCCAAACATCTGCTCCTGGGCTGCCTCAACTATCTCAGGATCCTGTGAACACTGAACATCTTTGAAGATTTAGCTCTGGCTAGGGTCACATCTTAAATGAAATCTGAATTCCTTTAGATCCTCAAGACTGACCCTTCTGTTTTTGTCTTTCCTCCTAGTACCCTATGAAGTAAGACCGTCATGGAATTGTTACACCTTTAACATTTGGTTGGCTTGAACATTACCAGTGAGCAACTGTTTGTCCATCTTTCTGCTGCTTAGACATAAATCCTTGAAGGATCTATCACATCTCTGTTTCCTGCAAAGGTGGAAAGTCATTTACCTTACATACTACGGGATTGTTAAAGGCCAGCTTTCTGATTTCTAGCCCAGAGCTCTTTTTGCTATCCACTTGGAATCCTTGAACTTGGGGAGACTGGTATGGGAAGGCCAGAGTTCTCAGCCAGTGGCTGGCTCCTGTTATGACTACTGGACAGCTGGTGTGAGGGTGGAGCAAAGGCAAGAAGCTGCCCCCTCCCCACAGTTCATACAGGAAAGGGTCTGGCAGAATGACCCCTTCAGGTGGTGGATGAAGAAGGCACATTTCCACCGATGAAGCTTCCCCATCCTTCCCAGGAACTGGGCGAGAGGTAGTGTTGTCCCTTAGTGGCCGAGGCTACTGATCTCACTGCTGCTGGGAGGAGCCGCAGGCTGTAGTGCAATGCTCAGGCACTCTGGTTGCAAAGCTCTTCTGCCACCTGTGGCAGCCCAGGAGTAGACGTGGTAGCAGCGTAGTGCTGTTTCTGGGCGTGATGTCTTCATAAGGGACGTTTACCATATTTCAGTGTCTCATTCAGAAGCTGGGACTTCCTGTCTCCACACCAGACTCTCCCTCCCACAGCCTGTGTCACAGTTCATTGCAAGGAGCTGCTCTGTCATGTTTTCCTCCAATTTAGAAAACAGACTTCTGAAAATGCTTTGGGGAGTGAATGAACTCTACCTGACCAGAAGAACAGTGGCAGCATATGAACTCAGCCATGGTTATGGCTAGATTTCATTTGAAAACCTGAGACTGGTCTACCTTTTGAGATTAATACTAAATTTGCACCTTAGTTAGTCAACTAATGGTAGTCACTTATGGGAAAATATTGTAAATGTCAAAGCTTGTTTCGCCAGTATTCCTGCCAACTACTCCTACTTCCTATTTATTTTGAAGCAGACTCTACACATTATCTCTTCATCTGTAGTCACTACAGCCCATCGTTCTAAGAAGGGTAGCCTTTCAAAAACTAACAAAAAACACAATACCAAATTTGAAAAAAGATTAGAAGTTTTCTTTCACAGCAGTGACATCTAGCTGTTCCTCAGGGATGGTGTTCACACAGAGGAGTCAGGACTGGAGCACAGTAAAGCATCTTTAGACAGACAGACAGACAGACGGCCTGGCATTGGGTGTCTGGTGTGGGACTTGGGGGACACATTCCTTGACTAGTTCACAGGTCTGCTGCTAAGCACATCAATGGGGGAACCTACTTCCCTATCACCAGGGACCACGGATCCTTTTTTTGGGGGGGTCTCACCTGCTCTGGCTGTTCTAGGAACAGGAAGAAGCAGAAATGACACAGCCTAATCTCACCAGCTGGGCCTGATCAGGCGAGGGAAGACTGTCGCTATAAGCAGAGTGTATGAATGCAGATGAAGGACCCTGATGCTCAGCCGGAAGATGAAGCCGCACATGCGCAGTCCGTACGGTGCCCTGCTGCCGCTTCTCTTTGCCCTTACCCAAGGGACAGTCACGACACAGACCTGAGCAGCAGGGACACTGGTGACATGACTCTCACTCATGTTGGCAAGGCCACAGGCTGCACTACTACTCAAGTCTGTCTTTGAGACTTTGCAGGGTCAGGTTAGACCTAAACACAGATTTTATCCCCACCTGAAAAATGAGCAGCACGCAGATTTGAAACAAACCACGGAGTTCTAAGTGCAAAATTGGCACTCTTAGCTGTTTTTTTTAAATCTTGTTTTGTTTTTATTTTTCCAGGTCTTCCTGTAGCCCAGGTTGACCTGGAATTTGCAGGGTGGCCTTGAACTCATGGGAATCCTCCTACCTTGGCCTCCCAAGTGCTAGGATTAAAGGCCTGCACCACCATACCCGACTAAGGTTTTGATCTTCAGAATTATTGATTATAAATTCGTGCCTCAAACAACACCCTCCCCCTCATCCTTGCAAGAGGCTCTGATCAATTCTTAGAACAAAACCTGTAAGACTCTGTGTTTGCAACACTGATGCCAAACCTCTCCTGCACGGCTTTGCATAACATACAAGCAGGCGATCTGGGGAAAGACCGTTTCTAAGTTGGAGGAGCAGCTTGATTTTAAGGCAGATATTTGTACAGTACGGCTTACTCAGAAGTGGGCTGACCCCCTCGCTAAACCATCCCTGAACCTCTTTACCATTAGCCATCCTTGCATGTCTCCTAGTTCCTAGCCCCAGCCCCCGTATGTTTCTCCTGTACTTCTTTGGAAACATCTTTAGAAAATGTAGGCTAAGATCAGCAGTGGCAAGGAAATGGAAGACATCTGTGTCCTTTATGGCTCACTACTGCATGTTCTGAACAAGACAGCATGAATACATGCAGCCACTGGTAGAGCCTTCATGAAAGCTGACAGATAGCCAGCTTCATGGGGAGACAGCAAATGTACAGATGTCCCCTGTCCACAGGGTATGGTCTCCATAGATGTCTGGAATGCGGTCAGCACACATACTCATGTCAGCTTAGTTTATAAATTAGGCACAGTAAAAGGTTAATAATAATAGCTAATAATACAATATGCAATTGTAGTACTCCACTATTCTTGTGCTTTGGGGCCAACATCAAGTCCCGTACTGGTCACTTGTACACCACGACTATACCATGGCAGTAGACATAAGACTGGCTATTTGGTAGTATACACAGTGGGAAGGGTGTCCTGGTGGGAAGAAGTAGACAATGTGAGAGTTCATCACATTGCTTAGAACTACATGCTTATAAACACTTGTAAGTGTTTATTTCTGGAATTTTCCATTTGGTACTTCAGTTATCCACAGGTAACTGAAACTGCAGGTAAGAGGACCTACTATCTTGTGCAGGAAAGTTACCAACTATGTCAACGTTTCCACTGGGAGAGCAGTAGGTGACTGGGCCAAGATGCCTTTGAAGACATGGAAAAAGAGGTTGGAGGGAGTGTGTGGGAAGAACCTAAGCCTCCAGGCTGTGCCTGGGGTGTGTGGCTTGGTTTTCACTCATTAGCAGGTCCCTGGGCTACTAAAACTATGGCTGAGAATACAAATGAGGCTGATGGTTTTTCTCTCCTCTATCAAGGGTCATTTCAAGTCGCTTGGGTCATGTAGTGAATATTTCTGGACTCCATATATTAGCAGTTTTCCAAGGATGGGCTAAGGACAGTCTGTATGTCAGAATGACCCTGTGCTGAGTAGGGGAGGGTTCACAACAATGGCTTTCAGCCTTACTTCAGATCTTGTAAGTCTTATAATCATGCAATCTTGGCACTACTGAGCAAATATTATCTTGTGTCTGCTGCCACAATTATCAGGCAAACTTCTTGTTTGGTATAGAAATATAAGGCATGTAGAAGTATGTTTTGTTAAGTGTCTCGAAAGATCTGGTCACAATTTCTAAGAAAATGCTCATGGGAGCCCTTCTTATTAGAATCAGAACCAATGATCTGCCTTAGCAAAAACACTGCAGTGATAAATGTGAAATGTTTCTGCACACCACTGTTATTACCTATGACTCATTTTTGTATGGATGATCGAATGACCTAATTATGTGAGGAGTGTGAAAGAAGAGAAGAAAGCCTTGGGGAGTCACACTGATTACCTTGTGAATGCCCGTACAGTTTTAAGACTCTAGAAGACCAGTGCTAAGAGTGACACAGAGGAGAGCGAACCCCGAATGAAGCCTGTAAGCACAACCAGTTTGAAGCAGCCTGCCTTCCTCCTTAGCACTCACAGGGACTAATCCCCAGTTTTGTGCAATCCATGCTCACAGTCCACACACTCTCAGTACACCTGATTTATTAGCGTGACCTGAGGCCTAGAACATTAGATACCCATGTTCATACTGTTACATTTCAAGTAAGCCCAGCTAACTGCGCCTTAATGTTGGAAAGGCATCGGTATCGTCCATAAAGGAGGGGAGAAAGTATATTAAATTGTGCATTTTTATATAGTGCCCTCCTTGCCTTGATTAGTACATGCCAATCTTAGAAAAATCCACAAATGAAACCAGTGGTATAAAATGAAACTGGCAACATAAAGTTATTTTTTAATGCTTTATTTTATTTGTTGAGATAGATAGATAGAGAGAGAGAGAGAGAGAATGGGCATGCCAGGGCCTTCAGCCGCTGCAAATGAACTCCAGATGCATGCGCCACCTGGTACATCTGGCTTACATGGGTCCTGGGGAATCAAACCTGGGTCCTTTGGCTTCATAGGCAAGTGCCTTAACTGATAAGCCATCTCTCCAGCCCCAAAGTTATTTTTTTAATTGTTTTTTTTTTCTTTGAGGTAGGGTCTCACTCTAGCCCAGGCTGAACTGGAATTCACTATGTAGTCTCAGAGTGGCCTTGAACTCATGGTAATTCTCCCATCTCTACCTTTTTAAATATTTTTGACAGAGTCAAAAATAAGTTCATGCTGGCCTAGAATTCCCTGTGCATTGGAGGATCACCTTGAGTTCTCTTTCTTTCTTTCTTTCTTTCTTTCTTTCTTTCTTTCTTTCTCTCTCTCTCTCTCTCTTTCTTCCTTTCTTCTCTCTCTCTCTCTCTCTCTCTCTCTCTCTCTTTCTTTCTTTCTTTTTTGAGGCAGGGGTTTGCTCTAGCCCAGGTTGACCTGGAATTCACTATGTAGTCTCAGAGTGGCCTTGAACTCATGGTGATCTTCCCATATCTGCTTCCCTAGTGCTGTGATTAAAGGTGTGCACCACCACACCTGTTTTTTTTTCTCTCTCTCTCTTTCTCTATTTTTCAATATGTGTAGAGGCCAGAGAACCTCGGGTGTCATTTCTCAGGATCACCATCCATTTTTTTTTGAGACAGGGTATCTCAATAGCCTCAAGCTCACCAGTCAGGCTAGAATGGCTGGCTAGTGAGCCATCGGGACCCTCCTGTCTCTGCCTCTCCAATCTGGGATTACAAGTAACTGCCACCACACCTCATGCTTTTATGTGGGTTCTGGTGATTGAACTGAGGTCCTCATGTTTGTGAAGTAAGCAGTTTATTGTGTAACTTATCTCCTCAACCTGACCTTGAACTTTTGATACTTTTGCTTCTACCAAGTACAGTTACATATCACCACACCCAGTTTTATGTGGCACTAAGGGCTGAACCGAGGCTTCATGCATGCTAGGCAAGCATCTACCCAGTGAGATACATTCTCAGTCCTGCATATTCAATTTTACATGACAGGATTGCATTACATGTTTTTTTTTTCAGTTTTAAAAAAGATCAAAGATATTTCTGAGATTATTCTATTTCAAGAATAGAGATAAATGTCACCTTTAACAAATGCTACATAACATCCCTTTATATTAGGGTATTGATCATTGACCTCATCCAGTACTGATGGCTCCTTAAAGTGCCATTCTAAAACATTGTACTTTGTATTTTGGTTAAATGTATCAATCTATCTTTTATACTGTCTGAATTTAATTACATGTGTAGTGAGACTTTTCCACCTTCAATATTACACAGTGGTTCACACTGTATTTTAGTATTCTTATGGTTCTTTGCATTTAAACACTTAGGAACTGTTGGGAGCTGCAGCTTCTCTGAGACCTTGGGAACTGCAGCTGGTCTTGGATCTCCAGGCACAGAGGCCTTATCATACGGCCTTGGTAAAGCAGACTTCAGACACAGAGGCATTAACGGCCTTGGTGGAGCAGACTTCAGACATGAAGGCATTGTTTTGAGAAAGTTTTCTTTTCTGTATATAAGCTTGTGTTTGACTGAATAAACCTGAGCCTTGCTCAGAACCTGTCTTGGCTCCATTCCTTGTGTTCTTGTCTCAGATTCATTCCCACTCCCTCCTTCGAGGACTGTTTCGACTTGTGCTGCAGGCCGGCACATAGTGGCGCCCGGAACATGGACTTTGAATACGAGGGAACTCAGTGAGGAACGCCAACAAAAACTCAGGATCCGCGGAAGAAGTAAAGATTAAAAAGAAGACTGTAGTCGCCCGCTCAGTCTTCTGGTATCAGGTAAGTTGGCGCAATTATGGGACAAGCAAAGAGTAAAAAGGAGCTAATTGCTGTAGTAAAAGATATTTTAAAGGCACAGGGAATTGGGATTGCATCAAGTTCTTTAAGCAAATTTTTTGATTTCGTTAATAAAACGAGCCCTTGGTTTATAGAACAGGGAAATGTTGATTCAGATGCTTGGGATAAGGTAGGGAAAGAATTAAATGTCTGAACTAACCTTTGTGTGTGTGTGTATGTGTTTATGTGTGCTCATTGTGCTTGCTAGTCGTGTCATGTTTGTGACTGTTTGTGACTAAAGAGATGAGATGAACACAGGTGACACCCCTTTCTCTTCTAGAATCAATTTGCTGTAATTTTTTAATAGCCTTATAAGAAAGATGGTTAACAATGTGGTGAGATGAATTGATTGAAGGAACTGGAAAGGAATTTTTCAATGTTGGGACATAGAATGCTCATTAAAAAATGCTTTTGAGTGGTACTTAGATCAGAATGTTAAAGTATGTAAATAAAGGTGTGCAGATGTTAAAAAAAAAAAAAAAGAGAGAAAGAAAGGAAGAAAGAAAGGAAGGAAAAAAGAAAGAAATATTCAGGCTAAACCTAAACACCATGCCTAAAGTTAGAGGTTTTTAAACTAAATATGTTGGGATAACTTGCTTAAGCTTTATCAAATTTAATTCATGAGTAAAACATAAAATTGTTTTATGTTAATAAAAATTTCTGTGATACATGAAATCAATAGCTATCAAGTTTAAGCCAAAATCATTGGTTGTCAAATAATGTTTTTTCTTTCAAAAAGATTTATCAAGGGTTATATTAATATTTAGCTAGCTGCTTTGGCTCAGAAAAGACCAGATTCTACTGTATTGTATGTAAAGTAACTGTCTCAATTTTGGCATCTTAATGTCCTGTTACTTGAAAATCTATAGGCAAAGCTTGTTTATCAGGAGGAGAATATTTAATTTGGAAAGTAGAATTCTATATGTTATGCAAAAAGACTGCAATGTTAAATCAACAGGTAGGGAATGGTAACTGGAATGTTGATATGCTTACTGGGGAAGGAAACTATGCTGGAAATGACAATCAAATTGTATATCCCCGTGCTGTTTATCAACAAATAGCCACAGCAGCTCGTAAAGCGTGGTTTACTCTTCCTTCAAAAGGAGAGGCTGTGGGGGAGAATTTAACTAAGATTATACAGGGTCCTGATGAGAATTATGCTGATTTTGTTGATAGATTGATAAAAACAGCAGGGAGAGTATTTGGAGATGCTGGTGCTGGTATGGACTTTGTAAAACAGCTTACTTATGAAAATGCAAATAGTGCTTGCAAAGCAGCTGTACGGCCTTATAGAAAGAAAGTTGATCTACAAGGATTTATTAGATTATGTGCTGATATTGGCCCTAGCTATACGCAGGGGATAGCCATGGCTGCAGCATTACAAGGAATTCCTTTTCAAATGGCCGCCACTGCAGCAAGATCTGGCAAGTGCTTTTCTTGTGGAAAATTAGGACATATGAAAAAAGATTGTCCAATTAAAAGAAAGAATGGAAATCCCAATAATCCAGCTTTCGGTCTTTGCCCAAGGTGCAGAAGAGGAAAACACTGGGCAAATGAATGTAGATCTAAAACAGATAGAGATGGCAACCCTATTATCCAGCAGCAGGGAAACGGGAGGAGGGGCCAGCCCCAGGCCCCGCAAAGACAAGTTTATGGGGCAATTCAGTTCGTTCCTCAAACAGCCAGTTACAGCCAGTCTCCCAACTTCTCCGAGCCACCCCAGGGAGTGCCGGACTCGACCTCAGTTCCTCCACCTACACAGTATTGACTCCAGAAATGGGACTTCAAGCATTGCCTACCGGAGTATGTGGCCCACTGCCAAAGGACAGTGTAGGCTTAATTTTGGGAAGAAGTAGCAGTACTATGCAGGGATTACAAATAGCACCTGGAGTTATTGATGCAGATTTCACAGGAGAACTTAAAATTATGGTGTCTTCTCCAAAAACAATCTTTACAATATTGCCTGGTCAGAGAATAGCTCAATTGTTGCTCCTTCCTATGATAAGAACTGGAAGGGTTGCTAATGTTCAGGGTCGAGGGACTCAAGGATTTGGTTCATCAGATGCTTACTGGGTTCAACCTATCAGTAAGGAACGTCCAAAATTAACTTTAAAATTAAATGGGAAGCATTTTGAAGGGTTAATAGACACTGGAGCTGATGTTACTATTTTGTCTGATAATCATTGGCCTGCTTCTTGGCCTAAGCATCCTACAGGGACTCAATTGAGAGGTATTGGACAATCCTCTTGTCCTGAGCAGAGTGCTGCAGAATTACTTTGGGAAGATGAGGAAGGAAATACTGGGTATTGTAAACCTTACATTATAGACAGTTTGCCTTTAAACCTGTGGGGAAGAGATGTTTTAAGTCAGATGAAATTGTTAATGTGTAGTCCTAATGAAATTGTTACTGCTCAAATGCTTAAACAGGGTTACTTGCCTGGTAAAGGATTAGGAAAATGGGGACAAGGTGACTCATTACCTATTCAAGTAGCTTCTAATACAAATCATCAAGGGCTGGGGTATTTCCCCTAGTGGCCACTGGTCAGGCCGTGCCACCCCACGCAGAGCCTATTTGCTGGAAAACTGATGATCCTGTATGGGTGGATCAGTGGCCTTTGACACGGGAAAAACTGGTAGCTGCTCAAACGTTAGTTCAAGATCAATTAGAGGCAGGACATATAGAGGAATCATCTTCACCCTGGAATACACCAATTTTTGTCATTAAAAAGAAATCAGGAAAGTGGCGATTACTACAAGATCTGAGAGCTGTGAATGTTACTATGCATTTAATGGGAGCATTGCAACCTGGTCTGCCTAGTCCTGTAGCTATTCCAGCTGACTTTTCTAAAATGATTATTGACTTAAAAGATTGCTTTTTTACTATACCTTTACATCCACGAGATTGTTGCCGTTTTGCTTTTAGTGTTCCTTCTAGTAACTCTAAGGAACCTATGCAAAGATATCAATGGAAAGTTCTCCCTCAGGGTATGGCTAATAGTCCAACTTTATGTCAGAAATTTGTGGCTAAGGCTTTAGCTTCTACAAGAAGCAAATTTCCTCAAATATATATTATTCATTATATGGATGATATTTTACTAGCTGGAAAGGTTAAGACAGATGTTTTGACTTGTTTTTCTTACATGGAACAACAGCTCACTATGTGGGGATTAAAAATTGCACCTGAAAAGGTACAAGAAGATTCCCCTTTTTCTTATCTTGGGTTTTATTTATATCCAAAACAAATTAAACCACAGAAAGTTACTCTTAAAACACAGAACCTTACCACCTTAAATGATTTTCAGAAATTGTTAGGAGATATTAATTGGATTAGGCCTTACTTAAAACTTACTACTCATGAATTAAAACCTTTATTTAATACACTACAGGGGGACCCTAATCCTTCTTCTTCTCGTTCTCTTACACCTGAAGCTTCTAAAGCATTAATTACAGTACAAAAGGCTATAGAAGAACAATTTATCACTTATATTGACTATAGTAAAGAGTTGTGGTTACTTGTATTTCCCACCCCATATACTCCAACAGGATTGTTGTGGCAAGGAGCCCCTATACTATGGGTGCATCTTGCATCTTCCCCTCCAAGAACTGTCACTCCTTATTATGATGATGTTGCTAAAGTAGTGATGGAAGGAAGGGCTAATTCTATTAAATATTTTGGAATAGAACCACAGGTTATCTGTCAGCCTTATAATTCAAAACAGGTTTCTTGGCTTTTTGCTTTTTCAGATACTTGGGCATTATCCATGGCAGGTTTTGCAGGAAACATTGATAATCATTACCCTAAACATAAATTGATTCAGTTCTTCATGCAACATCAAGTCATTTTTCCTTGCAATACACAATTTTCTCCTATCAAGGATGCTATGTTGGCTTTTACAGATGGATCTTCTTCTGGCCTAGCTGCTTATTCTTTAAATGGACAAACATATACTTTTAATACTCCTTATAAATCTGCACAGTTTGTAGAACTGGCAGCCTTTAAAGCTTTATTACAACATACTGCTACTATATCTGTTAATATTTACACTGATAGCCAATATATTGTCCGCTCAGTTCCTTATTTAGAAACCTGTAGTAGAATAAGTCCTTCTTCTACTGTTTACAATTTGTTTGCACAGGTTCAACTTTTGATTCTCCAGCGCTCAGCCCCTTTCTATGTAGGACACCTTCGTGCTCATTCTGGCCTCCCCGGACCCTTAGCTCAGGGAAATGCTATTACAGATGAGGCTACTAGAATTTTTTCTGTGGAAGAAGCTATTAATGCTCATAAGCTTCATCATCTCAATGCTAACGTCTTAAATATAAAATTACACGTAAACAAACACAACAGATTGTTAAAAACTGTCAACAATGTCTCACATTTTTACCTGTGCCACACCATGGTGTCAATCCTCGAGGTTTGACTCCTGGCCATTTATGGCAAATGGATATAACTCATGTTCCTGAGTTTGGAAAAATGAAATTTGTACATGTTTCTATTGACACTTATTCTGGTTTCATTTGTGCTTCTGCTCAAACAGGAGAAGCTACTAAACATGTTATTGCTCATTGTCTTCATTCTTTTAATATTCTAGGAGTACCTAAACAACTGAAAACAGATAATGGTCCAGGATATACAAGTGCAGGATTTAAGCACTTTTGTTCTTCTTTTAATATTAAACATGTTACTGAAATTCCTTATAACCCACAAGGGCAAGGTATCATTGAACGAGCAAATGGAACATTAAAAATCTGGTTACAAAAAACAAAAAAGGGGGAAATGACACAGGGATCAGTAACAAAATGGCTAAATCATACTTTATTTATTTTAAATTTCTTACTTTTGGATGCAAAAGGGTTTTCTGCTGCTGACCGTTTTTGGCATGCACAAACCAAAACTAATTATGCTAAAGTAATGTGGAAAGATCCATTGACTAACAAATGGAGTGGACCCGACCCTGTATTAATATGGGGACGAGGATCTGTTTGTATTTTTTCACAGAAAGAAAATGGAGCCAGATGGTTGCCAGAACGCTTGGTCCGGTATGCAGGCCATGAGATTGAACAAGAGGACACTGTTGATCCTGATAATATGGTGTCATCTACATCTTGCTTACAGTGAAGTCTAATGGACTGTCCTCAGGACTGTGGTGGTCAGACAATGGACATCAGCAAACTTACGTGTGGAAAATTGCTGCTGCTATGGGAGGTATCAAGATTACATCTGACAGCAATAATCCAAATAGTCTTCCAGAGGGAACTGTTATGGCCTGTGTTACACCACCTTATGCCCTGATGATAGGAAATATAAATATTACTTGGCATCATGGGTCTGAAGGAATGTTTTATGTTACCTGTGATAATTGTAGTCTGTCCAATTGTATTTCTCATGATTCTAAAACTGTAATGATTGTTAAACAACCTGCATTTGTTATGATTCCTGTAAATCTTTCTAAGCCTTGGTATTCTGACAAGGGTATTCAAATACTAGAGGAGGTTAAAAATAGTTTAAGTAGACAAAAGAGAGTTATAGGTTTAATTATTGCTGGGATTGCTGCATTTATTACATTGTTAGCTTCTATTACTACTGCTTCTGTTGCTCTTGCACAAGAAGTTCATACTGCACACTTTGTTAATAATCTAGCTAAAAATGTTTCTGTTGCTCTGGGAACTCAAGTAACCATAGATAAGAAGTTAGAAGAAAAAATAGATGCTTTGTTTGATGTAGTGACATATTTAGGAGAGCAAATTCAAGGATTGAAGATTAGAGCTCGATTGGAATGCCATGCAAATTACCAATGGATCTGCATCACTTCTAAAACTTACAATGCTAGTTATGAAGACTGGGTAAAGGTCAAAATGCATTTAGAAGGAATTTGGCACCATGATAACATTTCGTTAGATTTGGTTAGTTTACATTCAGAAATTCTAGCTATACAGAAGAGTCATCTTGATTTTGATGCCACTAAGGCCGCTAATGATTTAATTGCTGCAATCAAGTCTGTGTTGCCTGGCTGGGACTCTCTGAGTTCCTGGATAGGCAGCTTTGCAGCTGTGGGAGTTTGCCTTCTGCTTCTCTTATGCCTATTGCCTATTTTCTTCAAGTGTCTTATGAGGTCTATTGTAAATGTTCGCGCAGAGGTCCGAGCTATGCACTATAGAACACGTCCTTGGCTCCCTCAGACTTTATCCTAATTCTCCCTGAATTTTATCCGGCTGGTAGCCAGAGACGGGTAAGATCGGGGGAGGAGGCATCCAACCTAAGACAGGGCACGTATTGAAGGATAATATGTTTGTCCAATGACGGGTAAGGATGTTCTTCTGCCTCTGACAACCTAAGACAGGCACAGTCGCTTCTTTTAATAAATAAAGAAGGGGGAGATGTTGGGAGCTGCAGCTTCTCTGAGACCTTGGGAACTGCAGCTGGTCTTGGATCTCCAGGCACAGAGGCCTTATCATACGGCCTTGGTAAAGCAGACTTCAGACACAGAGGCATTAACGGCCTTGGTGGAGCAGACTTCAGACATGAAGGCATTGTTTTGAGAAAGTTTTCTTTTCTGTATATAAGCTTGTGTTTGACTGAATAAACCTGAGCCTTGATCAGAACCTGTCTTGGCTCCATTCCTTGTGTTCTTGTCTCAGATTCATTCCCACTCCCTCCTTCGAGGACTGTTTCGACTTGTGCTGCAGGCCGGCACAAGGAACTTATTTTAATTATGGAATAAAAGTAAGTTTCTAACTAATTTTTCCTGGCTGGGGAGATGGTTCAGTGGAGAAAAGTACTTGCCTGCGCAAGCCTGTAAAACCGAGTCTGGGTCCCCAGACCCCAGGTCAAGAGCGGATGATGCACCTGCACACGCGCACACATACAGATTTTTTTAAAAAAGAAAATTTCTACTCACTCCAAATTTTCCAAGTAGCTAACCAGTTGCCTCTTTTTCTCCCACAAATCTGAAAATACTTCAAGATTAATTTATATTTCTTGCTGAACTTTCATTACAATTGTCTTACCATATATATATTATATATTGATATTATATGTTATATATTGATATTCTGATATGAATATCAGAAGAATTCAGGGTCATCTGTTATGTTTTCTTAAGAGCTTGTAATTTTGTTTGGAGTTGCATTAAACTTATAAATTTAAGTAAAAGTTTATCATGTTAAGTTCTTTTTTTGAAGATAAAATTCTCCACTTAGGCAAGTTGTGTTCTTGAGTAGGCACATTATTTTACTTTGTCCTATTAAAATCAGTCATTGGGCTAGAGAGATGACTTAGCAGCTAAGATGCTTGCCTGCAAAGCCTAAGGATGCAGATTTGACTCTCCAAAACCCCAGTCAGCCAGATGCACAAGGTGACCTGCACACAAGATGACATGCACACAAAGCGGCACATGCGTCTGGAGTTTGATTGCAGTGGCTAGAGGCCCTGGCGTGCCAATTCTTTCTCTCTCTCATAAAATAAAATAAAAATAAGTCATAGGTATTTTATATTTTTATTCTTTGTATTTTCTCTAGTTTATTTTTTAAACTTATTGTTGGTAAGGAAAGTGATTGATTTATTATATTTCTCCCTGGTAACCAGTTAATTTACCAAATTCTCATTGCTAGTCATTTTCATGCTAATTCACCTACATTTAAAAAATACTGTATAATAGGGGCTGGAGAGATGGCTTAGTGGTTAAGCACTTGCCTGTGAAGCCTAAGGACACTGGTTCAAGGCTCGATTCCCCAGGACCCACATAAGCCAGATGCACAAGGTGGTGCCTGCATGTGGAGTTCATCTGCAGTGGCTGGAGGCACTGGTGCGCCCATACTCTCTCTACCTATCTGCCTCTTTCTGTGTCTGTATGTCACTCTCAAATAAATAAAAATAAACGAGCATGTAAATAAAGGTTTTTTTTTTTTAATACTGTATGACAAAATTTTCTTGGTTCAACGTGTATGTTGGGAATGTCAGGCCTTCCTCCTGTTTCTCTTGACCTAGCTGCCTTTACCCTTCCTTATTGCCTTCATCCTCTGGCTCTCCTTTCCCTTCCTTGGAAGCTCTGACGCCTGGGTCCTTCACCATCTATTTGAACAGTATCCAATTACCCTGTGGCCTTCACTGTTACACCACAGAAGCCATTTATGGTCACTGTGTGACTTCCCAGTGGCCCGTATCACTCCATACTGTAATCGTCCATCAACATGACCTATTTAATGCCCTCAATTGTCCACCTGTGATCATTGGTCCCTAATTTCCATCCCTAGTCACTCTCATATCCTATGCTATTGGCTCCAAAGACCTTGATACTTCCTTATCCTTCTATTCCATTAGTTGCTTCTGCCCTTGGCTTCATTCCTGAGGCAGCATGGATCACACATGAGGCTGATCATGCCAGTCACCTGCTATACCCGCCCAGAATACCACCTCCTGATCATGTCAGTCACCTGCTATACCCGCCCAGAATACCACCTCCTGATCATGTCAGTCACCTGCTATACCTGCCCAGAATACTACCTCCTGATCATGCCAGTCACCTGCTATACCCGCCCAGAATACTACCTCCTGATCATGTCAGTCACCTGCTATACCCGCCCAGAATACTACCTCCTGATCATGTCAGTCACCTGCTATACCTGCCCAGAATACTACCTCCTGATCATGTCAGTCACCTGCTATACCGCCCAGAATACTACCTCCTGATCATGTCAGTCACCTGCTATACCCGCCCAGAATACTACCTCCTGATCATGTCAGTCACCTGCTATACCTGCCCAAATACTATCTCCTGATCATGTCAGTCACCTGCTATACCCGCCCAGAATACTATCTCCTGATCATATCAGTCACCTGCTATACCTGCCCAGAATACTACCTCCTGATCATGTCAGTCACCTGCTATACCTGCCCAGAATACTATCTCCTCATCATGTCAGTCACCTGCTATACTGCCAGAATACATCCTGATCATGTCAGTCACCTGCTATACCTGCCCAGAATACTACCTCCTGATCATGTCAGTCACCTGCTATACCTGCCCAGAATACTATCTCCTCATCATGTCAGTCACCTGCTATACCTGCCCAGAATACTACCTCCTGATCATGTCAGTCACCTGCTATACCTGCCTAGAATACTACCTCCTGATCATGTCAGTCACCTGCTATACCTGCCCAGAATACTACCTCCTGATCATGTCAGTCACCTGCTATACCTGCCCAGAATACTATCTCCTCATCATGTCAGTCACCTGCTATACCTGCCAGAATACTACCTCCTGATCATGTCAGTCACCTGCTATACCTGCCCAGAATACTACCTCCTGATCATGTCAGTCACCTGCTATACCTGCCCAGAATACTACCTCCTGATCATGTCAGTCACCTGCTATACCTGCCCAGAATACTATCTCCTGATCATGTCAGTCACCTGCTATACCTGCCCAGAATACTATCTCCTCATCATGTCAGTCACCTGCTATACCGCCCAGAATACTATCTCCTGATCATGTCAGTCACCTGCTATACCCGCCCAGAATACTACCTCCTGATCATGTCAGTCACCTGCTATTACCTGCCCAGAATACTACCTCCTGATCATGTCAGTCACCTGCTATACCTGCCAGAATACTACCTCCTGATCATGTCAGTCACCTGCTATACCCGCCAGAATACTACCTCTGATCATGTCAGTCACTGCTATACCCCAGAATTCTACTCCTGATCATGTCAGTTACTGCTATACCGCCAGAATACTATCTCTATCATGTCAGTCCCTGCTTACCTGCCAGATACTACTCCTGATCTGTCAGTCACCTGCATACCTGCCTAGAATACTACCTCTGATCATGTCAGTCACTGCTATACCTGCCCAGAATACTACTCCATCATGTCAGTCACCTGCTATACCGCCAGAAACTACCTCTGATCATGTCAGTCACCTGCTATACTGCCCAGAACTACCTCCTGATCATGTCAGTCACCTGCTATACCGCCCAGAATACTACTCCTATCATGTCAGTCACCTGCTATACCCCCAGAATACTACCTCCTGATCATGTCAGTACCTGCTATACCCGCCAGAATACTATCTCTTCATGTCAGTCACCTGCTATACCTGCCAGAACCTACCTCCTGATCATGCTCACTCTACGCAGAACTACTCCTGATCATGTCAGTCACCTGCTATACCTGCCCAGAATACTATCTCCTGATCATGTCAGTCACCTGCTATACCCGCCCAGAATACTACCTCCTGATCATGCCAGTCACCTGCTATACCTGCCCAGAATACTACCTCCTGATCATGTCAGTCACCTGCTATACCCGCCCAGAACACTACCTCCTGATCATGTCAGTCACCTGCTATACCCGCCCAGAATACTATCTCCTGATCATGTCAGTCACCTGCTATACCTGCCTAGAATACTACCTCCTGATCATGTCAGTCACCTGCTATACCTGCCCAGAATACTACCTCCTGATCATGCCAGCCACCTGCTATACCTGCCTAGAATACTACCTCCTGATCATGTCAGTCACCTGCTATACCTGCCCAGAATACTACCTCCTGATCATGCCAGTCACCTGCTATACCTGCCCAGAATACTATCTCCTCATCATGTCAGTCACCTGCTATACCCGCCCAGAATACTATCTCCTGATCATGTCAGTCACCTGCTATACCCGCCCAGAATACTATCTCACCTGCTATACCCGCCCAGAATACTATCTCCTGATCATGTCAGTCACCTGCTATACCTGCCCAGAATACTACCTCCTGATCATGTCAGTCACCTGCTATACCTGCCCAGAATACTACCTCCTGATCATGTCAGTCACCTGCTATACCTGCCCAGAACACTACCTCCTGATCATGTCAGTCACCTGCTATACCTGCCCAGAACACTACCTCCTGATCATGTCAGTCACCTGCTATACCTGCCCAGAACACTACCTCCTGATCATGTCAGTCACCTGCTATACCCGCCCAGAATACTACCTCCTGATCATGTCAGTCACCTGCTATACCCGCCCAGAATACACCTCCTGATCATGTCAGTCACCTGCTATACCCGCCCAGAATACTATCTCCTGATCATGTCAGTCACCTGCTATACCCGCCCAGAACACTACCTCCTGATCATGTCAGTCACCTGCTATACCTGCCAGAACACTACCTCCTGATCATGTCAGTCACCTGCTATACCTGCCCAGAACACTACCTCCTGATCATGTCAGTCACCTGCTATACCTGCCCAGAACACTACCTCCTGATCATGTCAGTCACCTGCTATACCTGCCCAGAACACTACCTCCTGATCCTGCCAGTCACCTGCTATACCCGCCCAGAACACTACCTCCTGATCATGTCAGTCACCTGCTATACCCGCCCAGAATACTACCTCCTGATCATGCCAGTCACCTGCTATACCTGCCCAGAATACTACCTCCTGATCATGCCAGTCACCTGCTATACCCACCCAGAACACTACCTCCTGATCATGTCAGTCACCTGCTATACCCGCCCAGAATACTATCTCCTGATCATGTCAGTTACCTGCTATACCTGCCTAGAATACTGCCTCCTGATCATGTCAGTCACCTGCTATACCTGCCCAGAATACTACCTCCTGATCATGCCAGCCACCTGCTATACCTGCCCAGAATACTACCTCCTGATCATGTCAGTCACCTGCTATACCTGCCCAGAATACTACCTCCTGATCATGCCAGCCACCTGCTATACCTGCCCAGAACACTACCTCCTGATCATGTCAGTCACCTGCTATACCCGCCCAGAATACTACCTCCTGATCATGCCAGCCACCTGCTATACCCGCCCAGAATACTATCTCCTGATCATGCCAGTCACCTGCTATACCTGCCCAGAATACTACCTCCTGATCATGTCAGTCACCTGCTATACCTGCCCAGAATACTACCTCCTGATCATGTCAGTCACCTGCTATACCCGCCCAGAACACTACCTCCTGATCATGCCAGCCACCTGCTATACCCGCCCAGAATACTACCTCCTGATCATGCCAGTCACCTGCTATACCTGCCCAGAATACTACCTCCTGATCATGTCGGTCACCTGCTATACCCGCCCAGAACACTACCTCCTGATCATGCCAGCCACCTGCTATACCCGCCCAGAATGCTACCACCTGCCAAATCAGCTCTGAGTAGTGCAGTAAAGGTGGGGAAACAATCCAGCCCTTACTGTGGATTGGGTCTTTGCTGTCAGCCTGGCCCTCAGCAGTTCTTAGATATCTTCTTCTCTTGCTCCCTACGTTCATATTCCTATCATGTACCCACACTATGTAAGTCCCTAACCAAATACTCCTTAGTCCTCTAGGTGACAGGGGTCCTACCATGACTAGGAAAATAAAACCTGAAGATCACAGATGACAGAAGCCATGTGGGTCTGACCTATTATTGCCTCTGTAGCAGGGACTGCATCTATTCATTCCCTCAGCCTTCAGCAAGTTTCTCTCCTATTGGAGTTCTGACGGGTGTGTCCCCCAGTTATCAGATGCACGTGTACATCATCCCCCTCTCTCTGCTAGCTCTTTCTGCTCGTTCCCACATAGGCACACGTGCATTTCTCATTGAAAAATCCAACCCTTGGACAGACTTCACGCCTCTACTTCCTTCTTTACTTCTCCAACAAGCCTCTGGGAGCCCCAGTCTACACATTCAGGGTCTGCTTGCCTCAGCCCCACTTATCTCTTTATTTCCACAAATACAGAAATATATCAGTGTTCCCACTGCATTCCAATGACCCTGCTTTTTCATGGTCTATGCCATATACAGCCCAATGTTCAGTGTCTAACAACAGGTCAATCACTGATGTCAACATAAATACATTAAAGACCATGAAACACATTAGTAACATGTATGTAATTATTAAGCTGAGTAAATACTGGTGTCCCTTAGCATTTCCCCAGTTTCTCTTGTGAGGAAAAGGGCTTATTAATCTTAAATTGTATTCTGCATTCAGGTGTAATAAATGGTTGTCATCAGTCTTTCAATCTATAAGAGAAGAATGTAGCTCTACAGATAATAAATCTGGTCTCAATATGTGTTACTGGCTTAAATTAAGTAACCCAAATAGGCATTTTTACAGTGACCAGTCCCAAAGACAGCAGGGTCATAGGAATGGGACAGGAATGCTGACATGAAACTGCATTTGTCTAAGAGGACAGTCTATGCTCCAGTGGTAGCCCTGCCTTAAACAGGTAGAAGTTTACCTAGGGAAGTAAAACAATGAATAAAGAGGGCAAACCATGCAAGAAAGCAAGGAATCTGTTCAGACTTAAAAGGCTCTCCCAGCTTGTTCAGGCTAATAGAATTCACCACACAAAGGCCACTGAGAAGTAGGGCAGTTTCTTCAAAGACTGGTACTCTTTCAGTTGGCAGGAACCTAACAAATTGGGCCACTCAGCCCTCTCACTTTACAGAGGAGAAACTGATGACCAGTGGAGAATGATTTCCCTAAGGTGTCAAAGAGTTGGCTGCAGAGCCATAGCCGGAAGTGCAGCAGAAGGAAAGCTGGGAAGGGAACCTGGCTGGCAGGGCTCTAGCCATTCTCCTGGCATAAACAACAACAACAACAACAACAACAAAAAGGCACTTGAACTTGCAAGAATACTAGCATTGCTCTTCTCTCCCTGCTCCCATACTACTGGATAACAACTGTGATACTGTGTTAGTTATATGTGTATGAGACCCAGAAGGGAAGCTCCAAAAGGGCACCACACATCATTCACTCTATACTGGGAAGACAAGTTGGCCTTGTCTCCCCAGTGTAGAGTGAATGTTAGGTAAATGCATGCCAAATTATACTGGATTAGTGTGGAGACAGACCCATTATAGAAAAGTTACCGAACACAATGTTAAAAATCAGATCTTGGCCAAAATGATGGAGAAAGATTATACTAATGAATCTATTCTGACCAAAAGAGCAAGAAAATATTGTCCTTAATGTGTTGAGGGAGTTAACAGGTAGTAGACAGGCCAAGAGATGTTGACTATTGGGTGAAACTTAGCTAAGCTTGTATACAGTAAAAAAAGCTTATTTGGTATATAACTATAACATGGGCGAGGGAAGCTGAAAAAATATAATTTTCATAGAAAATCCCATTATGTGTCATGAAATAGAAGATAGTATAAGAAAACTGTTACAGTTGAACCTTCAGTTTATATACTCAGTGATTTTTTTCCAAAAATTATGTTTCCCACAATAAATAGGGAATACCATTCATATTTACTTATTTAATAAATAAATTTATATAGTAAATATATATTTACTTATTTCAGAGAGACAGAGACAGACAGACAGAGAGAGAGAAAGAGAGAGAGAGAGAGAGAGAAAGAGAGAGAGAGAGTAAGACAGTTGGGTCCATCAGTGCCTCCAGCCACTGCAAATGAACTCCAGACATATGCACCACCTTGTGCATGTGGCTTATGTGGGTACTGGGAAATTGAATCTGAGTCCTTAGTCTTCACAGGCAAATGCCTTAACTGCTAAGCCGTCTCTCCAGTCCTGGGAATACTTTTAAAGAAAAAGATTTATAATTATAGTTGCATCTTCCAAGTATTTTTCTTTTTGTTGTTGTTGTTTTTGTTTTTTTGAGGTTGGGTCTCACACTAGCCCAGGCTGACCTGGAATTCACTATGGAGTCTCAGGGTGGCCTTGAACTCACGGCAATCCTCCTACCTCTGCCTCCCGAGTGCTGGGATTAAAGGCGTGCACCACCACGCCCAGCTCTCCAAGTTTTTTTTTTTTTTTGGTTTTTCGAGGTAGGGTCTCACTCTAGCCCATGCTGACCTGGAATTCACTATGGAGTCTCAGGGTGGCCTCGAACTCACGGGCGATCCTCCTACCTCTGCCTCCCGAGTGCTGGGCTGGAGAGATGGCTTAGTGGTTAAGTGCTTGCCTGTGAAGCCTAAGGACCCTGGTTCAAGGCTTGATTCCCCAGGACCCATGTTAGCCAGATGCACAAGGGGGCTCACGTGTCTGGAGTTCGTTTGCAGTGGCTGGAGGCCCTAGTACGCCCATTCTTTCTCTATCTATCTGCCTCTTTCTCTCTCTGTCTGTCACTGTCAAATAAATAAATAAAAATGAACAAAAAATTAAAAAAAAAAAAAAGGCGTGCGCCACCACGCCCGGCTCTCCAAGTATTTTTGATGTTAACAGCACAATTGCACTTATGTGAATATATCATACACAGGAAAACGAGATTTTTCGAATACAGAACAGTAACTATAAAAGTTTATGGTTTTCAAAATGAGGTTATAAAGCAGTAACTGTAGATGTATATATATAAAAAGTGGCTTGTAAGTACTTCCAGACACTGTCTTCTTCCAGCCATGTCTTGGCTTTGATGAAGAATGAGTTTCACAGTAAGGCTGAAAGGAATTTAAAGGATTCTTATTCACCTTGTTTACCAAGTTAGGCTTTGAACAACTGAAGGCTGTTTTCAAAACCTGAATTTGCCCTCAAAGGGAGAGGATCTGCCAGCCTTGTGGCTGTTCGTAGACTGGTTCCAAGCTTTGAAAGTAACGACAAGAAGAATTCCAAAAAGATTTTGTGCAGCTGCAACGCTGCTGGTAAAGTCCTTGGGTTCCACTGGTGACACCCTTACGACGACACCGTTCCCATGCTTCCAAAACAAACCTGTACTAGCCCTTCACAGAAAAATTCTACTTAGACTTGTACAAAGAAGGACCCTGCTACAGGGTTTTAAAATACGGAATGAGAATGACTACTGTGCGGAACATAATGTGAAGCAGCAACTGAAAAGGAAAAAAACCCAATCAGTTCCCTTCTTTCAGAACTGAACAGATGGTTATACCAATACTCTAAGAAGCACATGTGTGTGAAATGCAGGAAAAAGTACTCAACTGTCAATCTTTTAAAATATTTATATTTTTATTTATTTATTTGAGAGAGCGGGAGAGAGCGAAAAAAATATGAATGGGCACTCCAGGGCCTCCAGCCACTGCAAGTGAACTCCAGATGCATGCACTACCTTGTGCATCTGGCTCACCTGGGTCCTGGGGAATCGAACCTGGGTCCTTTGGCTTTGCAGGAAAGTGCCTTAACCACTAAACCATTTCTCCAGCCCTCAACTGCCAATCTTATCTTCCACAGAGTATTAAAAATCTTTCCAATGTTAAAACTGTAGAAATGAGCTTTAGTCTTATAGTTGAGAAAATGATCTGTAAAAGTTATGAGCTCTATTCAAAGATACATAGACATTCACTGGGAGAACTGTTACCTTCTGTATCTCTGCATTGCTACATCAAGTGAGTATGTATAATTAATGTTTGTTAGCAGGCTGGTTAGGCCTGTGTCTGAATTTTGGGTTCAAACAGGTGCTATGCTATTGAAAAAAATTCCTGTGTCTCTATTGTACATAAAATGTGATGAAAGTAGTACTTACCTCATTGTGTGTATGTGTGTGATAGTTACCTACCTCATTGTGCATGTGTGTGTGTGCATACGTGTGTGCATGTGTGTGTAATGTAGAGTGAACATGGACAATACAGAACAGTAATCTTATCTCATTGAGTTTAAGCTCCAGTATACTGTCTGGAGCTACCTAAATTCTTTGATAGAAGATGAAATCTCAAAACAAAATATTCCTTTTTTCTGTTTCATATTCTTTATGGGTAAAAGCCTTACTTTAAAAAAATTTATTTATTTACTTATATGAGAGACAGAGAGAGGCAGATAGAGAAAATGGGTCCTTCAGGGCTTCTAATCACTGCAAATGAACTCCAGACACATGTGCCACCTTGTGCATCTGGCTTTATGTGGGTGCTAGGGAATTGAACCTGGATCCTTAGGCTTTGCAGGCAAGTACCTTAACTGCTGAGTCATCTCTCTAGCCCAAGCCTTACTTTTAAAAACATGCAATCTTCAGGTCACTCCCCATGGTTCCCAATGCACGGAACTATGTAAGAAATGTCAGATAAACACATGATCAAATTTCTCTAGTCATTAGTAATGATCAAATATTGCCTTTCTCTTAGTTCATATACCACTGATTATTCTCTCATCTCAATGGTTCTGCTGAAAGGTGTGATTTTGAAATTGGATACTCTGGGAAATTTTCAAAAAAGATTCTTAAATATTGGAGAAATTTACAAATTTAATTTCGAAGCTAGTCTAATTTTATGTCATGGGACTTTGTTGTTAAGGGAGGAAGGGAGAGCAGGAGGGGAAGAAATGTGTTCTTGGCAGTTCACATAGACTCTTGGAGGTCCATGTTACATATCATACAACCCATCTAGTACAACATATAAGGGTTAAATAGATCAAACGAGATGTTGTTTTATAACAAATTATAGAAACTATGAAGTGATAGTTATCATGGGGGAATTAGGCTTTTCCATCAGTTCAAACAGTTCAAACATACAGAAACTGGATTCATAACATAATTTTTTAAAATGTGTTTATTTATTTATTTATTTGACAGAGAAAGAGGGACAGAGAGAGAGAGAGAGAGAGAGAGAGAGAGAATGGGCGTGCCAGGGCCTCTAGCCACTGCAAATGAACTCCAGTCGCATGCGACCCTTTGTGCATCTGGCTAATGTGGATCCTGGGGAATCGAACCTGGGTCCTTTAGCTTTGCAAGCAAATGCCTTAACCGCTAAGCCATCCCTCTAGCCCCATAACATAATTTTTATAGCAAGTACAACCCAGGATTTCAGATAATCTGTAGAATCACAAAATAACTTTTCTACATAATGAGCTTTAACAACAAAGGCCACAAAGGTTGGCATATTTCTGAGGTTTTTCACAGTTTTTAACTCACTGCACATAATTTGAAAAATAAAGAAGATAACAAGTATGGATATAATCATATATTTTAAGAAACTACCAACATGCTTTCCAGACAGGAACCATAGACTCCAAGCCAGTTTCCCACTGGCTTAAAAATACATGTCAAGGGGTTGGAGAGATGGTTTAGTGGTTAAGCGCTTGTCTATGAAGCCTAAGGACCCTGGTTTGAGGCCTGATTCCCTAGGACCCACATAAGCCAGATGTACAAGGTGGCGCATACATCTGGAATTTGTTTGCAATGGTTGGAGGCCCCAGTGCACCCATTCTCTCTCTGTCTCTGTCTGTCTATCACTCTCAAATAAATAAATAAAATTAATAAACAATTTAAAAAAAATTATATGTCCAGCCGGGCGTGGTGGTGCACATCCTTAATCCCAGCACTCGGGAGGCAGAGGTAGGAGGATCGCTGTGAGTTCAAGGCCACCCTGAGACAACAGAGTGAATTCCAGGCCAGCCTGGACTAGTGTGAGACCCTACCTCGAAAAACCAAAAAAATAAAAAAAATAAAAAATAAATAAAAAATTGTAGGTCCAGGGTTTAAGTTAGATGTTATACCATCTTTTAACTAAATCTGTTTTGCTAAAGCTGAAAGATCATCAGGTAGGCTCTGTCTCCACACTTTGCTTGAAGATTTTCATATCTGTCCATCTGAGTGTTTAATTACCTTAGGTAAATGCCAGTTCCAATGAGGATATCTGGGCTGAAAGGACAGCAACATTTAAGTTCCTGCTCCCAGGTCCAGCAAGCACCAGGAAACAATAAGACACCTCTAAGATCCCACAGTTCTGGTAAGTCACCTGTTCTGTTAATCAGTGAGGTCATGAAGACCCAGAGATTGGACTCCAATCTGTGTACAATCTGCATGAGGAGAATCAAAACAGAGAAAGAGATCCTCAGTCCTTCTAAGCCATATAATCAACAAGACTCTGGCTCTGACCCATCCCAACAGAGGGTATGAATTGTTAAAAGAGCCATGGGGTTCCTCCCAGGTCCCTAAAAGTCTCTCTTAAAGAGGGGAAACTGACCTTAAAAATTATATGTATGGGGCTGGAGAGATTGCTTAGTGGTTAAAGCACTTGCCTCAAAAGCCTAAGGACCTAGGTCTAATTCTCCAGTGCCCACATAAAGCCGGATGGGCACAAAGTGGCGCATGCACCTGGAGTTTGTAGTGGCTAGAGTCCCTGGTGTGCCCTTTTTCTCTCTCTCCTCTCTCTGTGTTCACAAATAAATAATTAAAATTTAAAATTATATATATATATATATATATATATATATATATATATATATATAAAAGAGAGAGAGAGAGAAATTTTTTGGCTAATTGGTCTTAAACACCCAGCAGAAGAGTGTAACCGGAGAGTAAAGCATGCCTTAAATCTTTGGGTCCAGGGAATTTCCCTTCCTAATCCTGAAGTCCAAATGATGCGAGGCAATTGTATAGAGCCCCATGGCTCCAGACATGCTCATGGAAGCCCAAAACAACACCAGTCTCACTGTCAAGGTTAAGTCCTGTGTATGTATTCTTGATAATTCTGTTAATGTCTCACCTGCTTTACAAGATCTACAAGAACAGGTTCAGATTATGTCAGACTCCACCATGCCATTTGGTGAACAGCTCTAGAAATGGTTTCTTAGATATTCACGGAGAAAGAGAATTTTTTTTATTTTTTTATTTTTGGTTTATTTTTATTTATTTACTTGAGAGTGACAGACAGAGAGAGAAAGAGGCAGAGAGAGAGAGAATGGGCGCACAAGGGCTTCCAGACACTGCAAACGAACTCCAGATGCATGCACCCCCTTGTGCTTCTGGCTAACGTGGGTCCTGGGGAATGGAGCCTCCAACTGGGGTCCTTAGGCTTCACAGGGAAGCGTTTAACCGCTAAGCCATCTCTCCAGCCCGAGACAGAGAATTTTATCTAGCGTTTCTAGTTATAGAAACTCTGCTAATTTTTAGATCTTGGGTATTGAGCTGCCGTTTGAACTTTATCTCTTGTTTACAGCCAGCCACACTCAGATGGTCCTACAATAATCTAACTCCTTCTACCTGGGTCCCCTTGATCACTCTCCAAGGCCTGGAAGTCTATGAGAATGGGAACCATAAAAACCATTCTGACACCCAATTTATTCAGTGTGTCTTCTCCCTGACACCTCTTTTATTCTTTCTCCTCTATGTCTTTATCTAGGACTTTCTTCTCACTGTATATCAATGCACTTTTGGAGTCTGCTAGATAGGCCCACTGGTATCCCAATTGCCACATTCAACAACCCACTCAGCTTGAAGAAGTCAGATTGATTGTCATTCAAATTCCCTAATATCTGGTGGGAGGGGGTGTGGAATGAGGCAGCTTAGGGGTAACAGGGTCTCCAAAATTAAACTAAAAATGTCCAAAGACAAGAAATATTCTTGAGCCTGTAAGGGGATAAATGTCAGTGACTCCCTCCCTAGACTTCTTCCTCCCTAAAGGAGTTCCCTTGCCTACTAAAAAACAAGACAAAACAAAACAAAAAAACACCTAGATCAGAGTCACCAGGCAGATTATCCTCTTGGAACCCCTCTACTTTACAGGAGCTCTGCCTTCTTTTTTCCTCTTAAGCTCTGTAATACTCTATACCAAAATCTTTCTCAACTTAAAAAAAAAGCCACCAACACACACACACACACACACACACACACACACACACATATATATATATATATATATATATATATATACACGCTGATCATTATCTCCATCAGGAAGGAAGAAAGGCGTTTTACCACCCACCTCCCTTCCTGCCTGAGACCTCACTAATAGGACATAACAGAGCAGAGAGAGAAGATGAGGAAGGACTTTCAGGGTAGAAAAGGGACAACTATAGGTAAATGCTAAATTCACATTTTTTAATGTATTTATTTGAGGGGGTGGGGAGAGGCAGAAAGAGAGACAAAGAATGGGTGTGCCAGGACCTGTATCTACTGCAAACGAACTCCAGATGCAAGTGCTACTTTGTACATCCAGCTTTCCATGGGTTCTGGTGAATCAAACCTGGGTCGTTTGGCTTTGCCAGCAAGTACTCTAACTGCTAAGCCATTTCTCCAGCACCCTCACTCTCTTTTCGAAAAAAAAAATTATTTATTTATTTATTTGTAAAGGGGGGGGTTGGGGAAGGGGAGGGAAGGGGAAGGGATATGCATTACCTCTAGCCACTGCAAACTTCAGATGCATGCACCACCCTGTGCATCTGGCTCCACATGGTCACTGGGGAATGGAACCTGGGTCCTCAGGCTCTGCAGGCAAGTGCCCCAACCACTAACTCCCCTCTCCAGCCCTATTCCCTGCTCTCTTTTTTTCTGACATTTTCTATTTTTTCCCTATCTCCTCACTCATTTTCTTCAAATTTGTACTTCCATTCCTCTCCACCTTGGCCTTCTCTTTTTCCTATGGTTTTCCGAGGTAGGTCTCACTCTAGCTCAGGCTGACCTGGAATTCACTATGTACTATCAGGGTGGCCTTGAACTCACAGCGATCCTCCTGTCTCTGCCTCCCGAGTGCTGGGATTAGGCATGTGCCACCACACCCAGCCGGCCTTTTCTATTTTTAATAGGTTTCATCACCATTGTGACCTGTATTTAATTGTTCAGAGGGTGCCAATACATTGCTACCTCATGGGATTGGGGCCTATCCAGAAGCATCAAGACTACATAGGGGGACAGAAGAGTTATAAGAGAATGAACTGATTACTTAGGTTGGCTCAGTCAGAAATCATCCTTGCCACTGAACTCTAGGAGTACAGTTGGCTAAGGTCAAAAGAAAGCTGCAATCTGATGGTCTTACTTATTGCAGAATAGCAACTGAAATTTGGGATGAGTGGAATGTGAGCACATAGGACTGAGTTCTGCTCTGATGTGCTGTTCAGATCTATGTGATATCCCTAATCATTGCAGCAACCTCATGAGGTGCTTTATTTTGCCAAGTCCAAGTGATTTGCTTATCCAGTGATTTGCTACATAATGATGTTTTGGTCAGTGGCACACTACATATATGACAGTAGTCCATAAGATTGTAATGGATCTCGGGGCTAGAGAGATGGCTTAGTGGTTAAGGTGCCTGCCTGTGAAGCTTAAGGACCCTGGTTCAATTTTCCCGATCCCACGTAAGCCAGATGCACAAGGGGGTGCATGCATCTGGAGTTTGTTTGCAGTGGCTGGAGGCCCTGGCATGCCTATTCTCTCTCTCTCTCCCTCTTTTTCTCTCTCAAATAAATCAATAAAATATATTTTAAAAGAAGGTTATAATGGATCTGAATAATTCCTGTTGCATGTTGTCATGGATGCTGGAGGAGGGTAAAAAAAAAAAAGACATCAAACTAGGAAGGCTAGTTGGAAAGAAGAGGAGGTTCAGGGGAGACAAGTGAAGGGGAATGTGGTAGTTTGAATGTACATCCTCCCCACAGACTCAGGTGTTATGAAAATTGAGTTTGCAGCTTCTGCCCCTAGTAGGCAGACTCTTGCTAAGGTTTGGCAAGGGCGTGTCACTGGAGGCAGATCTGAATTCCAGCCTAAGGTATGCAGAGAAGGGTGAGCTCTGGGGGTCCTGTGGCTGCAGGTTTGTGCTTGCTTGTGGTGCTGGCTGCTGCTGACTCCCTCTGCATGGATCTGTGAAAGGGGCCAAGCCTCTTCTGCCATTAGGGAACTTCTCCTGGATCTATAAACCCGAAATAAATCCCATTCCTACCATAAACTGTGTCTGGTTGGAAGTTCATCCCAGCAAGGTGAGCTTATTAAAACAGGGAACAAAGGAGGGTAGTGAGAAGGGGTTATGATCAGAGTCCATGGTATATACGTATGGAGGCTATTAATAAATTAAAAAATAGGGCTGGAGAGATGGCTTAGTGGTTGAGCGCTTGCCTGTGAAGCCTAAGGACCCCGGTTCGAGGCTCAATTCCCCAGGACCCACGTTAGCCAGATGCACAAAGAGGTGCACACGTCTGGAGTTCGTTTGCAGTGGCTGGAGGCCCGGGTGCACCCATTCTCTCTCTCTGTTTATCTGCCTCTTTCTCTCTGTCACTCTCAAATAAATAAATAAAAAATAAACAAAAAAAATTAAAAAAAAGAAATTAAAAATACTTGGTGTTGTCTGGTGACAGCACAGCTATCAGACCGTGGTACCATGTGGTTACGATGATGCTGGTGGTAAGAGAGCACCCGCGCTGCCAGTCACATGAAACGCAGTACACACCACTACAGGCAGCACCAGTACTTGACATGATGGTACATATTCACTATGCTTCTTATTGTGCTTTTCAAGTTTACTCCTGCTACAAAAATGCTTTCTGTGGGGCTGGAGAGATGGGCTCAGCAGTTAAGATACTTGCCTGCAAAACCTGACAACCCCGGTTCAATTCCCTAGTACCCACATAAAGCCAGGTGCACAAAGTGGCCCATGTGTCTGGAGTTCATTTACAGTGGCTGGAGACCTCGGTATACCTATTTTGTTTGTCCTTATTCTCTCTATCCCTCTCTGCTTGCAAATAAATAAATAAAATAAAATGTTCATTGTGAAGCAGTGTGCTTGGCACATAATGCCAGCAGCAGCCTTGTATATCTTGTGTTTAGCAAACCTGTTGATTGCATCATGTTTTCCTATGCTTGATTTAAGCTCTGTCCTTTCACGAAGGCCCTGGAAGCAACAGACTAAACCATCATACAAATACAGAATAGCCAGGCGTGTAACAGACTACACCATTGAGGTTTGTGAAAGTAGACTCTATGAGGATCATACCACAATGAAATCAACTAATGATGAATTTCTCAGGATGTATTCCCATTATGGCACAACACAAGTTTAAATCAATTGGAAAGTGGTTATTCTAACATAAAACTTTTCACATTGCATTTTTAAACAAAATACATAGTTTGGCGATGACAGAACCAGCAGCCTCACTTTCTTGAGCAAAGAACAATAAATAAGCAACTGGTCTTGGGCAAGTAAGTGAATCAAAAATAACTGACAGAAAGTCTGATTCAGAAAACATAGAGTTTTCGCTGACATGGTCAAGTTGAATGTCAACAGTAAGTATATCATATATCTTAAGTAGGGAGCTAGGTGTCTCAACCTCCCTAGTTTACTGAAAACCAATACTGAAATTGTCTATTTGTGGGACTTCTGAGATATTCAGAGAGAAAATGTAACTAGAGCTTGCAATCCATTTAGGGAAAGATACCCAGTATAACCCAGTGGTTAGAGTGTGAGTTGATATATCTTAACAATTTACTGTAGCACTTTGTGCAAACTAAACCTTCACTAAATAATGGATGATTATCATAACAGCAGCAGCGAAGCTTCAGGGATGACCACTTATACAATAGAAGGGGCGCATGGATAAGGAAGTTATGTTATGGCCAGGAAAGCCCAAGCTGATTTCTAGAGTGAGAAAAGGAAGAAAACAAACTCTGAAATAAAAGGATAGAAGTGAGGAGAAGAAAGACAGGTGGGGAATTATCTAGTAACACGTTGTCACACTCCTTACTCTTCCTACATATTTCTTTTTTGTGTGAGTTTTATAAGAATTTTTTATTGTTATTGTTTGTAATAATACAAAGAGATCTAACCCAGAGCTTTACACATGCTAGGGAAGCACTCTATTACTGAGCTGTATAAAATCCTTTAAGCTAAGTATGCGTGTAAGAATTTATGTGGTACCATATGAGGTTTTTTTGTTTGCTTGTTTTTAGTTTTTTTTTGAGGTAGGGTCTCACTCTAGCCCAGGCTGACATGGAATTCACTATGTAGTTTCAGAGCGGCCTCAAACTCACGGCGATCCTCCTACCTCTGCCTCCCGAATGCTGGGATTAAAGGCGTGCGCCATCACGCCCGGCCCATATGAGGTTTTATATTCATATATATATTCACATAACATGGAATGAATAAATCACGTCCATTAACATATCTAGTACATATGTATCTTTTTATGAGACATTTGAAATTTACTTTTATTTTATTTTTTGGGGGGGCGGTTTCTAGGTAGGGTCTCACTCTGGTCCAGGCTGACCTGGAATTAACTATGTAGTCTCAGGATGGCCTTGCACTCATGGTAATCCTCCTACCTCTGTCTCCCAAGTGCTGGGTTAAAGGCGTGCACCATACCCGACTGAAATTTACTTTTATTTTAAATATACATTATTGAAGAGCTTAGAAGAAAGTGTCTAAAATTTTAGGTTGAAGCAGAAGTCACTTTGGTAGGCTTAAAAACACCATACTGCAGGGAAAATAAATTAGCAAAGCTTCAAAAGCAAATAAGAGTTCCCCAAAAGCTGCTAAATAAATACCTTAAGCACACAGCATGTTCAGGTACAGACCCCACTTTTCACAGTACCTTACTTGTGTCTCACTTGTCCCCGCCCTGCTCTTTGAGTTCCAGAAGGACAGATCCAAGATCACATTTACCCTTGTACTGTACAAGGTACGTGTTGCAGTTTTTAAGTTTTTAAAATTTATTTATTTATTAGAGACACAGAGATAGAGGGGGTAGAGGGGGAGAGAATGGGCGCACCAGGGCCTCTAGTCACTACAAAAGAACTCCAGACTTATGCACCACCTTGTGCATCTGGCTTAAGTGGGACCTAGAGAATTGAACCTGGGTTAGTAAGCTTCGCAGGCAAGTGCCTTAACCACTAAGCCATCTCTCCAGCCCAGATCCTGCAGTTTTTGTTGAACTGAAATGAATTTGTGAAACTCCTTCACTGCTGGTTAGGCTTAGTATTTCTACAAATTTATTTCTTCAACATCAGAATTCATCATCTGAATTAACAAAATTTGTCTAAATGGTATCATAGACTTCAATCAAGCCAAAACCCTTTCTTATCTGAGTATTGAGACTCCTGGGACATAAAGAATACAAAGCTTGGCAGTGGTTGGCTGACTTGGAATTGTTCACTCTTTATGTAATTGGAACTAAAGACTGCCTTGAGTGAGCTCTAGATTAGGAGTTTCAAGTCCTGGGTTCTAGTCCTGCTTCTGCACTCAATGTTCATGTCACCTCCAACATCTACAGCATGGTGACAAGATAATCCATGCTGCCTTTTCTTCAGAGAAATAAAGCTGACATAAGAATGGTTAAGGGCAATTTGTTTCTGGGCGAGAAAACAAAAACATTGGGAGTTTTACTTCTAGAAAATGTTTTCTCCATCATAAAGAATAAGGAACATTAGCTTAAGCGGACAACATTAAGTGAGGGCAGGGAACAAGAGCAGTAAGGCAGGCAGGGGCCTGGGAGACAATGTGATCAGAGCCTTGGAAACACAAATCAAAGTAGCTAACCAAGTTCTTCCCAGACTTCAGCCACACCACAGCTGACAGCACCTAGAATCTGCTTTTGTGCATACAAGTCCTCATGTGGAACGTAGCTGTGACATAAACAATGATGAAATGATGGAAGATGGAGAGTCGTCACTATTTAAAAAAGTTATCACTGGCTGGAGAGATGGCTTAGCGGTTAAGCGCTTGCCTGTGAAGCCTAAGGACCCCCGTTCGAGGCTCAATACCCCAGGACCCACGTTAGCCAGATGCACAAGGGGGCTCATGCATCTGGAGTTCTTTTGCAGCTGCTGGAGGCCCTGGCACGCCCATTCTCTCTCCCTCTCTCTCTCTATCTGCCTTTCTCTGTCTGTCGGTCTCAAATAAAGAACTAAAAACAAACAAAAAAATTTTAAAAAAGTTATCACTGATATCTTCAATCAAACATTTAACATTCCCCAACAACTTAATGTCATGGTAACATATTATGGTAACACAGAGTAAGAACATCGTTTTAGATTCTTTTCCTTTTAAAAAGGATAGGGTTAACATTTAAAAATCATGCGCCTGAATTTTTTTTTAAAAAAAAGCAATTCAAAGTAGTACAAGGGAGGTCAATAAGCTCATTGTAGGAAGTTAATCCTGATAAAAATGTTTTTCATTTCTTAAACTGGAAGGTGTACAGGCCAAATAATGTGCAAATCCTTTTATGCACATAAATGCTTTGAGAAGACAGTCACAACCTAACACTTGAAATGTTTTGTTTTACTACATATCTCATTGTGTTCCTCCACCCCACCGCACACCCCCTCCAGAACGGGCAGTAAGCTTGTATATGTGAGTGTGAGAAGACATGCAGTCTTTAGGGGAAAGACAGCGCGTGACTCACGTTTCCAACGACTTTAAACTCTCGGGAGTGCACACAGGGAAGAGGATGGGGAAAGTCGCCCACGAGCTCCGAATCAAATAAAGCACACATTATTGTGAAGACAATCATCAGATAACGTCTAATAACCAGAGCCAACTGGATCTCTCCCGGGACGGCAGCAAGAAGCGAGATGACTGAAATAAATATTAGCGTGGTGGCTTGGCTTGGCTGGGAGATTTGAAGTTTTCCCACACGTCCCTTGGGAGTAATCAAACACTCAGTCATGCTCTCGGAAGAGATAATTCACATCCTCATCAATCAGACTGCGAGTTCACAACCTTATCAAGTGAGGGGAGGAAGGGGATGGGGAGGGAGGCAGGGAGGGAGAGGAGCTCGCGCAGGCCGTCCCACAACGCTCCGGAGCCCGCTCCCCGCAGCGCGCGAGGCCGGGGCCGGCGCGGACACTCACGGGGCCGAGCCGACTCTGCAGTCTCTCTTGCCGGGCGCTCGGGCCGGCCTGCCGTCGTCCACGTCGGCCTGTAGCTCGGTCATCGGGGCCGCGCCGTCAGCCCCGCTCGGGGGCTGTGCTGGGCTCCGGGCTCGGGCCGCCGCCTGCCCCGCCCCGGCCACCTCCGCGCCCGCGCCCGCGCCCGCGCCCCGCCGCCGGCCTGGACGCGTCGGGACGGGCCGCCAGCCCGGAGGAGGGAAGGGGAGGGTCGAAGCCAAGTGACAGCCCTCTGCCCCAACCCAGGAAAGAGAGGAGACCTGTTGAACGAGTCTTTCTGGGAGACGAAGCTAATTGGCCCATCAGTGAAACATTTGCCTAAGTAGACACAATATATTTAGCTGCCTGCTAAATTGGGCTTTTTCCCCCTTTCCCCACCCCCCTTCTCTTTCCGATCGCGACTGTAATGGACAGCTTTTTTTTTTTTTTTTTAAAGCAGTGAAATCTGCATACAGGAAGTGGATTCCGCCGAGAGATGCTTGGTCCCACTCACCGGGGGCTGGCCTGAATTATTCACACAGGATGTTGCCTCACCGGGGACTGACTGCCTCTTCGTGCTTAAACGACAGGACTCCTCAGTTCTTCATGTGGGAGCACACGTAATGAGAAGTTGTGGCCTTTAGGGGTTGGCTGATTAACCTTTCCTAGTTCTTTGGCGGGTGGATTAGGGGAGAAGCAGTCAGTCATTAAAATCTCATTAGCCCTTTGGTCTGGTGTTGTGCATCCATTCATTCAACATCTTTTTGAGAGCCATCGTGTTCCAAGCATAGTTCTAAGCACACGTTTATTATAGGCAATGACAGTTTTGTTTGTGGTTATCCAATTTACTGTACTTAAGCCGAGAATAAAAATAACTAACATGGGGTTGGAGAGATGGGGACCCAGGTTCGATTTCCCAGGAGCCACGTAAAGCCAGGTGCATATATGGTGGTGTACGCGTCTGGAGTTCGTCTGCAGTGGCTAGAGGCCCTGGCAAGCCCATTATTTCTCTCTAATAAATAAAAATAAAATATTTTTTAAAAGAATAGCATAAAACCCAACTGCTGGATGCTAACAAATACAAAGGCAATGACTGGACTGGATACCCTTGGAAAGAAATGTGTAAAACACCTGGTCTTTGGAATAGCCTCGGTGTATTTTGGAGATGCAAGTCTTTTGCAAAGTTTTACTATACACTTCCCATCCACTAGCTGGCCATGCGAGGCTGGGCCAGTAGAAGCTGCTTTGTGTAGCCTGTTTACTTCTTGTGATACTTCAAAACTAAAACACGTTTATGCAAATTCCCCAAGAGTTGGCCTAGCCTCTCTGTCTTTTTTTCTTTCTGTCTATACTGGCTAACTGGAGCTGTGTTGGGCGGAGAATGCTCTGTGTGACCTGGAGGCGGGGAGGCTGCCCCTTTGGTGCCCACAGCTGTGTCTTCTCCAGACATTCCTGATGCCTTTGCCTCCTTATTGGTCTTTTCCCTTGCTCTTCACTCTACTTCAGATGGGGGTGGGCTTGGAATATAGAAGAGGTCGTCAGCCTGCCAACCTCTGTAGTATGAATGACTGTGTCTTTAAACCTCAACTGCCTGCCAAGCTTCCAAACCCCACACCCTAATGATTTTTCCTCTCAAGTAATTGTTTGAGTTGTCAAAAAATATACATAATATAACAGTTATCATTTAAACCATTGTTAGTTTGCCATTCAGTGACATTAAATATATTCATAATATTATAGTTACCACTACTTACAACCCCCATTTTTTATCATCCCCAATATAAGCTTCCATTAAATTTATTAATAACTTTTCCTCCAGCCTCCTGCCATCAAGAACTCATTTCTACTTTCTGTCTATATGAATTTATCTTCAAGTGCCTCATGTAAGTGGACTTATACATTTTTTTTCCTTCTGTGTCTAGCTTATAATGTTTTTGACATTGTAGCAGACAGATTCAGGTTCGCTGAGATGAACTTCCAGACCAGGCACAGTTATGGAGGAAGGGATTTATTGAAGCTTACAAATCCAGGGGAAGTTCCATAAAAGCAGAAGAAACTGGCCTGCTTTCACAGGCCCAAGCAGAGAGAGAGAGAAGCACAAGCCTAAAGGTCAAAAGCCACAGCACACTTCAGGAACTCCAGCTACGCACACTTTGCATATCTTTAGATTGAAATCTAAAACCCACCACCACACTTTAAGATCCACACAATGGCATTGCCTCCAGCCAGGTGGCTAGAAATGCAAACTACAAACAAATAAACAACTGAATATATTGGGGGCCATCTATTCTATTCAAACCACCACAGACATCTATCCAGGTTATAGCACATATCAAAACTTCATTTTCTTGTTGGTCTGACTATTCCATTGCTAATGTGTACATCCTGCACCCCACAGTTTATTTAGGTGTTTATTGATGAGTATTTGGGTTATTTCCACCTTTCATCTACTGTAGGTCATGCTGCTATGGACATTGGTGTCCTATATATGTTCAAGTCCCTGCTTTCAGTTCTTTTGGATGCATACCTAAGAGTAGATTTTCTGGGCCACATGATTTTTAGAAAACCATGATTAGGCTTTATGTTTGTCTGTTTTTTTTTCAAGGTAGGGTATCACTCTAACCCAAGCTGACCTGGAACTCACTCTGTAGTCCTAGGCTGGCCTCAAACTCACAGCAATTCTCCTACCTCCGCCTCCCAAATCCTGGGATTAAAGGCGTGCATGCACCACCATGCCTGGTGTCAGGCTTCTTTTGATACATGAATTGGACAAGTATTCAGGGTGACCGCAGGCATGGGCTTACAGCTGAATTAAGGAGCACTCAAATACCCCAAACCCATTCTTGAGTGTCTGGAAAGAGGTCTTCAGTGAGGAAGAGCGAGGGGAGGCAATGGAGTAAAGAAGGGGAGGGGCTTGTAGGAGAAATAACAAAAGGAACAAGAAGGTAAACAGCATTCTTTTGCTTATTGATATTTGCTTACATTTCAAAGACACTGCCTGATTTGTTTATTCTTGGGGCTATTATACAATTAGATGGAATACAGTATTTTAAAAAGGCAACTGCAGGGCTGGAGAGATGGCTTAGTGGTTAAGGCTTGCCTGTGAAGCCCAAGGACTCCGGTTGGAGGCTTGATTCCCCAGGACCCATGTTAGCCAGATGCACGAGGGGGCGCACGCATCTGGAGTTCATTTGCAATGGCTGGAGGCCCTGGCACACCCATTCTCTCTATCTGCCTCTTTCTCTGTCTGCTGCTCTCAACAAATATAAAAATAAATTAAAAAATAAAACAAAATAAAAAGGAAGCAGCAGTCAAACAATAGGGAAATTTTATTGTGGTATAATGTAAGGTACAGACAGATGATTATGTTTAAAATATTAGGAGGCTTTTTGATTTTTGTGCTAATATGAAACATCATTTTTGGGCCCCTAGGTCTCCAGAAATCTAAATTCTTGTTATTAGAGTTATAACTGATGATAGTTTCTCCAGCTACTAAAATAACTTTGCTAGAAAATGATAGTTTAATCTTTTCAGAGGTGGGAACGTCTATTCAAATAATTATTTAGAATATTGCTCAACTGTTGACCTTATTTTTTAACATTGATCTGATATATTATGCATCAGCTCAGGGGCAGAGTTCCAATAATAAGTCTGGAAATTTGAGGGGAGTTTTGGTTGTGATGAATGGCCAAATAGTTATTTAATTTAGAACATGTGGCAGGGTGTGTGCTTATTAGTCAGTATAAGTATGCATCAAGTATCTTCACATACCTACAATCTTATGCATATTGTCTGATGATATGTTCTGGAAGATATTTATGACCTTATCATGATGAAATCTGGAAGCTCTGTAATAATTTGACTATGCACAATAGTCATAATTGAAGAATTCCAGGAACACTTGTCAGACTGTTCCTGTTTTCAATTAAGATTGGTTATCCAGTGGAAAATGGGAAGAGATTGAAAGAGTTTAAAAGAGAGCTATACAGAGGTGGGTATGGTGACGCACGCCTTTAATCCCAGCACTCTGGAGGCAGAGGTTGGAGGATCACCATGAGTTCTAGGCCACCCTGAGACTACATAGTGAATTCCAGGTCAGCCTAGACTAAAGTGAAACCCTACCTTGAAAAATAAAAAAAAAAAAAAACTACATAATACAATAACACTGGAGAATTTAATTCTAAGACAAAAATGTGAGGATAAAAGCTGAGAAGTATTACATGAAAAGTAATCACCATCAAATATCTACCAAACAGGAAACTTTTCTATAAATACAACCGTTGACCATTAGAATGAGTCTATGGTAGGCTATAGAATTTCCTATTGGCTTTAAAGCCAAGATTTTTTTTTTTAAATCAATAGAATAATTTTGAACCAGTATTTTCCAACCTAAGTATAATGCATATTGGGAAATTTGAAATGCTCTGTTTTTCTCCCTTAGAGATGAAGCAAGAACTAAGCTTAGTACCTGTGTCAAAAGAGAACAGGCAGAATGGTCAGGGTCCTTGGGACTAGCAGGTAGTGGAGAAACACTGGTATAAATCTGGTTCAGTGAGAAATGTGGAAGCAATACAAAACTTCTTCCTTTTCCATACTTCCTAGAAATTAAATAAATGATGCTACATGCTATAGTTTGGATAAGTGCTCCCCAAAGCCCATGTGTTTAAAGGCTGGGTGCCCGGTACATGGCAGTGCAGAAGAGGTGGTAAATCTCAAGGGTAGAAGAAGGAAGTTAGGTCGCAGGGGACTACTCCCAAAGGGAAAATTGGGACCCTGCCTCCTTTTCTTCTCTCTCTTTTGTTTTCCAGTCCACAGAAGGTGAGCCGCTTCCCCCATGTCCTGTGGCCAAGATGCACTTGCATGCGACAACCTCACAAACAACGCTACAACTGATCATGGACTGACACCTTTAAAACGGTCAACCTCACCTTCTCTAAGATGATTACCCCAGTTACTGTGTCACACTAGTGAGTAGTGAGAAGCTAAGTGAAAAATCAGTCCGAATTTCAGAATTCATGTATATTTTCTAACTGGTAAACGTTATGGCTCACAGCTGTGAACTCACAAGTCCCTTGGGATCACCCTGATCATTTCCATACTGGGTTCTGAGGGAGTCCAAGCTCTTAGGACTAGTGAGGGATGGACCTGGCACTTGAGCGTAGGCTTCTAACAACAGTGCTGATGTTGAGACTACTGCAGTGTAGTCTCTCCTGTTGTGGTTAGAATTCTTAGTTTGGATAGGTTTTCCTGTACGTGCTTGTCTCAATTTTTCTTGGGGCCAGGGCAAACTACTGCCTACCACACACTAAACAGCATTTAAAAACCAAATCTTGGGCTGCAGAGATTTCTTAGTGGTTAAGGCACTTGCCTGAAAAGCCCCAAAACCCGGGTTCAATTCTCCAGTGCCCATGTAAAGCTGGATGCACAGAATGGCTCATGCATCTGGTGTTTGTTTGCAGTAGCTGGAGGCCTGGGGCACCCATTTTCTCTGTCTTACTTCTCTCTCTCTGTGCTTGCAAATAAAAAATACTTTAAAAATCAAATTTTAATCATTTTTTCAGAGAAGAGCCTGAGCTTCAGGGAGATTAGTGACTTAGCCAGAACCACAGTGGTCCCAAGAGGATGAAGACCCAGTTTTCCTGACTTCCAGTGGAGTGATTGTATGATTGTTGGAGACTGAACAGTGCAAAACACTTGTTGCTAAAGGCAGAGATATACGCTTTTAAAGTATGTTTGGGAAAAGCCCAACTGGGGTCTGCAAGTGTGAAATTGGTAGGGAAAGAAATGTTTGAATTTAGAGTTATTTTGGGTGGCTGTATTTTGCAGTTTTCTTTTTTTGTTTTTTTTTGTTTTTTTTTTTTTTCGAGGTAGGGTCTCACTCTAGCCCAGGCTGACCTGGAATTCACTATGGAGTCTCAGGGTGGCCTCGAACTCATGGCAATCCTCCTACCTCTGCCTCCCGAGTGCTGGGATTAAAGGCGTGCGCCACCACGCCCGGCTCTGCAGTTTTCTGTTGCTGTGTAACTAACCACTTGAAAATATGGGGATTTAAAGCAATGATTATTATTTCCTCTTATAGGTCTGTGAGCTGACAGAGCTCAGCTGTGTGGCTGTCACTGTGGACTCTCAAGTGAAGTCAGATGGAGCCTAGAGTTGGAGTCATTTGAAGATTCAGCTGAGCCAGATGTGTAAGATGCTGAGCCTGGGGCCTTAGCTGGGAGAACTGGAAGGACTGAGGACAAGCAGAACGAAGGACTCAGGAACCAGATGGACGCCATGACAGGCTTCAGAGTCCTCAGTAGGCCTAAGTTTCTGTTTCCCGGCAAGGTCTAAGTTTTTATATTCTGGTACGGGTGGGTTTAACAGTTACTGGAAACTGCTTACACCATACATTCCTGTAGTCATAGATAAGTTCAATTCCCCTAGCCCCTGCCCGCCAACTTTGCCTGCCAAAATCCTAAACCAACCAGAAGAGTACACTGTTTAAATCAACCAATCATGTACCCATCCCCTTCTTCTATGTTCAAATCCCTATAAAAAGCCTACCCTCCCACTACTCCGGGCTCTTGTACGGATCCACTGCGTTGGTGAAGTCAAGAGACCGAGCTTAAGCCCAAAATAAAGCTCCTTGCCCTTGCATATGTGTTTGGTTCTTCTTGGTGGTCACTGGGGGTGCCGAGAACTGGGCAGAACACTGAACACTTCAGTCTCTGTATGGCACTCCATGGATGGGGCTAGCCTTGACTTCTTATAGCATGGAGAGCTAAGTACAGTTGGGTATTTCTACCTTGGAGTCTTCATCCAGACCATTGTCCTACAGACCAAGGTTGAATCTCCAAGCCTCCCTGAGCTACAATGGAGGCCACATGGCTTCACCAATGTTACATTCTCTTCATCAGAAGTGAGTTGGGCTGGGGAAATGGCTCAGCATGTAAGAGAGCTTCGCATAGAAGCATGAGGGTCTATGGGGACCTTAAGCTTCCTGAGCTCGATTCTCTAGCACCCATGTGGATAGCTGGTCCTGGCCACATATGTCTGTACACACACACTGCCCAGTCCTGTGGGGAGTAGAGCCACCAGAGAATCACTGGGATTCATAAAAACAGCAAGTTCAGGAATTAGTAAGAGACTCTGTTTCAAATAAACGTGGTGAGGTAGGGGTCACTTGATGTTCTCTCTGGCTTCTGTGATCACACACATAGGGGGCTACACATCTGCATACCCACATGCACACACCGCACCTCATAAAAACAACAAAAAAATTATGAGCCATAGCACCAGTCTAAAGTCAATTCAAGATGAGACTACCTGGAGTTAGGTCACTAGGGGTCATCTTCGGAGACCAGCAGCTACTGTGCCGAGAGAACAGTTCAGGTCCTCTGACGTAGGCTTTATGACTGGACATTTGGGTAAATGACATTTTTGGGTTTTTTTCTTGTTGCTTTTTTGTTTTTCCCAGATAGTGTCTCACTCTACCCCAGGCTTGACCTGGAACTCACTCTGTAGTCCCAGGCTGCCCTCGAACTCAGTAATCTTCCTACTTCTACCTCCAGAGTGTCCGCTTCTGGAGATGATTCAGGAGCCACTGTTTATAATCCACACACGGCAATTTAGAGCCAGGGATACTCTTTCTTTTATTTTAAAATATTTTATTTTTATTTATTCGAGAGAGAAAGAGAGAGATTGAGAGAGAGAGAGTGGTTGTGCCAGGGCTTCCAGCCCCTGCAAACAAACTCCAGATGCAAGTACCACCTGTGTATCTGGTTTACGTGGGTCCTGGGGAATCGAACCTGGGTCCTTTGGCTTTGCAGGCAAGCACCTTTACTGCTAAGCCATCTCTCCAGCCCCCGACACTCTTATTATTATTATCTTTTAACTTAGCTAAAAGATTCATGTAGCCTTGTCTGGGGATAATGCCACTAGTATTTAGACTGGCCTCTCTTTCTGCCCACTATGGTTTGGTGTATTCTGCTTCTCTCCCTGTGAAATGTTGACAGCATAGTCATGCACGGCTGATGTCATGCTGTTTCAAAGCAGTTAATGTTTAGTCATTGTTTCTGCATACTAACATATCTTTTGCCACTTATACTGTACACTTTTATTTGCTCTTTTAAAATCCTTTTTTATACTTTAATTTCCATTTTGACAATTTCTGTTAGCATTTTCTCATCTTCCATTAAAAAAAAAATGTTATTGATTTTTGAGAGGTAGAGAAAAAGGTAGATAGGAAGAGAAACAATGGGTGCTCCAGGGCCTCTAGCCACTGCAACAAACTGCAGAAGCAAGTGCCACCTTGTACATCTGGTTTTATGTGGGTACTGGGGAATCAAACCAGGGTCCTTAGGCTTTGTAGGCAAGTACCTTAACTGCTTAGCCATCTCTCCAGGTGCCCATTTTTTCCCTCTATGTAGAACAACTCATTTTTTAAAAAGTATTCCCTCCAGAAGGATTGAGAGGATGGCAGACAGAGACTCCTCAAGTAAATAAGAAAGGTTTTATCATTTTAAAAATATTTATTTATTTATGAGAGAGAGAGAGAGGGAGAGGGAAGGAGAGAGGGGGCGACAATGGGCACACCAGGGCCTTTAGCCACTGCAAACGAACTCCAAATGCACACATGCTACCTTGTGTGACTTAGGTACTGGAGAATTGAACCTGGGACCATAGGCTTCCCAGGCACGCACCTTAACCACAAAGCCATCTCTCCAGCCCAAGTTTTCATCTTTTTCTCAGCTACAGACTTAATTTCCTTTTTTGTTGAATATTAAAAATAGATCTTGCTGGGTGTGGTGGTGCACACCTTTAATCCCAGAACTTGGGACGGCAGAGGTAGGAGGATCACTGTGGGTTCGAGGCCACCCTGAGAATACATAGTAAATTCCAGGTCAGCCTGGACTAGAGCAAGATTGTACCTCAAAAAACAAACAAAAAAATACAGATCCTCCATTTGAGGCACTTTGTGTCTTCCCTGTCCCTCCCTCTCTTCTTCCCCTTTTGGAATGCGATCTATGCTCCAGGCCCTATTTGGGGGCGTTGAGGTTAAAGACACAAAAAGTACCATGCTTGCTGTATGTGACTTTGACTTTGTACTCTTCTGACAGAGTTATCAACAGGTATTTACTATATGTACATACATAGAATTTTTTGTTTCACAACTAGACATCACGGTGTCAAATGGTGAGGAAGAGAAGGGGACAGCCACTTGATGCTTCCTGTTCTTGTCCTGTTTTGGACACACATGAGCCCTCCCTCCCCCCATACCCACCCAATTTCCAGAAAGGCCCTAGGCTAGAAGTCAGAACTGGGCTCCAGGCCAAGCTCTGTGCTTTGTGCTGGAATGTGAATCTCTTCACACAGAACAGCCGAAAGTCACAAGCTGCCTGCTTAGGAAGAGCCCACCCTCAGTCATGATGGGTGCCGCTTCCTCCTGCTCAGACAGAGGCTGGGCATGCAGGCCAGGGAGGCATTTTTACACACAAATTTTGTGTAAACCAATCGCAAAGTAGTTTAACTTTTTCATGCAGATGGAATGATTATTGAAATCTATTCATTTTAGCAAGCAAGGCTATTTACCTTTCCAGTAGCCCTTTGTATTTTGTATTCATTTATACTTTAAAAGAATTCCAAATGAAAGCATCATGTTTCCCTGTATTTTAAGGTCATGGATTAATTAACATCAGAATTAACCCCAACTTTTATTATAACCAAAGAAATTACATTAAAATTCATCTCTCTGCATATTGACAGGCATGGAATAATTTGTCTACTAAAGCACATATCAGAAGGAGAATCAGACATTGGAGATGTTTAGTATAATAGAATTCCAAGCTCCCAGAGTTTAAGAAAATATACAAATTTTTAGGAAATAGCACCAAGAAGCAGCTGATGAGAGCTATAATAATCTTGGGTCCTGGTCTCTCAACTGTCCTCCCAGATGGTTCCATGATATTTGTTTTTCTGCCTTTGGATGTCCAAGGGGTTGTTTGCAATGTCCTTCTAGTAAACACCTCTTTTTGTATGAGCCAGAAGATTGAGCTCACTGTGAGTTGTCCTGGCAATAGGAACCCTGACCAGGAGGTGGATAGGGAATGGTTGAGAGTCAGACTGACCTGAGACTCTTTATGTCCATCTTACTACCTTGGACAAATAACATCTTCTCTAAACCTCAATTTCTTCCTCTGTGGGGGAAAATAGGGATGGTAGAAGCACTTACTTTATAGAATGATTAAGGAATGTAAGAAGACAATATGTATTATGAACAGTATGCCAGCATTTGATTGATTGATTGATTGATGTGGACTACTGATAATCATTATTACATTATTATTGACCAGGCAATTTTTTTTTTTTTTGAAAAAGGTTCTCACTCTAGCCCAGGCTGACCTGGAGCTCATTTTATAGTTCCAGGCCGGTCTCAAACTTACAGTGATCCTTCTATTTCTTCCTCCTGAGTGCTGGGACTAAAGGTATGCACCACCATGTCTGGCAAGAGAATTATTTTTAACAAATTAAACATGTTATCCTCCCTTACTTCATTAGCTGTCAATATTTTATGGCATCCTGCAGTGTGTAGAGTGGTAATGTCACATGCTGGAGGAAGTTGCTAAAGATATCTGTTTGTGTCTGAAGTTAAGGCTGTGTCTTTAGATCACAGCCACAGATATATTTAACTTGCTAATACTGGCTCATGCCTCCTTGTTTCCCCCCATTTTCAGATGACTTTGTTACTATAAAAGCTTTAGCTTAGGGCTAGAGAGATGGCTTAGCAGTTAAGTCGCTTGCCTGCAAAGCCTAAGGACCCCGGTTCGATTCTCTAGGTCCCACATAAGTCAGATACACATGGTGGCACATGCTTCTGGAGTTGGTTTGCAGTGGCTGGGGGCCCTGGCATGCCCATTTTCACTCTCTCTCCCCGTCTCTCTGTCTCTGATAAATAAATAAATAAAATAAAATCTTTTTAAAAAAAGCTTTAGCTTAATTAGTTAAGTCATTGGAATGAAGAATCAACATGAACTCATATCAAGTCTGCAGTAAAGTCCTGATCTAGTCCTGTGGCTCTAGCACAGCTAGAACAGTTTCTTCCCATTTCCTAAAGGTAACTCTAAAATTTCTGTATATAGTACTTATAGTATCTATATTTAGTATTTAGGAATTAAGGAGTTGAGACAATATGTAGCTCAGCTGGCCTCAAACTCGTGATCATCCTGCTTCAGCCTTCTAAGAACCCAGATTACAGGCGAGTGTGACCACATCCACCTCCAGTGACTAGTGCTGACCTGCCCAGTTGATTAGAACAGGAATTTAATTAGCCTATGCCTTGAAGCTGACTGCCTTGTTGTCCAAGGACTACTCTCAGTCATTGTATTTCCAACATCTTAGAAAGGTGAGGGGAAAACAAATGTGTGCAGGAATGTCAAATTATCACAAATGCTTGAAAACATCTCTAGTGCATGCTGCATTGATAGGAGACCAGAGCATCTCTGTGCAGAGCTGACAGCTTCGTGACCCAATCAAGGCTTAGGTCTAAGTAATTGATGACTACTTATCTTGACTTTATTAATCATTGAACTATCACAGTTATGTTGACAATCTGCCTAAATTCACCTGGTGCTCTCCTTAACTGTTTAGCTTTCAGAAAGAATTCAGAAGGCAATTTTATAGCAAGAATGTGAAGGCTGCTTGTCCTAAGCCCCAGGCTTTGGTTTTCAGTTTAATCACTCTTGGAATGCATATTTTAGAGGATTCGGGACTCTAAGGAGTAAGGCATGCGATAAGAAAACTAAAGCCCACACTAGAGCACACAGTGATACCAGGTTCTGGGTTTCTTTGTTGTATTACACATCTCTTTCTTCCTTTGCCATCTGCTTACTAAAGAGGGTGAGTGGTGGACCAAGGAGGGCTTTAGAAGTAATGGAAATGTTCAGTACGTTGATCTGATTGGTTAGTTACCTGAGTGTGCACATTGATCAAATTCTTTGAACATTTAAACAAATGTAAGTTAAGCTTCAATTTTAATGACTAAAAAGAAAGGCTTTAGGCTGGAAAGATGGCTCAGTGGTTAAGGTGCTTGCCTGCAGAGCCTAACAACCAGGGTTCGATTCCCCAGCACCCATGTAAAACCAGATGCACAAAGTGGCACATGCATCTGAAGCTTGCCTGCAGTCGCTGGAGGTACTGGTGTACTCATTTTCTCTGTTTGTTTCTCTCTATTTTTCTTTCTTTCTGCTTGCAAATAAATAAACACTAAAAAAGAAAGGCTTCAACTCTCTTTAGTTAAAGCTGATTCAAAAATGTTTTCTGAGTTAGTAGTGTAACAAATGAAAGAAAGCAACATGCACAAAATTATTTCTTCTTTCCTCTGAAATAACAGGCAAAAAAAAATTAACTTTTTTCTCTGGGATATAAATGTGTTTTTCTTTACACTTGTTTTTTTTTTTTTTTTTTTTTTTTGACGTAGGGTCTCACTTTAGCCCAGGCTGATCTGGAACTCACAGCAATCCTCCTACCTCTGCCTCTACCAAGTACTGGGATAAAAGGTGTACATTATCACACCTGGCTATAAATGTATTTTTTATTTCAAAATATTTTATTTATTTATTTACTTATTTAAGAGAAAGAGAGATAGATAGAGACAGAGAGAGAATGGGTCTTCCAGGGCCTCTAGCTACTGCAAACCAATCCAGATGCATGGGCCACTTTGTGCATCTGGCTTACATGGGTACTGGGGAATTGTACCTAGGTCGTTTGGCTTTCCAGGCAAGCGCCTTAACTGCTAAGCCATCTCTCCAGCCCTATAAATGTATTTTTGTCTCTATTCTTTTCTGTGAGTAAATACCTCTTTATTTCTGCTTTACATAATATTTGATGTTAAAACTTCTAACCATGACAAAGGGTTTTTGAATAATACTTTCTGTTTATTCTCCTTCCCATACTTATTTTAGTAAAAATGTTTACCTCTGGCCATGTTTTTTGTTGCTGCTGTTGTTATTTTCTATAACATAGTAAAAGTCTATTCAAACTTACTGGCATGTGAACAGTAGGAATCTTCATCTCCTGGTTCCTAGTTTCTCATGTGGGTACTTAAAATGCTACTTAGTTGCATAATCACATGGACTGAGAGAAGCAAGCAGCATTTTAATATAAAATAGCTGCATGGCAAATTAGAACCTTTTAGATTGTCAAAAGGACTTAATAACTCAGATTCTGTATTTCACTTTCTCTCAACTTTCAGGAGGAACTTAATGTACATGTAGATGAACTCAAGGACTGGGATTTTATGCAATCAAAGAAAAGAGAAGCGGGACAGCGATAGTAAAAATAATTGAGAACTCTGGATATGCTAGGCCTTATCCTCACATACATTATTTAGTACTTATGAAAAACCTGTGAGGAATACCTCATTTTTTAATAAAATTTTGTTTATTTATTATTTATTTGAAAGTGACAGACAGAGAAAGAGGAAGAGAGAGAGAATGGGCACGCCAGGGCCTCCAGCCACTGCAAACGAACTCCAGACGTGTGTGCCCCTTGTGCATCTGGCTAACGTGGGTCCTGGGGAATCGAGCCTTGAACCCGGGTCCTTAGGCTTCACAGGCAAGTGTTTAACCACTAAGCCATCTCTCCAGCCCGAATACCTCATTTTAACAGTAATGAAAGTTCAGCCTATACCACACTAATCTAGCCATGTTTTTTTGAAACCTCACCACACTCGCCTACCATCTGTGATATACTATCTCTAGAGATTTCACAAGAAATGAATTCCAGTATGATTCAAAGACTCCAGGGATTTTTGAGATTAATCCATCCATCTCACTCTTTTGTAGATAAGGAAACAGTCCAGGGAGGTTATGTGGAGTCCATCTGACAGCATACAACTCAGCTACTATCAGTTTTTCCAGCAAGCCGGCATGTCTAACCTTTTAATATTGGTACGTGCCATTGCCACCTACAGAGTTCATGCTTGAGAACCACATAATCAGGTTACAAAATAGATCTCATGATGTTTTGAGATGGTGGTTTTGGGTTGGGTGGCATTCATACCTGTTCTGGGCTGCATGTGGGTTGTGGGTTGGGCATACCTGCTGGGTCTTTTCCTAATTTCCCACGTCATGCTGCCTCTCATGTCATAGTTAGAATTAAAAACCTTTTAATTCTACCTTATAGGTAGTCAGTATTGAAGGGGTTCTGGAATCTGAAATCAAATCTGTAATCTATGACTTCAGACTCATGTGGCTGTGTCATTATTTAGCTTCTGTGAGCTTTAGTTTTCTCTGTGTGTTTCCCTACTTAGGGATAAAGCAAAGCAGCCTGGCATGGTGGTGCACACCTTAACCCTAGCTTTGGGAGGCAGAGGTAGGAGGCTCACTGTGAGTTCGAGTCCTATAGAGTGGGTTACAGGTCCACCTGGGCTAGGGTGAAACCCTACCTTGAAAAAGCAAAAACAAACAAACAAAAAGTAAAAGCAATTGTGAAAATTGAGTGAATTAAGACATATAAAGCATGTAGCACGTATCTCATAGGTCCTACTGAACGGTTACTTGCTGCATAGTTCTTGGTACTCAGTTTTTTACAGACTTTTCTCCCATTGACAAGGAGTTGTATCCCAAATATTTTTGTAATGTACTTCTCTTCCCCTCAGTACCAAGATCGAGACTTGTCAATTTTAGACAGTGAATTAAGGCCTATTAGATTGATTTTCTCCAGCTAGTAACATTACAAATTTTCTATATCTTCAAATTTCCACAGTTAGCAACTCTACTGAGTCCAGAACGCAAGCCTCCCTGATCTCTATCTGCTCCTCATGAGGAGCTGACTGTTGATTTCAGGCTGGCCTTTCCTGTGCATGTTTCCCATTGCTCTTAGAAATCTCCAACTATGGATGTGGTCAGATGCTCCTATGATGCCATTTAGAGTTTGTTTATTTTTGTGCTGCTCTTTGCTGAGGATTACCCTATAGCACAAGCTGAGTTTTCCTTCCTGACATTACACAGTTCATGTAAACTGTTCATGTGTACAAGAAAGTGATCCTAATATGTGCTTTCTCTCCACAGTTTCCCATTTCCACTGATGTTCAGCTCCTTACTCCCAGGGGACATGAAGAAAACAAAGGTGCTTGACTCTTTGCTTTCTGGAACTGTCCCCTCTTTATTGATTGCTGACACAAATAGGGCTGGTGTAGCTCCAAGGCTTAATTTCTTTGGATTGTATTGAGACTATAGGATCCTGGGATGTCTTAATTTCAGGAAGGCAGCCATTATTATTATTACTATTAGTTCTACTTGGAGAATTTAACTTGAGCATTTCAATAACACCAGGCATTTTTTTTCAAAAATATGATATGTAAAACGTTATGACAAGCTTTCTTAAATGTGGACTACAACTATTAGACTTTAGCTTTCCATCCTTTATCAGAAAAGTTGTGGTCTTTTTTTGTTTGTTTGTTTTGTTTTTTTGAGGCAGTGTCTCATTCTAGCCTAGGCAATCCTCTTACCTCTGCCTCCGAAGTGCTGGGATTAAAGGCATGCACCACCATGGCTGGCTGTGGTCTTTTTTTTTTTTAAAAAAAAACAACATCTTCTCTCTCTCTTTCTTTCTCCACACACACACACACACACACACACACACAGAGTCTTGTTATGTGTCCCTCATGGCCTGGTATAGGTTACGTAGCCTAAATGGCCTCGCATTTGAAATGGTTGGCAGTCCTCCTACTCCAGCCTCTCCAGTGCTGGGATTATAGGCGTGGGCCACCTCCCACTGTACCACTAAGGTGTTAAGATTGAAATATTGTTCGGTATCTAATGCTTTGGAAGGGGCTGGGAGATGGTCAGTTATAAAGTGCTTGCCTTGCAATCATGAGGACCTGAATTTAATCTCCAGAACCCATGTTAAAAAAAAAAAAAAGGCAAGGAGTGATGCACACCTTTGTAATCCCAGCCCTGAGGAGGCAGCGACAGACAGATTCCTGGGGCTTTCCTACTTGATGAGCTTTAGACCAGTGAAAGATACTGTTTCAAAAAACGGTGGATGCCGGGCTGGAGAGATGGCTCAGTGGCCAAGGGCACTTGCCTTAGGAGAGACTCTACTCTTCTTATATTCCCACTTAATTATGAGCACTTCTAATTCTCATATGTGATCTCCTCCTTTCAGCCACATGTCATGCATTATTACCCTAGCTCCGGAGGAAAATAGTGAAGAAAAATTATAAAATTAATTTATAGGTCATTATCCAAAATCCACAAGACCAGATATATTTTGGAATTTAGAACTGCTTTTGGATTTTATAATGGTAAAATGACAGATATGTTTCATATTACATAATTTTCCTGCCTTATAATTCATCACGATGACATGTGAAGCTCAATATATGTAATATCTCACAAGTAAGATAAATAGACATTGCTTGCATCCTTGTGTCATTTTAATTCAGGTTCGGCAAGCAAACAAAAGCAAAAAAAGTTATAACCCTTGTTTGGCTCTTAGGAGCCCCTTCTATCTCAGAATTCTTGGTAGAAGAATATGGACCTCCAATACCAAAGAAATTATGTTTCAAAGAAGAAAATGATGACAATTGTCCTATTTTCTAGATTGTGGTACTTTAAGCCACAGGGACCTTAGTCTGAGCCCGAGGGAAGCTACCTCTCTTGAGGAGGCAGATGCTATCCTAGGACGAAGGCTAGGCATGTGACTGGAGTTGATGTTACCTATGCCTCCTAGCTCAGAAAACCTTTAATCTCATAACTTGTGTTATTCTCAGTGTGTCTACTATTTGTGAAGTCAGGCTTTTAGAGTTAGCTAAAAGGACTAAAAAGAAAAAAGGACTGCAACACTTGGGAGACAACTCTTTCATTTAACCTCACTCCACTTGGGGTAGGCAGGGTGACAAGAAGTCACAATGATAGTGTGGCATCCTAGTAAGGGACTGGTAGAAGTTCTAGTGATCCATAGAAAGGAGAGCTGCGATGGAAGGCACCAGAGGAAAGGGCTGATGCCAGAACACAATGGGGCCTCAAACCCAATTCAGCTGGAATTCTACCTAGGCTGTTGATTTTCCATGTGCCAGATTCAGCAGTTACATAATTGTGACCCTCAGCTAATATAACCAAGAGAGCTTTATTGGAATGAATAGTGAACCAGGCAGTATCCAATTTATTATAGCTTCAATTGTCTGTATTATCTTCTGTGATTTGCACATTGTGGCACTTGCTAGGATTAGAGTGGGCATGACCAGGGTCATGTCAGTACTGAATTATCTGAGCCTACTTATCAGCAGTGACACATTGATTGTGCTTAAACCCAGCACACTCAGGATTGAAAAATTATACAGTTATATAAGCTATTAGTTTATTTGACAGCAAACTTTTCATAAAGTATACCTTGCTGCAGTGTGTAAAGTCGAGCAGATGTCTCTCCAGCAAAGCTTTAAGAGACCTCCAAAATTTTCTAACAAGGACAACTGGTAATGTCTTTCTCTGATGAAATAAGTTAGTAAAGACTGGAAGGACTCAGTCTTTCCAATGTGAAGATAAGTGACTTCTAAGAATATGAACGATAAAGGAAACATGACACTACCGAAGAAAAACAATAAGTTTTTAGTAACCAACTCCAAGGAAATGGAGGCTGCCTACACACACATACACACACACACACACATATGTGTGTATATATATATATATATATATATATATATATATATATATAATTTGTATTTGGAGGTAGGGTCTTGCTCTAGCCCAGGCTGACCAGGAATTCACTATGTAGTCTCAGGGTGGCCTCATACTCACAGCGATCCTCCTACCTCTGCCTCCCAAGTGCTGGGATTAAAGGTGTGCACCACCACACCCAGCTCTAAATATAATTTTTAAAGAAAGTTCAATGAGCTATAAGACAACAATGAGTCAGGAAAATAATACATCAACGAAAGAAGATCAACAAAGAGATAGAAATAAAGGACCCTGGATGGAGAGATGGCTTAGCAGTTAAGCACTTGCCTGTGAAGCCTAAGGACACTGGTTTGAGTCTCAATTCCCCAGTACCCACATAAACCAGATGCACAAGGTGGTGTATGCATCTGGAGTTCATTTGCAGTGGCCAGAGGCCCTGGTGAGCCCATTCTCTCTCTCTCTCTCTCTCTGCCTCTTTCTCTCTCTGTTCATTGCTCTCAAATAAATAAATAAACAAAAACTTAAAAAAAAAAAAGAAAGGACCTAATGAAAATTCTGGAACACAGTAACTTAATTGACAAATTCATGTGAAAACCTGAATAGATAATAGACATGAACAAGCAAAAGGAAGAACCTCACAGATAAGTTGAGTTATCCAGTCAGAGGAATAAAAATGAAAAAAATAAAAAAATTATTAAAATAATGAGGAAAGCTTATGGATTTACTGAAAATCACCAAGCATACCTGCATATGTATTATGAGAGTCTTAGGGAAGAAAAATTAAAAGAAAGCCTATTTACAGAAATAATGGTAGAAAATGTCTCAAATCTTGGGAGGGAGAGAGACATCCAAGTTTCTGAAATTCAAAGGTTCTTAAACAGGATTAACTCAAGTAAGATTGTATAGAAACATTATGATGATAAAAAAAATTAGTGACAGAGAACTTGGAAAGCACCAAGAGAAAAGTGACATGTCATGTGGAAGGCTACCAGTCATAAACTCATTGGTAAAAGTAAATATGTAGCCAAGTTCAAGATAGTCCAATCTTCTAACAGTGTTGTGTAATAGCTTTTAATTCTAGAATAAATGTAAAAAGACAAAAATACTAAAAATAAGCCATGGCTGGTGACAGAGGCCTGTAAATCGATCTGCCTGGAAGGATGAGACTGGAGCATCCCAAGTTCAAAGTTTGCCTGGGCTACTGGATAAGTTCAAGATCAGTCTGGGCAACTTAGTAAGACTGTCTTAAAATAAAAAGTAAAAAGGTTTGTGATATGGCTCAGAGGTACAGTGCTTGTTTAGCATGTGAGAGGCCCTAGATTCAATTCCAAATACTGCTTTAAGAAAACAACCCTAAGTTACAGCCATAGTAATTTGTACATGGATACATAATATTAAACTGTGATATCAGTAAACATCTATAAGAAATAAATGTAGAGTTTTTCTTTCTTTCTTTCTTTTCTTTTTTTTTTTGTATAGGCTGTCATGTAGCTCAGGACCACCTTGAGTTTGCTATGTAGCTAAGGATGACTATGACTTCCTGATCCTCCTGTGATCACCTACCAGTGCTGGTATCAGAGGCGTGCTCTGCCACACCTGGCTGTGCTCGGAGCTCTTACTGGCTTAAAACAGTTTACAACCCTGATACTTTATGTAAGCCTCAAAGCTCAAAGAAAAACTTGTTAAAACACAAAAGACAAGGGGAAAGGCATCAAAGCATGTCATTACAAAACAATCATCAAATCATAAAGGAAAAAATGAGAAAGGACTATAAAATGGAAAAAAGTTAGTATAATAGCAATGTTTATTTATTACCCAAAATGGAAATGATTAAGTGCATCATCATACAAAAGTAAAAGTAGCTGGATATATTTTTAAAAATAAGATCCAGTGATATTTTGTTTCTAAGAGGTTCACTTTAGCTTTAAAGATGCACACAAGAGTGAACGGATGAAGACATTTTATGCAAATAACCAAAAGAAAACAGGAGTGGCTATGTCACAAGAAATAGACTTTATATTTAAACTGTTTCTAGAGACAAAGAAGTTCATGATATATAATGACAAAAGTGTTCTTTCAATATGAAGATTTAACAAGAATTATATATATTCTATATAAGATTTAACAAGGATATATATATATATATATGTATATATATATATATATATATATATATATATGGTATATGTACATGTATAATATGAAATAGCCTAAATCTACAAAGCAAATATTGATAGATCTGAAGATAAAAATTGATAGCAATATAGTAGCAGTAGACCTTAATATCTTAGTTTTAATAACAAATAGAATATCCAGACAGAAAAATGAATAAGGAAATGTCTGACTTGAAAAACATGGTAGAACAAGGTTCATATGGATAGCCTTCTCCCCTGAAATAGGAGGGCACTCATTCTTCTCAAGGGCACATGGAACTATATATTATGTCACAGAACAAATTTAAGAAGGTCAAAATCATTGCAGGCATCTTTACCAGTCATAATGTATGAAATTCGAGATTAGTAGCAGCAAGGAAGTTAGGAACTTCACAAATATGGGGAAACTAAACTATACATTAGGTTATACCTCAATAAAGCCAGAAGTAAACATACTTCCTCTTGTCTAAAGATTGACTGTAGGTTCCCTCCTGCCATTTTTGACTTTTTTAGACCTTGACATATCATTTTTTAAAAAAATATTCTATTTGAGAGAGAGAGAGAGAAAGAGAGAGAGAGAGAGAGAGAGAGAGAGAGAGAGAGAGAGAGAGAGAATGGCTGTACCATGGCCTCTAGCCAGTGCAAATGAACTTCAGATGCATGCACCCCTTTGTGCATCTGTCATTTTGTGTGTACTGGGCAATCAAACCTGAGCCCTTTGGCTTTGCTGGCAAGTACCTTAACCACTAAGCCATCTTTCCAGCTTTTATTTCTTTTTCTGTTTTAAACTTCTAACATTATAGCACTGACTAATACTGCTTTGCTAATAGATTTTTGTTAGCTACAGTGATTAAATAAAGCTTTAAAAAAAGATAAAATGAACATTTATGCAAGACATTCCATGAAGACATGCTTGTGAATTTTGTGTCGCCAGGGCCAAGCTGGGAGCAGCAGAGATCAGCCTCTGGAATGTCTCTGGTGCTTCTTCCCCAGCCTCAGGCCAAGCTAGCCTTAGGCCAAGCCAGCACCTTTTCAGGAGCAAGAAGCCAGATTCCAAAACCTTCCATGAGTTCAATCTGAGATCAGGATTGTTAAATTCAGATTGAGCTAAAATGATCATATCTTGAAATGTGCTGATTAGGAAACCAATTAGAGAATGAACTTCACTGATTATAATTAATAGGCAAGAAGTGGACTATACTTGACCAGTTTGTTCATTAAAGAACCATTTTTTAAACTCCAGTTCAGTATGTTTTTTTTTTAAATCAGCCTTATGTTTCTTTCTTAATTGCAAAACATAATTTTTCATTTTTCCAGAGGAAAATATTGACTAATCATAAAATTCATATATGAGTGAGTTATAAGAACCATGGCCCGAAGCAAAAGAATGATTCTATCTAGCTCGCTTTTGGAAAATGATTTTGAGTCTTGTTCATGAATATACTTTGGAGACCCATACTTAGGATTTTAATATTATCTCAAATATTTTCTAAGCTAGCTTTAGGTTGTTTCAAAGCTAAGTGTTATTAACTTGGCTGGCCTACTGCTTATAAGCAAAGAAGACATATGTGCACACCTCCAATTACTGAAAAAAAATCACGACTTATTTCTAGAATTAGTTTCTTAGGATTAGGAAAAGCTTCACAAGTCCTACTGTATGCATATTCAAATCTCTTCTATACATCTGATTGTTCCATTAGATCTAGGTTAGATGCAAGAAGGAAGTGTGACAATTTCATTCACCTGCATGTAGTCAATGCTGAGCCTCCCCAGTAAGCATATACTGAAATTATACAAAATGTAGAATGAATCCCCAGAAGACTCCAACACTCCTGGCTGTGGGAAACTAACTCCTGTTCAGAGAAGCCCAGTCCATTCCTAGGCAATAATGCTTGTTGAGAGTTATGCCTTTTTCAATTAAAAACATTTTTAGGCCGGTGTGGTGATGCATGCCTTTAATTCTAGCACTGAGGAGGCAGAAGTAGAATGATCACTGTGAGTTTGAAGCTAGCCTGGGCTATAGTTTGAGTTCCAGGTCAGCCTAGGCTAGAGTGAGATCCTGCTTCAACAACAACAACAAACCCAAAATACTTAATGTATTTTTTTAAACAATTTTATACATGAATATAAGGTATTTTTATGTATTTGATTTAATGAATTTTGACATTCACCACCTACTACCTTTTTTTTAATTGAGAATTTTAATACCTGACCATACTCTAATTTGAACATATTCCCCTCCTGTTAACCTCTTTTATCTCCCCTCCTGCACCACTGTTGCATTGAGCACCCTCCTCTTTCCAAGCATGCCTTCTGTTTTGATGTCAAAATGTTGATGGGCTCAATATTATTCAGATCACTACTGTGAGATCACGAATGTGAGTTCTCTTTTATAATGATTTGTCTGTCATTGCTTCCTGCTTTTAAATTCAAATTTATCACTCTAGGCTGTGTGCCTCTCTCCACCACATGACAGGCCTTTACATATGTGAGTTGCGTTTCACACCTCCGTCTCTCCACCTGACCGCCAAGGTTTGCTTCGGCAGACCAATCTTCCCCAGCCTTTAACAACTCACATGATGTGATCTCGGTTCTCAGGTGCTGTCCTCTGAGCATGTGCCAGATTGTCACTTCTGCATGGCCAGTTCAAGGAAGAGAGTGCCAATGTGGGTGATTACTTAGGGATTCTGGAAACTAGTTTTAGTCTTTGTGGCCAGAAAAATGCTTTTATTTCCTTTTGAGGAAGCTTTTATTTATTTATTTGGTCATCTTTTCTGATGGAACTTCTATTTGAGACTTCACATGTGGCCTCAGTGGAAGGCAATGGGAGTGGGAAGTAACTCTTATCTCAGAGATTGGCTTATCCTGTTAGTCATTCATCTGTGTGCCTTGTTTCTAAATTGACTTATTTGGGTAAAGATAATTTGACTTCTGTGAAGATGAAATCTGGAGAGTGAGATGGAGGCTCCTCCTTGGAAGGGCTTTACCTTGAATGTTTCTTCCAGGAACCCCAGCCCGCATTCAGACTATTGTAGGGAAGCAATGCTTCCTCATATGCAGAGACTTGCACTTAAAGGACATTCTTGAAGATTTGAAAGACTATGTAATGTTTCTATCCTGTGGAAGTAAGTAAGAATTTACTGTCCCCCCCCCCTCTTTTGGGAGTGTTGAAAGTACCATTTAGCAAGGAGAATTTATTTATTTTTATGATCTTTGATGATTTCTAAAGGTAACTTTAAAATCAAACTATTAATTTGGAAGTTTCAAGTACCTGTACATACAAACATGTAGTTTTTACTAGAAACCATCTTGGTGAGATAGAATCTTACATTTGAGAAATCAGGGAGCTACAACTGTAAAAGGAAACTTTTTCCAGTTATTTGAGTTTTTAGAAAGTACAATCAGATTATGAGGTTGTCTTGATGGAAAGGGGAAAGGGATGTGAAGGGAGCTGATGGGTGAGTCCAGGAAGGGGCGGAGCAGGGAGAGTAGCGAAAGAATTCTAAATAGCTATGTGCCCTTAACTATTTTTTATTTATATTATTTATTTATTTACATTTGTATGTGTGTGAGCATGCTAGGGTCTCTTGCTGCTACAAACTAGTGCCCATTTGGCTTTTACATGAGCACTGGGAAATTGAACTTGGCCTGGCAGGTTTTACAAGCATGGGCCCTTAACCACTGAGCAATCTCCCAGCCCCTTCTTATCTATTTCTTATAAGCACGGTGTCCTTTACTATAATTCTATGTTTTGTAATTTTCTGGTCAAAGGTAAAGCTTCTTGTTTGTTTTTTGGCCCTGGGTGCTATGTAGCCCAAGTTGGTTTGGAACTAGCTATTTAGCTGAGGATTACCTTGAACTTCTGTTCTCTACTTCTACCTTCCTAGTGCTGGGGTAACAGGTATGTTGGTGTACAAATTCTTATATCATAGCACTTCAATGTTATCTACTTTTTTTTTTTTTTTCAAATATGTCCTAGTTGATTTGCTGTAATTACCTTTTCCAAAAAGAGCTGGGAAAGTGAACAGATTCTTCTACCTTGCTTGAGATGCAAGTTAAACCTGATCTGGCTAATAACAATAGCAAGCCCGCTCAGTACTTCCAGGATGTCATGAATTCTGTTCTTGTTTGTTTGTTTTGGTTTTTTGAGGTAGGGTCTCACTCTAGCTCAGGCTGACCCGGAATTCACTATGGAGTCTCAGGGTGGCCTTGAACTCATGGCGATCCTCCTACCTCTGCCTCCCGAGTGCTGGGATTAAAGGTGTGCGCCACCACACCCAGCATGAATTCTGTTCTTGATGGCATCCAAGCTTCTGGGATTTATGACAACTTCTTCAATGTCTAGGGAAAAAAGGTAAGTCAAAGAATCTCTGCACTTCATCTCTTCTTCCCTTCACCTCTTCTTCAAGGACATCCTGGTCTGAGGGTGTAGGGTAATGAAACAATGCTTGGTTGCCTACCATGTGCATGTCCCTGTGTGATAAACCCTGACTCCAGGAAGCACCAAGAGTTTATTTCCACATGGAAGGCAGGTGAAAGTCCTTGATGGGTGACTGAACTGCTTCTAGCCAGAACTTTCTGAGCCCACCTCAAAGTAGCCAGGGCTCTTCCTTCAAGGAGTCTAACTTATAGAAGTGGGTGTCAGTAGATTTTCACTTTTGTCCCCCATGTCCCCTGAGACCTTGTTGAGCTTATTTCTAAGAGAGTCCTTATGCCTCTTCCACTGCCTTTTAAGGTCTCTTTTCCTTGGATAGTGGTTTTGATACCTTTATTTTTCACTCCTGACTGAAAAGAATTAACATAGGAGGCCTGAGGCTATTATACAGGTAAGCCAGGGCAGTTAACCTGTAGCTGGCGGATAAGAACTGGGACCTTTGAAGTCTTGTCAGTTTTAACTGAGAAAGGTTGCTCCTTGTACCAAGAACTATGCAAATCATATGGTTTTTGCTGAACTTCTGTTTTCTTTTGAGGGATCTGAGTTTGGTATATGTGCTAGGCAGAGGGTGCCTTCTGTAAAAATCCTGGGTCCCGAGTCTGTCACGGGCTTCCCTCCTCAGAAGCACTACCCAGATGTTGCTATATTTCTGTTATGGGAAATGTGCTCTCTGCGACCCTTCATGGAGAAAGCACAGGGAAGCCTGCATGTGGATTCTCCCTGACTCTACCTTTATCATTCCTCATTATAAGCCTGTTGATTCTATCACTTCAATAAATCAGAGCCATGAATAGAATTCCATGTTGAGCTTCATGAATCCCTCTGTTGAACTTCCTAGTATGGGGCTGTCTTACAGATGCCTGGAACAATCTCTTTGTTTATGGTAATTATCCTAATACATCTATACCTTAACCCTACATACTTTTGGTGAAAAGATAAAAGAGTAGCATTTTGTGCAGTGGTGGGAATTGAACCCAAGACTTATGCAGGCAAACAGTCTACTAACTGAGCTCTATCCCTGGCCCTTAAGGTATTTTTGAAATGTCAAATAAAATAGTGATTTAGTAGTTCTAGTTAAAGAAAAAGGTAACAATACTTCTGAAAATAGGGGAACCAATTTATTGGTCATCGAAAAACATTATCTTTTTAAAAAATTATTTGTAGCATATATACTTTCAAAAAAGGAATGCCTTTAGGCATCTCTTAACTTTATGGAGATTTGATTCATATGCCACAAAATTCACCACTTTTTTTTTGTTGTTGTTTTCAAGGTAGGGTCTCACTCTAACCCAGGCTGACCTGGAATTCACTATGGAGTCTCAGGGTGGCCTCAAACTCACAGTGATCTTCCTACCTCTGCCTCCCAAGTGCTGATATCAAAGGCAGGTGCCACCATGCCCAACTCAAAATTCACCCCTTTAAAGTGCACAATTCAAATAGTTTTTGTATCAATAAAAATTTGTGCAACTGGGCTGGAGAAATGGCTTAGAGATTAAGGTGCTTGCCTGCAAAGCCAAAGGATCCAGGTTCAATTAACTAGGACCCACGTAAGCCAGATACACAGGGTGGCACATGCATCTGGAGTTCATTTGCAGTGGCTAAAGGCCCCCGTGGGCCCATTTTCTCTCTATCTGCCTTTCTCTCTCTCTCAAATAAATAAAATGAAATATATTTTTTAAAAATTGTGCAACTATCATCACTGTCTAACTCTAGGACATTTTCATTACCACTCTTTCTGAAAGAAAACAAAACTTTGTATCCATTAGTAGTCAGTCCCATTGTCCCTTACCTCCACTTCCTGGCAACAACTAACTTATTTTCTTTTTGGTTTTATTTATTTATTTATTTTTAGTTTTTTGAGGTAGGGTTTTGCTGTAGCCCAGGCTGACCTGGAATTCACTATGTAGTCTCAGGGTGGCCTCGAACTCATGGTGATCCTTTACCTTTGCCTTCCGAATACTGGGATTAAAGGCGTGCACCACTATTCCTGGCTGTTTTGTTGTTGTTGTTTTGTTTTTGTTGTTGTTGTGTTTTGTTTTGAGGCAGGGTCTCACTCTAGCCTAGGTTGACCTGGACTTCACTATGTAGTCTCAGGGTAGCCTTGAACTCATGACCAACCTCCTCCCTCTGCCTTCCAAGTGCTGGGATTAAAGGTGTGCACCACCATGCCCAGCACATATCAGATTTTAAAAAATAACTTTATTTATGAAAGAAGGGAAGAAGGAGAGGGAGAGGAAGAAGGGGAGAAAGAGAGAGAATATGAAATGGGCATTCCAGGGCCTGTTTCTCTTGCAAACAAACTCCAGCTGCATTGCCACTTTGTGCATCTGCCTCTATGTGGGTGCTGGGGTATTGAACCCAGGTGGTCAGGCTTTATAAGCAAGTGCCTTAACCACTGAGGCTTCTATCTTGCCCCTAATGAACAAGATTTTAATTACCCCACTTACTTTAGGAGGTCCACATCTTTTATTCCAATTCTATCTCTCAATGATTGAGGGAAGTTAAAGATGTGAGAAGCTGGGATATACTGGAATTGAAAAAGTATGGGATTTGGAGTCAATATTGAGTTCAACTCATTTATGAGTCTCTACAAATCTTATTTCAGGTTCCTGTCTGGATTATTGGGCAGTTATAGTTTCCATTTCTTAGTTATGAAGTTCGAATTAGCTCTTAGCAAAGGGCTTAGAAGGTGTCATCAGGCATATAGACAACTTCCACAAATGTTAGATTATTGTTATTTTATTAAGAAAATATCAAGTGGGCTCCCATCAAGAATTGCCTAACAAGGGCTGGAGAGATGGCTTAGCAGTTAAGGAACTTACCTGCAAAGCCTAAGGACCCATGCTCACCTCCCCCGATCTCACATAAGCCAGATGCACAAAGGTGAGGCAAGTGCAAGGTTGCACATGCCCACTAGGTGGCACAAGTGTCTGGAGTTCAGTTTCAGTGGCTGAGGCCCAGGTGTGCCAATTCTCTCTCTCTTTAAAATAAAAAAAAAATTAAAGAATTGCCTAACAGATAAGCTATCATTCTGTTCATAATAGTGAGTTTCTGATGAAATTATGTGAAAGTACATGGTTAGATAGCACCATCAAAGAACTTTATAAGCACACAGCGGAATTATTTTATTTCTTTTGATCTCAGCAATAAACTGCCAGTGCTCTTTGGGATGTAATGGAGTCCAAGGTTAAAAAAAAAAAGACTGTGGTGTGATCAGAAGTGTACATTTTATCATATTATCTTCTTAATGTTATGAATTAATGGCTATTTATGTAACTACATGGAAAATAACAAACAAACCTCCTCCTTTGTCAATTAGATATGGGACTTTAATAAAGGTCATTTGATATTGCAGTTAAATATTTACTATGCTTTACAGCAAGCATTACCTTAAAACTTTAAGAAAGAAAGCAAGTATAGAAGCAGGTAGGGCCACAATAAAACAAACTCTGTTTTATTATTATAAACCCAGATATTGGTGAAAGTTCAAAGTCAAAGTGTCTTCTCATTTTAGCCTGCTTGTATGTGGCTGGTCCCCTAGGAAAGGAGGAGGGGCCGTCATATAGTAGAGCTATACCTATTAATGTATACAATGGAAGTAGACTTCCTTGTGTTTTCTTTTTTTTTTTTGTTGAAAGAACTCAACCTAAAATTTTGCTACTTTATTCACCATCAACAGTGAAACCCTTGGTCAGTAGCTGGCATGTAATTCTATTTCTCAATGTCAAACATTTGGAAAATGTTATTTTTGTTGCTCAAAATTTTTTTAGATATTAAAGGTTTTATGTGCTTCCAAATGAATTTTTGGATTGTTTTTTCTATTTCTGTGAAGAATGCCATTGGAACTTTGATGGGAATTGCATTAAATGTGTAGATTGCTTTCAGTAAGATTGCCATTTTCACAATATTGATTCTTCTCATACAGGAACAAGGGATGTTTTTCCACTTCCTAGTGTCTTCTGCAATTTCTCGCTTGAGTGTTTTAAAGTTTTCATTGTAGAGATCCTTCACTTCCTTGGTTAGGTTTATTCCAAGGTACCTTATTTATTTATTTATTTGTTTGTTTATTTTGATGAAATTGTGAATGGGAGTGATTCTCTGATTTCATCCTCTGTGTGTTTGTTGTTAGCATATAGGAAGACTATTGATTTCTATTTGTTTATTTTGTATCCTGCTACATGGCTACAGGTGTTTATCAGCTTTAACAGTTTGTTGGTAAATTCTTTAGGGTTCTTTATGTATGGAATTATGTCATCTTCAAATAATGATAACTTGATCTCTTCCTTTCCAATTTGTATCCATTTTATGTGTGTCTCTTGCCTTATTGCTATGGCTAAGACTTCCAGTACTATATTAAATAAAAATGGGGACAGTGGACACCCTTGCTTGTTCCTGATTTTAATGGAAGAGCTTCAAGTTTTTCTCCATTTAGTATTATGTTGGCTGTAGGCTTGCCATAAATAGCCTTTATTATGTTAAGATATATTCCTTCTATTCCTAGTCTCTGTAGGACTTTTATCATGAAGGGGTGTCAGGTTTTGTCGAATGCTTTTTCTGCATCTAATGATATGATTATGTGATTTTTGTCCTTCAGTCCATATTACATTTATTGATTTGCGTATGTTGAACCATCCCTGCATCTATGAGATAAAGCCTACTTGGTTGGGATGAATGATCTTTCTGATATATTCTTGTATTCTGTTTGCCCATATTTTGTTGAGAATTTTTGCATCTATGTTCATGAGGGAGATTGGTCTGTAAATTTCTTTCTTTTTGTTCTATCTTTGCCTGGTTTTGGTATCAGAGTGATGCTGGCTTAAGGCTGGGGATATCACCATACCTGATTTTAACCTATACTATAGAGCCATAGTAACAAACACAGCATGGTACTAGTACAAAAGCAGATCTGTAGATCAATGGAACAGGATAGGGGACCCAGATGTAAGTCTGGGTAGCTATAGCTACCTGATCTTTGACAAAGAGGCTAAAAATACTCATTGGAGAAAAGACAGCCTCTTCAGCAAATGGTGCTGGGAAAACTGGATATGTATCTATAGAAGGATGAAAATAGATTCTTATATCTTTCCATGCACAAGAATTAAGTCCAAATAGATTAAAGACCTTAATATCAGACCTGAAACTCTGAAACTGCCAGAGGAAACCCTTCAACATATTGGTCTTGGCAAAGACTTTCTGAATATAACCCCAATTGTTCAGGCAATAAAACCACAGGTTAACTGCTGGGACCTCATGAAATTACAAAGCTTTTGTATGGCAAAAGACGCTGTGAATAGAGCAAAGAGGCAACCTACAGAATGGGTGAAAAATCTTTGCCAGCTATACATCTGATAGAGGATTAATATCTAGGATATACAAAGAACTAAAAAAATATATATAATAATAAATCAAACAATCCAATTAAAAAATGGGCTATGGAACTAAATAGAGAGTTCTCAAAAGAAGAAACACAGATGGCAGATAAACATCTAAAAAAATGTTTTACATCCCTAGTCATCAGGGAAATGCAGATTAAAACTACGTTGAGACTTCATCTCACTCCTGTCAGATTGGCTACCATCATGAAAACAAATGACCACAAATGCTGGTGAGGATGTAGAAAAAGAGGAACCCTTCTACACTGTTGGTGGGAATGCAATCTGGTCCAGCCATTGTGGAAATCAGTGTGGAGGTTCCTAAGATAGTTAAAAATAGATCTACCATATGACCCAGCTATAACATTCCTAGGCATATTTCCTAAGGACTCATCTCAGTATCTTAGAGATACTTGCTCAACCATGTTTATTGCCACTCTAGTCATAATAGCCAGGAAATGGAAATAGCCTAGATGTCCCTCAATTGATGAATGGATAATGAAGATGTGGCACATTTACACAATGGAGTTCTACTCAGCGGTAAAGAAAAATTAAGTTATGAAATTTGCAGGAAAATGGATGGATCTGGGAAGTATTATACTAAGTGAGGTAACCCAGGCCTAGAAAACATCACATGTTCTCTCTCATATGTGGATCCTAGATACAAATGATTGGACTTCTGTGTGAGTAGGAAGAAAACTCAGTAGCAGAGGCCAGTAAGCTAGAAAGGAGATATAAAGGGAATAGAAAGGGTTGGAGGGGGTATTTAATAGGATGGTATTGTATATATGTAAGTAGAAGGACAGATTAATGGGGGTGAAAAGTCCTAAGTGAGGTCAGGGGAAGAGACTAAATAAAAGGGGAGGGAAGGCTAATCAAAATCTAAGAGGATATAAATAAGTCATATGGAAACCTACTTTTTTGGACAATGGAACATACAGGAGCCATAGATTGTTACTAGAAAATTTTCAGTGCCAGGGATGGGATACCTTCCAGTGAGTTGTTGGCTATGGGGGTCCCTGATGCCCCCAAACATTACAGGCCATTGCTGAGGCCTTTGGTTTCCCACCAGGAATAGATGGTAAGACCCTATTGCTGAAGACTCCACATACTTGGGCTGCAAGGTCACTGAGAAATCCTGCTGGAGCTGAGCTGAAAACCTCCTTCATGTACACCAGTTGACAGAAAGCTGGGAAAAGCCATGCTGCATGCTGTTCAATGGGAGAGAGAGAAATCATAAGTGAAGATACCTAGCAGTGGACACTGCATGCCTTATATTTGGCCAGCCAGGCCAAATGAGCCAACTAGTACAATAGTGGCATGTCTGTTATGGGGGAAACCAACCATCCCCTATTTGACTGGAGGCCTGCTCCATGGGAGGGAATACATCGCTGATACTGAAAACCTGCAACAGGGGTAGTCATGAGCCCTAGGGGTGTAACGTCTGTTGGTGTCTGACTAAATGTATATACTATGATCACCAAACTGCCCAGTAAGCACTTCATACCCATGTTCATACCCGTATATTAATGCTACTCTCACTTTTGGCTAGAGAACCTTCTCTTTTCAGATGGCAGTGATCTTGGGATGACTCAGAAGGCATCATGGTGCTGGGAAGAAGTGACAGAGGAGTGCTTAGCACTGAAATATCTCAATCACACCTTCCATGGCTCAGGGTCCACTGCAAAAGAGGTGGTGGAAAGAATGTAAGAGCTGAAGGAAGAGTAGGACTCCTTGCAATGTGCTCCTCCAGACCCAAAATGGCCTGGATATCCATGACCTCACAGTGTCTGACACTACCTACACAAGACCATCACAATAGGAGGAAAAGATGATGACATCAAAATAAAAGAGATACTGATTGAGAGTGGGGGGGAATATGATGGAGAGTGGAGTGTGAAAGGGGAAAGTTGGGGGAGGGAGGGAATTACCATGGGATATTGTTTACAATTATGGAAGTTGTCAATAAAAAATTTGGAAAATATTAAAATATCTTTTGAAAAATATATATCATAACCCTATGCTGTAAAACATTTAATAAGTTTTAAGCTATATAGTTTTTTTTTAGTTAGGCCTATTTTAACTTGCAATCCCCAAGTTTAGTGAGAGGCCCTTGCTAAGGAAAGGAGGGTAACACTACTTTTGAGAGGACCCTAAGGTGAACAACAGTCTCATAAACAAAAGAAGTGGCATTTAACAGGTGATGGATGTGCTGAATGAGCATGATAACGAGGTCACTCAATCATTACCCACATTAATAAAGCAACGTGTGACAGGACAGCTGTGTCAGTCAGGTTCGCACTGCTGGCAGAAGTCACCCAACCAAGAGCAGCTTGTGGGAAAAGAGGTTTACAGGCTCAAGGGGAAGCTCCATGATGGCAGGGAGAACGATGGCATGAGAAGAGGGTGGACATCACCTCCTGGCCAACATAAGGTGGACCATAGCAACAGGAGAGTGTGCCAAACACTGGCATGGGGAAACTGGCTATAACACCCGTAAGCCTGCCCCCAACAATACACTCCCTTCAGGAGGCATTAATTCCCAAATCTCCATCAGCTGGGAACCTAGCATTCAGAACACCTATGTTTATGGGGGACACCTGAATCATTCCACCACATTCTGCCCCTGGCCCCCATAAACTGATATCCATACATGATGTAAAATATAATGCATTCAGCCCAACTTTCAAAGTCCCCATAGTATTTATCAGTCCCAATGATATTCAAACATCCCCATAGTCCAAGATCTTTTAATTGAGCCATAATACTAAAAAACCACCCCCCAAACCCATAATGGCACAGAATAAACATTCACACTGCAAAAGATGGCATTGGGCATAGCAAAGGAATATTCAGCCAATGCAAGATTTAAAACAATCAGGGAAAACATCAAACTCTGTAGCATCAAGTCCAACAACTCTAGTCAGTGACAAATCTCCAAGTCCGATAATTCTAACCAGCAACAAGTCTCTGGAGTTCCAATTCTGCCCCTCCAGCTAGGCTACTCACAGTCCTGGAAAACTTCATCGGGCTGGCAGCTTTCCTTAGCAGCCATTTTATGGTCTTGGCATCTCCATTGGGTCTCTACTGCCACCCACGGTTCATCCTTATGGCCCCACAGGGTCTCCATGCAGGCATCCAGAAAACCTGCTTCACACTGTCCAAGGCCATTTCCAAAACACAAGACCGTGTTGCAAACTCAATGACCCTCTCTTTCCTGCATTTCTTATACTCCACAATACCAGGTGGGGTGCTAATTTGTTAATCGGGGGGGGGGGGGAGGAATAAAGCAGACTTTGAAGAACAGGACACTCCTTGAGCAGTCAGTCCCCTTCAAGAGTCTACATTCTTCCTGTTGCAGGTCAGCTGGCCCAATCTCAAAGGTTGTAATCTCTCAATTGCAGCTGAACAGGCAGCAATTTCGGCCTAAACATTTCTTTCTGTGCCATAACTCCTGCTCCTATCAGTCCCTTTCTATGCAAAGCAACATTGCACAACTTATCAGGACATGGGCATAACAGCAAGCTTCTCACACAAACTGCTAGCCCAGTCCAAGTAAAACTCTCTCTTACCCTCATAAGCCAACTCTCACAGTCCATAGTTCTTACTGTATTCAGGCCTTTCAACTCTGACCAGAATAGTCCATCAAGCTGTACTTCAAGGGATCTCTTAGGCCAAAGTTTCAAACCCTTCCACATTCCTCTTGAAAATCTGCTTCAAAAGGCCAAAGCCACAGTCAGGTGTCTAGCAGCAATCCCATTCCTCAGTACCACTTTACTGTTGCAGTCAGGTTCGCATTGCTGGCAGAAATCACCCAACCAGGCTAGAGAGATGGCTTAGTGGTTAAGCGCTTGCCTGTGAAGCCTAAGGACCCCGGTTCGAGGCTTGATTCCCCAGGACCCACGTTAGCCAGATGCACAAGGGGGCACACACATCTGGAGTTTTGCAGTGACTGGAGGCCCTGGTGCGCCCATTCTCTCTCTCTCTCTGTCAGTCTCAAATAAATAAATAAAATAAAAAATATTTTAAAAAAAGAAATCACCCAACCAAGAGCAGCTTTTGGGAAAAGAGGTTTATTTTGGTTTACAGGCTCGAGGGGAAGGTCCCTGTTGGCAGGGAAAATGATGGCATGAGCAGAGGGTGGACATCACCCCCTGGCCAACATCAGGTGGATAATAGCAACAGGAGAGTGTGCAAACACTGGCAAGGGAAAACTGGCTATAACACCATAAGCCCACCCCCAACAATACACTGTCTTCAGAAGGCATTAATTTCCAAATCTCCATCAGCTGGGAACCCAGCATTCAGAACACCTAAGCTGATGGAGGACACCTGAATCAAATCACCACATTCCCATAAGCCCGCCCCCAACAATACACTGCCTCCAGGGGGCGTTAATTCCCAAATCTCCATCAGCTGGGAATCCAGCATTCAGAACACCTAAATTGATGGGAGACACCTGAATCAAATCACCACATTCCCATAAGCCCGCCCCCAACAATACACTGCCTCCAGGGGGCGCTAATTCCCAAATCTCCATCAGCTGGAACCCAGCATTCAGAACACCTAAGCTGATGGAGGACACCTGAATCAAATCACCACATTCCCATAAGCCCGCCCCCAACAATACACTGCCTCCAGGGGGCGTTAATTCCCAAACCTCCATCAGCTGGGGACCTAGCATTCAGAACACCTAAGTTGATGGAGGACACCTGAATCAAATTACCACATTCCCATAACCCCGCCCCCAACAATACACTGCCTCCAGGGGGCGCTAATTCCCAAACCTCCATCAGCTGGGAACCTAGCATTCAGAACACCTAAGTTGATGGAGGACACCTGAATCAAATTACCACATTCCCATAACCCCGCCCCCAACAATACACTGCCTCCAGGGGGCGTTAATTCCCAAATCTCCATCAGCTGGGAACCCAGCATTCAGAACACCTAAGTTGATGGAGGACACCTGAACCAAACCACCCCACCAGCCCAAGTTAGAAATTAGCCAGATGTATTCTAAGTGACACTTCCATGGAACTTAGGTAGGCTCAGGTAGTTTTCTGAACACTTCACAGGTAGGGTAACTCATGAGGCCTTAGGATGGTCCTGTGAAGTTGGAACTTTCTTTTAGCAGCAGAGCAAACTGAAGTACCGACAGCTGAGTAACTGATGAGACTGGGACCCAGGCACCTGGCAGAGAAGGCAGGGCTCTTATTTGCTGTCCTGTGCTACTTGTCAGGTCAAACTGGAATTGTCAGGGAAGTAGATTTTAGATTTCTGGAATTCTAGTTTTTCAAAACTTAACACGGCTCAGAATTGAGCTCACTGTTAGAGTGCATGTGCAAGGTCCTGGGTTTGAGTCCCCAACTCTGATTAAATAAATCTGACAACAGAGCCAGCAACAATGACAGCATTTACATGGCTGCTTGGATGTGAACCTTGGTGTTTATTTTTGGGTGAGACAATGCCCTAGTCCCTCCATGTTTAAGGTCATTATAATGTGGAATGCAGGTATTTGGGAGGAATGAAGTAGTTTAACAGATGTTTGAATCAGTAAAATGAAGACTCATGCAAACAAAGAGTAACTAGATACGGAAAAAGAGGAATGAAGGTAAAACCCCCAGGAAACTACCAGCAGTTTTTTGGCTTCTCAAAGATGCTATAGCTAAAAATTCTGTTTCCTAATTAGATTAGAGTGTAAGACAGAAACACATGCCACTCTGCTATCCAACACACAATCTGCTACATATTAGGATTTTTAAATTTAATATATATTTTATTTTTATTTATTTGTTAGAGAGAAAGAGAGAGAGGGAGAGAGGGAGGGGGTAGAGAGAGAGAGGGAGAGAGAGAATGGGCACACCAGGGCCTCTAGTCACTGCAAATGAACTCCAGATGCTTGCGTCACCTTGTGCATCTGGCTTTATGTGGATACTGGGGAATTGAAAATGGGTCCTTTGGCTTTGCAGGCAAGTGCCTTAACTGCTAAGCCATCTCTCCAGCACCATAAAGTACTTTTTAAAGCATCGTGTCCCTTTTTCTTCACCCCTGTGTTTGGCTGGAAACATCCTCTAGCTCCGTGGATTGAGGAGGATTGCAGTCGTGCTTAGGAGCTGATGGCAACTTCAAGGAGCGGCCTTCAGCTGGAGCTGCCTCGCTAGCTTGCTCCCAGGTCAGAATGCACAGACGCTGCACGAGATAATACATGCTTGTCTTTTCAGAGGCTAAGTTTTGGCATCACGTGCTGTGACGCCACTGACAACCAAACCATTCTTTCTGTTGTTACCTGTTTGCACCTCTGGCAACTGAACCAAGGGCCTTTCATCTGCTAGAACAGTTCTCCACCACTGAGCTACATCTCGGTCCTTGTCATCTATCAGTACTGGGTAGCTTCCTTGGGGGATTCATGGTCATGTTGGTGACTGGTCTGGACTTGCCTTTGCCTGATGTGCAGCCTGGAATCAAGCCAAGAGTGATGAGCAGACTTGGCTGGAGATGATGACAGGGTGGATGCCTTTGTTCCCCAAAGACAGCAAGTAGAGGGAGCGGCTAACTCAGCTTCTAACTGCCTGGCTATGATTCCTTATGATCTCTAGGCAAACAACCCAGACGATGGTATTCCTGGAGGACATTTTGAGTAGAGCTTGAGACAAGGTCAAGCTTTTGAGTGCCTGTTTTCTCACTGAGGAACATCTGACCTCTATTTCATTTCCTCTCTTTCTTCTCTATCTTCTGCTCTAGAGTTGTCTCAGCACCTTGAAGTGCATTTTGTTTTTCACAGAGATAGCAAATGCTGTTTTACCCAGGGGAGATTCTGTCTCTTCCTCTTCCTTTCTTCAGGTCAGGCTGTTTGCTTCATGTTTGGGTCACTTCTTGCACTTCATTTTCTTAGGGCTGCTTATGACCTTAGGGGCAGAGCTGCCTCCCTGTGCTCAGACAGCCTGATGCTCTGTGTTCCCAATATACAAGGGTCTCAGGATCCCTTTTTAAAAATTTATTTATTTATTTGAGAGCGACGGGGGGGGGGGGGACTGGGTGCGCTAGGGCCTCCTCCCACTGCAAATGAACTCCAGATGCATGCACTCCCTTGTGCATCTGGCTAATATGAGTCCTGGGGAATCAAGCCTCGAATTAGGGGTCCTTAGGCTTCACAGGCAAGTGCTTAACTGCTAAGCCATCTCTCCAGCCCTAGTTTTATAGTATATTTATTTTAAACTTTAATTCAATGTGAAATTAATTTATAATTAAATTTACACTTAAATTTATGGAAATAGAAGTTTTAATACATATTTCTCCTAGTAGCTTATTGATTTATTTTTTGTTTTTTTGAGGTAAAGTCTTGCTGTAGCCTAGGCTGACCTGGAATTCACTATGTAGTCTCAGGGTGGCCTCAAACTTGGGATGATCCTCCTAGCTCTGCCTCCTGAGTGCTGGGATTAAAGGCATGCACCATTATACCCAGCTCTCCTGGTAGCTTTTTTATTCCATACTTTTCCCTTCTGTTTTCCTATCAGTTACAAAGACAAAACATTGGCAATCGCAGAGAGTGAACTACCAGTTCAGCTCTAGCGGCAGATCTCTGTGGAGCAGTGACAGGACCTGGACTGAGTCACAAGGTCTGGGTGTCATTTGACTTTGCCACTAGTTGTTCTCCCTGTACTGGGAGCTTAATGGCTTGTGTATCCGGGGTGGTCCACTGAGCACTGGCCTCCTGAGGTGAGGTCAGCAGCAAGCCAGGGACAGCCAGCTGATCCATCCATCACCCTCCAACATTTGTTCCTCTAACATTTGCTGTTTGCTCTGTGCCAGGAGCTGTGCTGAGGGACTGGTATGGAACAAAAGGCAACGTTCTGTGCAAGAAAACAAACATCACAAGTGCCACAGTGTGTGCGATGCCAAACTGGGCATAAGCAAAAGGCATACTATGAGCAGAGCGAGAGAGAATGATGTCAGGGAAGTCTCTCTGAAGGTGTGACATCAACTCAGAATCTACTTTGTCACAGGTCACAAGCCAAGAAGAAAATACAGTCCCCAAGTTAGCATGCATGCCTCAACGTGGATGCAGGCAAATAATCTGATCAGGTGAGCTGATCAAGTGACGGAGCGTCCTCCTCAGTGATCTGACCAGGTGACCCAACCAGGTGATGGAGTGTCCTCCTCAGTGATCTGACCGGGTGAGCCGACCAGGTGATGGAGCCGTAGCATAGCTCCATGAGAGAAGAGGACACATTAATGTTCTAGCGTTTCTAATTCCAGATTACTTTTTCCTCTGCATAGGCCTTCGTTTGAAGTAAGGTCTGTTCTGGCATTTGTTCTGCCCCTGTGGGACCATTAGAAGGAGTAAAATGAAAGATTTCCTTTCTTCAAGGATCACCCTGGCAGCCAATAGCTTTTCACATTAAAGACGTTCTATGCTGTCACTAAGTATTTGAATTATGCAGTTTATGTCTAGATCTGAGTGAAGCAACATGGTGGTCAGCAGAACACATGAGATGGGAAATTAGAATTTGGAGTATTGAGCTAGTAATGTAATTTTCAAACTGAATTCATATTTTCTGCCTTTTGCTTGGTTTCTGTGTCAGTCAAAATCAGGGATTGGAGCTCCTGAAAGTAGGAGCTGTCTTCATCCATCTAGTCATTCAATGAGAGTTTCTTCTTGTCACAGAGTTCCATCTATGTTCTAGGTTCTGGGTAGAGGATTAGAGTTTGGAACACAATTTGATATCAATGGGCCAAGTTAATTGTGTCCAAATTCTATGTTAAGCAAATGCCTCTCCTAGGTATGCACCTCAGAGACACTGAAGCCTATGTGCACCAGTAGACAGGCCCCTGCTACAGCTTTGTTTGCATGAGCACACACTGGAAACAACCCACAGGGAAGTCTGAGTGCTCATCTTAAGTGAAATTGCATCATGATACGCCCTTCCTCTGATCCTCAGCGTCTCACACCACACTTGGAATAGAATTCTAACCTTCATTATATCTTCTCTGACTTCCTAGGTGCCTCCCTTCCAGGTTCCTCAAGACTCAGCAATCCCCTACCCTTGCTTCTCTTCCCACCTGATCAAAGCTGACTCTTTCCACCTCTGACATTGGCCTAACCATCACTTCCTTAAGGAGCCCTTTACTTACTATCTCATTTCAGTTAGTTTTCCATCTTATTCTCCATCTCAGCTTTGAGTTGCTTCCTTTAATGAATATATATATGTATATATATATGTATGTATATATACATATATATATGTATATATATAGAGAGAGAGAGAGAAAGAGAGAGAGAGAGACAGTGAGAAAGGATAGGGTATACCAAACAGCTTCATAAATTCCAAATATTTATTGAGAAGGTATAAAGAACCATTTACTTGTTTATATTTTTGTTCTAAAAATTTAATCTATAAATATTTGAATGTTTTGACAATGTATTCTCAGTGACTTTATATCAAAATATTAAATAGAGAGAAATATTAAATAGAGAGAAGAAATATTAAATAGATAGAACAGGCATGCCAGGGCTTCCAGCTACTGCAAACTAACTCCAGACACATGTGTCACTTTTGCACTAGGATTTATGTGGGTACTGGGGAACTGAACTCATCAGGCTTTGCTGGCAAGTGCGTTAACCACTAAGCCATTTCTCCAGCACACACACACATATATATATATATATATATATATATATATATATATATATATACATATATATATATATATATATATATATATATATATATATATATATATATAAAATCTTTCAACTAGACTAAAAGTCCTCCAATGCCTACTCACTTGTGCTAGCACTTGTAGGGCATACTTTCCTGTTGCTGTTGTCCATTGGATGTTGGCCAGGAGGTGATGAGTACTCTCTGCTCATACCATCATTTTCCTCTGCCATCATGGAGCATCCCCTTGAATCTATAAACCAAAATTAACCATTTTCTCCCAAAGGTGCTCTTGGTCTGGTGTTTTCTGGCAGCAATGGGAAGCTGACTGTAATAGTAAAATTGGTACTGAGAATTGGGATTATTGCTGCTAGAAATTTGACTGTGTGGCTTTTGGCCTTTTGGAAGGAAGGAATTTGGAAGGATTTGAAACCTTGGCCTAAATAGATGCCTTTCAGTGCTGTAAGTACAGCTTGATGGATCATTGTGGTCAGAGTTGAAAGACCTGAATGCAGTAAGAATTATGGACTGTGAGGTTGGGTTTATGAGGGTGAGAAAGAGCTTTTGCCTGCATTGGGCTAGAAGCAGTTTGCGTGAGAGGATTACTGTTTTTTCCCATGCCCTGAGAACTTGTGCAGGGTTGCATTGTGTAGACATGGACTGGTATGAGAAGAGGAATATGACACAGAAAAGAAAAAAGAAAAAAAATGAAAAATTTGGGCTGAAACTGCTGTCCATTCAGCTGCAATTAAGAGAATACAACCATTGAGATTAGGGCATCTGATCTGCATTGGGACAGCAGGAAGAATGCAGATTTTTGAAGGGCTATGAATGCTGAAGGAGTGTCCTGTTCTTCAAAGTCTGCTTTATTCCCCCCTGGATTAAGAAGTTGGCAGCCCACCTGGTACTATGGAGCATAACAAATGCAAGAAAGAGAGGGTCATTGAATTTACAAGACGGTTTTGTATTTTGGAAATGGCCATGGTCAGTGTGAAACAGGCTTGTTGTGTTACCTGTGTGGAGAACCAGTGGAGCCATGAGGATGTACTGTGGGGTGCAGTGGAGACCCAGTGAAGATGCCAGGACTGTGGGATGGCTGCCAAGGAGAACTGCTGGAACCAGTTGAAGTTTTCTGGGACTGTGAGTAGCCTAGCTGGAGGGACGGAGTTGGAACTCTAGAGACTTGTTACTGGTTAGAATTATTGGACTTGTCACTGACTAGAGTTGCTGTATTTGGAGCTGCAGAATTTGATGTTTTCCCTGTCTAAATCTTGTATTGGTTGAATATTTCTGTGGTATGGCCAATACCATCTTTTGCAGTGTGGATGTTTATCCTGTGCCATATTATTATTATTTTTTTTTGTATTATGGCTCAGTTAAAAGACCTTGGATTATGGGGATATTTGGATATCATGGGATTGATAAAAACTATGGGGACTTTAAAAGTTGGGTTGAATGCATTGAATTTTATTTATCATTATATTTTAGTTATCAGTTCATGGGGGTCAAGGGAGGAATGTGATGGTTTGATTCAGGTGTCCCCCATAAACTTATGTGTTCTAAGTATTAGGTCTCCATCTGATAGTAATTTGGGCATTTAAGCCTCTTGGAGGCAGTGTGTTGTTGGAGGCAGGCTTATGGTTGTTAGAGCCAGGTTCCCCTTCCCAGTGTTTGGCACACTCTCCCATTGCTGTTGTTCATCTGATATTGGCCAGGAGGTGATGTCCACCCTCTGCTCATGCCATAGTTTTCCTGTCCCATCATGGAGCCTCCCCTTGAGTCTATAAACCAAAATAAACCCCCCTTCTCCCCAAAATTAGCACTTGTAGGGACTTGGGAGATGGCTCAGTGATTAAAGGCACTTATTTTCAAAGCCTGCCTGCCCAGGTTCAATTCTCCAGCCATCCATGTAAAGCTGAATGCAAAATGTTACATACATTTGCAATCCCAATACAACTATGAAAGTGGGAGGCAAAGCCAGGAGAATCCAAAACTCATGAGCCAGTTAGTCTGATGTTCCTTTGCAGTCTGGCAGTTTGTTTGCAGTGGTAAGAGACCCTGTCTCAAGGAAGGTGGAATACAGACACATCGAAGTTGTCCTCTTACTTCCACATGCATGCCATAGTATGTGCGACCATACAACATATACACATAAATAAAAATTAAAAATTAAAAATCTCAAGATGGCTAGAGAGATGGATTGGCAGTTAAGGCACTTTCTTGTGAAGCCTAAGGACCCAGGTTCGATTCTCCAGTACCCACGTAAGCCAGATGCACATGGTAGTACAGGTGTCTGGAGTTCATTTTTAGTGGCTAGTGGCCCTGGCATGCCCATTCTCTCTCCTTCTCTGTAATAAATACAAATTTTAAAAAATCTTTAAGAAGTAGCATTCATAAATGCTAAGATAGATAGTTGATGCTGAATACTAGACTAGAAGCCTGCATTCTTTCTGAAAGATTCTTGCATGTAGGTTGGTGCATGTCTTTGTGTTATTTGTATTCTATTTATTTATTGATAACCTTGAAAATCATATTTATTTAAATTATACCTTCTAATGCATATTTGTTGGCTGGTACATTTTAATTTAAATATTGTTTTGGTTTGTTCTTGTCCTCTAAGAAGAGTGTGCATGGAATTGTACTTAAGAGACAGTCTAAACAAAAAAAGCAGTTAAGAGACACTTAAAGCTTGGAAAAATATGGAAATAATGCAGATGCTTTGCATTTTTAAGAATAAGACTCATGGTTCTGTTCAACCAACCAGTAATGAAAGTAAGATAGATTCCTTTTAATGATAGAACAATTAAGCTAACATGAAAATAGATCTATTAAGAAACAAGTTATACAGATTCTTGGTCTATGAAACTTTTTTAAACTACTTACCTTGATTTCATAACCTAACACTTTGATATGGGAATGCCATGGAATAAAGTGGGATTTCTTTGTTTTTAATTTAATTTTAAAAACTGTAACTTAAAGCACCTTTTTTCCCCCCTCATTAAATGATCAAGAAAATGATACGGTGGTGTTTCACTCTGACTTTCTGATTGACAGTGCTACCTGAAGGTGAAGTCGGGGGTGGGGCTATTTGCTCCACTTGGAAAGTTCACAGGAAAACTACATGAAAGCGCTATAAGAAGCCTTTTACTTTTGGTTTCCATTTATACTTTACTTTAAATGGCCAGAGAACTGCTGAGACCAAAGGAATAAATAATTGATTTTTCATTCACGGTATCTAATTACCCTGTATCAGAGTGGTGCTGATTGTGGATACTAACATTTGCAGCTTAAATGGATCAGTTCTGACTCTGGCCACAGTTGCTGTCAATCACTCTGTAGCAAATAGCTGAAATATGGCATAGCTAGTAGTATTTTGGTATTTAATTTAGAAAGGCAAAAAAAAAAAAAAAAAAGCCAGGGCAGTTGTCTTGATGTAATTTTTAAATAACCACTACATAGTAATAATGTTTTAAAAATACTCCAGGGAATTCTGACACCAATGTAGGTTTTTGGTTTGATTCTCTGTCTCTACTTCCTGTAAACTTGAAAGGAAGCAAGGAACTGGCTAGTTAACTAACATGAAAACAGTAGAAAAGCAGGCACCAAAGACGACTTTGCTTCATATTGGCAGTAGTTCTGTTTGCTCAGATCTCATCCCTTCTCTTTGTGCCCCTTCAGATCCTCTGGGCACAATATTTGGGCTGAGGCTTCCCTTTCCCCTGGCCCATTGCTACTTCAGGACATGAAGACAGGGTCACCTACTTGACTCAGGACATGGTCAGGGCCACGTTGCACCCACCTGAGAAACACGGAGCCTGGGCTGTCAGTGGAGCTGTGTGGGGCGACTGCACTGGTCTTCTTAGGGCTGCCGGGAATCTCAAACCGGAACACAGTGTCACTGGAAGAATGTCTTTTCTTCACCATTGTTCACTTGCCTACCACCAAGTCAAGAAATCAGCTCAGAAGCTCATTTCCAAAGCTCCCGAACAAGCGAAAACTGGCGTGTTTCACCTCTGCACAGTTCCTGCTTTGCAGGAAGCTCCTTACCTGACTCCTGATCTAGATGAGGCAATTTTTTTTTGAAGTCAGTTAATGAGTAACGTATCCCTATGACACAGGGTACTTCTCATCCTATCAACATTTGCTCTAAAAGAGAAATAACCATGTTTGGGAAATTCAGCTTTCAGTTACTAATACAAACACCACTGAATATGTGGATTAAAGCTGAAAATCTATGGGAAAATAGTTCAAACACCGGTGGCATGTACACATTAAAAGCCACATGCTTCTCCTAACCCCAGAGCCTGATGGGCAGGGTGAGGAATGCGGATGTGGAGTATGCCCCACACATGCAGGAAATAATCCTCAGCAAGCTGTGCAGGACACTTAAGGCTGTGTATGCGCCTTGGTCCTTGGGACCTTAAGGCTTTGGAATACTGATGCATGATGCTGATGTGATAAGTGCAATGTCGAGGGAGTGTAACTGTTCTGGACATATCTTTTTCACAGTAGGCTGTGGCCTGTACTACAGCAGCAATAACAAAGATCAGGAAGCAAGACTTTGAACCTGGGCTCTCTTACTTGTTGGCCATGCCTGGCATCTGTCTGTCTCACAGGATTAGAATACAATATGGAAGAGCACACCATGACAATTGTAATTACACCATATATTACTATTGTTATCAAAGTATACACTGTACTGAGACCTAGAAGGTCAGAAAAAAATTCCATCATGTGACAGTCTTTGGCAACTTGATGCTCATGCACAGGAAAACATTAGTGTCCTCCCACCAATGTTTCTAGTGGCAACGGAAGATTTTGTTCCACAGTAGCTATTTCTTTCTTGTGGCCTCTGTGATTCATCAGTGATACGAAAAGATGTGCAGGGATTCTGATTGTGGAAGAGAGCAAAGTTTCCTGGGAAATCAAACCTTTAGCCTTGGCCTCATTAGCACTTTGCTCTAACTGGCTGATAACCAGGCAGCGACAAGTTTGTGCTGGGAATGCAGTACTGTCTCTAAGCAGGCTTTGAAACTAGACCAAGTATGTCTTTCAGTTGGATTTTCCTGGTGCCCAATAGGGTGGCCTCATTTGCCTTTAATTTTTGTTTTTAGGACTGAATGTCCTAAATCCTGGGAACTCATTAGTGCTGAGAAAATTTGGGTAGGTGGCCATCCTAGTGCTCAGTGCTGTGTCTGATGGTGTCTCGGATGCAGCTACTCTCCTGTGCCTTCTTGACAGGACACGGTCTGTACTCCTCTTTTATTACCCCTGGGCTTCCACTGTGTGGAAAATCATGGAGAGACATTGTGTAAGACATATTAAAGTGCTGACTCAAGCCAATCACCACGCTTCATACCCTAGCATCCACCTGTGTGGAGTTTCTACTTGTAAACAAAAGTCTACTCAGCACAAATGTTAATAACCAACGAAGTGTAGTACGTTGCTTTCCCTCACACAGGTTTAGATTTTAACTGGGAGCAATGCTTAACTTAGAGCAAAATGTCTCAAACAGCAGCAATTCTGGGGTATCTTTGGGCATAGTGTTCACTAGGAAAGCGTTCTTGGTGCTCAGTGAACAAACATGCGACAAATCTCTATGCCAGCCTTCAGCTTCCATCACCTCCCTGTCTGCTCTGTTTCACTCATGCTCATGATCTGCATCTCAGCTTAAAGTTCCTGGCCAGATGATATTCAAAGTCTTCTTAATTTCTTTGTTTAAACCCCACAATTTAAATTTTGACAGTATTTTTTATTGTTTCAATAAAACAAAGCCCACAGATCCAACAACTTAGTATTTGTAATGATGATGGTCTTGTTTACTTGACTCAAGCATTCTGAAGTCCACGCAAATACTGGTGCTAGGTTAGATAGGGAATGGGGACTTTATACCCACATAATTCTCTTCTCCTTCCTCTTTCTCCTCCTCCATTGTTTTTTAGAAGCATAGGGTCTAGATATCAAAGCATAAGATCAAACTAAAAACACCAAACAGAATTCAGAACTCAGCTTTTCAGAGCCATCTGAAATAAATTTCTATTTATAAGTAAGTGAGATTTTCTCTATGACTCAGCAAAGTCAGCAATATTTGTACTTTAAGGTTTAACTTGTACAATATGCTGTATTCTGGGTATGGTGGTTTGAACATAAATGTATGTCCCCCCAGAGCCTGAGGCCTTTTTTATGAAGATTAAGCTTCTGACTTGGCGATGGACCTTGATCCCTACTCAGTGTACAGACAGCAGTTTGAGCTCTGGCTGTTTGCACTTGCTGGTGTTGACTTCTTTCTCTGCTATGGATATATGATGAGGTGAGCCAGCGTTCTCCAACATGATGATGCTTCTCCTGGGTCAGTAAGCCTGAAATAAATCCTTTCCTCCCGCAAGTTGCTCTGATCAGGTGCTTGTCCTAGCAAGGAGAAGGTGGTTGCAGCACTGGGTAATATTAATAACATTACTGTGCACACACTATTGTCATCCAGGCATGGAAAGTGTAACTATGAAGTCTGTACACAGTAAGCATTCAGAAGGTACAATGCATGATGAAGATTATAATTTTTTAATTTTTTTGTGATCAGAGAGGGAGATAGGGACAGAGAATAGGTACACCAGAACCTCTTGCCACTGCAAATGAACTCCAGATGCATGTGCCACTTTGTGCATCTGGCTTACATGGGGTCAGCTTCACATTGCTGGGATAAACCTCCAAACTTGACAGTTTATGAGAGGAATGGGATTTATTTGCAACTTACAGATCCAGTGGAAGTCCCATAATGGTGGAAGAATCTGGGCCTCTTTCACAGGTCCACACACAGAGAAATACCAGCACCATAAACAAGCGTACTGCAGGAACTCCAGGCAGAGTTCCAGCAGCTGCACACCTTTAGGCTGGAATTCCAGATCCACCCCAAGGCACCATAGGGCTGGACTCTAGGATCCACCCATAGGGACACCTCTTCCAGCCAGGCAGCTGGAGATCTAAAGCTTTCATAAACTCCTGAATCTATTGGGCGATATCTATTCAAACTACCACCATAGGTACTGAGGAATTGAACCTGGACCAGCAAGCTTTGTGAGCAAGTGCTTTTAACTGTGAAGCCATCTCCCCAGCCCAGAAGAATGTGATTTTTAAGCTAATCATATTTTTATTAATGTTGAATATATGAATGTATGACTCATTCTTATCAATGTACCAGCAGCTGTGTCTGCATGTGGCTTATGGAAGACCTAATCCTACAGGGAGAGAAAATGCTAAGAACCCAGGTATGGAAAGGGTAGACACTAATAACAATGGCTTTGCCAAGCAGCCTGGAATATCCAGACTAACTTATGGACTAGATTACAAATAAAGTTTCTTCCAGCTTTCTCATACTCCTTCATTCTGTAGTTTCTATGATAAGGATTAGGGTTGAAGTTAATTCATCCCCATGGGCAATAGCCCTTCTTTGAAAGGATGCAGAGAGAAGACAGATGCTGCTCTGGGCAGAAAGTTATGACTCTCTGAAGCAGTCATGACATTAGAGAGAGCTTTCCCATGAAAGATTAGAAAATTAATCATGCAGCTCCAATAGATACAGTAAAGTCAGACTTAAGGCAACCTTTCTTTTTGTGCATTTGGCCTTTGTGATAGAAGGGAAAGAAATTTGAAAACCCAATTTTCTATTCTAGTTCTATCACCAACTTGGGCATTTTTTTGTGCTGCTTTTAATTGTATTTGCTTGCATTTATAAAATGGATTAAGACTGTTGATTTAAGCATTCTGCTATAAATTTTGGTTGAATGGTGGGTGTATTTATTATTTAGCCATGATATGCTAATAAGCTTGTTTTCCAGAAAACAAAACTCTACCTTGGAGTGTTAGATGCTTTCTATAGTGTAAATGCTTCTGCCATGGATGATCCTGACACGGTACTGTAAACATGGCTTTGGTGACAACCAGCTCCTATGAGCCGCTCAAGATGAATCCCTCCCACCATGACAGACACTTACACATTAAAACCTGGGTCCTTGGTCAAGCTTCTGAATTTGTTTTAGAGTTAGTAGATTTAAGAAACCTGTGTTCTTTGATTCAAATAGTATTATCATCTGCAAAGTTGCATAGTGGTTACAGCATACCTTTGATTATATAAGTTGTTTATTATTATTTCTATAAAAATACCTTTGAAGATGTTATAATTATTAGTGTTTACATTTTTTGTATTGTTATTGGGTAAATATATTTATACCATAAAATTCACATTTTTAAACTTTTTTTGCCTTTATATACCATTTTTATTTAGTCTTCATTAAACAATACATAGATTTTACTAGAACAAAGACTATAAGATTTCAATGAAAGATTTAGGGTCAACATCTAGATTCCAGTAACCAATCCAGTCTGAATATTAGCCAGAATTAACACAAATGCACAGAAGTGTTATCCACTTCCGTATAGAGCAAACAGAAGCTATGGAATGGATAGCACTATAAACAACCACAAAAATAAATAGCAGCTAACAGCGGCATAGATGGAGACTTTGTAAAATGAGCAAACTGCCCATTTAAAATGTAAAATCCTTGCACTCTCTCCTGTTGTTAAAGGATACTTTCTTTGTGTAACAGTGTGTGTGTGTCTGCACGAGCATGCGTGTGTGTGTGTTTCTGCAGAGGATCACCTGGTTATTTGGGAAATTATGCTTCTGTTAATTATTTTTAAACTTTTTAGGTTAGTGGCACTAACTATATTCATAGAATTGCACTCAAAAAGTATAATTTTTGTTTATAAAATAATGTGTACTTACCATCAACATCTCAAAGATGCAGAAGACATGAAGAAGAAGTAACAGCCACCATCTGTACTTCTTAGCCCTCAGAGATAATCATGGTTTACATTTTTGTGTCATCACTTTTTGTTTTAAAGACAGTGTCTTGTGTATTTCAGGCTGGCTTTGAATTCACTATGTAGCCAAAGATGACCTTGAACTCCTGATCCTCCTGCCTCCACCTCCCGAGTGCCAGGAATCATAGGTGTGCACTGTCACACACTCAGTATCAGATTTATGTTTTACTCACAAAGTTTGTCAAAATAGTTGGTGATCCTAAAAGTATATCCAATTAAATACCCCCCCCCCCCACATATCATCATTTTCGAGAGGACTTACCATCTAAAGTGAGGGACAAAAGACACATGGTGGAGCTGGAGAGATGGCTTAGCAGTTAAGGTGTTTGCCTGCAAAGCCAAAGGATCCCCGTTCGATTCTCCAGGACACACATAAGCCAGATGCACAAGGGGTGCATGTGTCTGAAGTTTGTTTGCAGTGGCTGGAGGCCCTGGCTTGCCCATTCTCTCTCTCTCTCTCTCACACACACACACACACACACACACACACACAAACACTCTGTCTCTCTCTCTACCTCTTTCTCTCTCAAGTAAATAAATAAATAAAACATATTAAAAAAAAGACACATGGTGGCTCCTTTCTCACCAGGGCTTAAGAATAGTTGAACACAGGGTTAGACAGATGGCTTAGTGGTTAAGGCACTTGTCTGCAAAGCCTAAGGACCCAAGTTTGATTCTCCAGGTCCCATGTAAGCCAGATGCACATGGTGGTACATGAGTCTGGAGTTCGTTTACAGTGGCTAGAGGCCCTCGTGTGCCCATTCTCCCTCTCTCTTTGTCTCTCTTGTCTCTAATAAATAAATAAAATCTTTAAAAATTAAAAAAAGAATAGTTGAATAGAATTATTGACATATTTGGAGAATTCCACAAAACATGTTTATGTTTGCTATTGACCAAGATGTTTCAGATTAGTCTAGAAACTCAGTGCACATTATGAGATTTTAGTATCAATATGGACTTTAAAAGCCCATATTTCTGTTTAGAAGGGATGGTTGACCTTCTCATGGTCACAAGAATAATCAAGGGCTGAGGTTGGTGGTCCCCATCTTTGCTCACTTGACAGCCTGGATCCTTCCACACGACGGTGCTGTGTAGAACCATTCCTTGGCACTCAGGTGATCAGGCTTACTCCAGCAGCAACCTGTCTGTGGTTAATATGTTCTTTGGAGGCAGGAAGAGAGATTGTCATGCTATGTGTCCCAGGTGGTCATGAACTTGTGATTCTCTTGACCTTAACTCCCAAGTGCTGGGGCAACAGGTGTGCACTCCTTTGCCACTGTCCCATACAGAGGGATGCAATCACACAAACCAAACCACAACCTTAAGTTTTACACTACAGCTGTTTATAATGTTTCAAAATTCTTCCAGTTCTCTGAAATTTAGGTATTTCCTCTTTTTATTTACAATTGTTTCCAGAGCTAATGCATATTTTGTTTTGGAAACACAGACACTGTTTGAATTCTTATTGTGTCATGTTAATAGCTAGGAGATTTGAAAATACCCATGCTTTCTTTGGTTTCCTAATCTGTAAAAAGAGAATAATGGTGTTTACCAAATAGGTTTGTTGGGAAATTAACTGGTTGATATTTGTAAAAGCTATGAATTTTTAACATATTAGTACTCAACAACTTTATATTTATTTGACCAGCATTGGTAGTTATTTGTTTTTACATTTACAGCAAATCAATATGGCCTATTAAAAGTGACCATTTGTGGGTTCTTTTTTTTTTTTGAGAAAGGGGATGTTTTATTTAGATAAACTGACTACACTACTGATATGAAATAAGCAAAGTTCAAATCAAGTCACGGAAACCTGGAATTTACTCCCTAATCATAACCAAAATCACTTCACTAAAATAAAGTAGATTTACATATCTTAGTATGAGAAAATAAGGTAAGTTAGGTTCATATAACAAATGATATATGCTCTATAAAGCTGCAGGAACACCCAAATATGTTCCGGCTTGAATATTGACAGAAGGGACCACATGGCACTCGTGTGGGTAAGCAAGCCAATGAGGTGTGGAGCAAACCAAAGCTGTCACTAAAAACAACTCAATAGGCCATTATGAGTATGAGACCATCATGCTCAAAATTTCCAAGTGTGAACATTTGTTTTTGGAATTGTTTTAAACAGCTTTATCACAGTGTAATCTGTCTAATTCGAAGTTCACCTGTTTAAGGTAAAGTGAACACAGTAGTTTACTTACAGCATTGTGCCACGTTTGTCATCATCTAATTTTAGAACATTTTGCATCACTTTCAAAGAGAAACCTCATGTTCAAGAACAGCGACTCTGTCCTTATCTTTCCTTCATCACCCTGCCGTAAGAATCCACTAATCTACATTCTTCATACAGACAAGGCATTCCATGCCATCTTGGCATTTCTTCTAATGGGAGTGTATTATACGTGATCTTTTGTGAGTGATATCTTTCTTTTTACTTATTTTTATTTCTTTAAAAGAGGGAAAGAGGGAGAGAGAGAGAGAGAGAATGAATGATGAATATGTACACCAGGGCCTCCTATCCAGTGCAAAAAAAACTCCAGATTCATGTACCACCTTGTGCATCTGGCTTACGTGGGTCCTGGGGAGCCAAACCTAGGTCCTTTGACTTTGTCTGCAAGCACCTTAACTACTAAGCCATTTCTCTAGCCCGTGAGTGGTATCTTTCATTTAAGGTGTTTAAAATCTTCATCCATGTAGCATGTATCAGCCTTCATTCCATTTATGAACAAATAATATTCCATTGTATGTATATACCATGGTTTATTTACCCATTTTTCAGTTGGTAGCTATGTGAATTATTACACTTTTGGCTATTGTGAATAATGCTGTTAGGGACATTTGTATACAAGTTTTTGTGTGGACATGTTTTCAATTCTCTTCAGTTCTATATTTGGAAATAAGATTGCTTCTGTTTAACTTTTTGAGGATCTGACTAGCTATTTTCAAAAATGGCTGTAACATGCTTTTTATTATTGAATTGTGTCATTGATGATTATATATGTGTATATCAAGTTCCTTAGGATAGATGACTTAAAAATATTTTTTACCATTATAGTCTGTTTCTTCACTTTCTTTTTTTAAAAATTATTTATTTATTAGACATGTGTATGCTTGTGTGTGTGTGTGTGTGTGCGCTGTGCACATGCGTGCACTAGGGCCTCTTGTAGCTGCAAACAAACACCAGACACTTGTGCCACTTTTTCTTTTTCTTTTTCATATTAGGCTTATGTAGGCAGCTTGGGAGTTGGACCTCAGCTGGCAGGCTTTGCAAACAAGTGCCTTTAACCTGCTGAGCCATATTCCTAGCCCCTCTTCATTTGTTTTTAACATTGTACATGGAGGCACAAAACCTTCTTTTGATAAAGTCCCAGTTCATTGAAGTTCTCTGTTATCACTTGTGGTTTTGTTGTGCCTAAGAAATCATGACTTAACCCAAGGTCATGAAGATTTACTCCTACAGTTCTAAGTATAGTTTCAGTTCTCACACAAGTCTTTGGCTCAGCAGGCTTAATTTTTGTGTGTCTTCTGAGGTAGGGACTAGCTTCCTTCTTTTATATGTTATTTTAGTTTTCTGGTTGAGACTATTTCCCATTAGATTGTCTTGATTCCTTTGTTGAAAATTCATTAACTGCATATGTAACTTGCTATTTATTTGTAGGCAACTATTTTTTGTTTGTTTTTCAAGGTAGGGTCTTGCTTTAGCCCAGGTTGACCTGGAATTCACTATGTAGTCTCTGGCTGGCCTTAAACTCACAGCAGTCTTTCTACCTCAGCTTCCCAAGGACTGGGATTAAAAGAGTGCACCACCAGGTTGGAGGGATGGCTCAGCACTTAAGGCATTTGTCTGCAAAGCAAAAGGACCCAGGTTCGATTCCCCAGGACTCATGTTAGCCAGATGCACAAGGAGGCGCATGTGTCTGGAGTTCACTTGCAGTGGCTGGAGCCCTGACGCGCCCATTATCTCTCTCTCTCCCTGTCAGATAAATAAATGAAATATTTAAAAAAGAAGTGTGCCACTACACCCAGCTCCAAGCAACTATTTTTTAGCAATATAAGTAGAAACTCAGAATTAGTGAATTTGATCATCTGTATTATTTTTGAAGCAAATGGCCACAGAGCTAATATTAAAATGCTTGTCTGCAGAATCCAAAGCCATGTACCTTTTCACTGTTTCACAGTCTCCCTCAAGGAAAGTAAGGGTGCTGGCATGCTTCACTCATTTACACTATGCACAATGTTTCTGTCCCCCCCCCCCCCGCCGGCACCCAGGTAGAAAGAGCACTGTGAGTTCAAGGTCAGCCTGAGACTGACTACATAGTGAATTCCAGGTCAGCTTAGGCTAGAGCAAGACCCTTCCATGAAAAACAAAACAAAACAAAAAAAAAATAGTTGCCTAGAAATGAGTTTGTTTTTATTGTGCTTTCAGTAAACATGTCTATGCCTTCTCACACCACTGGGCACATTCTTTTTATTACCCTACTTCTGGTATGAGCTTAATAACCCTCCAGTAAAATCTTTAATCTTTGTAGATAGAATATTTTGAGACATTAAAAAACAATTATAGGGAGCTGGAGAGATGGCTCAGCAGTTAAAGGCATTTGCTTATAAAGTCTGACAGCCTGGGTTCTGTTCCCCAGTACCCATGTAAAGCCACACACACAAAGTGGCACATGTGCTTCTCTCTCTTTCAAAAAATTAAATAAAATATTAGGGCTGGAGAGATGGCGTAGTGGTTAAGCGCTTGCCTGTGAAGCCTAAGGACCCTGGTTCGAGGCTCGACTCCCCAGGACCCACGTTAGCCAGATGCACAAGGGGGTGCACGCGTCTGGAGTTCATTTGCAGTGGCTGGAAGCCCTGGCATGCCCATTCTCTCTCTCTCGCTCTCTATCTGCCTCTTTCTCTCTCTGTCACTCTCAAATAAATAAATAAAAATTTTTAAAAAAATATTAAAGCAATTGTTGTTGGAATAATAAAGGAATTAAAAATATGTATACCTATATTTGGCATTTGCTACTGGTTTCAAAAAACTTAAACTAGAAAAATAGGAAAGGTCTCAAAACCAAAAGCCCAGCCCTAGTCCCTTCTTACAAGGAACTCAAAACCTAACCTAAAATCAAACCTATCTTTCTGCATTAAAAGGAACTTATAGGCAAAACATGCAGAACTGACATTTATGTGTGACAGTACATTTCAGTCCAGTTTCCCTTAACTGAAGTGGAGAAATACTGAACTCTCCCAGCTCTGCTTGAATTCTTCAACTTGAATGACATGAAAAAAGTCCAAACTCTGTTAAGACTTCTATGCAATAAAGATATAAGCTAAATGCACTTGTCTGAGAAGTTTCTGAGTACACTAAAGTCTTGCTTTTGCTCCAGGTTCCAATGATAAACAAAGAAAAGTGCCCCCAGTGGGCATCCAAAGACCTTCTCCATGTGGAGATAGACTTCCCAGAGCAAAGAGGCAGCAAGCCTTCTCCACTCTTTGTTTTGGTCCAGGTCTGAGACCTGTCGCTCACTTACAGGCCTGGGTCTGGCTGCACTGGTTTCATTTCCTGCTCTATGAGTGCATTCTCCAGGGCATGAGCTGCGCTTGCAGAGCCTGCTGACTGTTCCTCATTGGTGCTAGGCCCTGCTGTTTTCTCTTCATCTTCCAGATTCCAGCTGATCTCCAAGAGGCTCTGCAGAGCACCAGGAAGGAACTGAGCTTATGTCTCACCCCACCAGCAACAGCCCTGTCAGCTAAATGGCCTTGCTTTTCCTTAACAAATGCTGGATCAAAACTTCTCTTTCAAAGCCTGCTCATACAGACCTCTGTGGGCCAGAAGGTGACTATAGAAACATTCAAGATGACTGCTAAGAGCGGGATCCTTCCTGGCCTCTGGGGCATTGCCTCATTTGATGTTGTCTTGGAGTGACACTCATCAATCTCTTATGCATAGCCACTGGGCCCTTCCTCAGTCCTGATATCCTTTTCATCAGAACACTGTGAGCATGTATGCTACCTGGAAGAGTTCACCTTAATTCTTCCTTAACTTCACACTAATTATCCTCAGTTTACTTAATTTTATAACTATACATTATATAAATCAAACATACCTTTTGTAGTTACCTTCGCTTTACTGGGACAAAACGCAAGACCAGAAGAAGCTCATGGGAGGAAAGACTTATTTTGGCTGACAGTCTTGAGTGGAGGCTTAATGGCGGCAGGGAAAGATGTTGGAGCAGAGGTTGCTGTACCCTCTGCTGCAGCAGGTGGACAACTGCAGGAGCGCGAGCTAAATTAACAGGGGCGTGCTGGGGCTAATGAACTTCCAGGTCCACCCCAGCAACGCACTTCCCCTGCAAGGTCCACCTCACAAATTGCCACCATCTGTGGACCAAGCACGCAAAACACATGACTTTATGTGGGACGTCTGATTCAAACCACCAAAGTGCCCATTACAACTTAATATTGACTATTAAATAGTACCACTGTATTTTCTATAGTCAGAACATGCCTTTTTGCTGAACATGGTTAGTGCTGATTTACCACAGTTCCTCCCGCACCGGGGACATTCTACAGGTATTTACTGATAGGAAACCTGTTATATCAGAGGGTGAACTCACAGGGAGTTATCCTTGCTCTTCTTTCTGCTCAAAACTTTTTCTACAATTTCAATAAGTTAGGCACTGTAATAGTTAAGGTGTTGTCAACTTGATCTGTTTAGATTCACAGAAATCCCTTTCGGGTGGGTCTCGGAGGTTGCTTCCAGGAAGGATTCACTCACTGAAGGAGGAAGTCCTTCCCCCAGAGTGAGCCCTTCCCCCAGAGCAGGCTGCCCTCTCAGAGGGGGACTTTATATAAGGAAGCTCTGGGTGAAGAGAGCCCCTTCCTTCCTTCCACTTGGCTGCCGGAGCTGCTCGCTACCAGCGCGGACTGAAGACCAGCATCAGCTGAAGACCCACGTGGATCAGAACCCAGTGGCTCCTCAGGAAGCCTCCAGGCTTTCCGGCACCATCTGCAGTGCCGGGTCAGGACTGCTGAGGCATCTGGCCAGGTGGACTGAGCAGCTACCAGCTTCTGTGATTCCCAGGCCTGCAACTGCTATTGCACTACCATAAATTAATCCAATTAAATCCCCTTTTTAAAATAATTCATTCTAGCAGTTCTGTTCCTCTAGAGAGCCCTGACTAATACAGGCACTGAAGTTGCTCAGTAATGAGAGGAACAATAGATATCCTAAAAGCATTTTCTTCTGTGTCAAATAAAATCTAAGGTGTTGAACTCAAATGGCTAAATATTTTTAGGTATGTCAGTCATTTTACTTAAGTTTATTGTAGAGCAAAATATATGTGGGGATATGATTTATTTGCATAGGAAGTACCAGGATGTTTTTGTGATTAAGCCTCATACTTGATCTCCAGCTGGTGTAGCTGTTGGGTGCTAGTGCATTAATGGAAGGGGTGAGGGTGAGCCTTGGGATTTTATAGTCTAGCCCAGCTTGTCAGAGCTAGATAGCTCACTCTTGCTACTACTTTCCTGCTGATATGTGACAACATGAACCAGCTTCCTGTTCATGCCATGCTTTCCCCACCATGGAAACTTCCTCTTGAAGCTGTAGACCAAAATAAATGCTTTTCTTCCATGAACTGCTTCTGCTGGGTGTTTTGTACAGCAATGAGATAGTAACTGCTACAGAAAGTAAAGATGTGCAAATGAGGTGAGTACAATATGCTGGAGCTTAAGGCTAGATAGTACAAGACTTTTCCATGCACAAGACTGCTTAAGAATATAAATAACTTTTATTTTCTGCTATATATCCCATTGTTTTAATCAAAATTTGTCCTCAAACTCTGTGGTAGATTGAAGGCATTAATAACTATGTTCATTAGCTTGATGACTATATTAGCTTTCCATTGTTGTGACAACATACCTGAGAAAAATTAATTCAAGGAAAAAAAGATTTATTTTGGCTCATGGCATAAGCAGTTTCAGTCCACGGTCAGTTGGCTCCATTGCCTTGGAGCATGTGACCAGGCAGAGTATTATGACAGCTAGACCATATGGCCAAAGAGCTACTTTGCTCCTGGCAGCCAGCAACCAAGAACACATGAGGTAGATCCAGGGAAAGCACACAACCTTCAATGGCACATCCCAGAAACCTGCTCCCTCTAACTAGAGCCCACCTTGAGCAGCTCATTAAACTGCGAGCTCAGTGGGCTAATCCATGGACGAAGCTAGCTCCCTCGTGACTCAGACACCTCTCAGGGCCTCCCCTCTAGACATGGCTGCTTCAGGAACTAGGCACTCAAAATATGAGCCTTCAGGGGACATTCTACCTTAAACCATAGCAATGAGTCCAGTTAAATCAATAACCCATATATGTCCACATCGAGTCCTTTGCATGGTAGCTTTGTAACCCTACCTGTTGTAATTTGGACTTGTGACTTTAATCCATAGGATGTGGTGGGAATGATGTGATAGCTCTAAGCCCAGACCTTAAGGAGCCTGAGTATTTCTGGTTTTTGTTTGTTCATTTGTTTTCCTCTCTGTGGCAACATGACATAATTACTAGCACCCTTCCCTGAAAAACCACATGGAGGAGAAAGCTGGATCATTCAGCTATCATAGACCACCCAGATCCCAGGTGACCTGCAGTCTCACCACAGACACATGAATGAGCCCAGCCCAAGTCTAACTGGTCTGAATCAATGAAACTGCTGCTAATCGATAGCATCATGAAGAAACAATAACATCATTGTCTTCAGTGGTTTGATATACAACAATAGCTAGCTGCTTTTGATCCTGTACTGTTCTATTAATAGGGTAAAGTAATAATGGCCCCCTCAGAGGCAATCACATTCCGTCACCTGCTTGAGCTAAATGAAGACTTGAGGGAGTCTTCAGGTCAGTAAGTCAGCTGGTAGAACAAAGCAAGTAAAGTGGAATCTTTGTGGGATAAAATGCTGATATACTGAAGAGGCCTGATGTCTTCAGAGGAACGAATTTTAGGAGCAGGGGTGTCACATCTGTGAAATGTCTCCAAATTAGATCTGGTAGACCAGAGCTATCATCACCACAACCAAATATGCCGGGACCGCATCTCTACCTCTGTCTTTCTCTCTGGTCCACTTGCAGCCCCTCAGGCAAACCCATGGCAGCACTCCCGGCTCATTCCTCTCAGGTTTCCAAAGGCCTCCTTGTGGCAGTCCCAGTTTGCTGGCATTGCGGGGCTAACACGCCTTTAGCGTGTCACCACCATGGCTTCCATTCCTGCCTCCTGCCTGATGTGGAAGCGTCTTCAAGCACACTAAGGGATTAGTACCATGTTCTTCACTTTTCTTTTCTGCAAAATGATGACGAGGGAAGGAACTTGGCAAAGCTCTGTCCTTTCTCTGAAACAGCATAATCTTAGTGTTAAAGAAAGAAATGAAAAATCAGAAGTGATTGCTTATAAGAAATTTTGTCCATGGTCCTTTTGGTTACTGTTAAACACACTTTCTGCTTATTTGAAAACTCTAAGTTATGGTTTACAATTTTAATAAATATCAACTCTCATTTTACTACCTTTGTTATCAGTCAGATAAACAAATATTCATAGACTTTATGTGGTGTAGATGGGTCCAAAGCCACATATATGAGGTCATACATATAATATGATTATCTAGTTTTGACCTTTTAAAAAGAGAAACAAGGGCTGCAGAAATGACTTAGTGGTTAAGGTGCTTGCCAGCAAAAGCAAAGGACCCAGGTTCAATTCCCCAGGACCCATGTAAGCCAATGGACAAGGTGCAGCATGCATCTGGTGTTTGTTTGCAGTGGCTGGAGGCCCTGGCATGCCCATTCTCTCTCTCATTCTATCTACCTCTCTCTCTCTCTCTGCCCTCTCACTAATAAATAAATAAAACATTAAAAAAAGAGAAATGACAATGAAAATCTACCTCCTTCTTCATATCATGAATATGCAACAAGGTCACTTTTAGGAACTTCATAAGCTGCACAGTCCTGTTTCCATCATGTAAAGGCACTCGAAGGGCTGCTTCGGGCAGTTCATCCAGATGGAAGCCCTCTCTAGATAGCCCATGGCTTTTGGGAAAAGAGAAGAAATAGGCTACTCAGAGGGTGAGTAGCATCATAATAATGGAATTTTCTAGAAAAAAGAGCTCCCCAAGCCATGCATGTGTCTGAACACTTCACTGGTGTGGACTTGGCTCAGGCCACTGTATGTCCCGTGCCCTCAGTTTTCTCAGATGTAAAATGTGGGCTTGGAGTGGATCACACTTCCCTAATCTGTGGTCTGTGGACAGTTGCTGTTGTCTCTGTGAAAGCTGGAAAACATGGGCTACAATTTCTGTCCTTTTAAGACCTTCATGAGCCGGGCATTAAAGAAATGTTGCCAACTTTACCAAGTCAGGTTGAACCAGACCTGGAACCTGTTGACCTCTGTAGAAAGCTCGCCTGAGACATGCAGACACAGGGATTCTTAAGGCTTTCTCTGGCTGAAAGATGTTTGAATTAAAGATTAGAACTAGAGTTCTGTTGCAATTTACTCAGAATCCACACTTGCCAAGGAAGGAGATAGAGTAGAAAATCCACATTTTATTGGTTGCCCAGTCTTCCAGGCACTGGGTTAGGTATTTTATATTTTCCTTGTTTATGCCTTATGATAGTCATATGGAGTGTCGATATTTTACTTTTGCTAATCACACTATTTTTCATAACTATCACAGCCTTGTGAAGAAAGCAACAAAAGATGAGGAGTCCGTGGGCCCAGTCCTGCTCTTTCTAGTTACATGTTCTGTGAGTTCCTCCAAGCCTATGAAGTGAATATTATTTGAATATGCTGCTGATGCCCCAACTTAACATTTCCCTTGTCCTCTGTCTACTAAATAAAGCATCTCAAGTTTCATGTGGTCAAACTAGAATTTTTAATTTACAACTTTCCTTGAAAACTTTTATTGTCTCATTTTTACCCTTCTCAGCAAAAGGGTTCCCCACATACCTGGCTGATTGGTATAGTTGGCTTCCCTTGTTTCCTCTTTGGACATAGCTCATTCACAGCTGGTATCAGCAATGCCTTCAGAACATACCTCCAAATTCTAGATGAGGAACATTGTCATGTTTATCTGTCCTTCCACACGTGTCTGCTCTACAACCAGGAGCCAAGGTGATCTTCAAAAACAAAATATTTGCTCCCTTCCTCCTCCTCCACCTTCTGCTCCTCTTCTCTCCCCACCCCATGCTATGCGAGGGCCACACACACACACACACACAAGGCAAGCACTCTATTACTGAGCTACATCTCCAGCTCTCCAGTTTTTATTATTTATTTAAATATTTTAATTTTTTTATTTGGAGTGGGGGAGGCTCTTGCCACTGCAAGCGAACTCCAGATGCATGTGCTGCTTTGTTGTGCATCTGGCTTTACATGGATACTGGACAATTGAACCTGGGCTGTCAGACTTTGCAAGGAAGTGCCTTTAACTACAGAGCCATCTCTCTGGCACCTGTTTTTAAATGTTTTAGACATGGAAGTCTTGCTGTTGCCCAGACTGGCCTTGGACTCTTAGGCTTAAGAGGTCTTGCTGCTTTCTCAGCCTCTGAGCAGGTCACACTGTAGGTGTGACCATTGTGCCTGGCTTTACTTCCTTAAAGCCTTTGGATGATTTAACATATAACTAAAAATAAAATAGAAATGACAGTCTATGGTCCTGATGAGAACTCTGCTCCCATCTTTAACCTTGTTAGCTCATACCTTCTTATAATGGCTTCTTAATTTTTTTTTTCCTTTCTTTCTTTCTTTCTTTTTTTTTTTTGCAAGGGAATAGTGGTTTTTATTTACTCATTAAGTCTATCCACTGTGCAGTTTCAACACGAGTACGGCTCTCATGTTGGAGAGGTCATTTTGTGTCCTTAAGACCTTTGTAAAAATGTTTATTATTATAATTATTAACAAGATGTTTTGTATGGATACATCATGTGTTGGTACCCTCTTTTCCTTGTCCCTGCCCCCATTCTGTTGGGGATGCTCCTCAGTGGGGTTGCAGGTATTCCCCATGGGGTTGTGATTTATGTATTGTGGGAGCAGTAGTCAGTTATTTTGGGTGGGGGGCACGGAGGGAATGCCTCTAGGCATGATGTCTCAACCTGTGGCTCTTACAATCTTTCTACCTCCTATTCCATAAAATTCCCTGGGCCATGTTGGGTGAGTTTTCAGTGATGAGCTCTTATCAACCTCTGGATCTCTACTTTGGTAGGTGTTGAGTGTCCTCAGGGTCTGTCTCCTTCACCCTGGCTCTGATTATCAGGAACAGCATGAAGCAGCATGCTTACTCATCTCCTCAGTTCCTCTGTGGTTTCAGCTGGGGCTTGGCTGAAGTGTGAGGGGTAGTTTATCTCCTCAGGTCTTGCTACCTTCTGAAAAAAACAGATTTTCCAATGGAAGGGTGAAGCCAGCATAGTTTAAGTGCGACAAGCATTATTAGTTTAGGGAGAATTTGATGCATGTAACCCCTCTTTTAGCCACAGACTAGTGAGTGCTTGATACTAGAGATCATAATCTTTGTCTCCATAGGATTCTGATCTGGTTCCCAATTCCGGATATGGGTTCCTTTCCACTGAGCAGATCTCTTAGCCAATCAGAAAGCTGTTGATTACTCACTGAGGCTGTGTGCCACTATTGCACTGGTGTGTACATCCTGTCAGGGTGTTTGCTTCAGAGTAGCTTAGACCTCTGCTTGCTCAGACCAGTTGTTGACCATTTCCCTCCAGTAGCTCATGTAGCACTTTCCAGCACTAGACAGTCTAACTGTCTGGGGACTGGCTTTCTTCTGAATTCCAGCCAGGTCTCACTGAGCTCTGTGTCAGTAACAGATGGTGTCTTTAGCAATAGGGTCTTAGTTTTTGGCTCAGGAAGGTAATCAAGTGCTTTGTCAGAAAACTGTCTTGATTTGGGGACCTCATAGGTCTCTCTGATCAACGGCTCAATGTGGGTAGCAACCAATCTCTGGTACTGGGAATTAGTTACAGGTCAGAGACACAAAATTTTTTTTTTCTTTTTAGCTTAGGCTTCATCCCACCCTCACCAGAGCCCTACTTTTAGGTGCTCCCCCTTTCTCCTTTTGAGGGTTATATCTTTTAGGCTGTCTCCAAGGATAAAGGTTTCTATGGTATCAGCTCATTTTGAATTTAATTTTGTGTTTGTTTCCCCTTGTTTTACGCCTTCCTTTCCCCTCCCCCAAACCCTTCCACCTCTATTGTATGGGCCTTGAGTTGCCTATCAGGTGTTTTTTTTTTAAAACTTACTTTAACCTTATTATTTATGTGTGTGTGTGTGTGTGTGTGTGTGTGTGTGTGTGTGTGTGTACCACAGTCTCTTGCTGAACTCATCTGGTTTTATGTGGGTGGTGGGGAATTGAACACAGGCTAGCAGGCTTTGCTCCCCAACCCCTTAAGACCTTCTTGAATGACTCACAGCCTGTTTAGAATGAATTGGTTATCTTCTTGATCTGAAACATGCCAGGCTAGCTCCTAGCCTTGGCCTGGGTCCCTGCTCTGCTCTCAGCCTCTGATAAATTACTTCACTTCCAGCTCTTCCTCTTTAATCACTTTTCAAATGTCACCTTGTCAGGGATGTTTTCCCTGACTACACTCAATAGTCATCTCACTCTGGGCAAAATCTACCACATCTCTCTGCTTAAAAAAAAAAATCTTATTTTTATTGAACGAGGCAGCTGAGCGGACACCAAAATGCAAATCTTTGTGAAGACCCTGATGCGCAAGAACAGCACCCTTGAGGCTGAACCCAGTGACACCATCCAGAACGTCAAGGCCAAGCTCCAAGACAAGGAAGGCATCCCAGCAGACCAGCAGCGGCTGATGTTCCCCGGCAAACAGCTGGAGACTGGCCGCACTCTCTCTGATTACATCCCAGAGTCCACCCTGCACCCTGTTGCGCCTGCGTGGCATCATCGAGCGCTCCCTGCGCCAGCTTGTCCAGAAGTACGAGTGCGACAAGATGATCGACCACAAGTGCTATGCTCGTCTCCACCCCGTGCTGTGAATTGCCCTAAGAAGTGTGGCCACGCCAACAACCTTCGCCCCAAGAAGGTCAAGTAAAGCCATGGCCTTGGGGCCCTAATAAAGTCCTCATACATTGACTGCAGCAGGAAAAAAATTCTTTATTTTTGACAATTTTATATATGTATGTAATATATTTTTTGTCACATCCATCACCACCTCCTTGTATTGTACACATACAAATCTGGTTGAACTCCCGCTTCCCAACTAGTATCCCTTTTACTTTGATATTTTTTTGTGTGTGTGTGTGTAAGCATGTGAGCATGAGGCTGTGTGTCCACAGAGTTTAATTAGGGTTGCTTTCATGAGAACTGGTGGGAGATTATTTACCAGAGCATGGGCACGTTACCAGTCGCTACGCCACTGCAGATGTCTCCCTTTCTCTCTGTTTTTTTTTTTTTTTGTTTTGTTGTTGTTTTTATTTTTATTTATTTATTTGAGAGTGACAGACACAGAGAGAAAGGCAGATAAAGAGAGAATGGGTGCGCCAGAGCCTCCAGCCACTGCAAATGAACTCCAGATGCTTGCACCCCCTGGTGCATCTGACTAACGTGGGTCCTGGGGAATTGAGCCTGGAACCGGGGGTCCTTAGGCTTCACAGGCAAGTGCTTTACCAGTAAGCCATCTCTCCAGCCCATCTCTCTGCTTTTTTATTCAAATTGCTACTCTCTATCCTTGTTAATTTACTTTCTTGTTTGTTGTGTTCAATATTATATTTCTTTATCAGTATACATCACACCACCTGATCTGAATGTGCTGCCCACAAAACCCAGGTGTTGCTAATGTGATGCTATTAAGAGACAGGGCTTTGAAGAAGTAAGCAGGGCATGAAGGGCTCATCTTCACTCATGGGTCTAGTCTAGGACCCTTGTAAAAGGCTTCAGGAGGGCTCTGTGGCTTTGCTCTTCTGCCTTCCGCAGGAGGATGCGGCAGGCAGGCCCTTGCCTGACGTGGAATACTGGCAGTTTCTAGAATAGTGAGAAAAAAATTTATTCTTTGTCAGTTACCCATTCTCAGATTTAAAAAAAATATATTTTATTCATTTATTTGAGGGAGAGAGATCAAGAGAAAGAAGGACAGAGAGAGAGAGAGAGAGAGAATAGGCACACCAGGGCCTCCAGCCATTGCAAACGAACTCCAGCTACGTGTGCCCCTTTGTGCTTACATGTGTTGCATCTGGCTTACATGGGTCCTGGGGGATTGAACCTGGGTCTTTTGGCTTTGCAAGCAAGCTCCTTAACTGCTAAGCCATTTCTACAGCCCTCACATGGTTTGTTGTCATAGTACAGACCAAGGATTCGTAAAGGAAGTAGTATTTTTTTGGGTCTCACCTAGGTTTCTAGCCTGTTCTGCTCAATGTGTATTTTGAAAAAAAAAAAAAAGTAAAGATAAACACAATGGATTCAGAAAATTTCTGAAGAAGATTTTAAAAAATATTTATTTTACTTTATTTGCAATATCTCCAGCTCCAAGTTTTTTTTTTTTTTTTTTTGTTGTTGTTGTTTTTTGTTTTTTTGAGGTAGGGTCTCACTCTAGCCCAGGCTGACCTGGAATTCAATATGGAGTCTCAGTGTGGCCTTGAACTCACGGCAATCCTCCTACCTCTGCCTCCAAGGTTTTTTAATATTTAAAAAAAAAAACCTGAGGAAGACTAAAATAGTCAAAAAAAAAATTCCATACATTCGCACACAGACAGTGAGAGTTAGGAAAGAAAACAATTGGTTATCCTGGTACAGTTTAGAAGTGATGGTATTTGGCAAAGAGCAAGAATCAAAAGTATATATGGTTAAATATTGACCTTGTGAAATTCCCACCTGGTTACTCTGTTGATAATGGCTTCCACCGACAGTGATTCTCCTTCTCAGCATTTGCACTCAAAGTACAAGGGGAAAGGAAAGGAGGGGGCAGAATCTACCTCCTCCAAAGACCCCCTTGAAACAAGCCTATCCCTTATTACCAACAGCAAGGAGAAACGCTTTAACTGAAGCTGAGTGAACTATTTCCAAAAGTTGGGGAAGAAACTGAAAAGTACCAGCAAGTTACATCTTTGAATTCCTGGCACCATCTAGTGGCCCATGAATCCTGACTTCTAGGCCAGTCATTTATTGGAAGGGTGATTCGTGTATTTCTCAGCCTGCTTCTGAAACTTGGAGTGAGCTTGTACAAATGACACACTCTTGCAGATCCTGATCCTACAGGCTTGGCATGGGACTTGAGCAGTACCCTTACTCAGTGAGTCATATCCCAAGCCCCTGGGTTTAGTTTTATAACTAGAAATCAAACAATGTGCTGATCACCCCCTGCTTCTGAAACTTGGAGTGAGCTTGTACAAATGACACACTCCTGCAGATCCTGGTCCTACAGGCTTGGCATGGGACTTGAGCAGTACCCTTACTCAGTGAGTCATATCCCAAGCCCCTGGGTTTAGTTTTATAACTAGAAATCAAACAATGTACTGATCACCCACTCCTGTCTTCTGTTACTAATACTCTGGTAGATTTTCTAAAATCCTCATTCTCATTCCTTGCAAATGTTTTAAGCTAGGACGTTTGAAATTGTTATAGGGTTAGTAAATCAGGGGGTCGTGCACATGGTTCTGACAGGACCTGATCCCAGCAGGCTTCTAGGACACAGCTGGAGAGACGTAAAGAGACAGACTTTGTTCCAGAGATGAGCGAGTGCCTGAACCAGCACCTTTTCAAGAGGATGAAACTGATTTTCTTTTAAAAAAGATCCCTGACTTAGTTCTAGGCATTGTTCAAACAGCCGTTCTGGTTTGCCTTGTAGAACTTTTTTGAAGTTTTATTTTATTTTTTACTGTTTGGTTTGTTGAGGTAGGATCATGCTGTAGCCTAGGCTGACCTAGAAGTCACTATGTAGTCTTGGGCTGGCCTCAAACTCATGATGATCCTCCTACCTCTGCCTCCTGAGTAAGGATTAAAGGTGAGCACCACCATGCCCACCTAAGGTTTATTATGACAAAGAATTACATACATTTCCTCATTGTGGGAGTCACTTGACACAAAGAATTTAAGGAAGGAAGGGAGGGGTTACTTTGGTTCACTATTTGGCGGTGGGGAAGGCCTGACAGCAAGAGTGGCCCTACCTGTGGCACCAGAGTGAGCAAGCTCGTCTCAGTGCGTCCATTCATGAAGCAGAGAGAGGGGGATGTTGGTGCTTGGCTGGAGCAGCTGGGGGCGGAGAGCCGGGAGGAGGCTGAGAAGCCGGTGTGAAGTGCAGGCTATGATCTAAGTGCTGTTGGAAAGACTTACTTTGGAATTATGATTTGTGCTCTTTTCTGTTTGGTTCGGCTTACTGCAAAGTGGGACAAGAAAAGCCAAATGGTCCTCATTGGCTTTCCAGGGTGTTTGCAGCAGGTTATTCAGGAAAGAATTGTGCTTGCAATACTTATTTTTTCAGAGCTACTGTATTGCAGGGTGATTTTAATTTTCTTGGGTTTTAGTCACTTTATAAACCATATTTAGGGGGCCAGATGTGCAACACTTCAGTGGAAACCAGAAACAGAATGGAAACACAGCAACATACAACACAGCCCATTAGTATTGCAGGACTGTGGGATTGCTTTCTTGACACACACACCCCAAAATCATGTTCCACTGAGAAACAGCTACCAACCAATAGAAGACACGCTCCGGAAGATACCTTAACAGGTAACTGAAAATTGGAAACTGAACACTGACAGTACTGAAGCCATTATTATCTAGACAGCACCCCACCCCCAAACCACGTAAAGGGCTATGCGATTTGGTATTTCTTAGAGAAAAGCTTTTTTTTTTTCTTCAATTTTTTTTTATTAACAACTTCCATGGTTACAAAAAATATCCCATGGTAATGCCCTCCCTACCCTACTTTCCCCTTTGAAACTTCATTCTCCATCATATCCCCACCCCATCTCAATCAGTCTCTCTTAGAGAAAAATTTTAAGCAGAAAAGTTGCATAGCTGTGGTGGTTTGAATAGATAGCCCCCAATATATTCAGTTTTTTATTTGTTTGTACTTTGTATCTGCAGCCACCTGGCTAGAGACAATGTCACTGGGCGGATCTTAAGGTGTGGTGGTGGGTTTCAGGTTTCAATCTAAAGATATGCAAAGTGTGCCTAGCTGGAGTTCCTGAAGTGTGCTGTGCTGTGTGGCTTTTGCCTTGTGCTTCTCTCTCTCTGCTTGGGCCTGTGAAAGCAGGCCAGCTTCTTCTGCCATTATGGAACTTCCCCTGGATCTGTAAGCTTCAACAAATCCCTTCCTCCATAACTGTGCCTAGTCTGGAAGTTCATCTCAGTGAACCTGAAGCTGTCTGCTACAATAGCATTTGTTAGAATGGAAAGGAAATTACTATAGACTGGTAAAATTCATGAATATTATACATCTTCCAAGTTTATACTTAAATGCTAGATACTGGTAGAGTTGAAGCAGTCAGAGGATTGATCTTTGAATTGGTGGACTCTGATGATTTTCCTTCACAGCACCCATGACTCCCTCAGTTGGTTCCTCTGAGGTTTGAAGACTGGTAGAATGTTGGACACAGTTCCTGAGGTGCTCACTCCATCGTGCCATTGGGCAGAGTAGAAACGGCACCTGCAACCCTGTGCTTTACACTTGGTCTGATCACCTCTGGGAAGTTACCATCAACCCAGATGTCACAGGGGGCAAGACAGGTGGTGAATTCTCTTTCTGTTCCTTTACCAGAGGTCCAGCAGTGATGGATAGCAAAAAGCCCATCCTTGGGATGTGGACCCAAGGTGAATTAAATGACTGGGTCCATTATGTTTTAAGCCTGGCACCAGGGTTGAGGGATTTAATTAATTGCCACAAACATTTATCAGGTGGTATTTATTGTTTAAAGGGCTAGGGCTATGAAGATGACTAAAGGAGGGATTTCAGAATTGTGTGAACTAAATATGCACATAAGATAACACAGTAAATTCAGATGTATAAAATTATTGAAATGGTCTAACACTGAGAAAAGACAGCAACTAACAACAGGCAGCAGGGAAGGCGATGGAAAGGAGAGGATCTTGTGGAGAAGCTGCGTGAGAAGGCTGTGGAGAAGGGAGCATCTGGTGGAGACGCTGAGTGAGAAGGCTGTGGAGGAGGGAGCATCTGGTGGAGACGCTGAGTGAGAAGGCTGTGGAGAAGGGAGCATCTGGTGGAGACGCTGATCGGGAAGGCTGTGGAGAAGGGAGCATCTGGTGGAGACGCTGAGTGAGAAGGCTGTGGAGAAGGGAGCATCTTGTGGAGAAGCTGAGTGAGAAGGCTGTGGAGAAGGGAGCATCTTGTGGAGAAGCTGAGTGAGAAGGCTGTGGAGAAGGGAGCATCTTGTGGAGAAGCTGAGTGAGAAGGCTGTGGAGAAGGGAGCATCTGGTGGAGACGCTGATCGGGAAGGCTGTGGAGAAGGGAGCATCTGGTGGAGACGCTGATCGGGAAGGCTGTGGAGAAGGGAGCATCTGGTGGAGACGCTGATCGGGAAGGCTGTGGAGAAGGGAGCATCTGGTGGAGACGCTGATCGGGAAGGCTGTGGAGAAGGGAGCATCTGGTGGAGACGCTGCGTGAGAAGGCTGTGGAGAAGGGAGCATCTGGTGGAGACGCTGCGTGAGAAGGCTGTGGAGAAGGGAGCATCTGGTGGAGACGCTGCGTGAGAAGGCTGTGGAGAAGGGAGCATCTTGTGGAGAAGCTGAGTGAGAAGCTGTGGAGAAGGGAGCATCTTGTGGAGACGCTGCGTGAGAAGGCTGTGGAGAAGGGAGCATCTTGTGGAGAAGCTGCGTGAGAAGGCTGTGGAGAAGGGAGCATCTGGTGGAGACGCTGAGTGAGAAGGCTGTGGAGAAGGGAGCATCTTGTGGAGAAGCTGCGTGAGAAGGCTGTGGAGAAGGGAGCATCTGGTGGAGACGCTGAGTGAGAAGGCTGTGGAGAAGGGAGCATCTTGTGGAGAAGCTGCGTGAGAAGGCTGTGGAGAAGGGAGCATCTTGTGGAGAAGCTGAGTGAGAAGGCTGTGGAGAAGGGAGCATCTTGTGGAGAAGCTGAGTGAGAAGGCTGTGGAGAAGGGAGCATCTTGTGGAGAAGCTGAGTGAGAAGGCTGTGGAGAAGGGAGCATCTTGTGGAGAAGCTGAGTGAGAAGGCTGTGGAGAAGGGAGCATCTTGTGGAGAAGCTGAGTGAGAAGGCTGTGGAGAAGGGAGCATCTTGTGGAGAAGCTGCGTGAGAAGGCTGTGGAGAAGGGAGCATCTTGTGGAGAAGCTGCGTGAGAAGGCTGTGGAGAAGGGAGCATCTTGTGGAGAAGCTGAGTGAGAAGGCTGTGGAGAAGGGAGCATCTGGTGGAGACGCTGATCGGGAAGGCTGTGGAGAAGGGAGCATCTGGTGGAGACGCTGATCGGGAAGGCTGTGGAGAAGGGATTTCTCATAGAGAAGCTGAGCCATACTTTTAAAAATATTTACTTGCAAGCAGAGAGAGAGAGAGAGAGAGAGAGAGAGAGAGAGAGAGAGAGAGAGAGAGAGAATGAGCACCACAGGGTCTCCAGCCACTGCACATTAATTCCAAATGCATGTGCCAGAGTTCATCTGGCTTTACATGGGTACTGGGGAATCAACTTGGGTTGTTAGGCTTTGCAGACAAGCACCTTAACTGCTGAACCATCTCTCTAGCTCATGAGCCATTTTTTGATGCAAAATTTTATCTTGGATTTAAATAGCATGCACATAGTGTAATAGTATTCAAGCTTAAAAAACAATAATGCTGACTATTTTTCTTTTGAGTCAGGGTCTCATTCTGTAGCCCAGGCTGGTTCAAACTCAGTGACCCTCTTATCTCAGTCTCCCAAGTGCTGGGCTTAAAGGCATGAGCTGCCAAACTTGAATCCCCCCCCCCCACTTTTTAAGAAATGAAGCAGAAAGATGTCCAAAAGGTATTACTGATGAATGCTTCTGAAAACAGGACTAGGGAGTTAGGGTATAGCTGAGTTGGTAGAGAGGTTAGCTTGTCTAGCATGTACAAAGCCCTGAGTTTGATCCCCAGCATCACATAAACTGGGTATAGTGGCACCTGCCTGTGATCCCAGCACTCAAAGGGTGGAGGCTGGAGGATTCGGAATTCAAAGTCCTCATCCTGGGCTATATAGTAGTAATATAGTGAGTTTGAGGCCAGCCGAGGTTACATGAAACTGTATTAAGCAACAACAGAAAGGACTAGGTAGCTGGGTATGGTGGCACACCTTTTATCTTAGCACTTGGGAGGCCCGGGTAGAATGTGGGTTTGAGGCCAGCCTGAGAATGAGACTCTGCCTCAAAAAACAAACATACAAACAAAAAAACTGACTAGGTATTAGAATACTTGCTTACTTGCTTAGTATATGTGAGTGTCTGGATTTGATCCCCATGCTGAAAAACAAAACAAACAATTTGGGTGCAGTTCATATTATCCCAATAGACCAATTCCATCTTGTATCTGTGACCAGTTTGGTTTCACGCAATAGGAGAGATGTACCACAATATTTAATTGAGAGGGGAATCAAACTGATTTTAATTCAAAATAAGACTCCAGCCATTGATTTAGAATTCAACTGCACAGAATTGTTGGAGTTTGAGCTAGCCAAGGAAAGAATGAGGCAATTGTAAGTGAAGAAGGGAAGGTGGAGCCAATCAGGTCACTTGCCTGGAGGACCAATGCATTTATAGCAGGTCAGAAGCTGCATGTTCTCTTTCACTGCTTTAAGAAAATGAGGGTCAGAGGCCAGGAAGATAGTTCAGTGGTTAAAGGTGCATGCTTGCAAAGCCTGCCAGTCCGAGTTCAATTCCCAAGCCATCCACATAAGCTGGACACAAAATGTGGTGCAAGAGTCTGGTGCTTTTTTGCAGAGGTAAGATGCCCTGGTATTTCCCCTCGCATAAATAAATAATTTTTTAAAAATGTGATTCAAAGGAGGAAAGACTGGTGTTAGGACCACCAAGTCCATCTTGAGTTTGCATTACATCTACCTTGAATGGGTGTCTTCTGGGCAGCAGACCAGTTCAAATTCATCTCCTTTTTCATTGGTTTACATTTATGTATGTGTATATATGTATATGTATATATATGTATATATGTATGTGTATATATATATATATATATATATATATATATATATATATATATTCAAGAAGAGAAAGATAGAAGAGAGACAGAGAGAATGGGTGTGCCAGGGATTCCAGTCAATGCAAATGAACTCCAGACACAAGTGCCTCTTTGTGCATCTGGGTTTATATCGGTACTGGGGAATCAAACTGGGTTGTAAGGCTTTGTAGGCAAGTGCCTTAACTGCGGAGCCATCTCTACAGCCCACATCTCTTTTTTCTATTAGATTCCAGGTGCCTGGTGTCTGCTTTACATCTTGGCTCTACCATTCATTCTCTCACCCATGCTTTTCTCTAGTGTCTTTTCTTTATACTGAAAGATGTAGCATTACTTTGGAGGTGGGTATGTATGTGCACATGCAAGCACATGCACAGAAGCCATGGTCACTTGAGCAAGTAGGTTTGGAAAATTTGTGGGTTAGGTCAGGGTAGGACTGTAGGTTCCCTTGGGCTCTTCTCACTCCCCCAGTGCTTCCTAAATGGCTCTGCAGAGCTAGGTTAGAAAACCTGGGCCTGCACTGAGAAATCAAGCTGGAGCTGAAGGGCAAACCTGTGGACCAGCTGACCGAAAGCTGGATAAAGCTATGCTGCCTGCAGCCCTATGGGACAGAGAAGTCATCAATAGTGGCAAACAGCAATTGCAAGCCTTAAGATTGGCCAGCCAGGCCAAATGTGCCAACTGGTGCAATAGTGGCATGTCTGTTATAGGGGAAACCAATGGCTCTCTAATTGGACTGAAAGTCTGCTCCATGGGAGGGAATACATGCTTGGTACTGAAAACCTAGTCAAAAGCCTATGATGTAGCCAGATGTGGTGGCGCTGCCTTTAATCTCTGGAGGCAGAGGTAGGTAGATTGCTGTGAGTTCAAGGCCACCCTGAGACCACATAGTGAATTCCAGGTCAGTCTGGGCTAGAAAGTGAGACCCTACCTTGAAAAGCAAAACAAAAAACAAAAACAAAAACAAAACCCAAAAAACCAAAAAAAAAATAATAATAATAAAATAAAAAAAAAACAAAAAAAAAAGCCTATGGTGGAGAAGGTTATGACCCTAGGGGGGTAACGGCTGATGTTGTCTGCCTAAATGCATATATTATGCTCACCAAACTCCCTGTAGGCACTTTTATTAATGTTCATACCCATATCCTTATGTTTCTCTCACTTTTGGTTAGAGAAGCTTCTTTTTTTCAGGTGGTGGTGACCACTGGGATGATTCAAATGGCACCATAGTGCTGAGAAAAAATAACAGTGGAGTGTTCAACACTGAGCCATCTCTATTACACCTTTCAAGGCTCAGGGTCCATTGTGGAAGAGGTGGCAGAAAGAATGTAAGAGCCAAAGGAAGAGTAGGACTCCTTACAATGCAATCTTCCAGACACAAAATGGCCTGGATATCAATGACCTTATAATGCCTGGTCCTATCTACAAAAGACCCTCATAATAGAGGAAAATATGATGATATCAAAATAAAAGAGAGACTAATTGAGAGGAGGAGGGGATATGATGAAGGGTGGATTTGTGAGGGGGGAAGTGGAGGTAGGGAGGGAATTATCATGGTTTATTGTCTATAATTATAGAAGCTGTCAATAAAACAATAAAAAACAAAACACAAAACATAAAGTCCCTGGGCCGGAGCCTGTGCTTCCAGGATCAGGTGAGGGTGGCCTAGCGTAGCCCGGGGATAACTTCTGAGGATGGTACTGCACTTTTGCATATGGCACTTTCAGCTGGTTTCTTAAGAAGGGTGTCATGATCATCTGGTTGCTGGGCTCCCAGCTCAGTTGTTATCTAGGAAAAGATGAAATGTACCAGCATAATTAGGGAAACCTTTTCCCTGCCTGAAATTGTCTTGCTGGTATTGGTTTTGGAAAAATAAAAAATGCTTGGAGTGGTCATGAATTGCACATACTGCTGCCGAGATGTGGCGTGAGGCAGGGCATGATGACCCTGTAGGCTGGCAAAGCCATTGTAAGAGGTACCATGGTTTACATGGAGACCTGGAGATGTTTTGGATATACCAGGACTGTGCAAGGGCTACCCTGGAGGCTGTTAGCTAGGAATGGAAGTCTTCCCTGGCTATTCAGCCTAGCTGGTGGAGCAGAATTAGAAAATCCAGAGACTGTCAGTCACTGCTTATATTGGACTTGACTGCGGAAATTTGATGTTTGCTTGATGGTTGTTGAGTTTGCATTCTTCCTATCTGTCCCTGTTATGCCTTATAGCAGTTGAAAATGTTTACTCTGTGCCTTTATATGTTGAAAGTATATACTTGCTTGATTTTACAGGACTCACAGCTAAGAGACAATCTTAAATCTCAGATGAGACTTGGGACTTTGGAACTATCTTAAGTTGGTAAGACTGTGGGGACCTTTGAAATTGGACTTCATACAATTTACAATGTAAGATGGTTATGAATCTACTGGGTACCAGGGGTGGGATGTGGTAGTTTGAATAGATGGCCCCCAATATATTCAGTATTTTATTAATTTGTAGTTTGGATCTGCAGCCACCCTGGCTGGAGGAGGTGTCAGTGGGTGGATCTTAGGGTCCAGCCCTAAGGTGTGATGGTGGATGTGCAATTCCCGTCTAAAGATATGCAAAGTGCCTGGAATTCCTGAAATGTGCTTGTTTTGTGGCATGGCTTTTGGGATTTGGCTTGTGGCTTTGCTCTCTCTGCTTGGGCCTGTGAAAGCAGGCCAGCTTCTTCTGCCATTGTGGAACTTCTGGATCTGTAAGCTTCAATAAATATCCCTTCCTCCATAACTGCCTGGTTTGGAAGTCCGTCTCAGCAAACTGAAGCTGTCTGCTACAGTGAGCATCTCTCAGAGCTCCCATCCTAATTTTCTTTTCACTTTTCCATAAAGATGCAATGCAGACCTCTGACTGAGGCACATACCACTTTGAGGATCTGGGAGAAAAGAGGGAGCTAGTGTCTGCCTTCAAAGTGGTGTCTTCACTTGTACTTGATTCAGAGGAGATTCGAGTCCTTCTGCCCCTTGATGTCAGCCTCCAAGTTTCTAGTCTAGTGGAGCACCTTAGCCACTCACCTTGCAAGGGCACGAATGAGGGAGAATTGTCACATCCTTTGTCAGAAGTGCTTCTGCTGCCATGTTGCTCTTCCTCTCTGAACACAGGCATGAAAGGGCTGTAGAATTACCCTCCGGCAAGGGGGAATCGGATTGTTTTGCTGTGTCAGAGATGTGAGTGGCTTCCAGTGGATGACCCTCCTGTCACCCGCCAGCATGGCTGGCTCACATGGCCTTCAGAGCTTGCAGTAGCTTTGAGGGATTCAAGGCGCCACAAACCTCTGATGTGAAAACCTTCCTGACCTTTCCTGGGATTCACTCAAAAGCTGTGCCCAGGACCTCTATTCTCTGGTCTTTGAAGTAATATATCTTCATTAGGACTTAGAGGTTTAAAAACTTATTTACTTGTAAGAAGGAAGCAATTTGTCTTGAACACAGTGGATCTGATCTTCAGAGAGAGTTGAACAGGTAGCTCTTTTTCCAGCACAAGCTAAAGATGACGAATGAAATGCCCAGGGTGGAGAAAGGCTCTTCACAACAGGGAGGGTTATCTGTGGAAGGATTTGAAATTGATGTGCACATAGTTACCTGGCTAAGTAGCACTGCTTAGCTGTGACTGCTGAGTTTTCACTTTTCACAGCAGGTTTTTCTCTCTCTCTCTTACACACATACAGACACACACACACACACACACACACACACACACACGTTGACATTGTATCTTGAGAACCTGAAAGGATTAGGATCTATGATATCAAAGGAATATATCTTGCAAATTAAAAAAGCCCTGGGTCTTCATGAAAAGTCTAAATTCTCCTTGTTTTCCTTGTAAATTCTATAAAGACAGAAGTGTCTGTCCTCTGCAGGTCTGCTGTTCAGTGAGGGCACACACAGTCATTTGAATTTTCCTTTCTGTGGGTTGTTTTTATTTAGAACCTCTTGGGGGGCATACACGAGCAAGGGAAGCTGTAATGATATGTAGCTGGTAAGGTTTCCTAAATGAAGTCCTATTTATTTACAGAAATAGGTTTGCTTGGCATCATAATAAGGAACTTGCGGCATTCTACTCTTTGGATTCACCACAGAGGTTTACGTTTGCTGTATTTTTGTTTACATCACGTTCTGCAGCTCTGACAAGGAGCCATTAGAGGCCAGTCTTTCATCAACCAAAAAGAAACCACGTGTGTAGCACTGATGTCGTTCAGTGAGAGAAAACACAACTGACTTCAGAATGTTCTGCTTTATGGCCTGACTTACTGGCTATCTGAACAAGGGTCTGTGTTTGTGCTCCATACCTTTCTGTGTTTGGCATGTGTTAGCTATTACTCAATCCTTTAAGTAGACTGTGGAACAGGTGCAGCTCCCCCATCTCTGGTGAGGACACTAAGGCACAGAGAACATCATTAATTTGCCCAAGACCTTCTTGTTAGGAGCTGGCATAACTGGAACCCAATGCATCATAAAGATTGTGGAGATCTTGTGACAGGCTCTGTCACTGCTACCATGACAAAGGACATGCAGGATGGCCCATATTCCTGTGCCTGGAAACATATTGAAGAGGAGAGGTTTTTTTTTTTTTTTTTTTTTTTTTTTTTTTTTTTTTTTTTTTGGTTTTTCGAGGTAGGGTCTCACTCTAGCCCAGGCTGACCTGGAATTCACTATGGAGTCTCAGGGTGGCCTCGAACTCACGGTGATCCACCTACCTCTGCCTCCTGAGTGCTGGGATTAAAGACGTGCGCCACCATGCCCGGCTGAAGAGCAGAGTTAACTGGGTGAACCACGAGGAATCCACTGGGAAGACTGTATATTAAGCCAGTGTGATTTCAGGATGGATAAGTATGCTCTATGGTGAGTTACACTAGAGTCATTTAAAAATCACTGAAGAGGGCTGGAGAGATGGCTTAGCGGTTAAGCGCTTGCCTGTGAAGCCTAAGGTCCCCGGTTCAAGGCTCAACTACCCAGGACCCACGTTAGCCAGATGCACAAGGGGGCGTACGCATCTGGAGTTTGTTTGCAGTGGCTGGAGGCTCTGGCACGCCCATTCTCTCTGTCTCTCTCTCTCTCTCTCTGCCTCTTTCTTGCTCTGAGTGTCGCTCTCAAATAAAAATAAATAAATAAATAAATAAAAAAATAAAAATCACTGAAGATTAAAAATTTGGGAGTTGACTACAATGAATTTCAAACAGCTTCTTTGTCCCTGAAAGATCTAATAAAGATAGAGAAAATGATAGGAATCAGTTCTAGAATCTATGGGATTTTTTTTCCCCTTCTCAGCCACAGATGACCTGAGTAAAGGAATTCACCAGACTTGGATAGTCCACTTAATGTTTGGCCTAAGGGAAAAACCATTGCCACAGAGTTGAGCTCCCAGCCCACCTGGACTGGACTCACATTATTGGATGTCTCTAGGGGTAGACCTGAACCACTACTCAGAGCTGTAGCTCCTCTTAGTTCTGGGCCAGCTGGCTGCAGTTTGGAAGTACCTACGGAGGCAGCTTCCTTTCAAGGCTTGGCTTTATATGAATCCCCCAAACATATACGAATAAAAAGGGAGGAATTCCAAACCAAGAAGAATTGAACATCTACCCTCTTAGCAAAACAGGAGCTCAAAATGTAAGTAAATTATTGTAGCTCTATTTCAGGCACAGAGTTTCTGATCACAGCTAATATTGTTCCATGAGAAAGACATGTATGTTTACTCTTTGTTTTAGTGTGGGTGGATTGGTGTGTCTGTAGAAGATCTTCATTATGTCTTTCTGGTGCTAAGGGTCTTGTAGAGTGGTAGGCATCCTTGCAGGGCTACATGGTCCAATATATTCTCTTTAACATGTCCACTTGAATTCATAAACATTTTAAAGGAGAGTTCATTGATGGGGTTTGGAAGTGTCATCCAGCAGAGTTTTGCTCTGGGGCTGGAATCATAGTTCACTGTAGTTTATTGTGGGAAGGAGGACAAGGACTGATGATAAAGGAAAATCCATCGAAACATGCAATTCCAACCACTGATTCTGGGGTTTGACATGGTAAAATCTATGTTAGATGTGTTCAGAATTGCCAAGGAACAAGTTCAGATATTCTTAACATAAAACAAGGTCTCTCTGTAAAAAGTACAATTGACAGAAAAGCCAGAGCCTGCTATTAATCTTCCTTATGGAGCAAAGAGCTGATTTTCCTTTCATACACTGGCAATTTTCTATGGACTAGGGCAAGGTTGTGCACTTGAAAATAATAGGCTGCTTTCCCACAGGCTATGTGTTGGGAGCCACGATTTATAAAACTATAGAGATTGACTTTATTTCATTATCAGCTTTATATAAAGAGGTTTGTCTAACTGAATCATCATAATAGAAGGTAGGATGGGAAAGGCGCCTGCTGTTCCTTCATCTGTTTACCTGCTGCAGCCCTGGTGGCTGACGAGGCTCAGTCGCTGCTTGGTCTTCTCCTTCCTGCCTGGTAGTGCTCTCTGCTTGGAGCTGTTGGCTGGCTCAGGCTGTTGCCTTGGTTTCAGTTTTATTGTTGCTCATTCGAGGAGTTCACACGTTCCTGGCTTACCATACTTCCTGTCTCTCTTGGCTATGGACCTTAATGAGCTAGGAGCCTCAGTGTGCTTATGTCTAAAAGTAATACCTTAAAAAACAAAAACCCAAAAAACAAATATACAGATGAGAAATGGGAATCGAAAGACAAAGGGAAGGACATATAAATTGAACTGTAATTCTGTCGCTCAGCCTCCTCACTGTTTCTATAAGTATCATTTCAGCATGTAAGTGTCAAGATTGACTCACTACGACACAGACTACTTCAGAATCTCCTTTCCTCCTTAACATTGTCAAGCATGTCTCAGTGCTGTCACAGTACTTGTCTAGTTGACTTGAATTATCAATATTGTTGGCAATATTATTTCTAGACTTTCAGTATCATGAACAACACTAATGAATATCCTTTAGGTCACATCACTGGCAAAGTGATCATTATTTCCACAGGATAATTTCTAGAAGGAGGATCTTATGCTTTTAGAAAGATTATCAAATGGCTTTGCACAATGTGTGCCCTGATTTATTTTCTCACCAACAAGGTGGCATTTTGCTTTGATTTTTCTGGATGTGATTTTTAAAACAATCTCTTAGATGTTCTGTTGATTCCTTCTAGGTTTTGTCTTAGGGAAACAAAATAAAACAATAACTGAGCAAATCAGGCTGTGCAGTTGGCAATTGGGTGGGGAGGGAGATTCAAGGTCTGTTCAACAAAGCCTAGGCCATGGGGGTAGGAACTGCAGAAGGGCCTGGGCAAGCCTGGCTTCAAGGTGCCTGAACCCTCTGAAAATGAGATTGTTTGTTCTTGGCTTTAGTGCAGGTGTGTGTGTATATGGTGTGTGTGTGTTCATTATGTCCATGATTTAAGGGGCTCATGAAGCAAGTAGGCATCCCTGCGGGACAAATGGCCCATTCTGCCTCTTAAATAAAAAGAGTAAAAGAAGGAAAGAGACAAGACTTTTTTCTTCACAATTAAACTACCAGTAAGCTCGTGTTAGAGTGTTCTGAAAATTGACTCTTATTTCTGACGTTGTGATTGCTGGAATCTGGGATACAAATGGCTTATAAACTGTTCCAACTTAGTTTCTGTGCCTTCTTGAGGAATGGGGGAGGGACTTGCAAGCATAAACAGTACTGAAAACTATTTTAAATTAAATTTTTTTAAAGCAATTAAAGCTGGTAATAGTAGCCTATGTCTGTCTGTAGTCCCAGCTACTCAGGGTGGGTCATTTACCCCACACCTTTGAGGCCAGGCTGGGTGACATAGCGAGACCTCTCTCAGCAACAAAATGAGAGTATTTTCTGTGTCTGAATGTGTCCATCCAGAGTTTTGTATTAAGTTTCAGTTGCCGATGTTGCAGTGTTATGACATAGGAACTTCAGCTGCGTGTGATGGCACATGCCTGTAACCTTAGCACTCAGGCAGGAAGACCACCAGCTTGAGACAGCTTGGTCTGTCTAGTGAGTTGGAGGCCTGGTTACATGGTGAGATCCCAACTAAAAAACAAACAAACAAACAAACAAAAAAAAACAGGAAAAGGGGAAACCAGGTGTGGTGGCGCACGCCTTTAAGCCCAGCACTTGGGAAGCAGAAGTAGGTGGATCGCTGTGAGTTCAAGGCCACCCTGAGACTACATAGTGAATTCTAGGTCAGCCTGGGCCAGAGTGAAAACATACCTCAAAAAAAAAAAAAAAAAAAAAAAAAAAAAAAAGAAAAGAAGAAAGAAAAGAAAAGGGGGAAAATAGGCAAAAAATGAACTGGGCATGGTGGTGCATACCTTTAATTCTAGCATTGGAGAGGCTGAGGTAGGAGGATTGCTGTGAGTTTGAGGCCAGCCTGAGCCTACATAATGAGTCCCAGGTCAGTTTGGGCTACAGCAAGACCCGACCTCAAGAAACAAGACAAAACAAAACAAAAAAGCAGTCAAAAGCAAAGGTAGGGAAGTTAGGTGATGGTTAGCCATGACTGTGGAGCTAGCGTGGATGGACGCTGTGTGCCCACTGAAGACGTGCATGGGCATGAAGGGCAGTGATAGGGCGTTCGCCTGCAACTGTGCAAGATACGGAAAGTGCTGGGAGGAAATACATTTCCGCTTTTTAAGTTCTTTGTAAATCAGCAAAATATTTCGTTATAACAACATGAATGGCTCCAAAGGGAAGACGCCACTAAACAACTTTCCCAAATGTGGAAGCAGTTTTGGGACTGGAAGCAGGCAGAAACTAGCACAGTTTGAAGTGCACGCTGGGAAAAGCCTGAAGTGCTGTGAAGAGCGCATTAAGGGCAGTTCCAGTGAGGCCGGTGAAGTAGGGAAACCTGTGTTCACCTAGGCAGTCACATAAGCCAATGCTTGTAGAAATATAGAGTGAGTGGCTGGGGATGTGGCCCAGTTGGTAGAGTACTTGTCTATTATGCCCAAGGTGCTGGGTTCAATCCTCAACTCTGCATAAACAGAACATGATGGCCCATGTCTGTAATCCCATTACTTGTGAAGCGGAGGCAGGAAGATTAGTAGTTCAAAGTAGACTTTGGCTGCATAGTGAATCTGAGGACAAACTGGGCTACATGAGATCATGCCTCAAAACAACAAAAACCTTAAACACAATCAAACCTAAGAGCCAATGTGTGTGTGTGTAGATATAAAGAGAGCTAAGGCTGTTTTGATGTCTGATGATATTTTAGAAATGAATTTAGGATTAGAAACTGGAAGAAAGTCCATCCTTTTTACAAAATGTTAAAGAACTTGACTGTATTGTCAGTGGCCTCAGACTTTGTAGAAAGCAGAACTTAAACTCTCACTATGACTCTTGGAGGAGGAAATTGCTAAGCAAAGTGTTTAGGGTGCTATATGGTTTCTCTTGATTGCTTCTACAAAGTACAAGAAGAGACAAATACATTAGCAATGAAATTTAGGCCCCAAAGGAAAAGTTGGGCTTAGATCTGGAACATCTCAGCATGACCATAAAGAATGAATGCTTTCAGGAGACAATACCCACAGTGTGGCTAGACAACTCATTGGTGAGATTATGAAGGGTAAAAGGAAGATAGATGCCATTAGGACACTGCAGAAATGACCCCAAAGCAATTCTTATGGTCCACCTGCTGTGGCCTCACCCATATTTGGTATGGATGAATGGAACTATTGGGGTAGGAAGAATGCATTTTGTGTGGGGGAAGGAAATGAATCTGGAGGTCCAGGGAACAGAATTCTATGCTTTGAATGTGTCTCCCTAAACCCCTGTCTTAATTACCAGTGTGGTAGGAATAAAAGTTCACTCTTATCTTTTGAGACAGGGTCTCCCTATGTTCATTCATTCTTCCTGACTAGCTAGCCAGCTTGCCCAGAGTGTCTGCCTGCCCCCACTTCCCCATCACTGGGATTTCAAGCAGCCATCCTGCTTGGCTTTGACATGGGTGCTGGGGATCTGAACTCAGGTCCTCTTGCTTGTATGGCAAATACTTAACCCACTGAGCCATCTGTTCAGCCCCTCTTGTAGTCCTTCCTGGACACCTCCGTATTTTACAATGGCTTTTAGGAAGGGTTGAAATTGTGAGATGAGCCATCACAGATTGGTGTAGCACTCTTAGATAAAAGATTCAGTTGTTTGTCCTTCTGCCATGTGAGGGTGTGGCAGATGGTGCCAACTTGACAACAGAGAAGACACTCCTACCAGACACGGAATGTACAGATGCCTTAATCTTGAATGGCTCAGACCCCAGAACGGTCAAGAGTTTATGTGTTTTTAAGAAATTACTCAGTCTGGGCTGGAGAGATGGCTCAGCAGTTTAGGCATTTGCCTGCAAAGCCCAAGGACCCTAAAGCCAGATGCACAAGGTGACACCTGCGTCTGGAGTTTCCTTGTAGCTGCTAGTTCCCTGGCTCTCCTATTCGTTCTCTCTCTGCTTGCATGTAAATAAATAAATAAATAATTTGAAAAAGCAATTACTCAGTCTAAGATATTTTAATGTAATCACAGAAACATACTAAGACAATATTTATGAGACTTTTGAAGATCAGAGCTATTTCAATGCAGAATTGTTACTTTTGGATAGAAAATGGCCTTATGGATATATATCTATATTTTGGTGGCAATATGTTTTGCTTTGAAGTCTGAGGATATGGCAGTTGGCCATGGTGGGCTGAGGCAGTTGAGTGAGTGGGTGGAAGAGGAAGTGGGAGGGGGCGGATTCCTAGCTGGAGCATTGCAGTAAGCTCTGTGTCAGGTGTGGTCACAGAGCACACGCTTTACTTACAGTGCTCGGAATACAACTGATGGTCTTGCACAAACTCGGCAAATGCGTACCACTGAACTACTCATCCAGCCCTTTTCTTGTATTTGAAGGCTCTCTCTTGCTTTAAAAAATAATTTTTATTTATTTGCACGTGTGTGCATGTAGGGGATGGTGGAGCATGTTGTGCACACATCAGGGTCTTTTTTTATTCTGAGGTAGGGTCTCACTCTAGCCCAGAATGACCTGGAATTCACTCTGTATACTCAGGGTGGCCTCGAACTCACGGCGATCCTCCTACCTCTGCCTCCCGAGTGCTAGGATTAAAGGCATGTGCCACCAGGCCCGGCTTCCACACCAGGGTCTTTTGAAGCTGCAAATCAATGCCTGGAGACTTGAACTGTGGCCAGAAGGTTTTGAAAGGAAACACCTTTAACTGCTGAGCCTTCTCCCCAGCCCCAAGCATGTCTCGAGCTACCATCATACCATCAGGGTTTCTTTACCAAATGCAGTAGCTGTCACTCCCGGGAGCCTAAAAGACAGATTAATAATAATTAAGGATACCACTTTAAAAATTCATTAGGAATACTTATTAGGTAATTTTAATCCATTTAATTCCAACTCTGGCATTGTTGGTAACTGAATATTTTAAACATTTATGGGGTACTTCAGGGTGAATGGCTTAGGCCACAATTAAAATGAATTCAAGTAACAATAATTGAAATTATAAAGAAATCAGCTGGGATGGAATGTAGTCACTAAGCAGGTTGATTTGACTCTGGGCCAAGACAATTTTTCCACTAGCTTTCTTCAATTTCAAGGTCAGAGCTTCTTTAATGCTACAATGCTGCCACCTGGTGGTTATGTTCTTTACTGCAGTGATATCTGTGGCATTGACTGTCAGTGACAGGTTAGAATTTTCTGAGCAGCAATTTGTAATTTTATTGGAGACTAAATTGAATGTATTTTCCAAAACATACAAAACTTAATGAATCACATAATACTTTAACATCCTATTCTCGAATTCCTTGCATAGATTCACGAACGATGGACAAGAGATGGTGGTTTTTCAATTACCTTTGATGGATTATGATGACTTTTCGCTCTGTTCTCGTTATTCAAAAGAAAGCCAACTTCACCATCATGGTGGCATGATGGCTTGATCTAATATTCAGCATTTCAACACGAATTACAACTGGAGCCTAGAAAATGAACTTAGAAACAGAAATTTAGTGGTGGCCACTGGGGTGACTCAAAATTTTTCCAAGTGCTGAGAAGTGACAGTGGAGTGTTTACTATGAGGTGAGACATCTTTATCATGCTCTCCAAGGCACAGAGGAGTGGTGTCACTTGCTGCTAGACACCTGACTGTGTGGCTTTGGCCTTTTGGAGCTGATTTTCAAGAGGAATGTGGATGAATTTGAAATCTTGGCCTATAAGAGACGCCTTGCAGTGCTGTAAGTACAGCTTGATGGACTATTCTGGTCAGAGTTGAAAGACCTGAATGCACTAAGAACTATGGACTGCGAGGTTTGGCTTGTGAGGGTGAGAAAGAGCTTTGCTTGGGCTGGGCTAGAAGCAGTTTGTGTGAGAGGCTTGCTGTTATGCCCCTCTCCTGAGCACTTGTACAAGGTTGCTTTGCATAGAAATGGACTGGTGCAAGCAGAGGTATATGGCACAGAAATGAAATCTTTGGGCCGAAACTTCTGCCTGTTCAGCTGCAATTATATGAGAAATTACCACTTTTGAGATTGGGCCAGCTGAACTGCACTGGGGCAACAGGAAGAATGTAGACTCTTTTGAAGGGGCCTGAGTGCTAAAGAAGTGTCCTGTTTTCAAAGTCTGCTTTATTCCCCATGGATTAACAAATTGGCACCCTACCTGGTATTGTGGAGTACAAGAAATGCAGGAAAGAGAAGACCATTGAGTTTTCAATGTGGTCTTGTGTTTTGGAAACAGCCATGGGCAGTGTGAAGCAGGTTTGCTGGATGCTTGCATGGAAACCTGATGGAACTGTGAGGATGAACCATGGGTTGTAGTGGAGACCCCGTGGAGATGCCAGGACCATGAGATGGCTGCCAAGGAAAGCTGCTGGCCCCAGATGAAGTTTTCCAGGACTGTGAGTAGTCTAGCTGGAGGGCAGAATTGGAACACCAAAGAATTGTTGCTGGTTAGAATTATTGGACTTGGAGACTTGGCACTGACTAGAGTTGTTGGACTTGGAGCTACAGAGTTTGATGTTTGCCCTGTTTTAAATCTTGTATTGGCTGAGTATTTCTTTGCTGTGCCCAGTGCCATCTTCTGCAGTGTGTTTTTTCTGTGTCATTATGGGCTTTTTGGGGATATTTTTGGTACTATGGCTCAGTTAAAAGATCTCAGATTATGGCAATGTTTGAACATCATTGGGATTGATAAATGCTACGGGGACTTTTTTTTGACATTTTTTTGTTTTCTTTCTTTCTTCCTTCCTTCCTTCCTTCCTTCCTTCCTTCCTTCCTTCCTTCCTTCCTTCCTTCCTTTCTTTCTTTTTTTGGTTTTTTGAGGTAGGGTCTCACTCTAGCCCAGGCTGACCTGGAATTCACTATGGAGTCTCAGGGTGCCCTTGAACTCACAGCGATCCTCCTACCTCTGCCTCCCGAGTGCTGGGATTAAAGGCGTGCACCATCACGCCCGGCTGCTATGGGGACTTTTGAAGTTGGAAGAATGCATTGCATTTTACATCATGGATGCTTATCAGTCTATGGGGACCAGGGGTGGAATGTGGTGGGTTTGATTCAGGTATACCCCATAAACTTAGGTGTTCTGCATGCTAGGTCCCCAGCTGATGGCAATTTGGAAATTAACACCTCCTGGAGGCATTGTATTGTTGGGGGTGGGCTTATGAGTGTTATAACCAGTGTCCCCTTTCCAGTGTTTGGCACACTCTCCTGTTGCTATTGTCCACCTGATGTTGGCCAGGGGGTGATGTCCACCCTCTGCTCATGCCATTGTTTCCCCTGCCATCATGGAGCTTCCCCTAGAATCTGTAAGCCAAAATGAACCCTTTCCCGCCCCCCAGCAAGGAGAACCTGACTGCAACAGAGGGGCCATTGCAGAAGAGGCAGTATAAAGAATGTAGGAGCCACAGGAAGGGGAGGAGTGCTCACAATACTGTCTTCCAGACACACAGTAGCCTAGGTGTTTAGGACTTCACAGTGGCTGGTGCTACCTACACAAGACCAGCATAATAGAAGAAAATAAAGTGATGGCATTAAAACAGACAAGAGACTAAATGGAAAGAAAAAGGAATTCAATGAAGGGGGACTTAGAAGGAGGAAAAGGGACGGTAGTGGGAGGGAATTATGATCATGTTATGTAGTTACAGAAATGTGCTCTGAAGGCTAGGAATTCCGAGGTCAGGGTTCTGGGATGGCTGTGCACTGGAGGCTGGGAATTCCGAGGTCAGGGTTCTGGGATGGCTGTGCACTGGAGGCTGGGAATTCCGAGGTCAGGGTCTGGGATGGCTGTGTGCTGGAGGCTGGGAATTCTGAGGTCAGGGTCTGGGATGGCTGTGTGCTGGAGGCTGGGAATTCTGAGGTCAGGGTCTGGGATGGCTGTGCACTGGAGGCTGGGAATTCCAAGGTCAGGGTTCTGGGATGGCTGTGCACTGGAGGCTGGGAATTCTGAGGTCAGGGTCTGGGATGGCTGTGCACTGGAGGCTGGGAATTCCGAGGTCAGGGTCTGGGATGGCTGTGCACTGGAGGTTGGGAATTCTGAGGTCAGGGTTCTGGGATGGCTGTGCACTGGAGGCTGGGAATTCTGAGGTCAGGGTCTGGGATGGCTGTGCACTGGAGGTTGGGAATTCTGAGGTCAGGGTTCTGGGATGGCTGTGCACTGGAGGCTGGGAATTCTGAGGTCAGGGTCTGGGATGGCTGTGCACTGGAGGCTGGGAATTCTGAGGTCAGGGTCTGGGATGGCTGTGCATTGGAGGCTAGGAATTCCGAGGTCAGGGTTCTGGGATGGCTGTGCGCTGGAGGCTAGGAATTCCGAGGTCAGGGTTCTGGGATGGCTGTGTACTGGAGGCTGGGAATTCTGAGGTCAGGCTTCTGGGATGGCTGTGCACTGGAGGCTGGGAATTCTGAGGTCAGGGTCTGGGATGGCTGTGCACTGGAGGCTGGGAATTCCAAGGTCAGGCTTCTGGGATGGCTGTGTGCTGGAGGCTGGGAATTCCGAGGTCAGGCTTCTGGGATGGCTGTGTGCTGGAGGCTGGGAATTCTGAGGTCAGGGTCTGGGATGGCTGTGCACTGGAGGCTGGGAATTCTGAGGTCAGGGTCTGGGATGGCTGTGCACTGGAGGCTGGGAATTCTGAGGTCAGGGTCTGGGATGGCTGTGTGCTGGAGGCTGGGAATTCCGAGGTCAGGGTTCTGGGATGGCTGTGCGCTGGAGGCTAGGAATTCCGAGGTCAGGGTTCTGGGATGGCTGTGCGCTGGAGGCTAGGAATTCCGAGGTCAGGGTTCTGGGATGGCTGTGCGCTGGAGGCTGGGAATTCCGAGGTCAGGGTTCTGGGATGGCTGTGCACTGGAGGCTGGGAATTTCAGGGTCTCTGTTGGAGAATCTGTTTTCCTTTTCAGAATGTAGAAAGACCCAAGGAGATAAACTACCCCTTGCACTTCAGCCAAGCTCAGCTGAAACTACAGAGGAATTGGGGAGAGGAGAAAGAGTGTTGCTTCCATGCTGTTCCTGATAATTAGCACCAGGGTGAAGGAGACAGACCCTGAGGACACTCAACATCTACCAAAGCAGAGATCCAGAGGCTCCAAAGGGCTCATTACTGACGTAGACTTAAAACCCACCCACCGCAGCTCAGGGATTTGTGGAAGAGGTGGTGGAAATATTGTAAGAGCCACAGGTTGGGAAATCATGCTCAGAGGCATTGCCTCCTCTTGATAACTGACTACTGCTCCCACAATGCCTAACCCACAAGTCCATGGGGAGTATCTGCAATCCCACTGAGGAGGGTCCCCAGCGCAAAGGGGGCAGGGACGAGGGAAAAGAGGGTACCAACACATGATGTATCCACACTAAGTACATCCGTAGTAAAAAAGGAAAAACCTGGAAGGCGAACACGGGAAGCTCCTGTTGCTGCCTTGTAAACCACTCATGCCCCCCCCCCCCGCCCCAGCTGAGATAGTCTACATGTCCTCCCAGAGCACTTCCACTGTCTTCTCTTGCTTCCTTTCTTTTCTTTTTCTTAGGTTTTTTGAGGTAGGGTTTCATTCTAGTGCAGGCTGACCTGGAATTCACTATGTAGTCTCAGGGTGGCTTCGAACTCACAGTGACCCTCCTACCTCTGCCTCCTGAATGCTGGAATTAAAGGCATGCACCACCATGCCCGGCAGTTTCTGTATTCCACTAAATAGTTATTCTTTCATTTTTGTCAATTTTGAGGAACAAAGCAGAAAAAATTATTTTAAAAAATAATTTATTTATGAGAGAGAGAGACAGAAAGGGGGAGAGAGAGAGAGAGTAAGAAAATGGGCACATCAGGGCCTCCAGCCACTGCAAACAAACTCTAGATGCATGCATTACCTTGTGTGTATGGCTTATGTGGGTACTGTGGAATTGAACATGAGTCCTTAGGCTTTTCAGGCAAGCATCTTAACTGATAAGCTATCTCTCCAGCCCCAGAAAATATGTTTTTAGCATGAGCTATATGTATGGTTATGATATATCATGGTCATAAATGTCAGTAAACATCTAAGTAAAAACTGGACGATTAATCATAAATAGCCCCTTTATGGAGAGAAGTTAATCATTTAAAATTTCCAAAATGAAGTTGGTATGGTATGCCTCAGGAAGCTGAGGCAAAGGATCCTGAGTTCGAAGCCAGCCTGACCTACATAAAGAGACCTTGTCATGAAACAAAACAACAAAACAAGTAAATAAACAAAACAAAAAAGAAAAAATAAAGCAATCCCCAAATGAGATTATGTCTCAGGTTTGTATGTGTGTATAAGCTTTTCTGAATATGTCACATACATAACTTTGTATTACTTTGAAGTCTCAATGTCAATATGTAGGGTTCAGCTGTAATCACTACTTGAAGAAAAGGAAATAAAAATGATAAGCATGGTGTTGGCTGCAAACTCTAATTCCATTATGGAGAACAGAAGTATGTCATCAGGCCATGGCATCCAAAGCCCATATCTTTACCTCTGCTGAGCTGTATTTCTTAAATGTTGAATCTGCAACTAGAACATGGCTGATCATATGCTGTAGTTATGTTAATCCTCAATGCTGAGAGCAGCTGATGGCATTGGACAAGGACAGATGTGTAGTTCAGTGTTCCTATCTTCCATTTCACGCTGAACCTGCTCCCCCCACTGCCGTTTCCCTGCAACACTGATTGATTTGGTAATGTCAAATGTTTGTTTTCCAGCTGGTAGATCTAACTGTAAATAAACAGCTGCTGGCTGTCTTCAGATCACGCACGGTGTTGGCAGGTACATGAGCAGGGTGTGTGTGTAATTTTAAGACCTGTGTGGTGCAGTGTGGGGTAGCTGGGGAGGAGGTGCAGGTGGAAGATGCTGAGGTACAAAGTCCAAAGTGTCTCAGTGCAATATCAAGGCTAAAAAAAGTGTTAATGTAAAATAAGGACCAATATGTAATTTGCAGGGGTCTGTGAAATACACAGGGTCTGTGACATGAAGGAGTGTTTTGTTCGTGAGTCATAGCATCAGGCATGGAACACATCCTTGTCTCTGGGCAGTTTGAGTTGAGAATTCTGAATGCAAGCATCGGGGTGATGAGTAGGTAGAACAGAGTTTTCCCAGGGCCGAGATGGTGTGAGGACAGTGATAACAGCAATAATCAAAACTACAGGACCTCAGCCATGTAGCTGCTCTAGTTAGATGTGGCATCACGTCACCCAGGCCGGAGACCCAGAAATTGTCTTTCTCTTGTGTGTGGGCATCTCCACTGACATTGATCTGTGCCCCGAGCTGATCTTCTCTGAGTAGACTTTCCATGACTCAGAACCATCTTTTCTTTAAAAGAAGAACATTAAAAAAATTTTAACTTAATTTATATTTTTATTAACAACTGCCATGATTGTAAACAATATCCCATGGTAATACCCTCCCTTCCCCTTCTTTTCCCTTTGAAACTCCATTCTCCATCATATCCCCTCCCCCTCTCAATCAGTCTCTCTTTTATTTTGATGTCATGATCTTTTCCTCCTTTAGATGGGTCTGTGTAGTAGTATCAGGCACTGTGAGTCATGGATTATATGGCCAGTTGTCTGATTAGCAACGTTTGTAGGGATTCTAAATCCTTTGGGCCTTTCTTTTGACATTTTTTTGTTTTCTTTCTTTCTTCTTCCTTCCTTCCTTCCTTCTTCCTTCTTCTCTTCCTCTTTCTTTCTTTTTTGGTTTTTTGAGGTAGGGTCTCACTCTAGCCCAGGCTGACCTGGAATTCACTATGGAGTCTCAGGGTGCCCTTGAACTCACAGCGATCCTCCTACCTCTGCCTCCCGAGTGCTGGGATTAAAGGCGTGCACCATCACGCCCGGCTGCTATGGGGACTTTTGAAGTTGGAAGAATGCATTGCATTTTACATCATGGATGCTTATCAGTCTATGGGGACCAGGGGTGGAATGTGGTGGGTTTGATTCAGGTATACCCCATAAACTTAGGTGTTCTGCATGCTAGGTCCCCAGCTGATGGCAATTTGGAAATTAACACCTCCTGGAGGCATTGTATTGTTGGGGGTGGGCTTATGAGTGTTATAACCAGTGTCCCCTTTCCAGTGTTTGGCACACTCTCCTGTTGCTATTGTCCACCTGATGTTGGCCAGGGGGTGATGTCCACCCTCTGCTCATGCCATTGTTTCCCCTGCCATCATGGAGCTTCCCCTAGAATCTGTAAGCCAAAATGAACCCTTTCCCGCCCCCCCAGCAAGGAGAACCTGACTGCAACAGAGGGGCCATTGCAGAAGAGGCAGTATAAAGAATGTAGGAGCCACAGGAAGGGGAGGAGTGCTCACAATACTGTCTTCCAGACACACAGTAGCCTAGGTGTTTAGGACTTCACAGTGGCTGGTGCTACCTACACAAGACCAGCATAATAGAAGAAAATAAAGTGATGGCATTAAAACAGACAAGAGACTAAATGGAAAGAAAAAGGAATTCAATGAAGGGGGACTTAGAAGGAGGAAAAGGGACGGTAGTGGGAGGGAATTATGATCATGTTATGTAGTTACAGAAATGTGCTCTGAAGGCTAGGAATTCCGAGGTCAGGGTTCTGGGATGGCTGTGCACTGGAGGCTGGGAATTCCGAGGTCAGGGTTCTGGGATGGCTGTGCACTGGAGGCTGGGAATTCCGAGGTCAGGGTCTGGGATGGCTGTGTGCTGGAGGCTGGGAATTCTGAGGTCAGGGTCTGGGATGGCTGTGTGCTGGAGGCTGGGAATTCTGAGGTCAGGGTCTGGGATGGCTGTGCACTGGAGGCTGGGAATTCCAAGGTCAGGGTTCTGGGATGGCTGTGCACTGGAGGCTGGGAATTCTGAGGTCAGGGTCTGGGATGGCTGTGCACTGGAGGCTGGGAATTCCGAGGTCAGGGTCTGGGATGGCTGTGCACTGGAGGTTGGGAATTCTGAGGTCAGGGTTCTGGGATGGCTGTGCACTGGAGGCTGGGAATTCTGAGGTCAGGGTCTGGGATGGCTGTGCACTGGAGGTTGGGAATTCTGAGGTCAGGGTTCTGGGATGGCTGTGCACTGGAGGCTGGGAATTCTGAGGTCAGGGTCTGGGATGGCTGTGCACTGGAGGCTGGGAATTCTGAGGTCAGGGTCTGGGATGGCTGTGCATTGGAGGCTAGGAATTCCGAGGTCAGGGTTCTGGGATGGCTGTGCGCTGGAGGCTAGGAATTCCGAGGTCAGGGTTCTGGGATGGCTGTGTACTGGAGGCTGGGAATTCTGAGGTCAGGCTTCTGGGATGGCTGTGCACTGGAGGCTGGGAATTCTGAGGTCAGGGTCTGGGATGGCTGTGCACTGGAGGCTGGGAATTCCAAGGTCAGGCTTCTGGGATGGCTGTGTGCTGGAGGCTGGGAATTCCGAGGTCAGGCTTCTGGGATGGCTGTGTGCTGGAGGCTGGGAATTCTGAGGTCAGGGTCTGGGATGGCTGTGCACTGGAGGCTGGGAATTCTGAGGTCAGGGTCTGGGATGGCTGTGCACTGGAGGCTGGGAATTCTGAGGTCAGGGTCTGGGATGGCTGTGTGCTGGAGGCTGGGAATTCCGAGGTCAGGGTTCTGGGATGGCTGTGCACTGGAGGCTAGGAATTCCGAGGTCAGGGTTCTGGGATGGCTGTGCGCTGGAGGCTAGGAATTCCGAGGTCAGGGTTCTGGGATGGCTGTGCGCTGGAGGCTGGGAATTCCGAGGTCAGGGTTCTGGGATGGCTGTGCACTGGAGGCTGGGAATTTCAGGGTCTCTGTTGGAGAATCTGTTTTCCTTTTCAGAATGTAGAAAGACCCAAGGAGATAAACTACCCCTTGCACTTCAGCCAAGCTCAGCTGAAACTACAGAGGAATTGGGGAGAGGAGAAAGAGTGTTGCTTCCATGCTGTTCCTGATAATTAGCACCAGGGTGAAGGAGACAGACCCTGAGGACACTCAACATCTACCAAAGCAGAGATCCAGAGGCTCCAAAGGGCTCATTACTGACGTAGACTTAAAACCCACCCACCGCAGCTCAGGGATTTGTGGAAGAGGTGGTGGAAATATTGTAAGAGCCACAGGTTGGGAAATCATGCTCAGAGGCATTGCCTCCTCTTGATAACTGACTACTGCTCCCACAATGCCTAACCCACAAGTCCATGGGGAGTATCTGCAATCCCACTGAGGAGGGTCCCCAGCGCAAAGGGGGCAGGGACGAGGGAAAAGAGGGTACCAACACATGATGTATCCACACTAAGTACATCCGTAGTAAAAAAGGAAAAACCTGGAAGGCGAACACGGGAAGCTCCTGTTGCTGCCTTGTAAACCACTCATGCCCCCCCCCCCCCGCCCCAGCTGAGATAGTCTACATGTCCTCCCAGAGCACTTCCACTGTCTTCTCTTGCTTCCTTTCTTTTCTTTTTCTTAGGTTTTTTGAGGTAGGGTTTCATTCTAGTGCAGGCTGACCTGGAATTCACTATGTAGTCTCAGGGTGGCTTCGAACTCACAGTGACCCTCCTACCTCTGCCTCCTGAATGCTGGAATTAAAGGCATGCACCACCATGCCCGGCAGTTTCTGTATTCCACTAAATAGTTATTCTTTCATTTTTGTCAATTTTGAGGAACAAAGCAGAAAAAATTATTTTAAAAAATAATTTATTTATGAGAGAGAGAGACAGAAAGGGGGAGAGAGAGAGAGAGTAAGAAAATGGGCACATCAGGGCCTCCAGCCACTGCAAACAAACTCTAGATGCATGCATTACCTTGTGTGTATGGCTTATGTGGGTACTGTGGAATTGAACATGAGTCCTTAGGCTTTTCAGGCAAGCATCTTAACTGATAAGCTATCTCTCCAGCCCCAGAAAATATGTTTTTAGCATGAGCTATATGTATGGTTATGATATATCATGGTCATAAATGTCAGTAAACATCTAAGTAAAAACTGGACGATTAATCATAAATAGCCCCTTTATGGAGAGAAGTTAATCATTTAAAATTTCCAAAATGAAGTTGGTATGGTATGCCTCAGGAAGCTGAGGCAAAGGATCCTGAGTTCGAAGCCAGCCTGACCTACATAAAGAGACCTTGTCATGAAACAAAACAACAAAACAAGTAAATAAACAAAACAAAAAAGAAAAAATAAAGCAATCCCCAAATGAGATTATGTCTCAGGTTTGTATGTGTGTATAAGCTTTTCTGAATATGTCACATACATAACTTTGTATTACTTTGAAGTCTCAATGTCAATATGTAGGGTTCAGCTGTAATCACTACTTGAAGAAAAGGAAATAAAAATGATAAGCATGGTGTTGGCTGCAAACTCTAATTCCATTATGGAGAACAGAAGTATGTCATCAGGCCATGGCATCCAAAGCCCATATCTTTACCTCTGCTGAGCTGTATTTCTTAAATGTTGAATCTGCAACTAGAACATGGCTGATCATATGCTGTAGTTATGTTAATCCTCAATGCTGAGAGCAGCTGATGGCATTGGACAAGGACAGATGTGTAGTTCAGTGTTCCTATCTTCCATTTCACGCTGAACCTGCTCCCCCCACTGCCGTTTCCCTGCAACACTGATTGATTTGGTAATGTCAAATGTTTGTTTTCCAGCTGGTAGATCTAACTGTAAATAAACAGCTGCTGGCTGTCTTCAGATCACGCACGGTGTTGGCAGGTACATGAGCAGGGTGTGTGTGTAATTTAAGACCTGTGTGGTGCAGTGTGGGGTAGCTGGGGAGGAGGTGCAGGTGGAAGATGCTGAGGTACAAAGTCCAAAGTGTCTCAGTGCAATATCAAGGCTAAAAAAAGTGTTAATGTAAAATAAGGACCAATATGTAATTTGCAGGGGTCTGTGAAATACACAGGGTCTGTGACATGAAGGAGTGTTTTGTTCGTGAGTCATAGCATCAGGCATGGAACACATCCTTGTCTCTGGGCAGTTTGAGTTGAGAATTCTGAATGCAAGCATCGGGGTGATGAGTAGGTAGAACAGAGTTTTCCCAGGGCCGAGATGGTGTGAGGACAGTGATAACAGCAATAATCAAAACTACAGGACCTCAGCCATGTAGCTGCTCTAGTTAGATGTGGCATCACGTCACCCAGGCCGGAGACCCAGAAATTGTCTTTCTCTTGTGTGTGGGCATCTCCACTGACATTGATCTGTGCCCCGAGCTGATCTTCTCTGAGTAGACTTTCCATGACTCAGAACCATCTTTTCTTTAAAAGAAGAACATTAAAAAAATTTTAACTTAATTTATATTTTTATTAACAACTGCCATGATTGTAAACAATATCCCATGGTAATACCCTCCCTTCCCCTTCTTTTCCCTTTGAAACTCCATTCTCCATCATATCCCCTCCCCCTCTCAATCAGTCTCTCTTTTATTTTGATGTCATGATCTTTTCCTCCTATTATGATGGTCTTGTGTAGGTAGTATCAGGCACTGTGAGATCATGGATATCCAGGCCATTTGTGTCTGGAGGAGCACGTTGTAAGGAGTCCTACCCTTCCTTTGGCTCTTACATTCTAAAAGAAGAACATTAAAAATATTTTTAATTATTTATTTGCAAGGAGAGAGAGAGAAGTGAGACAGAGAGACAGAATGGGCACTCCAGGGCCTCCAGCCTCTGCAAATGAACTCTAGATATATGTGCCATTTTGTGCATCTGGGTTTATATTGGTACTGGGGAATTGAATCTGAGTCATTAGGCTTTGCAGGAAAGCGCCTTAACTGTTAAGTCATCTTTCCAGCTCAGAAAAGCATATATTTTATTCAAAATTACAAAAAATTAAAAATATTTTATTTTTGTTTATTTGAGAAAGAGAGATAGATAGATAGACAGATATACAGACAGATAGATAGATTGAATGGGTGTGCCAGGGCCTCTAGCCACTGCAAATGAACTCCAGATGCATGCATAACCTTGTGCATCTGGCTTAAGTGGGTCCTGGGGGAATTGAATCTGGGTTTTTTGGCTTTGCAGGCAAGCACCTTAACCTTGAATCCATCTCTCCAGCCCCTATTCTAATTTTTTTTTTTTTTTTTTGGTTTTTTGAGGTAGGGTCTCAGTCTGGCTCAGGCTGACCTGGAATTCACTATGGAGTCTCAGGGTGGCCTTGAACTCATGGCGATCCTCCTACCTCTGCCTCCTGAGGGCTGGGATTAAAGCATGTGCCACCACACCCAGCCCTATTCTAAATTTTTAACATATCTGTTTTAACTTGGCACATAGTAAAGGAACATATTTAGGGGTCCAGCATGACTCATCAATCCATGTATATAATGTGCAATGATCATAACTGGCAAGTCTCTCACTCAGACATTTGTTATTTCTTTGTGTTGGGAACCTTTGAAATTTTTTCTATTTGCTGTTTTTAAATATTTAACTAAATTTTATGTAAGTTATAGTTTTCTTCTCTTTCCATCGTCACCTGTTAACTCTCCTCTCCCCAGCCTCATTGCCCACAGTCTTTATAGGTGCTGGTAACCGCTGTTTTATCCTTTACTTCTTTGAAATTAACATTTTAGCTTCCCCATGTAAGTGAAAACATGCAATTATTGCCTTCTGCTGAGCCCATGATGAGCCCTGTGGTTGGCCAGGGACCAGGGGCCAGAGGCATTGGGCAGTAACTGTTCGCCCCCACCCCCGCCCCCCACTGTTTCTTCATCGGTCAGAGATGCAGGAGGCATAGAGGGAGACCCTGCAGCAGCCGTGGAAGGCCTGGAACTGACATTTCTGTAGTCAAGCAGAGAGGTCTCTAGTTTCATTTCAACATGGCCGTTAAGTTCTCCCGTTACCGCTCATGGCAGAGACTTTCCCTGCCGCGGGTTCTTCCTCCAGCACTGTGGCGTTTGGCTACTATGACTTTTCCTATCTTTCTTTTTTTCCCCTCTTTTTGAGGGAGGGTCTTGCTCTATCCTAGGCTGACCTGGAATTCACTATGTAGTCTCAGGCTAGCCTCAAACTCACAGCGATCCTCTTACCTGGGCCAGGCTACTATGACTTTTTGTCGCACCCTGCAGTCCAGCGTTGTAATGCTTGCAGCTTTGTTCTTTTTGCTCAGGATTGCTTCGGATACTTGGGCCCTTTTGTGATTTCCATAAATCTTAGGACTGTCATTTGTTTCTGTGAAGAATATCATTGATATTTTGAGAGGAGTTGCTTTGGGCTGAGAGCTTGGGTTAGGCTCCCGTTGGGTTCACAGAGTGCGTCAGTGGGGCTATGGGGGACGCTGTTTACCTGCCATGGCTCAGAACCATCAGATGTTAATATGGAATTGAAAACACTCATGGCTGGCTGAGGAGTGTTCAAGGAAGGACTATGTGGAATAAGGCCAAGTGTTCCTCTGACCAAGGACAGTGATGGGCTAGCCGGCAACCTTCCCCGTTATAGAACGAACAATGTGGAAAAACAGCTCAGCAGCTGGACCAGCAACAAGAGCAGTGGATGAGTGAAAAGATACTCAGGCACCATGCACTTGGCGGCATCAGAAGGGTTTTGGCATGTCCCTGTGCCAGCCTTCAGTGGGTTTGGTTCGAGCCTCTGGCATAAAGACAGGCTCTGGACAGGAGCCCAGGCAGAATCATTACTCACAAGCAAAGGTGGCCCTGGAGCTTTGCTGAGCTCCTGGATGCTCCTCGGGGTCTTTCAGGCTCTTAGAAGTTGTCACTCTCTATTAGAACATCCTGGATACGGTTTTTCTTTCTCTTCCTTGTCCACAGCCTCTTTTGTTTATTTTTTCTTATAAATAAGATTTAGGTCTTCACAACCCTTTCTCTAAGTTGTTTCATTTTTAGCGGTCTTAAGAGAAGGCCTCTTTCTCCAAGTCTGTTTCCTATTCATCTTCCCTTCTGCTTCTCTCACAACACATGGGAATGTTTGAAGCAATGGATTTTACCTGTGAACTGAAGCTCCCAGAAGAGAACCGCACATATGTTAAAGCTCCTACAAGGCTGATGGGCTGATTAGAACCTTGTGATTGTGGAGTGTTGGAATCTAGCCTGAAATAACACCCTTTCAACTAGCAGGTAAAACCTTGGGAATGTATTAACATAACAGACCACACCAGCCAAAAGTTAAGAATGTCATCCACAGCCTGCAGCAGTTCCCCGCTTTGCTGCACCTGCCTATCTTATGTTCCCACACAGTGGTGAGAACTTTCTTTTGTTCAGTGACTATAGATCATGTTTCCATGTTGGAACGTGTTTTGTTTTGTTTTTTTTTTTCGAGGTAGGGTCTCACTCTAGCCCAGGCTGACCTGGAATTCACTATGTAGTCTCAGGGTAGCCTCGAACTCACTGTGATCCTCCTACCTCTGCCTCCCAAGTGTTGGGATTAAAGGCGTGCGCCACCACGCCCGGTTTTGGAACATGTTTTTTGGGGTCAACTTGAATCTATGTTCCTAGGCTGTTTTTTACCCATATGTGGCTCATAATAAACTCTTATTTCCCTTTGGGTTGAGCATGTTTTGTTTTAATACTTGCTAAAAGCACTTCAAATGGAGGAGGGGAAATCTTCATCTGCAGTCAATAGAAGAAAAAAAAAATCTAGGTTCTGCTAGGCATGGTGGTGCGGTGGTACACGCTTGTAATCCCAGTACTTGGGAGGCTGAAGTAGGAGGAGGTCAGGCTGAGACTACGTAGTGAATTCCAGGTCAGACTGGGCTAGAGTGAGACCCTATCTCAAAATAATCCCCCCAGAAAACCAAAATAAAACCAAAAATATATGTTTCCAGACAGTAACTTGCAATCAGAATACTCATGGAACTGTCTGGCTTGTTTCCAGTGGCCCACATCCACTCCACTACTAAGGAGAGGGTCAGATGCTTTGAAGGATAATTGCTTGCTATAGCCAGTCTTTTCAGTTCAGAGTACCTGTGTGTTTGAGTATGGAGAAGGAGGTCATCTTAAATATGAGTCATGTCATATTCTAGCTTGTAAAAACTATTGGCCCGGGCTCAGCTTCTACTCCTGAAATAGCCCAATAATCTATAATGGCGAGGGATTAAATCCATAATTTGAATTTGCTTAAAAAGATAATGAAATGTTTAAAGTCTGTTTATTCAGAGGCTGTCCAGAATTATAGATGGTCCATAGATCCCTATCCCTCTATTAGTATGCACAGCAACCATTTTTAATTTTGGCTGTAGCTGTTTTTCAGTTCTTATATCTCTGCATTTGCCATGGCAATTAGGACTGGAAGGAACTTGTGGTGCCCTTGGAACTCAGGGAGAAGAGAAATTATGACACTAAATAATACAGAATGGAACTAGTCCTCATTGCAGTTGAAACCACTCAGAAAAGTTAATTAAACCCAGGAAATAGGCTGCCAGATAATTAAGTTTAGGTCTAATTTTACACTGCAGGCATTCTATATTGTTTTCTCAAGGGTCCAAAGGAACATGAGATAGAAAATCTCCAGGTTGTGTGTTTGATTCAGAAAGAATCATTACCAGTAGTTAAATGGCCAGATAGAATGGTAATGTGTAGGCAGCAAATTATATTTTGTAAAGTAAAAGAGATAATTATGCTGTGCATATTAGACATTTATAAATTTTTTTTATTTAGTACAGCTGACTTGTATGACTGATATAGGACATAATAAACATATAAAGTCCAAGACATAAGACATGGCTTTTTCTTTCTTTCTCTCTCTTTTCTTTTTCTCCCTCCCTCCCTCTCTTCCTTTTTTCCCTTCTCTTCTCCTTCCTTCTTTTATTCCTTCCTTCATTTCTATTTTAAACTTTTTATTGGCAACTTCCATAAATATAAACAATATACCATGGTCATAATCCCCTCCCATCAGCATCCCTTTTCCCACTCCCAAGACCACCCTTCACAGAATCCCTTCTACTTTCCAACTAGTCTTTCTTCTATTTTGATGTCTCATTTTTCCCTCCTATTATGCAGGTCTCAGGTAGGTGGCATCAAACACTGTGAGGTCATGAATGTCAAGGGCACTTTGTTCTGGAAGACAGCACTGTAAGTACTCCTCCCCTTCCTTTGGCTCTTCAATCTTTCCACCACCTCTTCCACAATGGTCCCTGAGCCTTTGAGGGTGTGATAGAGATGTCTCATTTAGTGCTAAACACTCCACTGTCACTCCTCAGCACTTTGGTGAGTTTTGAGTCACCCTAGTGGTCACCATCATCTGAAAAGAGAATCTTCTATAACCAAAAATGAGAGTAGCATTAATATATGGGTATGAACATAGGTATTTGGAGGGCCATTTGGTAGGAGAAATCTTTTGCCAGCTATACATCTGACAGATTTATTATCTAGAATATACAAAAACTCAAAAATTAAGCAATAAACGATTAATCAACCCACTCAAAAAGTGGGCCAGGGAACTGAACAGAGAGTTCTTAGAGTAAGAAATATGAGTGCTGCTTCCATTTGCTAGCCCACGAACCTCCTCTAGGAAGATGGCAGGAGACACTCAAACTCACTAAAGCAGAAAATGAGGGGCTGCTGAGAGTTCAACTGTAAAGGAGACTTCTAACCTGCCCTCTAGGGCTCAGCTATCATTGCTGAAGAGGGGATAGAAAGAATGTAAGAACGACAGGGAGGGAAGGTGTGCTCTGATGCATTGTCTGCCCCTGCCCCCGCCCCCAACAGAGACTGGTGTTTGACCCCACAGTGATTACCAATAATCCCACTGAGGATGGCCCTTAGTGGAATGGGGGCAGGGGAGAGGGACCCACTGGGAATATGACCAATATGCAATAAAGTTCTCAAAAAACGAGTTAAAGAAAGTTAAATAATAATGAGTGTATAAAAATAGCTGTGCTTAGCTGGGCATGGTGGCGCACGCCTTTAATCCCAGCACTTGGGAGGCAGAGGTAGGAGGACCGTTGTGAGTCTGAGGCCACCTTGAGACTACATAGTGAATTCCAGGTCAGCCTGGGCTAGAGTGAAACCCTACTTTGAAAAAACAAAAACAAACAAAGAAACAAAAAATAGCTGTGCTTTATAAGAAGGAAATAGCCTTCTCTTAGTGGGCCTCAACCAAGCCATGCTACCTCCCCTTTCTGCCTTTCACAGAGTACTTTAAATTTTAAGGAGGGACAACGGTTCTGCTTTCTTCCCCTTTCTACATGATATTTTTGATTCTACAAAGGGATAATTGCAATATTTCCCCCTTCTTTGAAGTTAGTGTGCTACACAAGACATAGGGGGTAGTTCCTAATGCTGATTATAAGAGAAGGGCCTGTCTTTAATGACCTTCAAGCTTGCTGATTTCTAAGTAGCTGTCGCAGTCAGTTCCACATTGCTGGGATGATCATTCAACTAAACACAGTTTATGGGAGGAAAGGATTTATTTTAAGCTTATAGATCAGTGGTGGAAGAAGCTGGCTCCCTTTTATAGATCCAAGCAGAGAGAAATAACCAAACAGCCAGAAAACACCAAAAACAGCAAACAGGAACCACACCAGAGCTCAGACCTCTGTGCATACCTTTGAGTTGAAATTCAGATCCACCCCTAGTGACATGCCCCCTTTAGCAGGAGTCTGCCTGCTGGGGACTGAAGTTGCAAACTCAATTTTAATAAAACGCCTGGGTCTATGGGGCCATGCATTCAAATTACTACATACTCTCTTTTTGTTTTCTGTGTTTAGTGTTTTAACTGTAATGTGATATGGGAAATTTCTTCTCTGGTCCTCTCTGTTTGGTGTTCTGTGTGCCTAGTGTACTTGGTTGGGGCTCTCTTTTATAATATGAGGAAGCTTCTTTATTATTATTATTATTATTATTTTTGTTTTTGTTTTGAGGTAATGTCTTGCTCTAGCCCAGGCTGACCTGGAATCCACTATGTAGTCTCAGGATGGCCTCGAACTCACAGCAATTCTGCTACCTCTGCTACCCGAGTGCTGGGATTAAAGGCATGCGCCACCACACCCAGCTTCTTCTTTAATTTATTAAAGATATTCTCTATGCCCTTGGCCTGTATTTCTTTTCCTTCTTGTATGCCCTTGATTCAAATATTTGGTCTTTTTGAGGTGTCCTACCTTTCCCTCATGTTTGTTCACACATTTTTTGAACTTGTTATTAATTTTGGATTCCTGGCCTGTTTCATCTCTCTTGTCATTGAGTTCTGATAGTTTGTCCTCCACATAAGTTTATTCTGTTGCTGAGACTTTCACAAGAGTCTTTTAATTGAGTTATTTTTTTTTTCTATTAGGTTTTCTTCAGTGTCTCCATGTCTTTGTTAATTACATTTAATGTTAATTGCATTTTCATTTCTTTATTTGATTTTCTTATTGTCTCTTGGAATTCATTCCTGCATTTGATCATGTTTTGTTGAGTTTATTTCACTGACCATTGAGTTCATTTTTGTGTTATTTTCATCTATTTCATTTAGCCATTTATTAACTTCTTCCTGATTCTTTCATTTTTATTCAGCTATCTTTTGAGTTATTTTTGTTGTTTCTTTTCAATTTTATCCAGGCATTTTTTGTGGCCTCATTAAATTTGTCTAATATGTTTATCATAATTTCATTTTTGAAATCTATATCTGGAGTTTCTTCTAAGTTTTCATTGAGGGCTTCCTGTATAAGACTAGGCATTCTTGGTAGGGATATCTTGCCTTGATTGCATTATTTGTTTTGCATTGGGGTTTACCCATCTAGAGATAGACTTTTTGTCTTGCTAAGAATTCAGCAATAGCAACTCTGGTGTAGCTTGTGTGCAGTGGCATGGTCAGCCTTGATCAAGGTGGGTGTAGGATGGCAGTCTGTGTGCAGGTTTGTGTGGATGCACTTGAATATTAGCTGGCGCCTCCCTGTGTTTGCAGTCTCCAGGCATGTCTAGGCTGGACCCTGGAAGGCCTGACCTACTCATTGGCCAGGCTGTAGAGTGTGATAAGCTAGGGAGTCCCTACTTGTGGGGGTGCAGGAAGCAGACCAGGTCAGAGTGAGGAGTTGTACATGTGGTGGTGGGAGGTTGCAGGGGGGTTGGAGCTCACCTGAGTCCTAGTTGCCTTATTCTGCTAACACAAGGGACTTTGGAATACAATCAGTCCCAGAGCCTCTATTGAAGGCAGTGGCAGGGGCTCAGGGGAGCTGGGTAGGAAGGGAGTTTTGGTGGTAGTGTAGCTGATTCCCAATCTCAGTAAGTGGAGCCCGGGTTGTTCCTGCGTTGTGGTGGGGGGAAACTCACCTGAACTTTGGTCATTCTACTGAAAACCTGGGGGCTCTGAAATCCCTACTGATGGCAGTGGGGCAGCAGAGGCTAGGGCACAGGACCAGAAGGGAAGTGAGTGCTTTGTGTGGTTGACCCCTACCCCAGCACGTGGAGCCTGGGGTTGTACCCACATGGTATGGGAGAGCTCACCTGAGCCCTGGTCACCCTACCCTCCTTAGCACTCAGGGCTCCAGAGTCCTTACCATGGTGATAAGAAGGCAGAGGCTCCTGTATTATCATTTTTATTTGTTTCTAGGAACTTTAAAATTTCTTCCTGATTTTTTGAATAACCTATTGTTATTCATTTACAAGTGTGTTGTTCAATCTCTAAGAATTTGTGTTGTTACTGTATTCACTCTTTTTTTTTTGTTAATTTCAATTTATATTCCACTGTGATCTGATAGGATGCAAGGGATTGTCTCATTTTTTAAAATTAAAAAAATTTATTTATTTGACAGAGAAAGGGTGGGGGGGAGAGAGAGAATGGGCATGCCAGGGTCTCCAGCCACTGCAAATGAACTCCAGATACTTGTACCCCCTTGTGCATCTGGCTAACATGGGTCCTGGGGAATCGAACCTGGGTCCTTTCGCTTTGCAGGCTAACGCCTTAACCACTAAGCCATCCCTCCAGCCCTGCCTCATTTTTTTAAAAACATTCGCTTCTTTGTTTTTAAATTTTTTTTGTTATTTTTATTTATTTATTTTGAGAGCGACAGACAGAAAGAGGCAGATAGAGAGAGGGAGAGAGAATGGGCACGCCAGGGCCTCCAGCCACTACAAACGAACTCCAGACGTGTGCGCCCCCTTGTGCATCTGGCTAACGTGGGTCCTGGGGAGTCGAGCCTCGAACCGGGGTCCTTAGGCTTCACAGGCAAGCGCTTAACCGCTAAGCCATCTCTCCAGCCCGCCTCATTTTTTTTTAATTAAAAAAACTACATTTTAATATATTTATTTATTTATTTATTTGACAGAGAAAGGGGGTGGGAGAGAGAATGGGCACACCAGGGCCTCCAGCCACTGTAACCAACTCCAGATGCATGCACTCCCTTGTGCATCTGGCTAACGTGGGTGCTGGGGAGTTGAACCTGGGTCCTTTGGCTTTGCAGGCAAATGCCTTAACCGCTAAGCTATCTCTCCAGCCCCCTGCCTCATTTTTTAAAAATATCTGTTAATGTTTGTTCTGTGGCCTATTGTGGTCAGTTTTAGAGGAGGTTCCATGAGCTGCTGAGAAGAATGTATATTCCATATTTATTGGGTGGAATACTCTGTACAAATCTGTTAGGTCCAGTTTATCCATGGTGTGGTTTAGCTCTGAAGTTTATTTGCTAGCTTTTAGTCTGGATGACCTATTTAAGTGTGAGAGTGGGGGTACTGAAGTATCCCACTATTACTGTGTTTGGACTTAATTTGTTCTTTTATGTCTTCTAGTGTTTGTTCTATGAAGTTAGGGGCCACAATATTTGATGCATAAATGTTGGCAACTACAATATCTTCTTGATGGGTTGTTCTCTTTATTAGATGAAATGTCTCCTTTTGTCTTTTCTGATTAGCCCTGGTTTGAAGTTTACTTTATCTAAGGATGGGCACTCCTGTTGTTTGCAGGAGCCAACTACCATCTGCTTGACAGTTTGATTTCCAGCCTTTGGCATTCAGTTTATTAGTATCTATGCTAGGTAGATAGGTTTCTTGGAGGCAGCAAATAGTTGGGTCTTTTTTTTTTTTTTTTTTTTGGTTTTTCGAGGTAGGGTCTTACTCTAGCCTAGGCTGACCTGGAATTCACTATGGAGTCTCAGGGTGGCCTCAAACTCATGGCAATCCTCCTACCTCTGCCTCCCAAGTGCTGGGATTAAAGGTGTGCACCACCATGCCCGGCTGGGTCTTGTTTTTAATCCGTTTGTCCAATCTGCATCTTTTTATTGGAGCATTGAGGCCATTTTCATTAAAGGTTATTATAGAGATGCTTTTTGTTCCCTAGTATTTTGTTGGGTGATGTTCTGATTGGCTGGATTGCTGACTTTCTATTTCCTTTTCCACTGAGAGTTTGCAGCAGGTCTGAGGTGCATGGGAAGAACACCTTCCAGGAGTCTTCAAGGCTCATGATTGCTCCAGACTCAAGCAGGCCAGTGGGTGGCAGGTCAAAGACATGCTCTTTCCTTCCCTGTGGCAGCCAGCTGGATCAGTATCCTTCTCAGCTCCTTGCTATTGTTGACTTCCTGAGGCTTTCTCCTGCTTCTCTGAAGAGGTCTAATCTGGTTTAATAAACTCCTTATGGGCCTTGGATTTTGCAGAAAAAGGACAACAAGGGGTACATCTTGTGTTAATGTATCTCCTTTCTTCTACCACTTTTTTTTGGGTAAGGTTTCTGTTCTATTTTAATCAGAAGTCTCATATTGACTTTTGAAATTTTACCCTAAGGTAAAAAATAATCGTTTAAAAAATATTTATTTATTTGAGACACACACACACACACACACACACACACACACACACACACACACAGAGAGAGAGAGAGAGAGAGAGAGAGAGAGAATGGGTACATCAGGGCTTCTAGCCACTGCAACGAACAAATTCCAGATGCATGTGCCACTTTGTGCATCTGGCTTATGTGGGTTCTGGGGAGTCAAACCTGGATCCTTAGGCTTTACAGGCAAGTGCCTTACCTGCTAAGTCATCTCTCTAGCCCCAATAATAATGTTTTTTAAACACACTGTATTATATTTATGAGGTAAATATACATACAATTAAAATGTTATTCTTTTTAAAAATTTATTTATTTGGGAGTGACAGACAGAGAAATAGCATGCCAGGGTCTCCAGCCACTGCAAATGAACTCCAGACGCATGTGCCTCCTTGTGCATCTGGCTAACATGGGTCCTGGGGAATCGAGCCTCAAACTGGGGTCCTTAGGCTTCACAGGCAAGCGCTTAACCACTAAGCTATCTCTGCAGCCCTAAAATGTTATTCTTATTAGTAGTGTGCATCTTGACATTTTTTTCCCCAGGCAAAGTAGTACACCATAAAATCTTTGGAGACAATTGCCATTCTTCACTTATCCAACTCTTTTTAAAAAAATCTTAATTGTACTTTTGAGAGAGAGAGAGAGAGAGAGAGAGAGAGAGAGAGAGAGAGAGAGAGAGGAGAGGAGAGGAGAGGAGAGGAGAGGAGAGGAGAGGAGAGGAGAGCGAGGGAGAGAAGAGGGAGAATGGACACGCCAGGGCACTGAAAATGAACTGACACTGAATTGTGGCTTCTATCTTGATCTTTGGGGTCAATTTTTATGGAGAAAATCAGCTGCCATATTCCAAAGATACTCAGTCAGCTTTGAGAAAAGCTGCACATCAAATACCAATACTTGGTGGCATTGTGGCATTCTCTAATCCTAGCACAGTGAGATAGGAGGATTCCAAATTCAAGGCCACCTTGGGCTACATAGTAAGTTCTAGCCTTTTCTACATAGCAAGATACTATCTCTCCCTCCAAACTTGGAGCTGTGGAGATAGCTCACTTAGTGAAGTGTTCACCTTGTAGTCATCAGGACCTGAGTTTGATCCTCAGCACCCATGTAAATGCTGGCACACACACCTGTAACCCTGCACTGGGGTGGGAGGAGAGGAGGAGTTCACTGGCTAGCTAGTCTATCCTAATTCATGAGTTACAGGTCACTGAAGGATCCTGTCTCAACAAAAGTAGACAAGGGCTGTGAGAATGGCTCAGGTGATGAAGTGTCTGCCACACAAGCATGAGTGTCTGAGGTCAGATCTCCAGAATCCACTTAAACCCAAATGCTGTAATGGGAGAGTCTGTGATCCCAGAGTGCCTATGGTAGAAAGGAGAAATTGCTCACAAGCTTTTGAGCCAGCTAGTATGAAGACTGCAGCAGTGAACAATGAGACAGCCTGTCTCAAAAATGTAGAAAACAAGGCCCCACACCTGATGGCTTCTGACCTGTACGTGGGCGCCGTGGCATGGGTGTTCCTGCACTCACACATGTGAGCACATGTTCATGCACATACTGGCCAATACATATACACACCAAAAGAAACAAAAAGAGGTGGGTGGTATTCCTGAAGATAATATCCAAAGTTTCCTCTGGCCTTCCCATACATGCACACACATGAGCACACACATAAATGCACATACACTTTTGCAAACCACACATGCACATGCACATGCACATACACATGCACAAATAAAACAAAACCCAATACAACCCAAAAGCTCAAAGCTACATAGTAAGTTCTAGCCTTTTCTACACAGCAAGATACTATCTCTCTCTCCAAACTTGGAGCTGTGGAGATAGCTCACTTAGTGAAGTGTTCACCTTGCAGTCATCAGGACCTGAGTTTGATCCTCAGCACCCATGTAAATGCTGGCACACACACCAATCAAGCTCCAGTACCAGGAGCTGGGACTGTAGTTCATTGTTTGTAAGGTTCCGTGCTCAAACCTCGGTGCTGGGAGTGGGGTGGGTGGGAGGCAAGCTAGCACCCACCACATGTAATGTGCTTGCCTTATGAGGGAGCTATCCTGAATACAGGTCCTTAGCTCCAGCGAAGTCTTTAGGTGGCTGAAACCCTGAATGATATCTTGATTTTAGCTTCATGAAAGATCCTGTTTCAAGTTGCCACTGCAGACATATGTGATGAAACCGTATCATGTTTTTGTGCATCTGGCTTATGTGGGTCCTGGGGAATAAAACCTGGGTTCTTTGACTTTGCAGGCAAGTGCCTTAACTGCTAAGCCATCTCTCCAGCCTCATATTATGTTTTTAATACTGATTATCATCTAATAGAACAGAATTGCCAAAAACTGGTGCTTATCAAATTTAATAGTTCAATAAGAGCACCGGAAAAAGAGAATTCTGGGGCAAAGGCAGAGAGACAAGAGGGCTTTCTGGCAGATGGTATTTTCACTGACTGCTCATGAGGGAGCATTAGTAAAACACTGTGTTTTCTGGGCTTCTGAAAAGATTGAACAACATTTGTACTGAATCAAAGGAAAAGGCCAGCATTTATAGACATATAATCAAGGTGAAACAGAACTTGGAGTCAGATCACAGTGAAATTATGCTACTTTGAAAATGAACTAGAATTTAATTTAAATTGTAAATGCAATTATTTTCCTCTTGATATATTTTTAGAGCAGGTTATATTATTACAGGTATTGTATTTTGAAATAAAAAGTCTAAAACTTTTCCTTGAAAGCTTGGTGCGGGTTTTGGAAGTCATTTCCAATGTCTTTTATTTTCTTCTATGAGTAAAATGCTAAAAGAAACAATGTGCTGAATTTGCTGTTTTCTTTGGGAGAAACTATTTCTGTTCTCAGTTACCAAATGGGGCAGTCCTCTGACACATGAGCACCTCCCCATGGCTGGATCTCTGTGAAGTGATACCCATTACACCAGTGTGCCTCCGGAACATATACATCTACTCCACAACCAACTTTCCTTCTCTTACCTTTACTTCCCATATAGTATTTTAAAGAAAATAATCTAGATTTAAGCTGTTTTCATAATAGGGTTAGGGTTAAGGTTAGACAACTAAAAAATCTAGAATCCTATTTATTATAAAAGGTAGGAAAACAAAATAGAAAGTACTTTTTGCACTTCATTCTGTTTGGTTCCTCATTCTGGGGTAGCTTTGAGGTCCTGGGAAACACTTTCACCATATGTGGTGGATAGTAAGCCATTTGTATCTCTCCCAGATTGAAAACCCTGAAATTTTTGGTAGGCAATTCCTGCAACAGCAACAATTTATTTCTGGACTAGTTATATTGAAAATGGACTTTTCTCTGTACTCAGAAATATTGCCACTAAACTTTATAAATTACACCTGTTATTACAACCCAAAATATCTGTTTTTTATGCCTTCTTCAATCTTAAAAACATTATTGCTGGAATACTTTGTGAGTCAAGCCTAAGGCTCTGAATGTCACTGGATTTTTCCGTGTTGAATATTTTCCATTTTCAATTAGACTGAACAAAGGATGGAGACAGTGCAAGTAGAAGGGACAATTTAGAAGTCTATCTGACATTGCTTTGCATAAGAAATTGTAAAGGCTCTTCATTTTCCTGGATTTTTGTGTTTAGTTTAAGTGACAAAGTGTCCTCTTTTCTGGAGGACATGGAAATTTTTATTACCATGGCACCTAATGTATTAAAAGAGTTAATGTTCAAAGGCCCCCATTAAAAAATAATAATAGTTGTAAATATTGTCTTATAATTGTAAATACATTGTTTTATTTTTTTTTATTTTCAGCTAAATGGTATAGAATTTTTGACTAGGAACTATTGTTTGACAGAACTATATCTGAACAACAATGCAATATTTGAGATAGAAGGTATATCTTAAATTTTCTTTGTTGATTACATACATTTTCAATTAAATGACTACTTTCAATCATGGTAATTGCTAGTGATAAAAAACGTCTTTTATCATTTCTGTTGAAACTATGTGATGCAATATATTTTTAAATATTCATGCACATTTTGTTTTAAGAAATGTAATGTTAAATTTTTCTAATTCAATATTTGATACTTTCAAAATTAAAAAAATGGTTTTTCACTTAAATTTTACTATTTTACTTCACAGTTGGACATAAACTAGATTCTATGAAAACTAATCTTAACAATATTCAGGAACATGAATAAATATAAAATATATAAGTAAAAAAGCCCCCATTTTTCTGTTTACTGTCACCTGCCTATGAAATGTAGAAAACTAATTTTATTCTTCTATATTCAAATCTGTTTTGTAGAATAGAAAATTTCATCCCAGGGAAGAATAAATCACAAAGAATAGCAATATTCATGGCTAAGAAGGGCTTTGAATTCCTCTGCATGGCAATGCATATGTAGAAATGGGGCCTAAATTCTGCAATTTATCTGCAGACACTACAGCCTTGACATTAATAGCTTTAGTCACAGGTTAGCATGTGAGGACAGTAACAAAGGATGACTAACCAAGAGTGGATTTGTACTTTTAAGTAATAGGACAATAGTGATTTTGACAGAAACCTGATACATTGTGAGGAAATTTACACTTTATCATAACTGCATATACCATATGCAATTATATCATAATTGCAATATAATATGAAAATGAATTATATATGTTTTTGAAAAGAAGGCTTTATTTAAAAAACCCAGAAAACAGTCTCAACTCATCATATTAAACAAGGTGAAGTTTGGGTCCAGGGATGCAGCTAGCGGTAGAGCACCACTTGCTTAGCACGCACAAGGTCCTAGGTTTGTTCTCCAAAGAAAATTTCTGTTGACATGTGGAAAAAGAACTTTTTCATGCACCTTAGAAGAGGTGTTTAAAGGGTTTCACTCTAGTCCAGGCTGACCTGGAATTCACTATGTAGTCTCAGGGTGGCCTTGAACTCACAGTGATCCTCCTACCTCTGCTTCCCAAGTGCTGGGATTAAAGGCGTGCGCCACCATCCCCGGAGAAGCCTGATTTTGAGCCTCCTGACTTTTGTGGAATACCTTTCATTGCAATCTCATCTGTCCATTGAGGCTGTATCTCAATATTCCATGGCCAGACCCCAAATCCTTTGAGCCATGACACTGAAGTGTCTCTATACTACTTACTTTCTATTTCTAATCCATGATGGTTTTGTTTTCTTGACTTTAACTACAAATTTTTGTTTACACATTGTTACCTGTATTAATTATATTTAATTTATTATTAAGTGCTAGTTTCTAGAAGGGGGAGTGTTCTAATGGGCTCTCAATATGTTATATTGATACTCATTCATTGTTGATAAACACATTCCATTTTGCTATAGTGCAGCTACTTGCTAGGTTTCAAAAAGGCTTTGGCTATACAATCAACCTCTTGGGAGACATTGAATTCAAAATGAAGATGATAAACCTATTTTTCTCTGCACAATGTGCTGTACCATATATTCTTCTACTGTGGTCAGTTTACTTGGACATAACTGCTGACTTCAAGTGACCAAGCTGGTTGTTTCCAGATTTGGGACATAGAATTGTAAAATCCAAGTATGACCATACATGTCTATATCACATGGGAAAGGTGAGCACCTGGGCAGGGTGTTTGTACTTTTATTTAGAGGGAACTGTTTAATTTATTGGGAGTAGGACTGATTTACATTTTACCTGTTATATAAAGAGTTTCATGTGGAAGCTTAAGTTAATTGGCACCATATTTCTGATGTGTTCCAACTGTGTTGAAGGACCCTTTATAGATCAGATCCCTTGTAGCTTCCTTATGACCCATCTTTTAAATCTGCCTTTACTTTCTTCTTCTGGTTTTAAGTCATTTTGCTATGAAGCCTATAGTTCAATGAAAGGAAAATATCATCAGGAACTTCTGCTAAAATGGATGTGAAGAGTCTTTGAACTGGTGGACTGTCCTTGTAGTTTTTTTCCTTAGTAGCAGTTGGTATAATGTAATCTTTATATTTTATTAAAAATATGTTATGCGTGGTCACATTCCTGGTTAATTAGACTTACAGGTTTCAATTAGCAGCATTTTGATGATACATTATAATTCTTATTAGAGAGGTCATAGACTTTATTATAACAATGACTAAAGACTCTATTGTCAGCATAATCAGGAAAGAGCCATTTAACTTTATAAAATGTATCTGGCGAAGGAACTTCATACTTTGTTTGATGTATAATTTGACCCTCATAAAGAACCAAAATGATTCCCTTATCCCTGCCCTTCTTACAATAAAATGACCAGCACTTGAGAGACTATGAATATTTTTCTCAGTTAAGCTGAATAACACTGCCAGAAAATGAAATCCAAAATTTAAAAAAATTGAGTAGATGAACAGTCAGATCTCCATTCAATAATTTATCATGTCTTTGGATGAAATTTATAGTTCTATGTGAAACTGATTAACTCCATTAGATTTTAATTATTATTATAAAATCAATACTCCATGCTTCAGGCAGTTCCATTCAGTTATCCAAACAAGGAGGTGGACTGGAAAGTAGACATACTCTTAGTTTGTATTAAAAGCCCCCTACTGGGTACAGATGGTCATAGTTAATTTTTTCTTTTTTTAAGTACAGTGAAATTAAAAACCTATAGATTTCACAGGAGATTTGTGATAGTTTATTTTAAGCAAGAAAAATGAAAAACTTTAATAAGAAAATATACATTTTCAAGAGAAGAAGTAGGCTGGAGCAGACAGGAAGTTGAGAAGCTCAAAGGGCAATGCTGTACAAAGGATGGGGCTTTCTTGGCCTGCTCTCTATTCTATGTTGTTTATAATGAGCCACAGGGCACCTTCAGACACTCTAGGGTGCCTCTGCTCCTGCTCCAGTGGTTGCATCCAGGTCTAGCCAGCCTAGGCATGAGATTTCCAGCACTCCTCTTTGTCTACATGCTTTTTGCTCCTATTCTAATCTGCAACTTTGTGTAAGGCCATCCAGGCCTCGTTCTTCACCCCATTCTCCTGCCACAATTCCCCTTTGAGAGCTGTGATCTCAGAAAGCTTTCTGGGACAATAACAGATGCTGATTGTCCTCTTATAACTTCTTTCTATTGCTGAGGGGCAGTTTTTGCCTAGATGGGACCACAAAACTCTATCTAGTGGATGGAGATGAGGGTCTGAATTTCCTGTATTAGGCATTGGTTGGAAACCTTGCATCACCAGGAGTTTAATGTGGAGCTGGGGAGTTTCCCTTGCTGGCTGCTTGGCTCATCAACTGAGATCAGCAGATATTAGGGTTCTGTGGGAAGGATAGTGACAACAGTAGCAAGTGAAGCAGGCAAATTTATTAAGAATTTAGAATAACAACATATTAAGAATAAATATAGATTTATTAAGCATATAGTTTCCAAGGAAGGAAGTGGTCTGGAGCAGGGAGGAGGCTTAGGCCTTGTGATATATATATTATTTTTTTTCCAAGGTAGGATTTTACTGTGGCCCAGGCTGACCTGGAATTCACTATATAGTCTCAGGGTGGCCTTGAACTCATGGTGATCCTTCTATCTCTGCCTCCTGAGTGCTGGGATTAAAGGCATGTACCACCTTGCCCAGCTTTTTATTTTTAGATATTTATCTGCACTGTGCCAAGCTACTGAAAGGCTAATTTATTTTTGTCTTTCATAACGGATTATATACTTTTACCCCCTTGTCCCTGGTCCCATTTCCCTGGTGCACTCCGCGGTAGGGTTATGGCATGCATTGTGGGGTCAGGAAGGCCTCAATAAGTCCCTATGGGATAGTAGGGGCACTATGCCTCAGGGTATGTCTACCTACTCTGTGGCGCTTACAATCTTTCTGTCCCCTTTTCTTCAATGTTCCCTGGGTCATAGCAGGCCTGTTGGCAGTCTGACATACTGTTGAGTTCCTTGTAGCCTCTGGATTTCTGCTTTGATAGGTTTTGATTGATCACCATGTCTGCCACCATCACCCTGGAGCTGGTTGTCAGGCCAGCGGTAAGAGCAGGGTTCCTGGTGCTGTCTCCACTGCAAGCTCTCCTGGGCCCTGGTAAAGGTGGCAAGTCTCATGGTGGGCAGTCAGCAATCTTCTTGTTTTATCAATGGATCTTGGCTCTCCTCCATTTTTTTTTCCTGACATCTGTAAAATAAAGCAGAGAGCCGCTTGGGTTAAAGGGGGTATGGAAAGTTATCTGAGGGATTTTGGGGTGAGCAGGCCCACTCTTCTCAGAGAGCAGTGGGGCTTTGAGTTTCCTGACGAGGAGATTCTGACTTGGCCTTCAGTACCAGGTACCAGTTCCCTTCCACTGAGTGGCCCTCATGTCCAATCAGAGGACAGTTGGTTACTTGCAGAGGCGGCATGTCACTATTGCACAAGTGTGCACTTCTTGTCTGGCTGGTTGATTCCACGGTCTGCAAGGTTCCTTGCTTATTCGTGCTGTCGATGATTACTGTCTTCCAGCAGCTCCCAGAGGGCTTTCCAGCACTACGAGGGCTAGCCAGGAGGCAGCTGGTTCCCCCTTTGGTTCCCACATGATATCCAGGAGGCTTTTTGAATGATCTGACATCTTCAGATTTGCCAGTGGTGTCTGTGGTATGGGTGGGGGTTGGGGAGTCATGTGTGGATACCTGTGGCTCTCCTTGCTTTATCCCTATTTAACCCTATTTTAAATGCCATGGCCAACTTTATAATGAAGGATCAGATGTGTCATTGCGTTCCCCAGTTATTATGTTCCCCCAAATATGATAGTAGCATGAGTTAATTTTGTCTGTGTTTGACTACCAGTATCATGTCTATAGGGATTATTTTATGATGTAGAGTGGTAGTTGGAATGTTAAGAGTAGTAGCTCATTGTTTCTTTATTGTTGTATAGTAAGACTAACTTTCTGTAAAGGTCCCTGTCAATAAATATTTCCAACTTTGTAGGTTATATGGTCTTTGCTGCTTAAATCACCTTGCAGTACAAATATGGTCATGGAGAATGCTGCTGATGGGCACAGCTGGCTTTGACCCCCAGGCTGTGATTTGATTCCCCCCGCCAATGAATAGTCTTCTCCTGAGAGAACTATGACCCACTTCATTTATCCTTCCTACTGTAGGTAGATATTCGGGTTGTTTTCATGTATTTTTAAGTCCTGTATGTATTTTCCATCCATTTTCTGCCTATGATTCAATTTGAACATCTTTGCTGAATGGTTTAGTTTGTCAATGATCTATTTTGCTCTGTTTAATATGCCGTTTCCTCTGTGAGATCAGTTAGTCAGGTATCATTCAGTCGTCTTCAGTGAGACTGGTATGACTTTGAGCTGGTTTTATTCTTATGCCGAGAATCAGGAAATGCTATCATGGATAAAAGTTCAGGCTGATCACAAGATGACCCCCAGTACAAATATACTTCTTGTTTTCTCTCTGAGATAAATTGCTTGATTTCTAATGACAATGACTAATCTCTGAAATGAATTTTATCTCCCCTTTAAAGTGCTCAGTTGGAGGATTAGTCTTATAGAAATTACTTTGACATATTAAACTATGAGCTTTAAAATAAAAGTTTCTATTTCAAATTGCTCTTGTATTTAGGAAATTCAATTGATTGAGTATAAATGAAATGTAATTTGTCATGTCCCTACCTACTCTCTCCTGTTGTAGAGATACATATTACAGGAATAATTTCAGTTGGCTAAAATGTTTTTCAGAATTTGACAGTGTTTATAATAGAGAATGTTTTTGTTTTACAGTCATTCAGTCTCTGTTATTTTATACTCATAATTTTTAAGCTCATGCTTAGGAGTAATAACTTATTCAGTGTTTAATCATTTACAAGCCACATTTTACATATTCTCATTTGGTTTTCACAATATTTTGTGAAATAGATGGTTTTATTACTTACCTTTAGCAGCTGATAAACTTCAGACTTAGATAGGTTAAGGGCTTTACTTCAAATCACATTATTTATAGGTAACTGTTTAAAGGCTAAAATCCCTGCCTGTTTTGAATACTTGGTCCCCCAGTGGTGGCATTATTTTGGAAGGTTCTGGAAAGTGTGGGAGGTGGTGCCCAGCTGGTAGAAGTAGGTGACTATAAGAAAGTCTCCAGCTACACCTAGACCCTGGATTCTGATGGGCACTTTGCTTCTTGGTCTGCATGATGCATATAGCTTCTGCTGCATACTTCCACTGCTGTGAGCTGAGCTGCTCTACCACATCTTCCTCACCATTGTGAACTAAAACCCTCTTAAACTGTGAGTCAAGATCTTTATTCCTGGCTGAAGAGATGGCTCAATGGTTAAATTGCTTGCTTGTGAAGCCTAAGGACCCAGGTTTGATTCCCCAGTACCCGTGTAAGCCAGATGTGCAAGGTGACACATGCGTCTGGAGTTTGTTTGCAGTGACTGGAGGTCCTGGCATGCCTGTTCTCTATCTGTCTTTCTGGCTCTCTCTCATAAATAAATAAATAAAAATATAAAAAAACACTCAGAAACAGCTGATTTTTAAAGAAAATCTTTCTTTTCACCATATAGTTTGGGTCCAGTACATGGAGAAATCCAAGTTGTAACTAAGCTAGAAGCTTCCTTTCTTGCTGGCTAGCTTTCATATTGCCATAATATGCTAGTCAGGCATCTGGGGAGAAAAGTTAACTATAGTTTTACCCAGCTGTGGACCCTGTGTGCTCCATAACCAACCTACTAGACAAGATGTTCTCACTGATGCAATAGTGACATTGCTGTTATGGGGATAACCAACCACTTTCTGCTGGATTTGAGGCCAATTCCATAGGAGGTATTCATGCTTGGTACTGTAAGCCTGGTTAAAGGTCCATGCCTAGAGAGGTCACAGGCTTTTAGGAGGGGAACCTATTACTATTAATATGCTAAGTGGACAGGTTGCCAAAGTCCCTTCCAAATATTTGTTTATGTCAGTAGACTGCTCTCATTCCTTGATCACCGAAGTTTTTTCCCCGACAGTGGGCAGAGGTTAATGCAGAGACACATAACTGTTTAAAATAACCACTGTGTGTTCAATCCCAAGTGGGACATTTATATCACTTCCTCCATGGCTCAGGGAACACCATGGAATAGGGTCAGGAAAAATATTACGAGCCAGAGGCTGGGGAAGAGTGTTGAGGAATGCTGCCTTTTGAACATAGCATGGCATTGCATGTAGGAAATCACAGCAGCTGTGCCTTCCTGCATAGGACTGGACCTGTCAACATCTGTCATGGATGGGAGGGACTCACAAGACCCACTCCTCCTGGAGTGGCTATTGACAGTTGGGGAGCTAGAGGAGCATGTTCTTTAGTGGTGCGGCCATTGTAAACTGCTGACATGTCAATCAGTAACTCCTGAGCCGTGCTCAGGCAAGAAACCCTTTCTTAGTGGGTCACAAAAGAGGAGAGGATAATGGGGAGTAAATATGGTCAAAATACATTATGTATGAATTAATTGTCAAACTAATAATAATAATAATAATAATAACAAGCTTGCTTTTCTTCAGTGATTTCTGTCAGGCATTTTGTCACAACAATGAGAAAGTAACTCATAAACCAGGGAATAGACTAGAAAACAAAGCTACAAATGTAACCACAACAGTCCTCAATCTCAAGAAGCTCTTGATTTAGAGACTTTGTGCATTTACAGGACATTATTTCTAGGCAATAATAATATCAAAACAATCAAACCTAAAACATCCTCAAATTTAGCAATGTATATATAAAATCAAGGTAGAAAAGAATACTAATCAAATTTGGAAGGTTAGGGAAAGGCAGATTCTAGATTGACTCTACTTAACTTTATGAAATGATAACTTTCAGGTTGGTTTCAGGTAAAATGTTAGTAATGGACATTCTGTGTCAGGATCCTCTTACAGTGTGTGTACAGTGTGCACCACATTAAGGAAATCTGTGTCATCCTGAATTTCTAAGTTCTTCAAGGCTTATCTCTTGTTGATTCATGTACCTTGGGAGATATTTTGTGTTTGAAGTCTAATTGCTTCCTCTAGGTGTGATACATCTCAGAAAATACAGACAGTATTAGAATGGTCCTAGCCTAGCCTTTGACCTGAGAGAAGTGCTCATATATACCACTTCAGAAAGACATGAGGTTTTTTGGGGTGCTACTGTCTCCCTAGGTGTGTATGAACATCTTTTCATATAGTCACAGTGGTCCAAGTGGGGTTACAACTGACACTTGGTGCCCCACGCGCCTTGACATGTAGTACCTCGAATACTATATTAAAGAATTTGACATTTTATTCTGTTAACAATAGTGAATGAATAGAGGGCAAATTTATTGTTGAGAAAGATTAATTTGGTGGTGATTTAACATGACTTCCAAAGACAAGGCCTCAGGTAAAAGGTGTTTAGGATACCTAACCCATATAGAAATGAAGAGGTTAGAATTTGAGAGTGAAAGACAATTGCCACTTTCTTCAAATCCATCTCATAGCATGCTGCAACTTGAAGGTCCCAAAACTCATGTTGAGATTTAACTGCCATTGTGATTGCCTTGAGAAGTGAGACATTTAAGAGGCAATTAGGTCCCAACCTCCACCCTCATGGATGGCTAAAGGGTGTTGCCTTGTGAATGGCTTCCTTATCATGGGAGTGGGTTAGTCATAGGCAAGGAATTGGCTCCCTTCTTCTCTCTTTCACATGCTGGTTTTCCATAAGATGTCTTCTATCCTGTTATGACATAGCAAGAAGTCCTTGGTCAGATGTCGCCCCTCATTCTTGGACTTCCTTCTATTATCTAGAGTCATGAGCCAGGTCCCTTGTACATTACCCATTCTGTCACATAGCAACAGAAAACAGATGAAGACATAGTGTTTGTAGTGGAAGAGAGGAGAAGTGCATCACAGAGGCAAAGTGGAAACTTAACGACCACCAGGCACAGTGCAGATGTAAGAGGCCTTCCTCCACATCACATGGTTCTTACTCTTATCTTTTGAAGCTTTTTTTTTTTTGGCTTTTCTGAGGTAGGGTCTCACTCTAGCCCAGGCTGACCTGGAATTCACTATGTAGTTTCAGGGTGGCCTCAAACTCATGGCGGTCCTCCTACCTCTGCCTCCCGAGTGCTGGGATTAAAGGCATGTGCCATCATGCCTGGTTTAAGCTTTTTTTTTTTTAGATCCTTTTGTTTTTGTGTTTGTTTTTTGTTTATTTATATTTATTTATTTGAGAGTAACAGAGAAAGAGAGAGAGAGAGAGAGAGAGAGAGAGATCGCATCAGGGTCTCCAGCCACTGCAAACGAACTCTAGATGCATGCGCCCCCTTGTGCATCTGGCTAACGTGGGTCCTGGGGAATCGAGCCTCGAACCGGGGTCCTTAGGCTTCACAGGCAAGCATTTAACCGCTAAGCCATCTCACCAGCCCTCATTAAGCTTTTGCTTTTGCACATGAAACATCTATTCTATGTTTAAAATCGATACAAATACTTTTCAAGTAAGTCTTATTTCCTTAGTGTAGATCAAATATTGTTTCCAGCAAAAGAAGAAACATGTTAGTTACTTCTTTGTAGCCCAAAGTATAAAAGAGCTACATAGAAAATAATGAAAGGAAGATCCAAAATATCAAGGGAACTAATCTGGGGGTTAAATGTTTTAGGTTGAAATACAAAAACTTAAAAAACAACCCAAATATATAATATTCTTTATGAGTTGTCACAAATCAGTGACCAGCATATGAGATGGGATAATTTGAAAACTTGTTTATTTTTTTATATTACATATATTTTGTATATTACGTAAAATGATGTGCACCATTATGACATTTTCATACGCATATAAGGTACTTTTCTCTTTTCCATTCCATATATTTTATTCCCCTTACCCACTTCCTGTTTGTTCCATTCCTATTCTCTAATAGTCTCCCTTCTACTTTTATGTCTTTCATCCAAATTCCACATGTGAGATAAAAATATGTGACACTTCTCTTTTGGAGCCTGGCTTATTTTTAAAAATATTTTTATTTTTATTTATTTATTTGAGAGAGAGAGAGAGAGAGATACAGAAATAGGGAGAGAGAATGGGCATGTCAGGGCCTCCAGCCACTGCAAAAGAACTCCAGATGCATGTGCCCTCTTGTGTATCTGGTTTACATAGGTCCTGGAGAAGTGAACCTGGGTCCTTTAGCTTTGAAAGCCAGCACCTTAACCTTTAAGCCATCTCTCCAGCCTGAGCCTGGCTTATTTTGCTTAACATGGTAATGTTGAGTTCTTGCTACTTCCTGCAAATAACATGATCTTATACTTTTTAATGTCTGATTCTTCATTTATATGTATGCTACATTTTCTTTGTCCAGTCGACTACTAATGGTGCCTGGAGTGACAGCATGGCTTGGCTGCTGTGAACAGGGCTACAATAAACAGCTCTGCAAACGTCTCCACTGTTCTGCCCTTGATTCTTTTGGGTGTACACACACCCAGCTGGGGTGGTCTAGCTGGAACCTGTGGTCTTTTTACGCTTAGTTTTTTTGAGGAACTTGCATGATTTCCATAATGGTAGCACTAATTTACATTCCCACCAACAGCATGTTAGGGTCATCTGTTCTTGCCTATCTGCTAATCCTCACCAACAGTTGTTTTATGTTATGTGAATGATATCAATTTTGACTGGGATGGGATGGAATCTCAATGTAGTTTTGATTTGCATTTGTCTGATGGTCAAAGAAGTGGCAATCTTATTTCTTTTTTCCTAGGATTTAGACGGGTTATTAATTAATTCAGCTCAGTGTTTAGAGCCAATCCATTAGTATTTTGTAGCTGGCATATCCTTTAGATAGAAATTGCCTTTAGAATGGTGGGGGCATGTCTTAATAATTTTGTATTTCCTAGCATTTATGCATGTGTCTTGCTTGTAGGGTGTGCTCAGTAAATGTGGACTGGTTTGGTAAAAGGCTTGGCCAATAGATCAAGAAGAAATAGTCTTCACTGTGGAATATAGTATATGTTATTTATGGACCAATTAGGTTATGATTAAGCCATACAAATATCTTTTTTTTTTTTTTTGAGGTAGGGTCTTGCTATAGACCAGACTGACCTGGAATTCACTATGTAGTCTCAAGGTGGCCTCAAACTCATAGTAATCCTCCTGCCCCTCCAAAGTGCTGGGATTAAGGTGTGCAGCACCATATCTGGCATTTTGTTAAAATAGTTATCATATTCAGTATTTGTGGCAAACCCTACATTCTGATAGTGGAGAGCAGGCAGTATTTGGGTCTGAAAATTCTTCTTAGAACAATATAATGTACACAATTACCACAAACTATGGGCAGAACCTGGCCTTGAGCCACATTCAATAGATGCCCTCCACAGGCATGTTTGTCTGTTTGTAATTGTGACACTCCCCTTCAGCTCAGTGTTATGTACATAGGTGTATCGGTGTGTGTGGTAAGAAGTGTGTGTTCAGCACTATCAGTAAAATTGCCCAGGTGATCAATATAATCTAAGAGCAATGTTGGGACTTCTTTAGTTCCATCATTGTTACTGGCTTGTAATACCCTCACCAATTCCTACCCACGTTTTTAGTGACTACAGTAGAAATTCTGAACACAAACTGCTCTTTAGTTCATGACAACAACAACAACAACAATTACTAAACAAAAACAAGCCAAAAATATCAGTCAGGCTTTCCGTCAATTTTTCTTCTTGAGTTAAAGTAGTGTCTATGATACAAGCAATCAGGATGTAATTGTTGGGAGTACAGGCACTCATATTTGTGGACTGGAGAGATTGCTTAGTGGTTAAGGCACTTGTCTGCAAAGCCCATGACCACAGTTCAATTCCCCAGTCCCCACATAAAGCCAGATGCCCTGGCTTAGTGTCATGACAGGTCAGTGCCTTTGGATGTCACCTTTGAATGATTTTTGTCCCAATAAGGTAACCTTGTTCATAGTGATTTTCTGAGGAGAGTCTTGATGGTGATTTATTAAGCCTGAATGATTTCAAAACATTGATTATTCAGCTCCTGGGAAATGTTTGTCTAAGCATATAGCCATGAGAGTTTAAATCTTGACTCAACCAATGAGGAGTTGGCCGTACAGCACCAGTTAACTAACACCACTAAGCCTCAGTTTCCGTGCCTGCCACGTGGGCTTAATAGCAGCAGCTGCCTCATCTAGCTGCTAGAGGTTAAAGGATAGATTAAAAGTCTCAGGCAGCATTCAGCATAGGGGCTGACAGTTCATAATTGTTCAGTAAATGCTAGCTGTTATTATTTTTATCCTTAGTAAGTCTATTTGTGCTTCTGCCATTTATCTCCAGTGGAAGAGATGTCAGATCTCTCACTGATAGCAATTTTCAAGAGATAAATTACGAAAGGTGAGCTCTATCTTAGAAATGCTGTATAAGCTTTGGTTGGTCTTCCTTTTAAGCTCAGAACAGCACAAAGAGCACCCTAGGAGTACAGTCCCATTTTTCTCTGTTAGAAGTCACACCCTTTTTAGTGTGAGCAGAAAGATGACCTGTGGGTTCGTGAAGTGATCTGGATTCAGCATAGACATGCAAAGCTACTACATGTGATCAGATTGTATGCAAATCAGACCTCTGGAACTGCTTTTTAAAGGCAGTTCTTCCACAAGTAACTCTATTTCAGGATCTAGCTTGCTCTTCTTAAGTGAGTCCAGGGTTTTTGCATTCCCTACCAGGGGAAAACTGTCCAAGAACCCCAAGTCATGTTTCATACATCTATACCTACTTCTGTGAGTTGATTGCATACAAAATATATATACTCAAACACATGTTCAGGAGCCACAGAAATTTCTGAGTTTCAAGTAAATGAGTTAAATTTTTTAAACATTGCAATGAAATGTCATTTCAAATTCATTCCAGAGAGAGTCTTAGGTGAGGCCAAGATGTTAGTGCTCATTTCTAAGCAGAACCCAGATTTTTAGTTGATGATTTTGGTTCTTTTTTTATTGTCTAAAAAAAAGATATGGTGATAGCATTGAAATAAGAAGTATTTATATTGCTTTTAATGTGTAATATAACATCGGAAGTTAGAACACACACGTGTATGTCTGTGTTGGAGGCAAGAAGTTTGAGCAGCTGTTTGTATCCGGTCTCCTTCCTCTGAACTGAAGGAAACCATTTTGAAACTGTCAGCAAGCGGCCTGCTCAGAGCCCCTGTGTGAGAACACTTTTCTTCAGTTTGGAAGCTATATTATCTTTAGTCACTTGAAACAAAACTGGTTATTGGTCCAGAATTCTGAAGTCTAAAGAATGATGCTTTTAGCGCCTTTTTTTTTTTGATATTTCTTTAACAAATTTATAAACAACCTTGGAAAATGTGAATTTTTCAGATTCCTATTACAGAAATAATACATTTTTGGCAGGAGAAAAATGAGTAACACTTTTAATTTCTAATGTGAGACTAAGTATTAGTGTGAAATTATTTCTAAGGAGAATTTTCAAGGGCAGTAGAACAATTTTGTTTCTACATATTAAAGATGATGTGCTATGCTGCAAAGGAAAATAAATTCCACCTTATTATTTAGCCTTTTATTTTTCATTTTGAGAGAGAGAGAGAATGGGTACTCTAGGGCCTTCAGCCACGATGAATGCACTCCAGAAGCATGTACCCCCTTGTGGCATGCATGTGACATTGCATGCTTGCATTACTGTGAGTCTGGCTATGTGGGACCTGTAGATTCAAACATGAGTTCTTAGGCTTCACAGGCAAGCACCTTAACTGATAAGCCATCTCTCCAGCCCAGATTCTACCCTTTTAGAAGGATAGTGTGTGAGGTCATTCTCTTAACTTTGGTGAACTCTTGCATATCAGGGGCAATTTTATAATTAAAAACTCATTTCACAGCAGTTGATTAAGCTTTGATTCACAATTAGACTGTCTTTCAAATGTCTCCTCTATCTGAGCATTTTGAAAATATGATGGCTTCATTATTTGCTATATTTCCAAAGTTAGAGCTTCAAAGGAGCTACAAAAACTTTCTCAATCATGTAGAAAGTCATGAATAAAACATGTACATCCAGAATTTTAAATTAAAGTAATTAGACCACATTAGAATCCTGAAAAAAATAGGTTGAACATTGATGTCAATGTGCAGAAAAATGCCCTTCATTAAATTACATCTTCCTGTCCAACATTTTAAACTGTCATTTTTAATGTAACATTAGAAAAATAATTACTATGATCAAGATCATTTTTTTAAAAAGTAAATGTTAGAAAATTCAGACCACAATATTTTCACACTCTGATGCCAATGATTTTTTTTTCTAAAAATTTGTTGAAATTGGATAAGCAGTATATAGAAATTTACACCAACATTCCAGGACCAAGTCACATAAATAAGAGATATTCTTCCTGACTCCTTTTTTTAATGAGAGAGAGAGAGAGAGAGCGAGAGCGAGCGCGCAAGCGAGCGGAATTGGTGCACCAGGGTCTCAGCCACTGCAATCGAACTTCAGACACATCATCATCTTGTGTATATGTGTGGCCTTGTGCGCTTGTATCACCTTGTGTATCTGGCTTATGTGGGATCTGGAGAGGTCCCTTAGTACCCTTATTACCATATCCCTTAGTTAGTACCATACAGCCTGTGAGTGTTTCTCATGACTCAGTGTCTACCTTCACGTTGTAAGAGAGTTCAGCAGGTCAGTGCTTGCCTTAAAACTATGAAGACCTGAGTTTGATTTCCATAACCTCAAAAAAAAAAAAAAAAAAAAGCTGATTGTTATGGCACACACTTGTAATCCCAGTCCTGGAGAGGCAGAGACAGGAGGATCCTCTGGGCTCACTGCCAGCTAATGTAGTCTAACTGGCAGGATTCAGGCCAGTCCGAAAAGAAAATGGTTGACAGTGTTCATGAAGGTGATACCTGAGGTTGTTCTCTCACCTCCACAAGCACACATGTGGTCCCCCCCCCCCACGTGGGCTTACACACACACATCCTCCAGTGAAGAGAAGTGTCTGTGCTTCTGTAACTGTTCAGGGCTCTTTTTTTTTTTTTTTTTTTGAGGTAGGGCCTCGCTCTAACCCAGGCTGACCTGGAATTCACTATGTAGTCTCATGCTGGCCTTGAACTCACAGCGATCCTCCTACTCCTGAGTGCTGGGATTAAAGGCGTGTGACACCATACCTGGCTCTATTCAGAGCTCTTTAGAAGACTCTTAAGACATGTAAGCAATAGGAAGAGAGGCTTTAACGATGCTTTGTGTGTAGAAAATAGTAAACTACAACATATCTTCCCCATAGATAGTTTCAGATGGACAGTTCATATCAAAAGGTTGATGACTTGCATGGTTGTGCAAAATTATCAGCATCCAGTGTGTCTGTCTGTGTGCTCTGACTAGCCAGGGTTTCCAGAGTGGTCTGGTTTTCCCTTCATGTGTCTGAAGGGATTGGATGAACAGTTTAATGGAAGCTTTAGGTAAAATGTTACATCTCCCCAGTATCGTCTTGCAACTCTGCCAAGACTCGAATTATGTTCTGCTTTACATACTCTGCTGAGAGTACAAATATCTAGCTGGTAGTCATTTTCTCTTCAACCCACTCAAAACTCGGGGGTTAGGCTTTAGAAAGATGTCACCCTAAGTCAGGGGATGATACCTCTGATTCAGGGTTTGGGAGTAGGGCTAGATGCTCAGGAGACTTCTATCTAGCACATAATGTGGGCTTCCTAGCTCTGCCCAGGACTGGGTCAGGTTGGAGCACAGATGTAAGTCCTCGACTACTGGACTTCAGCTGTAATTTTCTCCTACCTATGAGCCTTTGGTTGTAAGGAGTGGACTGAGGATGTTCACAAACCCACACCAGGAGTCTCCCCCAATGTGGAGACAGGGGAACTTCAATGAGGGAGTATCCCAAACTGTTCTGAATGGGGCTGATTGTGATTCCAAAGACAGGAGAGCTGATTGAGAGGGCACTTAGCCTTCTTTTCATTAAGGGAACTTAGAAGATGCTGTAGTATCCTCACGAGAGAAATTCCATCCAGACTTGTCTACAAGGGAGCCTGGGATTGAGGTTTATATTATATTTAAGGAATTTTGGGTCTGGGTCAGAGTTCATTTCTTTCAGTGTTTTGGTCAACAACCTAACTAGCCTTTATCAGTGTCGAGAAATGTTCCCATCCTGGCCCAAAACTAATGGGAAAGACTTGAAGCTAGCCGAGTCACAGAACCGTCAAGGCACTCTGGTGTTTGAGCAGGACACAGACATGAGAACTGAGGAATAACTGCAGCATGGGCTGTCAATAGAGTGAGTGCTTATTCTCATTTTCCTGGGTCTGTTCCAGCCTTTGTAGCAAAAGTCCTGCAACACGGGATGCTGTCCTTCCCAGCAAATCAAGTTTGGTTATCCCATAGGTCAGCCTTGATCTGAGTGAGCGAGCACTTTGCACTTAGCCATTCCTTGTAAAGGGTGCAGCAGCACGGGTTGCAGTGGTGATTCCATGACAGCATAAGGAGAGCTAGCAGTTACTAACATGGTCACTGTGTCTCAAATCTTGTTTGCCTTTTCCACATAATTGGCCTCTCAGATTGTTAACAGCATACCCTAACATTTTCCATAGAGAAAGTGGAGAAGAGCCCTAGAAAACACTGCAAAGCATTCAAGAAGTTTAGTAGTGGATGAGCTCATGTCCCTGTAGAAAACTATGGCTGATGAGATTTGGGAGGTGTCTTGAAAGAAGAGTAAAAAAAGCCAGAGAATGTGGAGGCAGGGAGCACTGGAGAACTTGGGTGATTTGGCCACAACAAATACTTATAACAAGAAGGACAATCAGGTGCTGTATGTGTGTGTGTGTGTGCATGCACCCAAATCTCTTGCCATTGCAAACAAATGCCAGATGCTTGTACCACTACACTGGTGTCTAGGGAATTGAACTCCAGCCAGCAAACTTTACAAGCAAGTGCTTTTAACCACTGAGTCACCTCCCCAACAGATAAACGGGTTTTGAAGTCAAGGTTAGGAGGGGTTGGTTAAATCAGCAGTTTCAAGTTGTGGAAGTATAATAATGTGTTTCTGTTTTCAGCAGTTAGATAATGCAACAATGAAGAACAGTAAAGTATCTGAATGAATTTATTAGCATTTTCCTTCAAGTTGAATGCTGATTCCAAAAACAGGTACCAAATATTTTCCAAGTGGAAAGAAATGCCCTTGAGAGGCTGTCTTATTAAATGTACACTTACAAATATTAGGCATCAAGGGCACACTATCGTCCCTCCTTCATATCACTGGAGAGGCTAACTCTCCCAAAATAGCTATCAACTTACGAGGCGTCAGCCAATCATTTGAATTCCAATTTCATTCCAACACTGTGCCCAGGAGCATATCATGCATTAAAGATAGGAAATGATGTATAAAGGACACACTTCCTGTCCTCCTGTAACCCAGTCTAGTTGAGGGAGGAACACTGATGTGCATGTAAAAATTATCAAGTGGATTCCAGTTGATCAGAACATGTCTGGTGATTTAGATTTTACAAAACCAGATATATTCCAGTTCGAAGACCTGACATTATTGCTTTCCTTGTTGCTGTACCTCAGCTGTATAACTAACATTTGACTAAGCACAGAAAATGGAATGCATATTGCTCCCACGGCTAATGCTTCAGGCTGTCTTTAGTTTGATCGCAAATACATAAATCACAAGATGTCTCTTAAAGTTCATCTTAGGGAACAATATACCACAGTCTATGAGCAATTTGGAGTGATTTACAATCATCTTCTCATTTAAAAGCAGACCTCTACACCAAAGGAAGCAAAAAAAAATTTTTTTTTTGAGATTGATTCTTTTCCCCAATAACTAACTCACATGTTTAATCTGTACAGGTTTTGAAAACTGGCTTCTTACCAATAATCTTAAAAAAAACAGATATAAAAATCAGCTAATTTAAAACTAAAGAAAGAAAGTAAATAATATTTTTAACCTAAATTTCAGAATAACTTGGAATGAGAGAAACTGCTTAGAACTTTTAGAGTCCTTTAAAACATAAAGCTTTTAGACAATGTTGACACAAAAGCAAGCAAGCAATAGCTCTCCCCTCAAAGAGAACCAGAGATAGTTTATTTTGGAGCCAAATATGAATGAGGATGTCCTGGAACTACCGATTCAGCTTGTTCCAAATATTCTGTTCCACTGTGAAACTGGTTACATGAGATTTATTAATTACAGAACAAAGAAAGTCATAAACCAAGGCACGTACCAAACCCATTGGCAGAGTCCACAGGCACTGGCAGGTGGGTCACAGCGAAGCTGTGAAAGCTCTCTTACAGGTCTCAGAGGCTATCTGATGGTGTTCTTAGCCGTTGGACTGGCGGAAGCCAGTGGTTTTCTAATAATATGTTTTAAAGGTTTTAATAGTCACAGGGTGTTAGGTTAGGCATAGGGGTGGGCAGTAAATGACTTTCAAAAGGACTAAAATAGTCTGAGATAATTTCACATTGGTCCTGCAATATTTTAATTCTCATAATCACTTAGTCATTTGGTCTTATAGAATCTTTAACCCACTGCAGGTCTTTATTTGCTTGTTGTCTGCTTTCTGAGAACCTCAATCCCCAAACACATTTCTAACGGTTTTGATATTACAGAAGTAAAGGCACGTATGGCATGCTTCTCATCAATATTGACAAATGTGCTAAGGTCAGGAAAATCAGGTGATCCCATCTCTGTTCCCAAGGACTTTTCAATAATAAGTTGATTTAAATGGCTCAAGATAGCAGGCAGCCTGTAAAAAGTAGCCAATAAATGGAAAAGAAAGTAAGTGTATTAAGAATGCTTGTTGGTGTGTATTTTTAATTATTGAATTCAATGACTCCTTTAGCTCTAACAAAGTCATCCAAGTTCTGTCTGAGGAAGAATGAATCTGATGAATTTGAAATAAGCATCAGTAGGCAGTGAATTTCAGGGGTTTATTGAAAGTGTCTGGGTGCATTTTAGTTCGTAAAAAGTGCTTCATTGGAAACAAGTAACTTTTTCTGTGCCCTCCAGAGCCAAGAAGAATTTAATTTTATTTCTGTCTGATACAATGCCAGTGGTGCACACAAAGCCTGAGGTGATGCGCCTCCTCCAGGTGATGCGCCTCCTCCAGGTGATGCGCCTCCTCCAGGGTGTCAGTCAGGACTCGTGTCTTTACAGCCGTCTCTTCTAATTCTTAATGGAAGAAAGACAGGGATTACATCACAGTTGATGTACCAAAGAAGGCAGGGGTGGGGTGGGGAGTACTGAAGGGGCAAGAATGGAAGGGCATGCCACTACTGCCCTCTTTAAAATGGTTTCTTTGGGACTTGGGGGGCAGCTCAGTCAGGGAAGTACTTGTTTTGCAGGCATGAGGATTTGCATCCATTCCCCAGCATCCACATAATGCAGGGGCAGCGGCATTCCTCTGTAATCCCAGAGCTGTGGAAACAGAGATGGGTAGATCACTGGGCTTGCTGGCCAGCCAGTCTAGCCTAATTGGTAAACTGTAAGCCTATGAGAGTCTCAAAAGAGGTGGATGATGTACCTGTGGCTGTCTTCTGTCCCCACCGACCTCTATATGATAACTGCTCCAGAGACTTTTTTATTTTAAGTTTGGAAGAACATAGGCTTATTTTCTCAAGATAACCCTGTCTTGATTTCTGATCTTGTATTCCATCTAATTTGGCATCTATCACAAATTTCTCTGTTCACTTTAACATTTCAATTACCTTAAAATAAGCTGAAAATGTTAAATAGACCTCCATTTTGTGTTCTGAGGTTCCTCTGTAGTCTTTTCTAGTGGGTTAACAATGTAACCCATGTCTTCCTTTTAAGAACAGCATACAGGATGCTGTTTAAAATGAAGTACTCTTGTTCCCTAGTGACTAGGAAAACCTGTTTGCAGTTTTGGGTGCTAGTGGGAGAACTATTTGGGGCTGTTGCACTTTTGGACCACCTGCTACACTAACAAGCTTAGAGATGGCTGATGGTTCAGCCTGGGATACATCAAGTCACTAGCCTGTCAATTGTAGGAAGTTATGAACTGGCTGCATGGGAAACTGGGTTTGGAAATACAAGAAGTGCATGTAGCAAATACTTTGGATGTTCTTGTATAGTGACTTTGTTGTTCATTTTATGCTGTAAATCTATAGACGTTAACTTGACAACACTGAGAAAGGGGAGCTAACACTTTAGTCAGTAAGAAGCTCAAAGAAATGGAAGTACATAGACGTAATAAAATACTAAAATTTCTGTATTAGTATGATTATTTATTTATTGTGTGTGTGCACACAGGTGCGTGTTCATGTGTGTGTGTGAGTGTGGGCACCACAGCATGCGTACGGAGGTAAAAGGCCACGTCGGAGTCAGTAATCCTCTGAAGCAAGGCTCCTCTCTTTAGATTCCTGCTCTGCGGTCCTCTGCCGTACTTGCCATGCGCTTTCCAGGAAATGCTCCTGTCTCTGCCTCCCAGCTTGCTTCCAGGCTCAGTGGCAGCATGCTGGGATTACAGAAGCCTGCTGTGGCTTCCAGTTTTTTTTACATGGGATTTGGAGATTGAATTTGGGTATTCTGGCTTGAGCAGTGAGTGCTTTCTTCACTGAGCCATCTGCCCAGCTCCATACATACTAAAATTTTACTAAACATAATACTATATAGATGACATTGACCGCCTAGCACATTGACCACATGAAAATGAGAAGATACTTTTGTGCCCAAAGCTCACCACATGCTTCAAAAGTTAGTCATCTTGTAAGGAAGCAATTTTACATATAGAAGTTGTATTTGCTCTGTGAAATATGATTTTGTTTAGATTCAATGAGTCACCTTCTAAATTAATTTTGATATTTTTCATTCCAAGTTTTCGTGTGCATATACAAAAAGGAAGCAATAGCTTTCCTAGTGCTGGTTTCATTACCAGAAGAATTTCTCAAAACATTTAAATGATGTTAGATTTTCTAGTAGCATCACGTACTGCAAGTATAAACCAGTTAATTCTAAGCATGACTCAATTGCCTTAATTGTATAGACTCAAAACAAAGTTATGAGACTTCATTTTTTATTTTTAAAGTTTCAAAGATATGCTATTTTTCAAAATTCCCTCATTATTTTAACGAATACATGGTGCTTTTACTTGGCATTGATCACAAGTTGGTTTTGAAATAATTCATTATTATACCAGCTGTCATGATTACTGATGTCTCCATTCTTTGGGGTGACTCTGCCAACAGGAGACAAGTTCCATTCTATTCCAATTTGTGTTGCCAAGTATGCCCATCTAGCAGTACAGAAAATGGATCCACTTGCTAATACAGCATGACCATATTTGTCATGAAAATCAGGTGCCCATTTCTAATGGCCCTGCCTTAACTGGGGTTGTAGATGCTCAAGGCCACACCCAGCTGTTTATGTGGGTCCTGGGGACAGAAGTAGAGTGGACTCTCAGGCCTCCTCACATCCTCATACTTGCACAGTTGCTCTTGATGGCCATCTCTCCAACCCCCAAATGTAGAACTTTTAATCTTCTGAGGCCCTGTGAGGCTGGGGCCCAGCTGCTCTCCCTGCGTAACTTGATTCGCCTGCAGTGTTTCTTAGGCCTACTCTGTATAGGCCTGTGAAAGGCTAGTGGATGGATGCCCACTGGGAATGGGGTTTCCCGGAAGTTGAGGCTAACCCACACTTGTGTTTGAGAACTTCTTTTTTACTTGAATCTACAGGAACTCCCTCATCCTGTTACTGCTGCCTGAGGTGAATTCCTTTCACTTCTTCCAGGAGTCCCGTCCCCCATGGATGCCAGCTCATTAGCAACCTCACTTATCTGGGCTAAAAGAGCATTTGCTCTTGTTTAGCTTGCTCTCCTTGTTGGAGTGAGGGTAACATTCACTCCCAACTTTCAGTGCATTAAATTCAGATAAACCTTGGCTCTGTATATCAGATCCTGTCCACCCCTTGTTACTGCTAAAGCAGTGTGACTGGAGCACAGCCATGGGTTTTGTTTACATATTTTCTGTGGCTACAAATCAAGTAGTTATGTCAGAGACCATATAGAAAAAAATATGATCTGGCTTTTTACAGAAAAAGTGTGCCAACCTTTATTCCACATCTTTAGCAGAAATTGAAGATCCCTTGATGCTATTAAATTTTTGTTGCACTTGGAAAGAAACTCCTTACTTTGAAGGATACTTAGTGTTGTGTTTTGGTTAGAAGTGCAAATGGTTATCCTCTATGTTACACAGTGCTGCTTTTTAAAAAACCTGTGTACATATTTTATGTTTAACTAGACTTTCAGATCTGGGTATTGTAGGGTCTCACTCTAGCTCAGGCTGACCTGGAATTCACTATGTAGTCTCAGGGTAGCCTCGAACTCACGGTGATCCTCCTACCTCTGTCTCCTGAGTGCTGGGATTAAAGGCGTGTGCCACCACACCCTGCTTTGGGTCTTGTTTTTTTTTTTTTTTTTTAAATGGTATATTTGAGGTGGGTGTGGTGGCACAGTCCTTAAATCCTAGCACTCAGGAGGCAGAGGTAGGAGGGATCACTGTGACTTCAAGGCCACCCTGCAATTACATAGAGAATTCCAGGTCAGCCTGGGCTAGAGCGAGACCCTACCTTGAAAAACCAAAAACAAACAAAAAAATGGTATATTTGTTTTTCTTGTAACACGATTTTCTTCTTATTGTTCTAGTGACCACAGCTGCCCATACAAAGCTTCTGGCAAGGCTGAAGGTGTATCTCAGTGGTTGTGTTCTTGTCCAGAATGTAGAAAGCACTGAGTTTGATCCTAACGCCACACACGCACACACACACACCACAAAGCAATTAACAAAATTAAAACTAATAAGGCCTATGGTTACGGCTGTTGGGTTATTGGCTGGCACAGTTCACAGTAAAAGAAAAAGTAATTTACATGCAGTTTATTATTTAAATGCATAATTTATATGAACATATTACCACAGCAACTTATTCAACTAAAATTATTTTAATTTATAATATATTGGGCACCATTGCCAGGAAGATGAGGAATATAATAGTCAATATTGAGTTTTAGATTTTGTAATTGTAAGCTCTTCTGGAAATAAATTTATAAGAAAATGTATGACAATAAATCAGTCTTGACTATGTTTCAACATTTAGCATAATTTTCATCTAGTGTCTCTAAAATTATGAAACTGCCTATGTAATTGAGAACATATATTTCTTATATATTTTCTTCATGTAGCATTGAAGCATATTTGCTATGGTATTAAAACTTAATGTCTATTTCTATTTTATGATTTGAATAATTCAATTGTAATAATCCTATTTTTGATGTTTTTCCAAATTTTTAATTATGAGTAATAATGGTATAATAACAGTCTATATTTTATTGTCTCCTTTATGATATTCTACAACAAGTTTTGGGGACCTGAGTTACCAATTAAAAATGTTATTTAAGGACTTTTAAAAAAATATATTTTATTTATTTAAGACAGACAGAGAGAGAGAGAGAGAGAGGGAGAATGGGTATGCCAGGGCCTCCAGCCACTGCAAACAAACTTCAAACACATGCACCTCCTTGAGCATCTGGCTTACGTGTGACCTGGGAATTGAACCAGGGTCCTTTGGCTTTGTAGGCAAATGCCTTAACCACTAAGCCATTTATCCAGCCGAAGGTATTTTATGTCCATATATACATATATATGGATATAATATATATATGTGTGTGTATATATATATATACACACACACACACACACATACTGGATATTGAATATATATACAAAAAATAAAAGTATTTGGTCTAGTATTGGTACAGATATAGAACAGTAATTTTCCACCTACTGATAAGTATGTTCATGTTGAGTATATCTTCAATAAACTTATAAAAGGAAATTTCAAATCTTATACAAGAGGGGCTCATCAATGTACATGAGGCACACAGAACAATAAAGAGACAGGACAAAGAAGAAATCCCCTTGTCACATTATAGTTTAAAGACAGAAAACAAAGACAGTATGAAAAGCTAAGAAACATAGTTTGTCACTTACAAAGATAAGTCTATTAGAATTATACCTGATTTTTCAAAGGAAACTCTAAAATTGAGAAGGGTTTGGAATGGACTATTTCAAATTTTGAAAGACCATGGCTGGCAATGTAAGCTACTATACCCAGCAAAATTATGCCTCAAAATAAAAGGTGAAAGAAAAGTTTCCACAATAAAAGCTCACTTTATGAATGTATGAGCACTAAGCTAGCCCTGTAGAGAATACTGGATGGAATATTTCATGTTGAAGAGAACAGTCATATGCGAGTGCTACAGGAAGGAGAAATGATATTAAAACTACAACAGATATGAAAGCAAATGATCAATAAAACGCCAAACTTGGCATTCAGAGATGGCTCCTTCCGTCCTGTCCTGCACAGTGCTCTACTGTTCTGCAGACCGCTAATGTGGGGCCCTTGGCTGCTGCTCACCCTAACTTTGATTTTGATGGTGTCTCCGGATGCTGCTCCCGGTTGGAGGAGGGGGCCCAGCAAGAGGCTGTAGAGAATGCCCGGAGCCTGGCAGACCATCTTCTTCAGAAAGACCTTCAACGGGTGCGAGGGGACCTGGGTGGTGCCTTAGAGTCTCTCAGCCCTCTATCCAACTGGGCCTATAAGCGTCAGCACCCAGGCAGACAGGAGACAGCAGAAAAGGGAGGTCAGGCGGTGGTGGACTTGGAGCCCCCCAAACCGGAGGACCCTGTGCTATGGGATCATGAGGCTTCACTGGTACCGGACATTGCTGAGGAGGCCAAGTGGCAGAACACTGGCCAGCGCTCCCCCTGGATGAAGCACCCTGCCAATAAGAGGCAGCACCCAGTCCGGAGGCTGGTGGATCCCAGCTTCCAGAGTGGCTGGGAAGAGGAAGAAGAGGGACAGAGCACCCTGATGCCTGAGAAACACTAGAATCCAGGCAAGAGGGCCCCAGGAGGCCCATGTGGGCCCCAGGAAGCCTGCAGTCAAGTAGGTCCCCTGTTCGGGTTCCTGGATGATCTGAGCAGGGGCCAGGAGGCAGCCCAGGAGAAGCTCTGGTTGAAACAGGAGGCCTGGGTCAGGGAGCCCCGGGAGGTGTAAGCCTGAGTCTTCAGGTCTAGGATTTAAGCCCTATGCGCCCTACACACCCTCACTACCCTTCTTTCTCTTTCCCTTAGACCGCTGATCCTAAAACTGAGCACCCAAGCCCCTTCTGTCCATTTCTTGTGGACTCCCAAAAGCCAACCAAAAAGTTGAAGTCCCAGTGTATCCTGCGGGCAAGGGAGCAGATCCCATAGCCATTCTTGCCACTCCCATAGGTCCACCCCCTTCCTCAGCCCTGGGCAAGATGGCTCCTAGGACTTTTGTGTAAACTTCACCCTGATCCCAGGCTGGAGGCTCCTCTCCTTTGGTACTGGGCAGTGTGTGTGTGTGTGTGTGTGTGTGTGTGTGTGTGTGTGTGTGTGTTTGGGAGTATTGAGACAAACTCTGGAGGCTGTTGCTTTGTGTATAACCCTCTAGGCGCCTTGCCTTTTCGTCCTAATGATAAAAAAGTGTTCCAAAATAAAATAATAAAATAAAACACTAAACTGCACGAAGTCTTCACTTGACAGGTAGTAATTCAAACCTCTCAATTATAAGTGGATATCAATGAACACAAACTCCCCAGTCAAAAGATACAGGTTAACAGGCTGAATCAGGAAACGGGCCCTATCCATTTGTTGTCTTTGAGAAGCCTACTTTACCATTAAAGATAGGTGCTACCTAAGGGTGAAATGATGGAAAAAGATATTCCAAGCAAATGGAAATAAGAAGCAAACAGGTGTGGCTATACTGATATATGATGAAATAGACTTTAAACTGAAAGTAATTCAAAGAGATAAGGAAGGCTATTTTATACTCATCAAGGAAACAATTAAACAAGGGGATATTATCATCAGAAACATATGTACCAAACAGGGGCACACCAAATTTTGCAAAGTAAAATCTACAAGACATTAAATCAGACATAAATCCCAACAGAATAATAGTGGGAGACTTTAATACCTCACTATCATCAACAGAAAGACTTAAGCAGAAAATAATGAGAAACAATGGAGCTAAACAACACCATACATCAAATGGACTTAACAGACATCTACAGAAAATTCCATCCAAACTCTAAAGAATACACATTCCTTTCAGAGCTCATGAAACTTTCTCTAAAATAGATTATATATCAAGATACAGAGCAATTCTTCACAAATTTAGGAGAATTGACATAACTCCCTGTATTATATCTGACCATAATGAAATAAAGCTAGAAATCCACAAGAGAAACAATAGAAAATACCCCAACTCTTGAAGACTGAACAACACACTACTGAATAATGAATGGGTTGTTGAAAAAAAACCAAGAAGGAAAACAAAAACTTCCAATAACTGAATGAGAATGAAAACACAACATGCCAAAACTTATGGGACACATGAAGGCAGTCCTGAGAGGGAAGATTATAGCTCTAAATGCCTACATTACAAAAATAGAGAAATCTCAAATAAATAACTTGCTGGGAGTGGTGGCACATGCCTTTAATCCCAGCACTTGGGAAGCAGAGGTAGGGGGATCACCATGAGTTCTAGGCCACCCTGAGACTTCATAGTGAATTCCAGGTCAGCCTGGGCTAGAGTCAAACCTACTTTAAGAAAGTAAAATATAAAATAAAATGAAATGAAATAATTTAACAATCTATCAGAAGGCCGTGGAAAAGCAAGGATAATCCAAACTCAAAAGTACCAGATGAAAAGAAATAATTGTGGCTAGAGCAGAAATCAATGAATTAGAAATGAATAAAACAATTGTTAAAAAGTTATGAAATGGAGATCTGTTTCTATTGAAAAGAACACACAAAAGAATAGATGTTTTGTGTGCTGGTGCACACCTTTAATCCTAACACTCAGGAGGTAGAGGTGAGAGGATAGCTGTGAGTTCAAGCCCAGCCTGGGACTACAAACTGAGTTCCAGGTCAGCCTGGACTAGAATGAGAGCCTATGTTGAAAACAAAACAAAACAAAACAAAACAAATACAATAAACAAGATTGTTAACCCCTTGGCCAAACAGATCAAAATAAAAAGAGCCGACTCAAACAAAATTAGAGCTATTACCACAGATACCAACAGAACTGGAAGAACCAAAGAACAGATTTCAAAAACCTATGTTCCACAATTGGAAAAACTAGAAGAAATTGTTGAATTCCTTCACTCATTTGACCTACTGTAGCAGACAGATCCATGTTGCTGAAATGAGCAGCCAGTCAAACACAGGTTCATGAAAGGAAGGGATTTACTTTAAGCTTGATGGACTCAAATGCAAGTTCCATTAATGGTGGAGAAGCTGGCTCCCATTCATAAATCCAAGCAGAGAGAAAAGCAACACCAGCAAGCAGCAAGCACAAACTGGGAGAAGCAAGACCCCTAGAGCTCAAACTGCCCTTATACCTTTGGGCTGGAATTCAGATTTGCCCCCTGTGACACTTAGGACTGGACTCCAGGAAGCACCGCCCAGTGACACCGTCTTCATCCAGGTGGCTGGTCTTCCAAGTTATAAATTTAATTTTAACACCTGAGTCAGTGGAGGAAATACATTCAAACTACCAAACTTACCAAAGCTAAATCCAGAGATAAATTATCTGAATAGAGCTATAACATCAAATGAGATGGAAGGAGAAATTAAAAACCTCCAACCAAAAAAAAAAAAAAAAAAAAGTCTAGGCCCAGATGGATTCAGTGCTGAATTCTACCATTTTACCAAACCTTTCTGAAGAATAAAAATCATTGCTTCTCAAATACTTTTACAAAGTTAAAAAGGAGGGGATACCTTCTGTGAACTCATTAGTATACTAATACCCCAAACCAGACAATGACATAACAAAAAATTATAGACAAATATCCCTGATAAACATAGATGCAAAAATTCTAAATAAAATTCTCGAATATCAAATCCAAGATCACATCAAAAGCATCACTTACCTTGATCAAGTAGGTTTCATCCCAGGGATGGTTCAACATATAGAAATCAATAAGAGTCATCAGCAGTGTGAACAAACAGTGGATCCTGCAAGCTATAAAATCAACCAGTCAGGCAAGATGTACATACATATCTGTGCAGTAGTGGCACATAGGTTATGGGGTAATCAACTCCTCTCTGATTGGATATGAGTCCCACTCAGTGGAAGGGAATTCATGCATGGTACTGAGAACCAAGTTAGAAACCTATGGCTTGGAACGTCATAGATGCTGGAAGGAAGTTTCCACTGTCAATTGGCAAAAAGACGAGGTTATGCCTGTCAAAAAACCTTCTAAATGTCCATGTTTATCCCCTTTGATCCATGCTGCTGTCACTCTTGGCTAGATAATCTGACTTATACTGATGGCAGGGAAGACTGGGGAGATACAAGACTCAGCACAATAATTTTTTTGGTAATATGTTTATTGATTTATTTGTAAGCAGAGATAGAGGATGGGCATACCAGGGCCTCTTGCCACTACAAAAGAACTCCAGCTGCATATGCCCCTTTGTGTTTCTGGCTTTACATGGGTACTGGGGAATTGCACCAGGGGTCTGGCAGGCTTTGCAAGAAAGTCCCTTTAACTGCTGAGTACCTCTTCAGTCCCAAGACCCATCAGAAAAATAAGAAAAGAAATCTGACTGCCTTACACAAGCAGAGTCATCTCTATAACATCTGCCAGGGCCCAGGAAATGTTGCAGAGTAAGTGGCTGGATAAATATGAGTGCTGCTCTCATTGCTGGCCTGAGAACCTCCTCCAGCGAGAATGGTGGTTGACAATGAGGACTCTCAAAACACACCGAAGCAGAAAATCTGGGGCTGCTGAGAACTCAACACTAATGGAGACTTAAGACATGCCCTCCAAGGCTCAGGGTACATCACAGAAGAGGAGACAGAAAAAAATGTAAGAGCCACAGGGTGGGAGGGTTACTCAGAGGCATTGTCCCTCCACAGACTGACTGGTACATTCATGACCCTACAGTGATTACTGATATGCCCGCTGAGGAGGACTTCAATAGAATGGAGAAAAGGGGAGAAGGGACAGAAAAATATATTCTGATGGAAACATGACCAATTTGAAATATGTTCAAATATTAAAGTTCTCAATAAAAATTTCCCTTGTCACATTTTATTGACATTTGTATGTCTTTTCTGGGGACATTCCTATTCAAATTTTCTACTCATTTTATTACATTGTAAATGTTTTATATATGATGGATACATATTATTAGAAATGTGATTGTAAGTACTTTCTCCCATTCTGGGGTTGTCTTTTCTTTTTCCTTTCTGCAACAGGCTCATGATATATAGCTCAGGTTAGCCTCAAACTCATGATCTTTCTCTTTCAACCTTCCCTGTTCTGGAATTTCAGGACATTATACCTGGTTTGTCATTTACTTTCTTAATGATGTTTTCTTAAGCACAAATGTTTTCAGTTTTGATGTTTGTTGTGGTTTGCATGCAAAATGTTCCATAGGCTCATGTGAGTTTGAACACTTGGATCCCAGCACGTGACACTGGTTTGAAAGGATGTGGAAGACCATTTCAGCAAGTAAAGCACTGCAGGCGGAAGTGGGTCGCTGGGCGTGAATGTTGAGGCTTCACAGCCTGGCTCTACTTCTGGCCTGATTTCTGTTTTGTAACTGCAGATGCAGTGTGACCAGACGCCGCCTGCTCCTGCCTCCAGGCCTTTCCCCATCATGATGGACTGTATCCCCTCATACTGTAAGCCAAAATAAACCTGCCCTCCCTTAAATTGTTTGGATTCTCAGGTATTTGGTCACAGCAGCAAGAAATATAATTCAAACTCCAATTTATCTTTTTTTTTTTGTCACTTCTGCTTTTGGTATCTGTACCAGTTATCTTCTCACTGATGGGGAAAAATACATGACAAAAATCAGCTTAAGGGAAGAATGGTTATTTCAGCTGACAGTTCCAGGTAGCAGTCCCTCATGGTAGGGAAGGTGTGGTGGTGGGAGCTGGAAGCAGCTGGAACCAGGTCTACAATGAGGAGCAGAGAGCAACGAATGCTGCTGCTTAGCCAGCTTTCTCCCTTTTCTGCATTCTGGATATCTGACCATAAGGTTGTGCTGCCCACACTTAAGATGGGTCTTCCCACCCTAATTAAACTAATATAGAAATCCTAACAGACACACCCAGAGGCAATCCACCCTGATGATTGTAGGTCCTGTGAAGTTATAATCAATGTAAGCTATTAGTATCATATCAGAGTTCAAAGGCCTGAAGATTATGTTTTTTCCTAATAATCTTAGAGTTTTTACTCTTACATTTCAGCATTTGAGTGACTTTGATTTATGTTCTGTTTATGGCTTAAGATAGGCACCTAACTTCATTTTTGGCATTAGACCTCCATTTTTCCCAGCATCGCTTACTGAAAAGACTGTTCTCTTTCCACTGAATTGACATGGTTTCTGTCAAAAATCCATTAACTGTAAATGTAAGGGTTTACTTTTGAACTATAACTCTGATAATCTGTGTGTCTAGACTTATGCTAACACTGCACTATCTTGATAACTGTGGCTTTTTAAAAGCTGTATTTTGAAATTTGAAAGTGTAAACCCTTTTGGTTTTCCTTTCAAAGATTCTTGGAGAATCTGGGTGTCTTGCATGTCCCTGTGGATTTTAGAATCAGCTTGTCAATTTCTTCCAAGAAGGTAGCTAGGATTGTGGTAGGTATTGCAGTCATGTTTTAATGTCAATTTGACATCTTTTCTTGTCTTTGGTTCTGTGAACATGGGATTCCTTCCACTTAGGTGTTCTTTAGTTTCTTCAGTGATTTTGTTAGTTACATCCATTTCAAAGTATTCTTCCCTTTTGATGCTATTATAAATATATTACTTTTCATAATTTTACTCACTCATAGTGTTTAGAAAGATAATCTTATATCCTTCAACTTTGTGAATTTATTAGTTATAGTACTTTCAATTAGAGAGTATCTTTTAAAAATGTACTTATTTTTTTAAAAAGGTCAAACTCTGATATCCTCTCTCCCCTGTGCCTATTTCTACTAAGGCGCTTCCTCAGTGGGGTTATTGATACTCACTGTGAGGTCATAAAGGCCTCAGTCAGTCTCTGTGGGTGGGGCATGCCTCCGGTTATTAACACCCACCCTGTGGTTCTCACAATCTTTATGCTCCTCTTCCATAATGTTCCCTGAGCCTTGGCAGGAGTGTTAGTAGTCTGATTTAGTGTTGAGCTCTCTGCTGGCTATGGATTTTTTCTTTGACCAGTTTTGAGTGGACACAATGTCTGCTTCCATCTCCTTGGAGCTGGTTGTCATGTTAGCAGTGAGAGTAGCACTCATGTTGCTATGTCCTCTGCCCTGGAATGCACTCCGTATTTCCAAGCTGGCATTGAATTCACAGAGGTCCTCCTATCTCTGCCTCCATACATCTGGGATTAAAGGCATGTGCCACATGTCCTGCTAGGTTACCTTTTCTTATTATATTGGTGTATCTTGGATCTCCCCAGTATTCTTTGCCATCTGTAAAATAAAGCACAATCTATTGAAGAATATCATAGTAGTCTTTATATACAACATCATTTCACCTGTGGATATAGTTCTTTTATATGGGTGTTTTAGACCCAGTAAATGTTTTGACATAGACTATGTGAAAAGGAGTATGTGTCCACTGGTTTGTATGTGGGACTCCCCTGGGGAGAGGGAATTCCCAAGAGCTACACTGTGGTTTGTCTATGTTCCAGTGATGAACAATTTCTTTCCATGTCTCAGCATTAGCTGAAGAGCCTGTCATTTGTTAACAGCCTTCTCCCTGCCCAGAGCCTTTGTGGTTAGCCCTGTGGGAGACTGGATATTTGCTTTTCTCTCATGAGGAGGAGACTGTGGTCTTGTTCTGTGGACTGTCCCCATCCCCTTCAAGTGTGCGATCATATTTTCAGGCAATTGCTTTTACATTCAACCTCAACACTTGCTGCCTAATTCTCAGAAGTTCTACTGCTAGCAGCCTGGATGTGGCAGACTGCTGATTTAGCTCATAGGATACATTGAGCCACATCACCATGGTAACCAGCAGATAGACCTGAAAGAAGCAGGGCTTCACAGAACTGTAGCTACAACCAAATAATAAATCAAAGGGAAGAGTCTCAGGAGAGATTTCTAATTATCACACATTTGTCCTTGCAGCCAAACCAGGATGCAAAGGAAACGGCACCACCAGTACTGGCATCTTTAGGTCACAAAACCATGTAAACTACCTTGAGCTCCTCTGTGAACTCCGCAGAGCCTCTGCTGCCTTAGGTGTATTGAAATAGATTCTTAGATTGACCTTGTCCTTGGAGTTATCACCAAGCCCTTAGTAGTGATAACTAAAATGCTACATAGCTTAGGGTATTTTATGGGCAATTTAAAAAATTCTCACATCTGTGAGTCTGATAGCTAATAGCATCTCAGATGGGTTTTCTGGCATCTTAGAGATTGCATCTATTCTTTATTTTTTTCTTTGTGCATTCCCTTTAATATAAGCAAACTTACTTAGGTAATCTTTAATGCAAGTGAAGTACAAATGATATGTTTATGTGCAAATATATGCAAATGGTATTGCAGGGAGACAGCCAGGCTTCATAGAGTGACAACTAGTAACATCTATGTTTGCTAGTGGAGAATGTGCTCAAGGTTGCATAGCTATCACTAAGGATTTACTAATAATTTGTTGAGGAAATATCTGTAGAACTCTTTTTTTCCTACTTCTAAATGTGCTGAGATTAAGGCTGCAAAATTCTAGAGACAGGGAGAGAGGTAATAAATGAAGACACAACATTCACATGGATAAAATTTCGGCTGCCTTTGTTAAGATAACAACTGTGACCTTCTCCTTGCAGTCAGACTGAGCTGCAAAGGCACCTGCATTAGTAGGGGTCTTTAACGTATCTGTTCTACATTAATTCACATTTCTGAATGGCATATGCTGGAGGCTGGCCTGAGTCACCTTTATTTGATTAAAGGTGCATTTAAGGTCAACTACCACTAACTGCATTGTTAAATATTGATTTAGCCATTTGAATTAATGTAATTTTCAGTCCTTCCCTACTTAATGTACATGGTCACTCTTGTGACCCAGTTGGACAGATCAATACGCAGGCACTTCGTTCCTTCTGAAGCTGGAGTTGGCTGCTTTCTGCCTGCTTCCTTGTTTTCCCATGGATGGAAGAGTGCTTGGCATAATGGACTTTCTACTGAGCTTCTGCAGCACCCTGATTGTGGGCATCACTTGCAGAATGTTTCTGATCTACTTAGTGGTCAGTATTTCCAGGGTTCTTACTGACAGACCAAAACCAAACCTGCAGTGTGTTAACAGTAAGATTAGCATTACCTAGATTTATAACACTTCAAAACTTGAAACAAATTGTAGAATTATTTTACTGTGCACTCCCATTTTATTGTCAATGAAATAGTATTTAAAGGAATTTTTTTGAACTATTAGGGTAGGAACTAGAATCTTGGCCTTCCAAAGATATTCTCTCTCTTTCTCTCTGTTGTACTTTCTGTCTTCTAATGCATTTATTTTTCTGCAAACTGAGGTAAAAGAAATGAAAATTTGGGAACATACTCATTACAATACCATTGCATCAGACTAAAGGGAGCTTGGTATTCACATAAAGTAGTTTATTTTGGCACAGCCCAAATGGAGACTCTTCCTAAAGTGCTGCCATGGAGATAATCCCTCTTCCGGGAATTTTCAGCATGGCTCTCTAATCACTAGATAATACTGGCTCTATGAGAAAACTATGAAGTTGAGTTCATAATTAGTAGTTTTTATTTGGTCTTTTCCCTCTTAGTCTCCAGTTAAAATTAGAGACATCAAGGGATCCTCTTGGCCACCAAACATAAAAAGCAATCCAAGAATACAGCAGACATTTGAAGAAATAAAGCCAAGAGGTTTAAAGTGAGGGGAAAGTCCTGGCAATGAGATCTGTCTGATCCCAGCTATGCCTAAAGTTCCTGGCACCCCCTAAAACTTACACTATATAAATCAATAAATTCCCTTATTTGTTTACATTGAATTTTTTGAATATTGCATTCAAGAGTCTCAACTTCTTGGCTGAACACATAGCTGAGTTATGCCTTCCAGAAATACATGGATCTTGGGCTGGAGAGATAGCTTAGCAGTTAAGGTGCTTACCTACAAAGCCAAAGGACCCAGGTTTGATTCTCTAGTACCCATGGTAAGCCAGATGCACAAGGTGGCGTATGTGTCTGGAGTTCCTTTGCAGTAGTTAGAGGCCCTGTCACACCTATTCTCTCTCTCTCTCTCTTTCTCTCTCTCTCTCAAATATATATATGAAGAAATACATGGATCTTGATGGGTGTATTATCAAGCTTCTACTGAAATTTCTTTTAGCATTTTGAAATGCATTCTCAAGAGCCATGCAGAGGTGGGCATTGTAGTGCACACCTGCCATCCTAACAAGATTGTGAGCTTGAGGCCAGCCAGTTCTTGAACATAGAAAGACTTACCAAAAAATAAATTAAAATTAGAATGTCAGTTAATGTGCTGAAATAAATATTTATGCCCCAAGATCTTGCTTTTCAGTTTGTAGCTAGATAAACAGGGATCCATAGTAAACATTGTAAGTTACATTGTATGCTCAAATCAACAACATAATGCCATCACTTTGGGTAAGGGGCCTCCTTCATGAATAAACCGTAGTTGTTTTGCTGGAGTTTTAGTTTCAGAGGAATCGGTGCTATTCCTAAACTGAAAGTAATTCTATCTACAAAAGGAACATAGAGAGGCTGGTGATGTCACTCTTGGTACAGTGCTTTTTTCGATGCACAAGGTCTTGGTTTGATGCCCAGCATTGCATAAAACCAGAGTGATAGCACACACCTGACTTTGGCGGTTGAGGCTGGAGGATCAGAAATTCCAGGTCATCCTCAACTACATACTGAGTTTAAGAACAGCCTGGTTATGTGAGACCCTTTCTCAAAAAAAAAAAAAAAAAGTATAGGTATTGAAATAACAGAATTTAGCACTGGGAGAATGAAACCTTAGAGATGATCCAAGAGCACTTTACAGATAATACTGAGACCCCAATGTGACCGTGGGATAGCAAGAGATGGAGCACTAATGCTCACATCTCCAGCCCTTGCCCTTTGCTGACTTTCTTGGGCCAGTGGCCTCTTCTTTTACTTTACATCATGCTGGGAAATACCTTCAGTTACTAGGTTTCCAGGGGTAGAAGACTTCTAGTGCTTAGGAGGCACAGGATGGCAGTGCCATTTACTGACAGCTATGGAAGTAATTTCTTTTATGCATACATACTCTAAGTTCAAGCCAAAATATAGTTGCTCTCTGATCTCAGCAGCACTCAGGAATGTAATTAGAAAATAGGCATTTAAACCAGGCAAGCAGAATTACATTAACTAGAACAAACACAATAAACCAAATCAAATCTCTTGTCTTATACCTGGTCACACCATGAAGCTCTGGAGTCAATGACAAAGGCATATAGCTTTTGGTGGCATCACCACCTCTGAAAATAGTTGTGGGGTCAGACTGGAGCATTCCCTTCCTTGAGAGGCCCTTGTACACATCACATAGACATCCTTGCAAACGCACTGCAGTTATGTGCAATTACATGAATTTACTTATGGACATAAGGGAGGCTTGGCATATAAAAAAGTATTAGATATTGTTGATTTTGCCGCTTTTTATGTATTGAATGTACCATACACAGAGCAGAAGTCTGTAAGAGCTATCACATCAAAATTATAGAAAGTCTAGATGTGAAGTTCATAACTGAAACGACTTTTTTTCTTAAACAAAGGCAGATGCTGTGTGTAGATGGATATCTCTCTTCTGTGTTTTAGGCGTTTACTTTCATTTTTTGAACCCTTTTAAGTGCTACATAAGGTATCTGGCCCTGGAGTGAAAAGAGATTAAAAACACCTTGGGGAATCTTAATTCCCTCTCAATCACATTTATCCCCTTAAAAAAGAGTTGGTCTCAAATGAAATATGGAATCTTATCTGCCTTATGAATAACCTACTCACTTCTCCCCACTGCCCCCAAGTTCCAGGGCTTGCTGACAGATAGGCGGTGATTAAAAATTCCCACAGTACTGTGGGCTCTGTGCCCTCTCCTCTGTCACTCAGCTGCTGAGTACTGGAGCTGGAGCATCTATGTTCTTTGAAGACTAAGCAGGTTGGACATGCAATTTAGATGAAAAACAATTACTCTGTTAGCTTGCTTTTGGCAAGAGTGTATTGAGGCTCATCTCACTGATGGGGAGAAAGCTGCTCTTCCTCTTCATGCATTTCAGATGAAGCACAGGGGAACAGCGAGTTTGCTGGCAGAAGCCTGTCTGCATAACCTCTCTGCATCTCCACAAGTTGGTGCCTTTCTTGGCAGAATACCTTCAGCAACTGGCTCAGGAGAGAATGCCCCTCTCTCCAGGCACAGATGGTGCACTCTAGCACGCAGTCCTAGGGGTGGGAGCCTTTGAAACACAAAGGAGGACTGAGCAATTGAGGTGCATGCTGTGGCAGTCCTTGAACTTGGGAGTGGATGAGAATTAATAGCCACATTTTTGCTCTAAAATCTTTTGTTACAAATGTGTTTAGTTTTGAGAAAACAAGCATATATCAGACATGTTTGTGAGTCACCTGTGCTTTAAATTAAATTGGACTTTGAGAAATGCTGTTTCTGTGTTCAAGGGCTATAGCTCAAGAGGAATGCTACAGCACTGCCTTCTGAATAATGAATTGCACACTGGTAGTGATATCAGAATGAGTTCTTGACCTTGAAGGTTCAAGGTAGCACCTACTGAGCTGGGTGGGGACCACAAATACCTATAAGAGGCCTGTGCTTGCCAACAACTGTGTCCAGTTACAAAACACAAAACAGGGGCTCAGTGAAGCTCAGTTGGTAAAGTGCTTGTCTTGCATGTAAAAGTTCTGGGTTCCATTCCATCCTCAGTACTGCATGAATTGGGCATTGTGGCATACCCTTGTGTCTGGCATTGACAATCATAATAGCTGTATTTTTTTTCAACAAGTGAATGTGACTTATTATTAAATTTGATTACCTGTTTGTTGGTCAAAAGAATAAAATGATCAAGCCTTTAAAATATTTTTATTTATTTATTTAAGAGAGAGAAAAAGAGGCAGAGAGAGGGAAAGAGAGGAAGAGAGAAAGAGAATGCGCATGTCAGGGCATCCAGCCACTGCAAACTCCAGATGCATGTTCCACCTTATGCATCTGCCTTACATGGGCCCTGGGGAATCGAACCTGAGACCTTTGGTTTTGTGGGCAAGTGCCTTAACTGCTAAGCCATCTCTCCAGCCCAAGCTTTTTTGAAAAAGAAAGAAAAATAAAGTCCAAGGACATTATTGCAATTACATTGTCTTTGCTGGGACAAAACACCTGAAAAGAAGCAACCTATGGGAGGAAAGGATTTATTTCAGGCTTATAGTTTCAAAGAGAAGCTTCATCATGGCAGGGAAAGTGTGGCACGAGAAGGAGAAAGAAGCAGGCTGAGTGAGCTAGCTGGCTGACACCCAGTAAGGCTGGATTAGTAACCCTCAAGGTCTGCTCCCAGTGACGTGCCTCACCCAGCAAGGTTGTGACTCTGAAGCCTGCACCAGGTGGGGATTGAGTATGAGGGTAAGTTACAAACACATAAAGCTATAGGGATATTTCACATTTAAGTCACCAGAGGCGTCTCAGCTATATAGCAAGTTTGAGGTCAGCTTGGGACAAAGTAAACCTTGTTTAAGAATTCACACACACACAGCAAATCAGAGGCAGTATGGAAAGAGACTAATAGATTTCCCAGCCCAGCAGACATCAAGGACAGAACCAGCTGCTGGAGTGTGAGATCTGTGCAGTCACCTAGGACTGGCCCTTAAAGGGCTTGGTCCTTGGTTTAATGACCTGCTATGGATCTGGTGAAATTCATGCTCAGTTTGTAACAGCTCTGTATCTACAGTTTGCACACATTTTTGGCTGGGTCTGAGAAGGAGTAAGATCATGTCATGGGAATGGAGAGGAAAAGGAGAAGTTTTAACGGGTACTTCCTGTAGAGATTTACAAATGGACTGGCCTGCAACCTTCCTAATATGTGTTGAGAAGCCTACTCCAAAAATATGAAATGCTTCAAAATCTGAATTTTTGCATGTGTATTATATGTGTTATATGCATGTTTGTGTATGGGTTCGTGTGTGTGTGTGTGTGTGTGTGTGTGTATACATTTGTATATAGAGGTTAGAGGTTGATGTTGGGTATCCTCCTCAATCTCCTTCTTCTTAGTTTTTCAAGGTAGGGTCTCACTCTAGCTCAGGCTGACCTGAAATTCACTATGTAGTCTCAGGGTGGCCTCGAACTCTCGGTGATCCTCCTACCTCTGCCTCTCGAGTGCTGGGATTAAAGGTATGTGCCACCATACCTGGCTTTCTTCTTATTTTTTGAGAGAGGGCCTATCACTGAACTTGTAGCTCACTGCTTCAGCTAGAGTAGTTACCCAGTGTTCCCCACGGACCAGCCTGTGTCCATGTCCCCAGCGCTGGGATTACAGGCAGGCACTGTCTCACCTGACTATTACAGGAGGTGCTGAGTGTTTGAACTCAGGCTGGCAATTTCTTTACTCACTAAGACTTTTCTCCAGCCCCCAGATCTGAATTTTTTTGATTGCTATTGATGATGACATAAGTTAAAACAGTTGTCGGGTGTGGTGGTGCATGCCTTTAATCTCAGCACTCTGGAGTCAGAGGTAGGAGGATTGCTATGAGTTTGAGACCAGCCTGAGACTTCATAGTGAATTCCAGGTCAGCCTGTGCTACAGCAAGACCCTACCTCAAAAACAAACAAACAAAAAAACACCAAGCAAACAACAACAATAGAAGTGGACAGCTAACCTCATGTATGTGACAGGTTGCACTTACAAATTCACTGAAAATAATGTATAAAATTACCTTTAGGCTATGCATATTAGTACATATTTTGCAAATATTACAAAATATGAAAAAAATCCAACCACTGTTGGTCCCAAGTGTTTCAAGCCAGGAAAATATAACCTCCATAACCAAGGTTGCCAATGGCTACTTACTGGCCACTTATTCATGGTCATCTGTTGATGAATGAAGACAGTTTGCTCTATGGCCATTATATGTTACTTGATATATTTACCTTAGCATGTCACATTCTTAGAGTCAAAACTATACTCTCTGAGATTAATAGTACTTGACTTCAAAATAAGTTGTGGTTTTTTAACTTCTGGCTCAAGTACGAAAAATATCTTCTAGAAAATAAGACCCAGATTTTAGTTTAGGCTAGAAACACTTTTTTACTTTTCTATGGCAGGTACAGTTTTAAGTTAAATTGCAGTTTTCCCACTTGGTCTATAATCAAATTAATCTGGTTAACATTGGATGTTTGGTAAAAACCTGTTGACCAAATTTAAACATACCAGATAGTAAAATGTGGGTACAGATTTGATGAGATATACCTTAGGACAAACAACAGAGCATACACCAAAGACATAGAGCAAGTGAGAACTTGCCCAAATTCTGCCTCTCCTGGTTAAGAGCTCTATGGTTTTAGGAAAGTCATTTTATTGCACTAAGATGCAGTTTCCTCAACAATAAAATGAGGATAAGAAAATTACCTCTCAGGGGTTATGTCAATATTAAAGGAAATAATAAATATAAATTGATTAGAGTAGTTCACAGCTTATGATCTATGTATGTAGGATATCTATCTATCTATCTATCTATCTATCTATCTATCTATCTATCTATATTCTCAGTTAATTGACTTGAATCTTAAAGCTCTTCTTACTAGACTAAAGTTACTATTTGAAGTACATATTCAAAGAAACTTCATCTTAAATACATTTAGAAAAAAAGGAAAACAATCAGGATAGTATTAACTAACTTGACTTATTTTTAAAAGGTATTTATTTATAAAATGTTTATTAGTTTCATATAAAAACTGCGTGACGTTTTACCAATGGGCTTAGAATTAAATCTACAGAGGATGAACCTGATTCTGGGTTGTTAGCTTCTCAAATGTCCACATAATATTAACTTCAGTGCAAGTTCCAAGAACATTGTTGTTTTAACATATAAACAGCTAATCTAGAACTCAGGAGGATATACTAATATCAAAATTTTGGGGATGGGGAGATGACTCAGTGGTTAAAAGTGCTTTAGTAAGCCTACTGAACTGAGCTCAAACCTCAGTGTCCACATAAAGCTGAACACAAAGTGTTCAGGTCTGTAATCCCAACATGTCTGTGGGCTTAGGAGGTGGAGCCAGGAGAATCCTGAGGCTTATGAGCAGCGATGGCAGGAGAGACCCTGACTCGAAAGGGTGGAAAGAGGGGAGAAACACACTGCAGTTATCTCATGACCCCCACAGGCATGCTGTGGCTAGAACTTACACATATTCACATACAAATAAATAATAAAATAGAAGACAACTTTCAGAGAAAGGTTTCCATTTACCTAACCTTTTGTTCACTTCAGCATCAGCTGTGAGTATACCATCATGCCTCTTCCCTGAAAAGGGCCCTGTTTCATGATTTTCCACACAGCTATGAGATTGGAATCTCTGGTTTTCATCCTATGTGAGACCCTCTGACCTATTTGATAGGGTCTTAAAAATACAGGATACTTACAAATTTCTTATGAAATCTTAAAAGCTAATAACATTTGTTTGAAAAAGCTAACTGTAATCATCTAAAGAAATCCTATTTTGTAGAGCTTTCAACACTGTACAACCCACATATCTGGAATTCAGCATTATCTCCGTTGTTAGTAATGCCTTGTTCATTTTGATTTTCCAAATGGGCACAAAAACATTTTCCTTTGGGTATTGAGGAATTCCATGGACTGTGTCTATGAATGTATCCCTGACTTTATTCAGTGAATGGTTTTAATCATGAGTCAGATTTATAAGGGTTCTATAAGAAAAGTTTGGGAATAGGCATTATAGAAGGTAGCTAAATTTGTCTGGGTTTGTACATACATTTTTCTCCAAAGATGTCATGGATGAATAAAACTGCCCATGAATTAATGAAATTGTCTTAATTTGGACAAAAAATTTAATACCATCTTAAAGTAATACCATATGAGTATATTTGCAAAAAGGATCAACAACTCATTCTTCTGAGAGCAGGTATTCAGTAGAGCAGACTTTAATATTAAAAGACTTTGGTTCCTAAAGTTTTTGTTCTTTCAAGGTAAGGTCTTGCTCTATCCCAGGCTGACCTGGAATTCACCATGTAGTCTCAGGCCTCAAATGCATATCGATTCTTCTACCTCTGCCTCTCAAGTACTGGGATTAAAAGTGTGCATCACCATGCCTGGCCGATTCCTAAAGTATGGGCTGGCTATCTAAAGTTACCTTATGTGTGCATCAATATAGCACATCTCTATAAACATATATGTTTCTTATCGCTAGTTTACTAAATGCCTTTTCAACTTTCCAAGGAACATGCAGAGTTTTAAAAGAATAAATTGTTTAAATTGGTATGATAGAGGGGAATGTCTACTGCCTTTAGAAAATATCTAAAATTAATATCTATATATACATATATATATATATATATATATATATATATATATATATATGTAAAATTCTTTTTCCCACTTAGATTCCTTAGGTTACAAATATGTGAAGATGATTTTTTTTTTATTTTTTGTTATCCGAGGTAGGGCCTCAGTCCGTCTAGCTCAGGCTGACCTGGAATTCACTATGTAGTCTCAGGGTGGCCTTGAACTCTCTCACCAATCTTCGTACCTCTGCCTCCCAAGTGCTGGTATTAAAGGCATGTGCCACCACACCTGGCTTGATTTTTTTTTTTTTTGTGGGGGGATTGTAATGAAACTTTAATTAGATTAACTGCGCTTGTTATGTTCCTACTCTCAACTGCTATGCCTTTTTTTTTTCTTGGTAGAGATTCAGAGAATTTGTCTATACTTAGGTATCAGAACATTTTCCAAACTTAAAAATCAGTTCAGGGCTGGGAAGATGATTCAACAGTTAAAGGTACTTGCTTGCAAAGCCTGCTAATCAGTTACCTGTGGAAGCCAGGCACAAGAAATGATGTAAGGGTCTGATATTTGTTTGTAGCAATAAGAGGCCTTGCTGCTCCCATACACACACACACTAAAATCAGTTCAAAGATCTATATTTTAGATTATCTCTAATTTCTATTTAATAATTATAAATTTTAATAGAGTTAGCCATTTTTATATGCATCAAGCTGTTGGCTATGATTAGACAAATGTCTGCAGTTTTCCAGTTGAATGGATATGACAATGAACTGATGATCAAAAATTGTTGTCAAATGAAACAATGCCAGGCGGCAACATCTGCATTTGCTCAGAAAATCATATGGTTTGGCTTGTATCTACTTGTATATAAATCTGGAGCTTCAAAGAGGTTGAAAATTCTTTTTATATTGATTTTTTTCCTTGGTTGATTTTGTTTAAGAAATCCAGTGTGCAATTGTTGAGAAGGACAGTGGAAACGTGTGGCATCTGTCTAATTTCTGGGACAATAGACTGAACCTCTGAAAAGAAAATTGATTCAAAAAATGGTATTGAACAATTTGTCTTAAGCACGAAATCTTAGACTGTCTGAGACTAGTCACTAGAAACCCACAAAGGCTATCTGCTTTTCACACATGCCTTCTTTTTTCCATCAAAACCATATCTATGGCTGGGGATATAGCTCAGTTGGTAGAGTGCTTGTCTAATGAGCATGAAACCTTGTGTTTTATCCCAGCACCACATAAAAGCAAAGAAAGAGAAAAACAAACAAACAGGTGTGGTGGTCTATGCCTATATTCCCCACACTTACGAGGCTGGAGGTGTATGCAGGATGATTAGAAGTTCAAGGTCATTAGTGGCTACATGTCCAGTTTGAGGCCATCCTGTACTACATGAGAACCCCTCTCAAAAAAAATAAAACCCACAAAAAACAACCAACCATGCAAAATCCCAAGCCCTAAGGAGAGACACACAAAAACAAAACAAAACAAAACAAAACAAAACAAAACAAAACAAAAAAACCCTCAAATAAGTAAATAAATTCATAAAAGAAACAACAGATCAGGTCTCTGGTTGGGTTGTACGGCTAAGCTTTGGGCTAGCTAGGATGGAGCTAACATTAGATGAAATCCCAATGTTTTCATACCAGCTATCCCAGTAACTTAAATACTCCACCTTCAGCATTTTAACACCGTGCAATTATGTTGCTTTTGGTAGATGACATTTGTTTGTTTGAAAATGTTCTTTCTAAAAGTACCATCTTCAGATAAATGTCCACAGATTCTGTACATTAGAAGCAACTCACAGCTACACTTTTATAAACAGGTTGGAAAATAGCTACATGCTGATTTATATTTGGCAGCTTACGTTAGTGGCATTCAGAATTTCTGCAAAGGTACTTTACTTGTTCCCTTGAGTCTTCACAGCTCACAAAAACTCCAAACTGCATTAAAGACAAAAAGCAGAAAAAAATCTTTAGGATAATATGTTCAAGCCTCAGCAGATTAGCTAGATTCAGATTTCTCGAACTAGTTTCAGTTTGGAACACTTTTCTTTTTTATTTAATTTTAATTTTTTATTAATTATGAACTTCACCATATGAACAAACTGCATGTTGGTCATATTCTCCTTGGATTATTCTTTTATATCCCCTCTTCCCTGCTCTTATTCCACCGAGGGCCCGCCTCAGTACGATTATGGGTGTTCACCAAGGGGTTATGAGTGCACCAGTAAGTCTGTGTGAGCATGGCCGTGAGGAGGGGACAGTGCTTCAGGATACCCCTTCCCACCATGTGGCTCTTACAAGCTCGGAACTCTTTTCTCTCTGTCACTGTTTGAACTGTTCTTGCAGTTATTTGAATGTGTACAGTGTTGATTGACCTGGGCATTTCCAAATCTATAGTAAGAAAAATTCTGAATCTATGGATAAGTACAGGTTTTGGAGGTTGTGGGTGTAGCTCTCGTGGTAGGATGCTTTCTTAGCACGCACAGAGCCTTGGGTTCGATCCTTAGCACTGTATAGCGCAGACATGGGGCACACTGCTGTAACTGCAGCACTTGAGAAGTGGGAGCAGGAGGGTCAGAAAGTGAAGGCCATCCTTAGCTACACAGGTGAGTGTGAGGACATGCTGGGCTACAGGAAACGCCTGTCTCAATTCAAAACACAGAATTATATAGGTTCTGGACCCCAGTTAATTTCCAAATGCTTATGCAGGGTTGTGTACAACTGTCTCAACTTGTTTTGGTTTCCTCACCTGTATAACATGGGCCTATGTAGTACCTACCTTGTAAGTTATGAGGGTTAGGTAAGTAACACACAAAGAATTTAGAAATACTTGGATCATAGGGGATCTATCTGAGATCAATACTCACAGTTGCACTTATACATTATGTATTTGTATATACAAATAGTAACTGATAAACCTAAAACATGTAATGTTCTTTCCATCACCTTATATGTGTTCCCATTATTCACTGAGCATGTAAATATTGGTATATTACTGCCTATGTGTTGAATAGTTTGTAAAATGATGAGATAGGTAGACCATCAAAGATATAAAGACAATGCATGTTCTGAAAGTCCATCAGGGTTGGAGAGATGGCTTAATGGTTAAGCACTTGCCTGTGAAGCCTAAGGACCCCGGTTTGAGACTTGATTCCCCAGTACCCACATAAGCCAGATGCACAAGGTGGCGTATGCATCTGGAGTTTATTTGCAGTGGCTGGAGTTCCTGACTGGTGTGCCCATCCTCTCTCTCTCTTTCTCTCTCTCTTTCTCTCTCTCTTTGCCTCTCTCTCTCTCTCTCTCTGTCTCTCTCAAATAAATAAAGAAAAATAAGCAACAAAAAAGTCTATCAATTTTTCTGTCATTTTATCCTGAACTATTTCCAAGGCTTAGAGAGTATTTGGAAAACTAGGTAAATCACAAGTTTCTAGAATATCTACTCAATTATGTGATTACATAATTGATGGTGTGTGGATCAGTGTGAACAAAAAAATGCAGTGAATGACCTAGCCCAACATTTTTGTTCTTTCTTCTAGTGGGGAAAAATAATTTTCTTTTTTTCTGCCTGTTAACTCTTGGCTGTCTGTTCTTTGGAGAGCTCAGTAAATACTCTTTTTCTACAGTTCTTTCATATGCCACATGCTTACCCTATCTCCCAGAGGTTCTTGCTTTTCTGGTTGTCAGCACTTGTCTTAGAGCTTGATACAGACCTGGTTTGGGAGAAGTGCACAGAGAAGATGGTATAGGAATTAGCCATGGTGGCATCTAGCCTGTGCTACATAGTAAGGTTCTATCTGAAAAGTGAGTGAGAGAGAGAGAGAGAGAGAGAGAGAGAGAGGAGAGAAATAAAAGATGGGTATGGGGAACAAGTAGTCCTTTGCTCACAGAAGTGAGAACTGTTCTAAATGCTCTTACCCCCTCTCTCTCTCTCTCTCTCTGTGTGTGTGTGTGTGTGTGCACATATGTGCACATTGATGCAGAGGTCAGAAATCAACATTAAGGGTTTTCCCCAGCTACTCTCCACCTTATTTTGTGACAGAGTCTCTCACTGAACTTGTAGCTCACTGATTGGCTAGTCTAGCTAGCCATCAAGCCCCTGGACCCTCATGTCCACACCTCCTCAATGCTGGGATTATAGGCTGCACCACCATGTCTAGCTTTCCATAGGTTCTGGGGATCCAAACTCATATCCTCATGCTTGCCCAGCAAGCAGTTTCCCCACACAGCTATCTCCCCAGCCCTGCCCAAACTTAATATTGACTCATATTTGAGCTGATGTGCTAGCTTTATTTCCCCCTGTGAAATGCTCATGGTGAATGCTCAGCACGGAGCAGTGTCTACTTCCCTGCTTTACGTTTCTCATTTTTAAAGATCCAATTACCTCAAGTCCTTTTCTCGAATATTGCTGTGGGCCTGCTGACCTAATAATTCTCTCCTCTCTAATATCCGTCATTATCTCTACTTGAAGTTGCAGGGCACACATACCTGGGCCTGTATGAAGGATAGACAGTCCCCCAACCGCTTGTTCCTCCTACATGTCTCTTGGTATCTGGGCCTTCAGTCCCAAGGGCAACATCAAGGTCATTTCCTCATTTACAGTTGAGTTGTTAGGTATGTTATTGAAGATTTAGTTGTGTCACCCTAAGTGGTGGCATAGTTGTTCTGCTTTTCAGAAATGCTGATATAGGCATATCCTGGAGGATAGGAATGCCCGTTACTCAGAGCTGCAGGCTCAGTAGCTGAGTCTCTCCTCTTTAGGTCATCCCATTGTCATTCTCTGTGACTGCCAAGGCCAGCCAGTCACTTTCTTTATGCTCTTTTAAATGTACTATTGTCAAATCTCTGCTAAATTTATAATTCCTTATTGCTGGGACCTTAGCAATGAGAGAAGATGTTCCAATTTTCCTGATGATATTTGGAAAGATAACTCTTTGAATTCTATTTCTGGGTGGATGCTGGTAAAATAAAGATGTTATTAAAAACAATAACAGCTAACGTTTTGGAGACTATGCTCTGTGTGAGACACCATTACAAGTGTGTTATTTGTCATACGACTTCCAAGCTGCATCATAGCATGATAGTCCTGCAAGGCATTTAGATTTACTCCTGCTGGATCCTTGAGCAGTGGAGCTCAGAGGGCGGAAAGTTTTTCAGATGACACACTATGAGAGTGAGAGAGAGGGAGAGAGAGAGAGGTAAGGAGAAAGAGAGAGAGAGAGAGAGAGAATGAGAACGAATGAGGAAAGCCACCTCTCTCTCTCTTTTGCTGCTTGCAAGTAAATAAATAAAAATTAAAATTAAGAAATGAAAAAGAGAGATTGGACTGTAAGTATGCTAATTTAACCAAAGAATTAGTCCATTGATGAGTTCATACTGAAGAAACCGTTAGGAGCCAGGGCCTGGCTGTAGGCAGTAGGTCACTGGAGGTGTGCCTTTAAAGTATCTTTTGTTCCTAGCTTCTTTCTGTATCTCCCTCTCTCCCTCTCTGCTTCCTGGCTGCCACCAGGGGAACATATTTCTGTCTTTACCTTTCTGCCACTATAGTTTGGACTCATCTCTGGCTCATAGCAACAGTGCTAGCCCACCATGGACTGAAATCTCCGAATCCAGAAGTCTCTTAAATTCGTCCTCTCTTCAGTTGTTCCTTGAGTATCCTGTGATGAAAACCTGACACACATGGGGATCTAGTGTACTAGGAACATTTCTGCTATACTGTTTGCAAGCTCGCTATAGCATGACTTGCCCAGGGCCTCTGACAGTGGCCCTTAGCAAAACCCAGACTGTTTTTCTTTGAACTGTCCTCTTGTATTAGGTTCAATAATAGATGATCTTCCAAAACCAGTTTCTCTGATTACTGTGCACATCCTGGGCTATCTTCTTCCCATGAGTGAACAGTCATTAAAAACAGGTTGAGGCATGAGGGGAAGGAGATTCAAAGGCCATGTCTGGGGAGTGGTTTGGGCTAAATGCCTGCCTGTCAGCAGAGCTTTGGCTGCTGCAGAATATACCTATCCACACAATCATTTTGTTGTCAAAGCTGCCTTTTTTTTTTTTTTTTTTTTGCCTCCTTCCCTTGACTCTACTCCAAACTTATTTTTGGAGCATTTTTGTGACCTTGAACATGAAATGAAGTAGTGGTGCCACTTCTCAAGGGAAATGTGTTTAAGATATGCTGGTTTATGACAGAGAATCATCACAAGAGTTCCCCAAGGACTTAACCTTCATCTACTTTTCGGAGACAAAAGCTGTCTTCTTCCACTGACACAGGAAGTTCACCGGGTTTCCTTTCTCCCCTCTCTTCCCACTATGTTCCAGCATGACAGTATATTTTTTCCTCCCATAATTTTGAGTCGTGTGGTATGGGTGTACTATCTGTAGTTCAATAACGTAATGACTTTTTCTCTCTGTTTCACGTTTCTCTCTCTCTTCTTGACACTTAGCCAGTGTCTATCCTTATCTATAATGAAGGGCAAAAGTGTTGAAATTCTATACACCAAATGCTCTGTCCACTGTTTCTCACAGTTGGTGGCATGCTTGGGAAGCCTTGGTTTCTGCATTGTAATGTGAGGGAAGACTGGATATACTTTGATGCGAGGGACTATTTTTCCCTTTTGCAGAATTCTTTCTGTAAAGAGAAGCCAAAGATGGGGTTCAGTGTATAAATATATTGTAGCAGACAGCTTCAGGTTCACTGAGATGAATTTTCAGACCAGACACAGTTGTGGAGGAAAGGATATTTATTGAAGCTTACAGATCCAGGGAAAGTTCCATGATGGCAGAAGAAGCTGGCCTGCCTTCACAGGACCAAGCAGAGAGAAAGAAGTACAAGGCTAAAAAGCCAAAAGCCACAGCACACTTTAGGAACTCCAGCTAGGCACACTTTGCATATCTTTAGATTGAAATCTGAAACCCACCACCACACCTTAAGATCCACCCAGTGACACTGCCTCCAGCCAGGTGGCTGCAAATGCAAACTACAAACAATAAAGAACTGAATATATTGGGGGCCATCTATTCAAACTACCACATCCCGCTCCAGCCCCCAATAGATTTCTAAACATCACACATTGTAAATTGTACTCAGTTCAATTTCAAAGGTCCCCACAGTCTTGACCAATTTAAGATATTAAGACCTGTAAAATCAAACAAGTTAAACATTTCTAACATATAAAGGCACAGAGTAAACATTTTCAACTGGTATAATGCATAGCAAGGAGAGACTAAAACAATGCAAACTCAACCACCATCAAACAAACATCAAACTTCTGCAGTTCAAGTTCAATACAAGCAGGGACTGACAGTCTCCAGATTTTCCAATTCCACCCCTCCAGCTGGGCAGAGTAGCAGGGAACACTTCCATCTCAGGCCAACAGTGAACTCTATGGTAGCGCTTGCATAGTTCTGGTATATCCAAAACATCTTGAGGTCTTCATGCAAACCACGGTCCATCTTCCAAAGGCTCTTTCAGTCTATCAGGGCATCTGGCCCTACCTCATGCCACATCTCAGCAGCAGCTCCTGGAACCATGTGCAATTCATGACCACTCCTCACATTTTTCATGCTTCTGAAACCAATACCAGTTGTGCAGGACACAGCCATATTCTTAATTCAGGGATGAAATAAATCATAGCCTTGAAAAGCAGGTTACTTCTCCAGTCAACTCTTTCCATAAGTGTTTGCATTTCTATGATAGTCTTTCCTCAGGCATCCTTTCCATGGTAAAGCAACTGGACCATCTTTGCTAATGTGTTTGACAATAGATTCAGTAACCTAAAACCAGTCTCAGTGCCTGTAATTTTAACTTGCTTGAGGATTTTCAGCTTAAAATCTTAAATCTCTCAGTTCAATATCTCTAGCCAAGTACATCAGTCCATTACAAATGTAACCTCAATCAAACTCTCTGGGCCTGGTCAGCAGGGCACAGCCAGCCATTACGCCAGTAGCCCAGTTCCAACAAAGTCCTCTGCAGTCTTTCCTTCCCCTTAGAAAGCTCATAAGCCAAGCCTCGAAGTTCAATGCTGTCTGCACTTAGCATTCTCAGACTCTCGTCAGAATAGTCCATAAAACTTGGCTTACCACTCCAGAAGACATCTTCAGTTGCAAGCACCAAGTCCATGCCTATTCCTCCAAAACAAAGGTTCCAAAATACCAACATCCACATTGCCAGGTACATCTTAGCCCACTCCTTAGTACCAAGTTCTGTAGCAGACAGCTTCAGGTTCACTGAGATGAACTTTCAGACCAGACACAGTTATGGAGGAAGGGATATTTATTGAAGCTTACAGATCCAGGGGAAGTTCCATAAATGGCAGAAGAAGCTGTCCTGCCTTCACAGGACCAAGCAGAGAGAAAGAAGTACAAGGTTAAAGCCCAACGCCACACAGCACACTTCAGGAACTCCAGCTAGGCACACTTTGCATATCTTTAGATTGAAATCTGAAACCCACCACCACACCTTAAGATCCACCCAGTGACACTGCCTCCAGCCAGGTGGCTGCAAATGCAAACTACAAACAATAAAGAACTGAATATATTGGGGGCCACCTATTCAAACTACCACATATATGTAATTATGATTTGCCAAAAACTATTTCCAGAAAAGACCACATTCTCCAAAGAATGAACAAATAATAACAACAGTAACAAACAAAAGGTGGGGGCTAGGGGAAAGGAGCCATGCAGCTGAGTTTGCTGAAGACAGGACTGTTGGCGTCTTCACTACTCCTGCGACCCCAGCGAGCCACAGACAAGCAACTATTTTGTTACTGCTGCTTCTCAGTTCAATCTTACTCTGTGGAGGTTTGAAATTCCTCCTGGATAGTCATCAAGACTATTATGAAGGGAAATAAACCATGAGGCTTTATGTGGGACTGAGTGAAGAGTGTGGTGAAAGGAGGAGTCTGGGGAGATGTTTCAGAGGGTGCAGCGCTTGCTGCCTGAGCTGCAGAGCCCAGGTCCCCAGAACCCACATAACGGACACCGTAGCTCACTCCTGTAACCTCAGCTTGTACTTGTTCTGAAGGCCACTCAACTGAATCATTCTCCATTTGTGACCTTGAGCTATGTGAATGTAGCTTGTAGTGGGTTATGTGGCTGACTGGCTTGGGTCCTCATCCTTACTGCCTGTGGGAGCTAACATGTATATCAGTAGGGTTGATCCCCGGCATCACATAAACCAGCATGGTTGCACATGCCTGTAATCCTATCACTTACAGACAAGAGGATCAGAAGTTCAAGTAATCCTTTGCTATGAAGCGAGTTTGGGGCCAGACCGATCCTAACTCAAAACAAAACAACAAAAGCTCATAGAAGAATGGTTTATTATGAAGTTTTATTAATATCGCTAATACAAATCTCAAGTCTATGAGACATGGATGTTTAAAGAACCATGACAAGGCAGTAAAGCAGGCCTTCCAGAAAGGATGGAATTCAATAATTTTGAAAGCAACTTCCTGTAGGAAGTTGAACTAATTTTTATGTTGACTCTGAGTGTAATTTGAATTTACTTTTATTTTTAAATCGGGAGACATTAGGCAATAGTCAAAATGTTACTAGAGAGTACAGTGTTCCTTCTGTGGATTTTTAGTCTCATAAGAATTCAAAGATGAGCTTGAGGATAACTTTTATTGGAGTTTGACAGAGAAAAAAACAGGGCAGACCAGCTAAATATCTTAGCAGCTCCCTGAAGGAGGGAGTTATGTAATGTAAAGTGAGAAGAGAGTATGAATTACAGGGCAAACATGAAACTCTGTAGCTCCAAATCAAACAACTCTTACCAGGTACAAATTTCCAAGTCAATTCTACAAGTGACAATTCTCTGGAGTTTCAATTCTACCCCTCCAGCTAGGCTACTCACAGTTCCAGAAAAGTTTGTCTGGTGCCAGCAGCTCTCCTTGGCAGCCATCTCATAGTTCTGGCATCTCCACTGGGTCTCCACTGCAACCAATGGTTCATCCACATGGCTCTATCAGACCTACATGCAGGTAATCCAACAAGCCTACTTCACACTGCTGTTGGCCATTTCCAAAACACAAGAATGTGTTGCAAAATCAATGACCCTCTCGTTCCTGCATTTCTTATACTCCATAATACCACATGGGCTGCCAACTTGCTAATCCAAAGGGGAATAAAGCAGACTTTGAAGAACAGGACACTCCTTCAGCATTCAGGCCCATTCAAAAGAGTCTGCATTTTTGCTATTGTCACAATGCAGGCAAGCTGGTCCAAAGATGTCATTTTTTCTGTTCCATATCCTTCTACTCACACTAGTCCATTTCTATGTAATACAACCCTCCACAAGTTCTCAGGATATGGGAATAACAGCGAGCCTCTCACACAAACTGCATCTAGCCTAGTCCAGGCAAACCTCTTTCTCACTCTCATAAGCCAAAACTCACAGTTCATAGTTCTTACTGCATTCAGGTATTTCAACTCTGACCAGGATGGTCCATCAAGCTGTACTTATAGCACTTCAAGGAATCTCTTAGACCAAGGTTTCAAATCCGTCCACATTCTTCTTGAAAATAGCTTCAAAAGGCCAAAAGCCATGCAGTCAGGTTTCTACAGGTAATAACCTTACTTCTTGGTACCAACTTTACTGCTGCAGTTGGGTTCTTATTGCTGGCAGAAAGCACCTGACCAAGAGCAGCTTGTGGGGAAAAAAGGGTTTATTTTGGCTTATAGACTAGAGTGGAAGCTTGATGATGGCAGGGGAAATGATGGCATGAGTGGAAGGTGGACATCTCCTCCTGGCCAATATCAGGTACAGAGCAGCAACAGGACAGTGTGCTAAGCCCTGGCAAGAGGAAGCTGGCTATAACACCATAAGCCCACCCCCAAGAATATACTGCCTCCAGAAGGCTTTAATTCCTAAATTGCCATCAGCGGGGTACCTAGCACTCAGGACACCTAAGTTTATGGGGGACACCTGAATCAAACCACCACAGTGTCTGTTGATTTTCCCTGGATGGTGGTCAGGCTAGCAGTGGGAGCAATACTCATGTCACTGCTTCCTCTGCAATTTCTCTTGGGCTCTAGAAGATGTGTCAGAGGTAGCATGCTCTATGGTAGATACTTAGTTACCTTTTCTTGTCATGTTCATGGACCTTGCATCTCCTGAGTTTTCTCTGCCATCTATAAAACATATACCCCAAAGAAGAATGAGAGCAGACACCTTCATGGTTTGGGAGAAGGGATTATTGATTGTATAGAAGGTGTTTTGCTCTATGTTCCCCTGTTGCTTTTGGTGTGTCTTTTACACCAACATCTTAACCAAAAGTCAAATAAAAATTGGCTTTTAGGGGGCTGGAGACATGGCTTAGTGGTTAAGGTGTTTGCCTGCAAAGATAAAGGACCCAGGTTTGATTCCCCAGTATCCACATAAGCCAGATGTACAAGGGGGCACATGCATCTGGAGTTTGTGGCTAGAGGCTCAGGTGTTCCCATTCTCTCTCCGTCTGTCTCCTCTCTCTCTCTCTCTCTCACTCTCTGCTTGCAAATAAATAAAATGAAATCATCTTAAAAAATTGGCTTTTAGGCTCTTGTTTTATGAATTCAACAAATGAAATTCATAGAGCATAGAGGATGAAGTTTAGAAAGATTTTATTATAGAGATTAAGAGAAGGAAAGAAGGCAGAGCTCTTGCTATAATGCAAGAGGGTTCTACAGAAATTGCCTGTATGGTTTTCTGATTGGGGTCTTTTAATGGAATGTACTGGATAGGGCTGGAGCTTGCAGGTTCAACCCCATAGCAAGTGTTCAGGTGCTTCTTGGAAAGGGGTGATCATCTAGGAATCTTCTATTGAACAGACCAGTCCCATTCTAGAAGGGGGGGGTAATCTTCTGACATTTCTGGCCTCCAACAAGGTGGAGTCTGCAAGGACTACTTTAGGGAAGAAAAGACAATCCCCCTTACAGGATCTAGGATATTTCTCCCATAGTTTATTTTCAGGGGCCCTGTTTATCCCAAAGTGTCTCACTTGCTTTTTATGAGGATTCTGGGGAATAAACTCAGGTCTTAATGCATAGGAAGCAAGTGTTCTTGTATGCTGAGCCATCTCCTCAGCCCTCATATGGTATTTTAAGTCTTAAGGAGGACGATTTCTTCTTACCTCCTTTCACAAGATATTTCAAATTCTAAGGAGAGTGATTTGATACTTTACCTTCCTTAGAACTGATTTGTCACTAGGGATACAGGAGGAGGGTCCAGTGCTGATTATGAAGGAAAGGCCCATCCTCAATGGCCCCAGGCTTGTTAATATATGACTAGCTATCTAACAGAAATATCTTTATTTTATTTTTAATTTTTTGTGTGTATTCTTGTGGGGTGTGTGTGTGTGTGTGAGAGAGAGTGTGCATGCATATGTGTGTACATGCATGTGGAGGCCAGAATTCAATGTTGGGTGATTTCTTCAGTGGCTTTCCACCTTGTTTTCTGAGATAGGGTTTCTTGGTGAACCTAGAGCTCCCTGATTCAGTGCACAAGCTAGCCAGCAAGCCCTAAAGGTCCTCCTGTCTCTGTCTCTCTGTCTCCATGTGCAGGGCCATGTGCAGCTTTCATGTGGGTGCTGGGGACCTGAATTCAGGTTCTTGTGCCTGTATGTCAAGTACTCACCCACCTCCCTAGCACCTACCAGCATTTTTTTAAAAGTTTTTTTTTTGTTCATTTTTATTTATTTATTTAAGAGTGACAGAGAGAGAAAGAGGGAGAGAGAGAGAGAGAGAAGAGAGAGAGAGAGAGAGAGAGAGAATGGGTGTGCCAGGGCCTCCAGCCACTGCAAACGAACTCCAGGTGCGTGCTCCCCCTTGTGCATCTGGCTAACGTGGGTCCTGGGGAATCAAGCCTTGAACCGGGGTCCTTTGGCTTCACAGGCAAGTGCTTAACTGCTAAGCCATCTCTCCAGCCCACCTACCAGCATTTTTAAAAAAGGAGTTCATTCTTCTGTTTGAAATTCTAAGAAAATGATTGCTTTCCAAAGCATTAAATACTAATTTTTTTTCCTGAGTTTTCTATTTATTTATTTGAGGAAGAGAGAAAAAGAGAGAGAGAAAGAGAAGCAGTGTGTGTGTGTGTGTGGGGGGGGTGGGTGTTCTAGGGCCCCCTGCTACTGCAAATGAACTCCAGATGCATGCACTACTTTGTGCATCTGGCATTACTTAGGTACTGGGGAATCAAACTCAGGTCATCAGGCTTTGTAAGCAAGTGCCTTTAACTACTGAGCAATCTCTCCATTTTATAAATTTACTTTAGGGTACATTCTCTTCCTACAGCAAGCTCTACATGATAAAGTGTGTTTTCAAGTATAATCTTGTATAATGTGTGTGTGTGTATTCATGAAAGAAGAAATTATATATTTTCACTGCCCTCTATCTATATACAGCCCAAGAATAACCATGATAGAAATAGCACAAATGATGAGAACAGTAGCAAATGCGTTAATTTATTTTATGTAGCCAGCACAAGGGTAATGGAGTGATTATGATTGACAGTTATTGCCTGATATCGGTAAAATTCATTATCTGTGTGATGTTTCCTATATTGCAAGAAGATTTACTATGAACTGATTCTGTATAGACAGGCAAGTTGGGAAAATGTAGCAGCAATTTAAAAAGGGAAATGGCCTGGGATGATAGCCCAGCTGGAAGTAAGGATGTTCTTGGGTTGAAGATCAGTGCAGTTAAAAGGATTTAGCAGCCAGATTATCACGTTAATAGCTGGAGGGCTTAATCACTGGCCTCAACATTTCCTCTGCTGCTGTGACTTAAATGGGAGGGATGATGACACAATCACAATTCCCTGAATAAGTTTAGAATAGTGCAGCTGAACATCACACAGGCAGCTTAGGACCTGTTCACTGTGGCAGTGGTGCGAGGTGGGAAGATATTGGAGGAATCGGATCTACAAGAGGACACTGTGCAGATGGCAGGTTGTAATAATAGCAGCATTTGCTTTTGACAGACAAAAGTCTTAAAATTCTAGAGAATTCTCTGGATAGCTAGAGGTAGTTTGCTAGTCATGCTGATAGTATAAATTAAAATTATTTTTTGTAAAGTGAAGGTGGCAGGTGGAAAGGAGTGAGTTTTGTTTTTGGAGTCAGATTGTAGCAGGAAAATAGAATGGAGAATGAATTCCAAAATAGTATATACAAGAAAGCAGCTGGCAAAGAGAAAGACTAATACTTCCCCATCGAGGGAAAAAACACTCCCTATACAAATGACCCACACAGGTCCTAATTCACTGGGCACTCTAGTCTAGGCTGAATTGAAACTCACTCTGTAGCCTAGGCTAGCTCTGAACTCACAGTGATTCTTTCTACTTCAGCTACCCGAGTGCTGGAACTAAATGCATGTGCCACCATGCCCAGCTGAACCTACTACTATGAGCTGTGGCCTGTCCTCTTTCTTAATAAGCTGCCTCTGCTTTTGACTGACATCCATGTGGCTGTCCAGTGGCTTGTTCAGGACCTGTTCCTGACATTTTAAGCTGTCTGGGCTGGATGAACCACCTAGCCTCTAAATGTCTCTTTGTTTGTTTCTGAAATAACATTGCTATAGTTTCTACCTTCTACAGGGAAGCCTGTGAGTATTAGGAGAAAAGCTACTTGCGAGAGTTTATAATAAAGAGAGGAGATTTCCCTCCTCCTGCTTTCCTTTATCAACTTATTTTTGTCCTTTAATTCTCATTTTAATAATTTTGATGGCTTTTGTCATATGATAAAGATATGTCATTCATATAAGCCATATTTAATCTTTTTTTGGAACAATTCATAATGCATTTGAAAATGAGACAGAGGGTTTTAGCTCCTAGAAATCCTCAGAAGGAAATATTTCTCTAATTGGTGATTTCACCTTGTTAATTTGATAAATATGTTAGTAATATTATTTTAATATAATTTTTTTGTTTTTATTTATTTATTTGACAGCGACAGGCAGAGAAAGAGGCCGACTGAGAGAAATAGAGAGAATGGGCATGTCAGGGCCTCCAGCCACTGCAAACAAACTCCAGATGCATGCACCCCCTTGTGCATCTGGCTAATGTCCTGGGGAAACAAGCCTCAAACCGGGGTCCTTAGGCTTCACAGGCAAGTGCTTAACCACTAAGCCATCTCTCCAGCCCTAACATAATTTTTCTTTAAAATGTAAAGCATTCAGGGTCTAATTTTTGGTATATTATTTATGTTGTTATAGGAAACACGAAGAAATGGCACCACTTCTGGCTTGCTCTGTGATGGGCAAAAATGCGTAGTTTACTATCGTTTCACCTCCCTTCTGTGCCTGCCTGCTGCATGGAGCACTTCTAGGAATTCCATCTGGACTATATTCTGGAAAATTGCTTAAAGCCCTGAGCACTTTTTCTTCAGATGAGGTCAGAAATCCAGATCAGTTAGCTGAGTCACCTCAAAAAATACATCAGTGTCTCTTTTAGTGAAGTTATGTCCTTTGGCCATAAGCACCTTGGCTCTAGTGAAAGAGGTTTGACAGAAAAGGGCTAAAGTGGTTGTCAAATTTCAGTTTCTCTGGTTGGAATTAGATATGGGGGTTCCCTGGTCCTAAAAGGCATGCAAAAGAGGTCACTGATGGAGCTCGAGGGGAGGAGGGGCTTAGTAACAGGGCAATTAAGTGAGATTTACAGTGACAAGTAGCCAGGGAGAAAATTTCATGGGTGGAAAGATCCAAACAACCTACAAGAACACTAGGAGAGGGGGCTGGAGAGATGGATTAGTGGTTAAGGTGCTTGCCTACAAAGCCAAAGGATCCAGGTTTGATTTCCCAGTACCCACATAAAGCCAGATGCAGTAGAGGCCCTGGCATGCCTATTCTCTCTATCTTCCTCTCTCTCTTTCTCAAACAAATAAATAAAAATTAAAAAAAAACAAAACTAGAATGCTAGGAGAGTTAGAATACCCCTGTTATCCCTAAACTCACAGGTATAGCCTGAAATTCAGCACATTTTGTTAGTAGTATTTGGGGAGAATGGAAGAAGGAACTAATTATACTTGATTTTCCTATGCCTTAATGGCCACAATTTGCATATTAAATTTAATAATTATAACAAAAATGAATAGCTGAGCCAGGTGGCATAGGGCCATAATTCCAGTAACCTGGAAGGCTGAGGCAGGAACTGTGTAAATTCAAAGCCCAATTTCTACAGAGTGAGGTCAAAGCCAGCTGGAGTAACTTAGTGACACTCTGAAAAAAGGTAGGGCTGGAGAGATGGCTCAGCATCTAAGGCTTTTGCCTGCAAAGCCTAATAACCTGGGTTTTTCAATTCCCCAGTGCCCACATAAAGCCAGATGCATGGAGGCATGCATGCATCTAGAATTCATTTGCTAGATGCCCTGGAGTGCCCATTCTCTCCCTCCCCCCATGTCTTTCTCTCTGTCTCTCTGCTTGCAAATAAATGAATGAATAAATAAATAATTAAAAAAAGAAAAAAAGTGGGCTGGGCACATAGCTTAGTGAAGAGTACTGCCTTGGAATGCATAAGACCCTGGGTTCAATCCCTGGCAACACCCCCATCTCCAAAAAGTATAATTGTAGATTTAAATGCTTTGTCCCAGTCTAAAGTGAGGCATAGAGATTATGTTAGTATTGGGAAAATATACAACATTTATAAAAAGGCACACAAATCACTGGGTGATTTAGAAGTCAAGTGAATCAAATGGTGCCTATTAAGTGAGACATAGGTGAATTTCTTATGGCAATACAATTAATGCCCTCTGTACTGCCTCCTTCCCTGCTAGATGATTTCAAGTATGACATTTAATTGCCCTTGGGTATTGAGATACTGAGCATTTTTGCATCTACTAGCAAATTCAGTGTTGTCTGCATATGTGCCCTTCAGGTACTCACTGTTTTTAATATCTTATTCTCATATTAATTAATGAGTTAACTAAAACCTTGATGAGCTACGACCCCATCTTTTCTAACACTGCCTTGTGGAACATGCTTCCACATGTTAATGTGACCATGCGGATCCTTCAGACGACTAAGTGTTTGCTTATTCCTTTCTCACTTCTTCCATATTGAATGACTTGAACCTGTACTCCTTGCTCATGAATCTGTTCACTGATGGTACCCACCACCTCACACTTCAGAGAGAAAGCACAATAGGCTGGGAGTGAGCCACTGAAATCCTACTGGAAGAGGGAAAAAGCTTCTGAAAAACCTTTAAACACACATGTATGAAATATAAGCAAGTCAGGGCTATATGTGAAAATATAGTATCTGGACAGATGGTTCAGCAGTTAAAAGCACTTGCTTGCAAAGCCTGATTATGGCCTGGGTTCAATTCCCTCAGCGCCCATATTAAACCAGATGCACAAAATAGTGCATTCATTTTGAGGTTGTTTGCCACTGTGAGAGGCCCTGGCATGCCTATTTTCTCTCTCTTTCTGTGTGCTTACAGGTAAACAAAAATACTAAAATAAATAAATAAATGAAGAAAGAAAATACAGTATCTTTGAATTTTACTTGCTTACCCTACTTTTGGACATGATTACATGTGTGCAATGTGTATACTGAATTATTAAAAATACAAGTGAACTAAATTGCATGATACCTGCTATTACAATTGACATACATTTCAATCAGTGATGTAGTTACAGCAGTTGAAAGGTAGGGGTTCCAGAAGAAAGCATGGAATTGGCAGCTTGGCAAAGCTTGCAGATTCAGTCTTAGATTTGCAAACCATTTCCTTACTGCTGAGTGATTTCTTATTATGGCATGCAGAGACACAAGGATTGGAACATATAATTTCCTCACAGAAGAGGGTGAGAGGTCAGCTCCTATGATCATTCTTGCTTGGGAATGCTACTAATATGGTAAGATGAATTCCACTCAGCATGGCTAGCATAGTAATATTTCATGTTTTGTGAATTGTGGAAAAACAAGACTCATTAAAGATATTGGTAGGCATCCTTCTGGAAATACTTTATTTTCTGACATATTCTATAACCTGAATGTTTGTATATCTTCAATTCATTTTTATTTGTATTATAATTATTATTTTTGGTTTTTAAAGGTAGGGTCTCAATCTAGCCCAGGCTGACATGAAATTCATTATGTTGTCTCAGGCTGGCCTCAAACTCACAGTGATCCTCCTATCTCAGCCTCCCGAGTGCTGGGATTAAAGGTTTGCAACACCATGTCTAGCTTGTATCTTCAAATTTTTTATGTGAAAATACTAAGCCCAGAGTGTTGGTATAAAGAGAAGCTAGTCCTTTTTTTCGTGAGCAGGGTGTAACTATATCATGAAGGATTAGTGCCCTTATCAAAGAGGCCTCAGAAAGCTGCCTTGCTCCTTCCACTGTGGAGGGCACAGTGGCAATGAAGCTGAAATTGTGGGGTCCCTCACCAATGCATAAATATGATAAGGAATTTTGGGGTATTCCCAGATTCTTGTCTTATAAATTCAAAGAATTGAAAACCACAGACCAGAGGGTAAAGTTTACAGAGATTAAGAGAACATGAAGAGCTCCTGCCCATGAGAAGACAGGAGGAGGTAAAGCCCACCTCGAAACACATATGGGAGTCATTTACAGGTTCTGAATGGGAGCTGAGCTAGCCAACCACAGTGCTAGGTTCAGGTTCAGTCTTTCTAGTCAATTCTAGAAAAGGGGAACTCTGTTTTAGGGAGGGAGTATGTGGAAAAGCAGATGTAGGGAACTGCTTTAGGCTGCAAGAGATAAAGAGAAGCTGTATCTTTCTCTGACCTCCAGCAAAGTGAAGACTCTAAGGGCAGACTCAAGGACATTCCCTGCTTTAACGGGCCCGGTGGGAGGGTGGGGTTGGGGGGCAGTCACAGTAAACTGCATCAGCAACACTATCTATGAACAAGGAAGTGAGGCCTCACTGGACATGGAATCTGCCACTGCCCTGCGCTTGGGCTTTCCAGCTGCCAGAGCTCTTGAGAAATGGGTTCCCATCACTGGGAAGCCCCTCAGTTTAGGCTATATTGTACAGCAGCCGAAGTACTATGGCAGAGTAATTGTTTCAAATTATACTTAGACAGTATAATTTTAATAATGCATATGTTGTGAAACAGTAACACAGAGATTGCACCAGAGATACAGTAGAGAATCAGAAAATTGATTCATGTCAACATGGACTCAGGGGAGGAACTTCCAGAGCCTGAGTCCTGAGCTCTGATGGCTCAGGGGTTTTGTAGACGAATACAGTAGCCACTCTGACATCATCATCTTGAGTTCTTTACACCATTGGTGGGTTATAAGTTTCTAAGGTTACATGATTTTGGGGTACAGAGAACTTCTTTGCAATCAATCAGTGATAAGAAAGTACAATGTAGAACAGAAAGACGTTTGTTCAGGAGTGTTTGTGTCTGTGGCTGCCCTGACCAGATGACACCCAAGCAGGGGGCAGCTGCATAGACAGGGAAAGACTCAGGGTCACGCTGTCTTCCTGGTAAACCTTGTACAACAGAAACTGTTTTAGAGGATCATCTGGGCCTAGTTTCTTTGTTAGATTTCTTCCACCACACATACTTTTTACAATCTTTTATTTTCTCATCCAGACTTTCTGTTTTTCTTTTAACTTCCTCATTACAATATTATTTCCACCTCTAGTAATGTTACTCTGGCTTGTTGTTTTTAGTACTAAAATGACTTTATTTTATTATCAAAACAACATACTAATATCACTGCAGAAAAATCAAATTATAGTAAAAAAGAATTAACTGCTACTTATAATTTTATCCCTTAGAATTTTCAAAACCTTGGAAAGGAGTAGGAGTATTTCAAATCTTTTTCACTGCTTAAATATAATGTATTTCATGCACAATTCTATTGCACAGAAAAGATCTTGCTTTTTAAAAAACCTTTTGAAATAAAAAAAAACAATAAAATCTTTCCAAATAGAGAATTTGACACTAAATTAGACTGCCAATAGGCCTGTTTTGGCTCAGGGAACACTGTGGAAGAAGAGGTAGAAAGATTGTAAGAGCCACAGGGTGGGTAGGAATACCCTGAGGCATGGTCCCCTGCTATCCCACAAGGACTGACTGAGGCCTTCATGACCCCACAGTGAACACTGTAACCACACTGAGGAGGGTCTCCAGGGTAACAGGAGCTGGGGCGAATAGATGAAAGAAAATAACCTGTTATAATTAATATAAAATACAAATTAATATTTAAAAACAAAACAAAACAAAAATCTTTTCATGTTCATAATTATGTTTTAGGGTATGTGTTCCTAAACATGGGTTTGGAAGTTGAGCTGGTTCAAATCCTAGTTCTGAAGGTGTGATGTTGTGACTTCAATTTGCTAATCCTCAGTGACTTGATTATAAAGTGTGTGTGTGTGTGTGTGTGTGTGTGTGTATAGTAGAAAACTACATATATATGTACATATATATATGTATATATATATATATATATATATATATACACACACATATATATATAGTTTTTTGAGGTATGGTCTCACTCTAGTCCAGGCTAACATAGAATTCACTATGCAGTCTCAGGGTGGCCTTTGAACTCAGCGATCCTCCTACTTCAGCTTCCCAAATGCTGGGATTAAAGGCATGCATCATTATGTACAGCTCTTACAAAATAATTTTAATATAAATAATCCTTTATAGATTATTCAAATGACTAAATGGCACCTGTAAAATAACCAGCATATAAAAACACCAAAAGTATGTTAACATAATTTCCTTGATGTCATGTTTGACTGTATGTTGATTAGCTTTATCAGTTAAATTAAAACTTAAATTGGGATTGAAGTAAAAGAAATGGGGAGATTTGCTGTGTTTCTTTAGGTGCCTTTAGAGATCATCTTTCAGTGTGTATGTTTGGTAATCTGCTGACATAACAAAAAGTTTGTAAGTACTTTTCTCTGTGCTAGTATTCTAGGTCAGTGGGCATCTGCTGGTGTGAGTTCTACTCTGTGTGCGTGTTTATAGCTGAAGATGGGTTACAGAAGTCATGACTGAATGAGACTGTAGAGCTAACATCCAAGAGACAACTGAAGTTTTGTAGTTCATAGCTGTGGAAATTAAATTTGGGCTGAATAGGGTTATTAATGATTAACAGAAGAACTATATGCTTGAGTTCATCTTAACAGCTAAGCTTCTACTGGGTTTCTGGAGATGCAAAAGTCATGGCAAATTAAGTCAGCATCTAATTCAAAGCAAATTTTATTGTAAACTGGCCATACAATAGTTTCAAGATCCCATGCCATTTCTCTATGGTAGCAATGTGTTTAAACATGGCAAACATGGCAGATAGCATACTTCTGGAACTTGATCAGTTTTCAATAGAAGAACCAGTCCATGTCTGGTGTCAGAATGATTAAATTGATTTTAAAAATAAGCATTATTCTTGTATTGATATTTTCTTTTCTCCTTTGACCTTGGTAACCTTGCAGTGATTTGAAAGTGAAGTCTAGGGATGGGGAGATGGCTTAGCAAACGCACTTGCTTACAAAGCCTAAAGGCCAGGTTAGAGTCCCCCTTATCTACATAAGACCAGATGCAAAACTGATGCATATGTCTGGAGTTCATTTGCAGTGGCAAGAGGCCCTGGCATGCTCATTATTTCTCTTTCAAATAAATAAAGAAATAATAAATAAAATAGTGAAATTTATTTTAAGAAACTGTGAAATATATTTTGTGTCTTAACTGAATGCCAACTCACTATGTTTTGCATAAAGTTAGATGAGTACTTCATAATATATATAGTTTTTGACAATGTCCTTTCACAATGACATCTTTTGAAAATATTGAAAATCTTATCAATTTAAGTTACTCTAAAATAGTGAAAGCATTGTAAACAACAGGGACCATAAGATTTGGAAGAGTAACCCAGGGCAAGTGACTGGGCAGATCCACCCCTCTGGCCAAAGCAGGCCCCACCTTGGATCCCACGACTGAGGGTACTTGAGGGCTATGGACTCTCCTTCTAGAAATTTCCTCAAAATGAACATGTGGCTTTAAAGTTCACAGCACAGTGCAGATTAATATATCATTCTTTGAGTTCTACTTGAAATGAATGTGCTTGCTATTATCAACATTAATGAAAACACTTGTCTTTTATACAAGCTAGAAATGAACTCTGGGATAATTTGAGAGGGTTGTTCCTCTTGAAGGGCTTGGTAGACTTGAACTAACACGATTTTCATTATAATCGAGCAACAAAGAGACTGGTTACTCTTCATGGTTTACCCAGGGCAGATCTGAATACTTGAAGATTTAATTGAGAGCTTTCCTTGAGAAAAGTGGGATACCTGCAGTCTCCTGCTCCTCCTTCCCACCTACATCCACTCTATGAAGTGTTTTATAGCTGCTGTTATGAATTATGAAGGAGTAGTCTGAATCAATTTTGAATTATTATAAACAAATGTATACTTATACTCTATTCTAATCTTTCCCTTTGGGTATTTTTGTGGGTCCCACTGATGATTTTAATTCTATTTGTACAAATTGTATAGAAAATGAACAGCTTGGGTCTTCATGATTTCGATTTCCATTGTATTGAGACAGTCATTTTTTTAAAATTTGGTATGTGTGTACATGTTCCTGTGTGTAAGTGCAGGCCCACAGATGTCACAGCGTGCATGTGGAGGTCAGAGGACAACTTTTGAATTGGTCCTCACCTTCCATCTCATTTGAATCAGTCTCTTTGTTGTTCACCCCTTTATTCATGAGCTTCTGTAAAATTCTCCAGTCTCTGCCTCTCATCTTTTCCTAGTTGTACTGAGATTATAAAAGCCTGCCACAGCTTCCAGTTTTTTACATGGAGTCTGGGGATTCCAACTTGGACACTCAGTGTTGTGCAATAAGTACTTTGTCTCCGTAGCCTGAGATAGTGTTTTGATACAGAATCAGAGGCTATTTAGAAGAATAGATGTGTGAGAACTCTCTAATGCTTCCCAAAAGCTTAACTATTTGATATTTATTTTTGTCTTGATATAAATGAATAATGTTGATTTTATATAAGTCATTTTTAGCATTTTATTTTTCACCTTCTATGTTTATGTGTATGATGAATAACCTGATTTGTGACATATGAAATGATATGTGTATATGTTTGTATGTTTTTAGGGAAAATATGGTGTTGTGTCATCTTATATGTTTTCATAATCACATTTTCTGATACAAAAACTATAATGACCAAAAGTCTGGATATTGAATCTGAAAATGCTAAATTAAAAACAATAAAATATAAATATATTGGGTGTAGAATTTTAATGTTTGTCTTTAAATACCTTTCAAAAGTTTTAGTTCATTTTTTGTGGTTGTTGCTGTTTGTTCATTTGTTTGAGGCAGGGTCTCACTGTAGCCCAGGCTGACCTGGAACTCACTCTGTAGCTCCAGGCTGGCTGGCCTTAAACTCATGGCAATCCTTTTATCTCTGCCTCCCAAGTGCTGGGATTATAGGCATGAGCCACCGTGCCTGGCTTTTAGTTCTTTTTTAAGATTGCTTTAGTGTTATACTTGTGATTTTATCTTTTTAGGTGATAGATTAGTTAATTTAACTTGATTTCACTATATTGTATATATTTTAGAAGCACATTCTTCTTTTTTTTTTTTTTTTTCAAGGTAGGGTCTTACTCTGGTTCAGGCTGACCTAGAATTAACTATGTAGTCTCAGTGTGGCCTTGAATCATGGCGATCCTCCTACCTCTACCCCCTGAGTGCTAGGATTAAAGGCATGTGCCACCACTCCCAGATAGAAGCACATTCTTTTTTTTAAATAAAATATTTTACTTACTTATTTGTGAGAGAGAGGAAGAGGCAGATAGAGAGAAAGAGAAAATGGGCATGCCAGGGCCTCTAGCCACTGCAAACGAACTCTAGATGCATGCTCCCTTGTGCATTTGGCTTACATGGGTCCTGGGTAATCAAACCAGGGGTCCTTAACCTTAGCAGGCAAATGCCTTAACCACTAGGCCATTTCTCTAGGCCTGAAAGCATATTCTAATGTGCAAGACAATTTTACTTCCTAGAGAGCATATTTTCCTAGGAAATTATCCTTGCATATTACATGTGTATGGCACTGTGGCTTCAGAAACTTGTACTTCTATTCAGACTTGCTCTGGGCCAGTTCTCACCACCAAGCAAGTCACCTGGTTTATCTGCTTCTCAGTTTTGTCATTGGCAAGAAAGGTATGTGAGGAGCAAAGATGAGTGCATAGCAAAATGTCCACATGTGGTTATGTTATTATACAAATTAACCCACTTGTAGGCTTGGCATTTATTGTAGGCTCTAATGGTAGGATTTCTACTGGTCTTTCAGGTCCTTGAGTCTTTTGGTAACAGATGGGACTGTGACAGTAGATAAAGTGGAACAGGTCCAGGCCCCACCAGCCGCCATCTTCATGCAGGACCCACAGTGCCAGATGCCCACAGCAGGTCTCTTCATCTTGCTGAAGGAGCAGATATACTTGGCGACTGGCTGATTTTACCACTTTTCAGAGGGAGGCTCCATAGCCAATGTGGCCTTCTTTATGCATTTAGCCATGCCACTGTGACCTAGGCCAGAGCCCAGAATATCTGGTTTGTCTTTTCTTTCTGCTTTATAAGAACTAACTGGAAGAATAGAGTCTGTTCTGAGATGAATTGTGTCCTTCACCCCAAAGAAACTGAAGTCCTAATCCCTAAGTACCTTAGAATGTGACCTAACTTGGAAATAGAGTGGTTGCAGGTAGAATTTGTTGGGATGAGATTATGCTGGAATAGGGTCAGTCCTGCTAGAAAATAAAGTTAGTCACATCAAAATTTACAAAGTTTATTTGAACTGACATTGATGCATGAATTGAACAGCACCAAACTGCAGCTGGTTTGAGTTCCACTGAAGGGCCTGAGATGACATAAGACAGAGAAAAATGTATCACAGTTGTTACAGTGGAATGGTATCTTCAGCATCATAGATGTTAGCTAGAAACTTCTGAGTGGTTATGCATAAGTTTCATTTCATTGTTTATACCAAATTGGGTTTTCATTGGTTGACATAGAAAACCAGAAGCTTGGGAGCAGCTGTCTCAGCCTAATGGCTTTCCAATTAGCTCTTTAAAAAATTATTTGGTTATATTTGATTGTGGGCATGTGCATCCCACAGTGTGTATATGGAGGCCAGAGGACAACTTTCACCTCATTTGAGACAGGGTCTCTCATTGTTTATGGTTCATTTTGTAAGCTTAAAGAAAATTCTCTTGTCTCTGCCTTCCATCTTGCCCTAGGCACACTGGGATTATAGAAGCCTGCCACAGCTTTTTAAACAGTTCCCAATTCAACGGGCCTGGTACACTCAAAAGAAGTCAACTTTGGCCACAGAAACATAGGAAGGTGCACTTGCCTTCCACAAGACAAGGTAAACCTGGAAGCTGCTAGAACCTGGATGATACAAGAAGGAGTACTCCATCCCTCCGCACTTAAAGTGATCCTCCTACCTTTGCTTCCCAAGTGCTGGGATTAAAGGCATGTACCACCACACAGGTTTTCTTTTTACTGACCCTCAGGCTTGTAGTTGACTAGCTGACTAGCGCTTCCTCTCCTCTCTCCCCCCATCTCCCCCTTTTCCTAGCTTCATTCTAGTATCGTGTCCCTACTATTACTTATGGCTTACAATTAACTGAACCTGAATTCTGGATGCTTTTGATACCTTTCTGAGGAAAAGTAAGACTCATATAGAGGTTCAAAATTTTGGATGTCTGGATTTATGGTATTCATAATCTATAACAAAGTTAAGAATTCCTACTCTAGGGGCTGGAGAGATGGCTCAGTGCTTAAAGTGCCTTGCAAATATGAAGACTTGAGTTCAGGTCTCCCAGTGCCCACATAGAATGTCAGGCATGGTGGTGCATATTTATGATTTCAGAGCTGGAGAGGCATAAGTAAGGAATCCCTTGGGCTCGCTAGCTAGCTAGTCTAGCCAAATTGGGGAGCTCTAGGTTCACGGAGAGAACCTGTCCCCAAAAATAAGATGGAGAGATTTACAAAGATACCCAATGTTGTCCTTTAACCTACACTCATGCACATTCCATGCAATTTCCACATATATGTGCACCCACACATACACACACACATCACCCACACGTACACATGCAAGAAAAGAAAGAATTCCTACTCTAGAATTGAACTTTCAGAATGTTACTTATAAAAGCAAGGAACAAATATAGTTTCACAGACATTAGATATTAGACAAGTGATATTATTAGAAGTTAGTGGATGGAGACATCACGTTAGGACTTGTATGTATGAACATAAAGTTTTTGACAGATTCTCATTTACATATTTTCCTCATAGCATTGTGGCAAGGAGTAAATATAATTTGAGTATTATGTTCTGGGTGCTGAGGTAGGTGGTACACATTCCTTTTCTCAGAATAAAGGCCTATGTGGGGGGTGAGGACTTCAAAGGGGTCATTTCATTTTGTCACTTTCATTCATTAATAACCTCAAATTTAGACTTGTAATGTTTTCTACAAATTAGGTTCTATAGACACAGGAACAAATGCGAGCATCTAAGGCCATATTCATCATGGAACTGGCTTTTTTTTTTTGGTATGCTAATTTATTTATCTATTTTTCTTCTTTTTTTCTTTATTAGTTAGTTTTGTATTCAGCAAATACAGTCAGTTTGGTACCATTATTAGGCTCATCTGTGACCTACCCCCTCCCCTTGGTCCCTCCTCGTTGAGGTATATGGGTCATGCATTGTGGAGTTAGCCCACAGTTATGTGTAAGATAAATGTCTCTGCATATCATGACCCAACATGTGGCTCTGACATTCTTTCCACCCCCTCTTCCTCAAAATTTCCCTGAGCCATGTTGGGTTCATTTTTGGTCTGCTTCAGTGATGAGGTGTTGGGGACCTCTGAGGCTCTGGCTCTCTGATTTGGTAGGAGTTGATTTTCCTCTGTGTTGATCTCCTTCCCCCTTGTGCTGGTATCCGGTTCATCAGGAGAACAGCCCCCTTGATTGTTTCACCAATTTTTCTTAGTTTCAGCCGGGACCCTTTGGAGGTATGATGGGGTGGCTCTCTCCTTAGGATCTACATCTATCTGAAAAAGAGAAGCAGATTCTCCAACGGTTAGCACCAGGACAAAAGAGATAACCCTTACTTTTGTTTTTATAGAGAATTTAATAGGTGTAGGCCCTCTTGTAGCCCATGATTGATGGAAGCTTGATATTGGTGAGTGGGCTTATGTTTGGATATGGTTCTGACTTGTTTCCCAGCTCCAGCTATGGGTCCCGTACCACTGAGGAGATCAGTTAGCCAAATTAAGAGCAGTTGGGAACTTGCTTATTAATAGACTGCATAGAGCATAGGAACGTTTTTGAAGGAATGTCTGAAAATCCTGAACATTCCATATGAGTAACTTATTACGCAGCTCATTTAACACATACGGCTCTTCCGTTCTTCTGAGAGAAACGTTTACGGGGTCTAGAGAGATGGGTCAATGTATAACAGCTCTTTCTGAGAAGGACTGAAACTGAAGCTGGGCATGGCTGCACAGATCTGCCACTCCTTTATAGAGGGGCCGGAGACTGGAGACTTGTTGGAGCTTGCTGACCAGACACAGCAGCTACAGACTGAATGAGAGACAGTGTCTCAAGAAAATATGTGGGTGAGTGATAGAGGACACTGACATTCCCCTCCGACCTCCTCACACCTGTGCCTGGGACATGTGCATCTGCACACACACGTGCATGTGCCACACACACATCACACTATGGCATACATATTCTACACACACATACTCTCTCTCTTTCTCTCTCTCTGAAAGTATATATAAATGATTTAAACAATGAAAGGTTAGAAGAGACAGTAACGAAATTTAAGCAGAAGGGCACAGGTTATAGGAGACAGAAACTGGCTAGGCAGTTAGGGTATCAAAACCCCCAATGTGATTAGTTTTATCTTGGCTAAGTGCAGGAGTGGTCCTTGGGCCTGTGGGGGAAATGGAGGTCATTACACTTTGTTACAGGTCAGGAGGAGCTGGTCTTCCTTACCTCTATCCTCCTTAGGGATTCCTTCTGCTCCTTTCTGGAGAACCTAAGATTCCTGGGAAGCAATCCTGACTGCAGATGCCTGATGCCAGGACTAGACTGGCTAACCCAGCTGCCCATCCACAGCTTCATAAAAATCCACAACGGCGTCTTGGGGTAGGCTTCTCAACCCCCTCTTGCCTCCCTGGCCAAGAGCTCTGCCTTCTCTTAAATATGGGGCTTTTCAAACCATCTCCTGTCTTCCTAGGCAGGTGCTCCACCTTGCTTCCTTCTCTTACTTTCTGGGCTTAAGCTCCCCCTTTTTCTTCTCTCTCTAAAGTTGTAAGCTATAATAAGATCTTTCTGAAACTTATCCTATGGCGTATGGATTTCATTCTTTAAATTCATAAGGCAAGGATCTGGGAACTTCTCCACATTGTCGGGGCACTCTTGTATGTTGGGGTATTGGCAGAGGAACTCCAAATTTCCTGTATCCCAGGCACTGAGACTAAAAAGAGGGTGAGAAGTGTATAGGGAACAACCAAGACCATGTTAGTGAGGCAGGTGACAGTGAATATATCCATGGCCATTGTCATTCCAGTAAGTTAACCTTAAATAGTGGGCATGAGGTCTCCATTATTTGCCTGGAAAATAAGCACAGAACATGTTTAGGGCAATGTCACTGCCTTACATTTAATTGCTTAGATGTAAAAGTCAGTATTGCAAGAAACAGGGATACAACAAAAGTTAATGCTTATTAGGTCTGGCAGCTCAAAGCATCTAAGAAATAGTGTAATTATCAAACACTAAGAATGTTAAGCTTTCTTTCAAACTGTTTTGGGAGGCTGGGATGTAGCTTAGTGAGAGACCACTTGCCTCACATCTTGGCCCTGGTTTTGAGAAATTCTCTTGTTTGGTTAAGAATGTTGGGTACCCTGAGCTATAGTCCTTTCCCTCTCACAGAGGGAGACTTCAGAAAGCAGGCAACATGAAGAGCACTAATTTTGTTACTCTTCTAGTTTTTAATTCTCTACTGTTCTCTACTCTACTATTTTTTAATTCTCTTCCTCAAGGTTTCCCCTTGTTTTGCCCCTTTATTCTTTTGTTACTATTTGACTTTATGCACTATGAGTTCCCATGAAAAAGTCTTTCTAAATATTCTGATGTGCGGGAGTTCAAAAGAGAGTATTTACATAATAAAGATAATCTTTTCTTTGAAATAGGATTCCCTTTTCTGTTTTCTCCAGCAGGTTGTATAGCTGTAATTTTTAATTAGTCTTTGTTTTACAAATCTCTATTTGTCCTTCCCTTAATTCCTCAGTTAAAGAGTGCTGATTGGCCTCTTTATTTCCTTTTGACCATGGGCATTGTTAAAAGCATGCTCACTGAAGAAATATTAAATATATAGACAATTTTGTGTAAGCCAGAGAAGGCTAAAATATGCAGTTTATATCACCACTTAAAATAACTATTAGACTTTTTTAATTTAGAATTTTTGTTTTATTTATTTATCAGGAAGAGAGAGATAGAAAGAAGCACAGAGGGAGAAAGAGAGAGAGAGCACGGGTCCTGGGGAATCAAACCTTGGTCCTTGGGCTTCACAAGCAAGTGTGTTAAGTGCTAAGTCATCTTTCCAGCCCGACTATTAGACTTTTAGTGTGTTGTCAGAGGATATTAAATATATAATCACATATGAAACACACAATGGATTACATTGTATACTTTTTATACATCTTTTTATGTTACAAAATATACCTCCAATAACATCTTTAATGCCAGAAACACATTTCCCTGGAAAGATATGCTATAATTTAGTCCACTCCTGACTATTGGATATCTAGTTTGTTGTTTCCTAGTCTTAATTTCAAGTAATATTAAAACATCCTATGGCTAAATCTCAGTACACATAAATAATTTTCATTTTCTAAAAATATTTTTATTTATTTTCAAGTATAGAGAGATAAAGAGAAGAGACAGACAGAGAGAATGGATGTACCAGGGCCTCCAGCCACTGAAAAGGAACTCTAGACATGTGCGCCATTTTGTGCATGTGGCTTTACATGGGTATTGGGAAATTGAACCCGGGTCGTTATGCTCTGCAGGCAAGTGCCTTATCTGCTGAGCTATCTCTTCAGCCCTCAATCTTATTTTTTGAATCCTCTAAATACTATCATTTCTATAATATTCATTTTTATAAAATTATTTAGTTGAGAGAAAGACAGAGAAAGAAGTAGATAGAGAGAATGGGCACACCAGGGCCTTTAGCCACTGCAAACGAACTCCAGACACATGCTCCACCTTATGCATGTGGCTTACCTGGGTCCTGGGGAATCAAACCTGGGTCTTTAGGCTTTGCAGGCAAGTGCCTTAACAGTTAAGCCATCTCTCTAGCCCATGTAATATTAATTTTTAAATTTTCTGATGTTTTCAAAAGATTTGCAAATTTTAAGATTCAACTTAAAATATGCATGCATTTAAGCTTTTCTTAAAAACAGAAGACTCAAAGCATAATTATTGATTTACCTTGTGGTCTTGTTGCTGAACACCATGTGCCTAATCCATAATCAGTCACATATTTAAACACATGAGGCCCTTATTTTTGTATCCACTAGTTCTACATAATGATACCCAATAACGTAAGGAGTTTTAGCCTAGGTCCTAACACACCAGTACTTTATCATCTGTGCCTAAAAATGTAGTATTATTAAACAAATATATGTGATGTATGTATGTATGTATGTATGTATCTATCTATCTATCTATCTGTCTATATATATAGAGAGAGAGAGAGGAAAAAAAAGGCCTAGTTAGCAACTGCTCTACCTTGAGAGCCCTTGCCTTCCCTGATCAAGATATACTGTGGATTAGTGACAATGAGGACTATTTCATTGTATGTGAGGTTGGGGATAGGCAGATAATTTTAGGAAACAATGAATAACATAGGTTTTCTAGGGTCCACATCCTGATAGCCTTGAGAGGAAAGCTGTGGCTTTTGTCTTTCACTTTTTTCTTTTCTTCTCCCTTTTCTTCCTTCCTTTTCTTTTCTTTTTTTTTTTATTGAGAACATACTTTGTATGGATGCATCATGTGTTGGTACCATCTTTTCCCTCCTCCCTGCCCCAATTCCACAGGGGCCATCCTCAGTTGAGACAGTAGAAAGGAAGTTTTTATTTATTTTTGCTTCTTTTTATATTGTTTTGCTGTTTGTTTTGTTTCTAACATTGAAGTGATGTGTTTGGACTTTTCCAGAAAAGGTAGGAGTATAGCACAGATTACCAGACTAGAGAATATGCAAACTGAAATGACTCAAGCATTAGACTGCATTAGAGCCTGAGCTGAAACTTGGCAATAGGATCTTCCCTGAAGGAACCTGGAGCATCAGCCAAATGAGTGTCTGAACTTGGGGAAGGGGAAAACCATCTGACATTAACAAAGACAGAAGAAGTCAGAAGGAAGAACCAAGCAGGAAGACAGGGTATCATCTTGAGAAAATGCTGAGAAATGATGTGGGGGAGAGAAGGGAGAGTTGAGACAGCAACGAGTTGGAAGGGAACAGTAAAGGGGTGTGGGCCCATGGGTTCAATTATCAATCCAGGGGAACATAAGGGAACTAAAGCTTGAGGCAGCTACTAAATTTGTCCTTTAAGAGAAAATTGTTGGCAAACCCAGGTTGTATCAGAGCCTTAGTTGGAGATGGAAAAAGAGTTCAGAAAGGAATGATTAAACAGTGGGATACAGATTACCAGAGGAATGTTACTGATATTGTATTTTAATGATTTTATTGATAAAGGAAAAAAGCTAGAAAAATTGATTTAGTAAGCATATTTTCAACCAACTTTGTGCTCTGTATGACGCTAGGCAAAGGACAAAATCAGGGTAACCTGACATGGTCTGTATCTCATGAAGCCTGGACTCCAGAAGACACATCGATCCCATCATCCCAGGCATTTGTCTTCAAACTCCAGGCAGACAGAGTGACACAGAACTTGTCTAGTCTGGAGGGTGGTGTCAAGGATGACATGACATGAGAATATGCTTCAAATCACAAGGAAAGGTATGGGAAGGGGCCCATGGGGAGCTGCAGGACCCAATGGAAGTGCCTAGAATGGGGACAAGGTCTGCAGTAGGAGAGGTGAGGCTGGATCCATGGCTCATTAAAGGCCAGGAAAAGGCTAAGGATAAGGGTGGGTGGGGATGTCTTCCTTTGCAGTCTTGAGGGATAGATTAAAATGGTAGAGTAAGGGTGAGCTGGCCAGTGTTCATGTGAAGAAGGTGGGAGAATTCAGGAGGTTTGCTATATGTCAGATTAATGAATTTGTTGGTGATTTTTAACTCTGAGGGTTGTTTTATTTTATTCAGGAGCCTGACATCTATGTTTCCTAGGGTCTAATTTTCAAACCTGCTTTTTTATTTTTTTATTTTTATTTTTTAGTAGGTGTGCCTTGATTTAGGCAACAGATGTGTTCTGAGAGAATTCTGGTTGATTCACATATTTTTAAAGTGACTAATTTTGAACACAGCAGGGAGTCTGCTTTTTTTTTTTTTTTTTTTTTTTTTAAGGAAACCCATGGAGCATCCTTGTATAAAGCACAGAATTTTTCTTTTGGGAAACAAATATGTTTTGTAAATTTCTCCTTTAGCAGAAGGTAATGAGCATGCAGATCTGCTGAGATGCTTGCGCATTCGTGAATAAGGGTATGGTAATTAATTCAGAAGGACTTCTGAAAACAAGAGCCGCTTCCCTTCAAGTCTTTGGTCTGTAAATATTTTAGTAGGAAGGGTTAGGCCTAAGCTCAGGCTTACCTTTCTTATTTTTAGAAGTTTCTAAAATGTGAGCAGTCTCTGGTTTCATTTTAATTGGAGATCACACTGGAGAATTTTTAGGTTCCAGAAGAATGGCACAGGCACCTGTAGTTTTAAAGATATGCACTTTTCTTTCTTCCTGCTTTGTGAGTAGTAGCTCAGTGAAAAAAAAAAAGATGCCTTTGCAGAAAAAGGCAACATCTTTCTTTTTCATTCCTAGTCTCAGGGAACTGAGGTTTTGCAATGGTATTTGGCTGTTGTGTTTCTAGACTTCAAGGCATCCAGGGTGACACTTTGCAGATATTACCCTGGACAATGAGTGTCATATTTTATTCTTTAAAAATATTTATTTATTTATTTATTTGAAAGAGAGAGAAAGAAAGATGCAGATAGAGAGAGAATGGGCACGCTAGGGCCTCTACCCACTGCAAATGATCTATAGATGCATGTGTTACCTTGTGCGCCTGGCTTTCTGTGGGTTTTGGGGAAATGAACCTGGGTCCTTCAGCTTTGCTGGCAAACATCTTAACCACTAACTCATCTTTCCATCCCTTCTTCATATATTACTGACTTTTAGCTCTACTTAATATGAAATTTATCCAGAAAAGGAACATTTTTTCCAATTGCTCATCTTCCTCTCAGAATCAGATCTCTAAGAGAGTTCTCAAATCTGTCTGAGACATGACACATACTTATGTTTGATGCAGAACAAAACACAAAACATATACAACCTTTATTCCATCTGCTTATTAAATGTATTTTATATGTTTTCAGTTATGGTGAACTGTATTAATAGACTGTTATTGCAAAATGTCAAGAATATTTTCCATCTGTCAAGTATGATTAAAAGTATAATGTTTATTAAAAATGTAATGTTTATTTTGTCAGGCATGGTGGCGCATGCTTTTAATCCCAGCACTTGGGAGGCAGAGGTAGGAGGACTGCCATGAGTTCGAGGCCACCCTGAGACTACATAGTGAATTCCAGGTCAGCCTGAGCTAGAGTGAGACCCTACATCAAAAAAACCAATAAATGAATAAATAAATAAATAAATATATGTAATGTTCATTTTTAGCACTCTTATGAGAAGCAAGAGGAAATGTACCTTTTAGAAAATGTTTACTTTTTAAGTATGTTTTTTAATTAGTTCCAAAAAATAGCTTTAGAGATAAGATAATGTAGGGAGTATGTGTAAATAACACAGGCTCTGAGACAGCCTTTCCCTGCATTTGATTTTACAGAGGACACAGAATTTGTTCTCTTCACTAACACATGTGAACCACATTGATTTCATTTTCTGTAAACAGGTTTATCATTTTAAAAATAACAAATAAAATGTTCTACAAGTGTGTAAGTAGAGGAAAAAAATCTTTAATTTTCTCTGCATCTGCGTTCATCTGAGCATACATTTGTCTTCAATATGAAAAAGTAAAACAATTGATTAGAAATTCTAGGATATCATAACTGATTCTTGACCTGTGCATGAATGCCATCTGCAGTGGTGAGATCATCATTATCTACTACTCAACAAATATTGAACTGTATCAGGGCAGTCTTTGCACTTAAAAACTAGAGCACCTTTCTTTAAATGTAAACATAAAAACTAATGACAGGGAAACCAAGGCCAGGAGCTTAACATAAATTATAAAATGGTCAGTGGGAGAGTTTTGAGAATGGTTACTGTGGGGAAAAGGAGATATTAGAACAAAGGACTCTTGGGAAATCTCACCTGATGGCTGTGACACAGGTCATCTAAGAATAGCTACAAGAATGTGTCTTAATCTTTAGTCATTCATTTTACTACATGATATGGCTTGTCCCCAACTTGCCCAGGGTGGTGGGATTAGCAGGTGGTGAGAATTGGAAGAGAGGGGGTCTTAGAGAAGGAAGTGTTTAGATCACTTGAGGGTGCTCCCCTCAGAAGGGATTGTGGTAATCTACTTCCTCTGCCTTTCTTTTTGATGATGGGATGGCTTGATCCCTCATGTTCTACCCCATTGCCACCCATGATGCTGGCGCCTGCACAATGCTGTTTAGACACTTAGCCACTAAAACTGTGAGCTCAACTCACCTGTTTTCTTTATAAAGTTATCTTGCCTTGGGCATATCATTATAGTAATGAAATCATGGTGTCATCTTTCTTTCCTCTACCTCTTAACATCAGTGGTCCAGTAGTAATTCTACAATTAGAGAGAGTTGAAAGCTATGTCTGTCCATGTATCCATTCATGTATCTAAACTGCTGCCTGCATTACATGACAGAGGTAGTAGGAGGCCGTTGCACGCTAATAGAACTAAGCTATTTGGAATCTTCATTCAACAACACGTGCAGAAGCAGGTAATATTCCATTTATTCACTCACAGTACGGAAACTCACATGAGGCAAGTATCTGAGATGCACAGTGGATCTTCTCCCTGTCCGCTGTCCTAATCCATCTGGACACTTCTGCTTACTTTCCCCAAGCTCTCTTGTTTGAACATGCCCCATAAAGAAGCATGCATTGATGGATATCTTACTGTTGAAATAAGATCCCCAATGGTTTAAAAATGCCCCTGGGACAATCAAAGTTGACCTCAGCTTTGAAAGGCCCAAGTAAGGTTTCTCTATGTGCTAACTGCAAAGCTCTGAAGAATTCATAGTCTTTGTAGAGTTTTGGTGTGGTGAATAAGTTTGCAAAGGAGAGAGGCTTCTAGAACAGTGGATTGGGAGAAGCGGGCCATGACTCACAGGAGACATAAGCATCTGGTGAACAACTGAACTGAGTGATCATGTGTTCACAATCCATAGGTCCCAGCTTCGTACTGTGATAGACATTCAAAAATATGAACTATGCATACATGTGACATCACGTTTAATATTAAAATTGAGAAAACAGGATTAAGAGTAAGTGTGTGTGTGTGTGTGTGTGTGTGTGTGTGTGTACAAGAAAACACTGAAGAAAATCAGGAATGGAGGGATAATGGGCTGGAAAGGGTACAGAGAAGCTGAGGGTGAAGAAAAAGAGAGAGAGAATATGAATGAGTTCATACGTAAAACAGAAGAACCGCTTTGGCAGTTAATGTTTATCCCTCCTTCCTAAAGCCTGCAAGTTCTTTGCGCTCACCTTGGCACCATTGTCACAGATACTGCATGGAAAGATACAGTTTCCCCTGATGTGGGAAACAGAGCCTGACTCTTAGGCTTTTCCTTTTGCTGTCATAAGGCTTGGAAGAGGGACATGATTGGTGACATGAACAGCAGGAAACCTGTGTCAGCTCTGTAGGTCAGACTCTAGCTTGTGCAGCATCTTGGAATATTTAAATCCTTAGCTCCAGAGCCCTTTCCATTTGGTACTTCGTTGTCACAGCATCCCCGGCAGGTGAGCTGTGCCCTTCCCAAGGTCGAGATAAAACACTGAAAAGCTAGGGGTGGGCTTGTGGGCTTCAGCTGCAACATGCTTAAGTGCTCTAGTTGGCAGGTTCATCAAGTTCTTTGACGAACATGTGTCAGAGAGAGTTTGTTGACCTGGCATAAGTCCACACAGGTGTTTTCTGCCAGCCTGGATGTTTCTGGCATTGTAATAGAACTACTGACACTGTGTGGCAGCATGAATGCTACCAAAAGTTCTTGACCTACCAGTGTCTTTGATGAGTACTGCCACCTCTCCCTTTTTTTTTCCTTTTTTCTTTTCTTAGTTTTTTGAGGTAGGGTCTCACTGTAGCCCAGGCTGACCTGTAGTTCACTATGAGGTCTCAGGATGGCCTTGAACTCACAGTAATCCTCCTACCTCTGCCTCCTGAGTGCTGGGATTAAAGGTGTGTGCCACCACGCCCAGTTTCTATCTCTCCCTTTGTCCCAAAGTTGTTCATTTATTTAGAATGCTAGTCCTGTGGTCTCTGATCCATCACCGTTATCATCATCATTATTCTTCCTCCTCCTCCTTCTTCTTTTTTAGTTTTTCAAGGTGGGGGTCTCACTCTAGCCCAGGTTGATCTGAAATTTACTCTGTAGTCTGAGTGGGGGTGACCTCTAACTCAAGGAGATCCTTCACCTCAGCCTCCCAAGTACTGGAAGTAAAGGCATGTGCCACCATACCTGACCACCATAATTCTTTGAGTCCCAGTCTTTAATCTTGAGTGTGCTTGTGTTTGCATGGTTGTATGCAGGCATGTGTGAGAGAGCATACATGGGCATTACTTTGCCCTTGTTACTTTACCTGTGATTCCTTGCTCTCTACTATCAAAGAAAGACTTTCTTATTGTATTATTCTGGAGCAACTTTCTGAATGTGAATGAGAGAAAATTATTTTTTCCTCAGAAAAATATTGCTGTGCATCTTGACATTTTTGGCAACTCGTTTTCTACTCATAATAGGAAGTTTTGATAAAGTAAATTATCTTTTGTGCAGAACTGTTTCCCTTTGTATTTCTCTGCACCTACCATTCTCTCAGCTTTCGACTAAATTATTATTTTCTCTGTATTACTTTACAAGTTGTAATTGCTTTGTTATCAGAAAGAGAAAGGTAAGCTCATTTTATTCCTTTATCACCAAGCGTCTGGGTGAATGAGTTGTAGCACTCATTACCATGGCTTTGTTCTGCTCAGTTTTTAATGATAATTGCCCTTGTCATGCTTGTAATATAAGCTATAGAAATCTTCTGTTAAAGTACAGAGAGATTAACAAGTCAGAATATATTTTCAAAATGAATTGATAAGGAAATTTCATGTTTCATTTCAAAGCATTAATTAAATAAAAAGGAACTCATGAAGTGAAATAAACACAGAATGGACAAATGACATTGATATAGCAAGTCCAGGAGAGAGCCATGCTGAGTACAGTGGAGGCAAATAGTATCTGTGGGCCCTCATTCTACAGTTTCCAATTTATAAGCCTTTTAAAGGTTTAACTCTTGGTTATTTTATCTCATAGGATTTGCTTCTTAGCTTTCTCTTCTTTTTTTTTTCTTTAAAGAAGGTCTTTCTTTTTTTTTTTTTAAAGAGTTTTAAAATTTTTATTTATTCATTAGAGACAAAAGGAGAAAGTGAGCAATCAAGCGAGCAAGCCAGCGCGCGCGAGAGAATGGGTGCGCCAGGGCCTCTAGCCACTTCAAACGAACTCCAGAGGCATGTACCACCATATGCATCTGGCTTATGTGGGACCTGGAGAATAGAACCAGGGTCCTTAGTCTTCGCAGGCATGCGCCTTAACCACGAAGCTATCTCTCCAGCCCAGCTTTATCTTCTTAAAATCTCAATTTCCTCCCTGTTTTTATGTTCTTGGTTTATATGATTATTGAATGGCACAGGGGCAGGACATGTGTAAGCCCAAAACTCCGCAGTGCCCTCTTCTGTCACGAAGAGGTATTGCCTCTCAAACAAGGGAGACCTGTAGGAGTCCTCTGAAGCTGTGTGATGAAAGGACTCTCGGGAACAGTAAGGAGGTGAGAACAATCACAGGGTACGTCATAGGGAAACTGAATTTGCAAACAGCATCCTAGTTTGTCCTTTGTCGCTTTACAGTTGCTGTCTCCCTAAGCGCTGCTACTCTTGCCAGACTGCATGGCAGCCCAATTCCAAAGCCTCCCTTGGAGGAGAGGTTGAGACCTTGAATGTCTGTTGATTTTGTCATTTTGAATAAGGTGAGAATAATTGACTCTCCCACTTTGATGACAAAAGTTGTAGTTTGAAAAAAAACGTCTTTCCCCCAAAGCCAAAAGAAGTATAAAAATTATAAGACCATTTCAACTCTTTAGGTATCTCATAGCAATTACCCCACCAAAAGTCTACAAAGACTTTGAATTCTTCAGAGCTTTGCAGTTAGCACATAGAGAAACCTTACTTGGGCCTTTCAAAGCAGAGGTCAGCTTTCATCATCCCAGGGGCATTTTTAAACGATTGGGGATCTTATTTCAACAGTAAGATATCCATCAATCCATGCTTCTTTATGGGGCATGTTCAGACAAGTGAGCTTGGGGAAAGTAGGCAGAAGTTTCCAGGTGGGTTATGATGAGGGACAGGGAGAGGGTCCACTGTGCATCTCAGAAACCAGGTAAGCAAATGTGTGGGTTGCAACAGGAGTGTCTACTGTGAGGCAACCTGAAGGCAGACAGGGCACAAGGGGATGCATGTCAAGGCTAACAAGCTCAATAGTGGCTTGAATCTGGAAAAACTGAGCAACCAGAGTTACAAATGTCTAATGTGTTTGGTTTTAAATTATGTTATGAGGCTTTTGGACACCATAAACTCTTTATTTGGCTAAGTCGTCAAGGAGTGCTCATGGAATTGATTGCTTTTTAATTTGAGACAGAGACAGAGAGAGAGAGAGAGAGAGAGAGAGAGAGAGAGAGAGAGAGAGAGAGAGGAGAGGGAGAGAGGGCCACCAGGGCTTTCAGCTGCTGCAAACGAACTCCAGATGTCTGTGCTCCCTTGTGCTCACGTGCAACATTGCACACTTGCGTCACTGTGTGTCTGGCTCACGTGCGACCTGGAAATTCAAACATGAGTTCTTAAGCTTTGCTGGCAAGCGACTTAATAGCTAAGCCATTTCTCCAGCCTGATTTGTACTTTTTTTTAGTATATATTTTACTTCTGTGGTTTCTGACAAGCTCTGATAGCAGATCTGACAGTCTACTTCTATACTGAAGTAGATTTGTATCTTTCCTATTTCCACATTCAGGATCTCATGTGTCTTTTCCAGGACCAGTGAGTGGAATTTGTTTTCCAATTTTAATAGGATGTTTTGATAAACTAGATTACCTTCTTAAATGGAATTGTGTGTTTTTATGCCTATGCCCACCATTCCATTTCCTATTAAGTTATTATTTTCTCAACTATTACTTTTCACATTGTAATTTCTTGCAGAAACTGTTTACTGCTTTTCTGCCAAGGTATTGATGCACTGAGCATCTGATTCTGAGTCAGAAGGTTTTCCTCTCCTGAGAGTGAAGCTCTTCATGGTTTAAGTCTGTGCTTGTCTACACTGTACTAAATAACATGTAAATTATGTTCATTCATCCTTCTCTAACACCTAGCATGGAGTCTAACCTAGGCTACCAGTAGATATTTGTTAAACCCATAAATGGAATATGCATTTTCTGGTCTCGAGGTATTTGTAGTCAGAAAGGCATGAAAGAGCATACCTTTACAGTGGTAGACCTGGAGTCCCTGTCCTTAAACATTCCTCAAGTTTGTTCACTGGATGATTCAGGCTTTTGCGAATTTTTGATGATGCCGAGAAATCCTAGTGAACATCTGGAGACAGTTCACAACAGGAGACATGTGGAGACAGTCAACGCTGGCTTTCCTGTGGCTCTGCTGTAACGAACGACTTCCTGGCAGCAACCAGAGGCAGCTTCTGACTCCTGGCTGTGCCTGGTCACACACCTGTTTCTGCCTCTGGGACTCCTTTCAGTGTGCTGTGCCTCTGCAAAGCACAGAGGACTTGACATGTCCTGAGCCTGGTAGTTGATCCAGGCCCTGCAGGGCTCAGTCCGCCCTCCTATACTCTCCAGGTTTTAGCCACCTTGGGAGAAGAATCATCCTTTAACCCTCCATTACTTTAGACTTTTGAAGGCTGGCTGTTATATAAATCACTTCTACTCAAACTGTAATTGTCCTTAAATGTGCAGATTTGTATATATGTGTGGTACTGGAAATTAAGTCTAGGGCCTCATTCATGTCAAGAAAGTATTCTATATCCCCGGAATTCTTTTTATTTATAGAAAGAGTCTTGCTAAGTTGACCAGGCTGGCCTTGGATTCACTCTGTGGCCCAGGTTAGCATTTTACTTGCTATCCTCAGCTTCATGAGTAGCTGGGATTACAAGTTTGTACCATCAGGCTGGGAAAACCCAGTGTTCTCTTTTGCATTCTTTCTGTAGTATTGTCTCTTAATAGCTCTTTTTCAGTACTGCAAGATGATGTTCATTTTTTTTTTTTTTTTCAGTTTGACAATGCCTTAGAATCACTTGGGAATTTAGTTCTTGTTAAGTTTTTCATAAATGCTACCCATTTTGGAAATGTCTGCTTTCTGTGCACATTTTTTCCTCATACTGTATTTGGTGAACTGAATGCTGGATTATCTTCAATGTATCCTCTGCTCTCCAAGTTTTCTGTGAACTGGAAATTAGATATAGAATAGAAGTATTCAGTAGAAATGTAGGACAAGTCACCTGGGATTTGCATTTTGTTTGCACTCCAGCAGTGCTTGACAGGGTCTTGTAAACAGTATTCTGACCTACCAAGCTTGAGTATTTTTGTCACTCTCATGTTCGTGAAAGAGTTTCGGCATAGATTTAATATGAACTTCTCTTGTCAGAAGCCGTGATAAAGATATTTTCATATGTTTAGGGGCTATTTCCATTTTCTGTGACTTTATATCTTTTGTTCATGCTTATTTTATTATTGATTTTTTATTCTCAACCTTTGTAAGTTCTTTATATTTGAGGAGTACTTGGTATTTGATTTTAGTGCAAATATAAATTGCATATGTGTTTTCTCGCGAGTCTTTCTCCCTGTCTCACCTGGCACTCTCTTCTTCCCCGTTTCATCATACAGTGCTCCACCACATACATACTACAGCTCTTAGTTTTGCCCTTTGTACCCACGCGTCTTGTGCTCATCTAAGTCAGGAACACATACATAACTTAACTGAGCTCTCCAAGGGTGAGACTTGTGTTCATTTCTGTGTTTCTTGCACCCGCTGCAGTGGTTAGCACAAGGGATATAGTGGACTCTGTCGTGGTAGCTGTAAATTACACCTCTCCCACTATTTCTTACAGCCTTCATTCAAGTTTTTTTTTTAACTGTCATTTCCTTCCTTTCCCTTTTAGATCTGAGCCTACTAAACTTGGATGCTATTCTTTCTTTCTTTAGAATCTTTTATACTTTTTATCTTTCTTTGGTGATCTACCATGTAATCCCTTCCTCCTTTGCAGAGCTTAGTACACAGGCTGTAACTAAAAACGTTTGTTGAATGAAGTTGTTCATTATGTATTTCATGTATTTTCATCTAAGTTCATGCCAAAAGCTTCTTGAAGACACATCAAATTGGACTGGAAGCTTAGAAATCGTTCAAGTACTTAATTAACACCTTATTAAATATAAATTAACCAGGTTTAAAAGTAGGTTAATAACTTTAGTGTTAATTTCAGGTCCGATTGGAAGATATAGCTGGAAGAGATGACTTTTGCCCAGGAAGACACACAGTTGGCAAATAGTAACATAACTAATCGATTTGAGAAAGCTCCTTCAACAGTTTGAAAATGTTTTCTTTTCCTTCTTTTTCTTGTGTGCGTGTGTGTGTATAGAGTATATGTGGCATGGTGTATGCCCATGTGTGCTGTGTGTGTAATGCAGAGTAGAATTTCAAGTACTCTTCTCTATTGCTCATTGGCATACTTCCTGAGACAGGGTCTCAACCCAGAAATGCCATTTTCTTTTCTTTTTTAATATATTGTCTAAAATATTTATTTATTTGAGAGATACAGAAATAGGGAGAGAGAGAGAGAGAGAGCGAGCGCGAGTGGGAGCAAGAGCGCTAGGGCCTCCAGCCACTGCCAATGAGCTCCAGATGCATGCGCCCCCGCCCCCTTGTGCATCTGACTTTCATGGATCCTGGGGAATCAAACCTAGGTCCTTTGGCTTTGCAGACCAGAACCTTAAGTGCTAAGCTATCTCTGCAGCCCCAGAAATGCCATTTTCATTCAGCACACTCCAGAGATTCTCTGATCTTTGCCTGCCCCTCCCCCACCCCCACAGACTGGGGTTGCGTATGCACATGGCCATGCCCAGCTTTTAAAAATATTTTTTAAAATTATTTATTTATTTGAGAGAGCGAGAGAGGGAAAGAGGGAGGGAGGGGAGAGAGAGAGAGAGAGAGAATATGGGTGTGCCAGGGCCTCCAGCCACTGCAGACGAACTCCAGATGCGTGTGCCCCTTGTGCATCTGGTTTACCTGGGTCTTAGGGAATTGAATAGAGGTCCTTTGGCTTTGCAGGCAAACGCCTTAACTGCTAAGCCATCTCTTTAGCTCCATGCCCAGCTTTTTATTTATTTACTTAAAAATATTTTTATTTATTAGCAAGGAGAGAGAGAATGGGTGTGCCAGGGCCTTCAGCCACTGCAAATGAACTCCAGATGCATGTGCCACTTTGTGCATCTGGCTTTATTTGGGCACTGGCAAATCAAACCTGGGCCATTAGGCCTTGCAGGCAAGTGCCTCTAACTGCTAAGCCATCTCTCCTGCCCCAGTGCCCAGCTTTTTTAACTGGATCTGGGGACTTGAACCTAGGTATTCTTAGGTCCTCCTATACCGTCAGGCTTAAGTGGCAAGCACTCTTAACCACTGAGCAATCTCTCCAGCCCCCATTTTTGCTTTTCTTAATGAGTGAATACACAATTCATTTCAAAATATTGAGTAATTCATACTACTCAGTTGGTAGTTTTTCATTAACTTCTTTTTTTGGGGGAGGGCAGGAAAATCCAACTTTTATTTCTTTTTTTTTAATTAATTTTTTTGTTTATTTTTATTTATTTATTTGAGAGTGACAGACAGAGAGAGAAAGAGGCAGATAGAGAGAGAATGGGCACGCCAGGGCATCCAGCCACTGCAAACGAACTCCAGACAAGTGCGCCCCCTTGTGCATCTGGCTAATGTGGGTCCTGGGGAATTGAGCCTCGAACTGGGGTCTTTAGGCTTCACAGGCAAGTGCTTAACTACTAAGCCACCTCCCCAGCCCCCAACTTTTATTTCTTAAATACTATGAAGGAAGAGGGAGTCATTCACTGTTTTTTTTTTTTTTTTTTTTGAGATAAGGTCTGATTATAATCCAGCCTGGCCTTGAACTTGCTATGCAGCCAAGGGTAACCTTCAACTTCTGATCTTCTTGCTTCTACATCCTAAGTACTGGAATTACACTGTGTAACACCATGTCTAGTTTATGTGTCATTAGAGATCAAATCCATGGGCTTCATGAATGCTAGGCAAGCACTCTACCAACTGAACTACATTTCCAGCCCTTTTTTACTCATTTCAGTATTCTTTACCTTAGAGAGCTAACCACACTTCTGACCAGCCAATAGCACATGCTTGAATGTTGAATATATACCTTCAGATATGCATATGCCCTTAAATAATGTACAGTTTTGTTTTGTCTGTGACTGTTTATGACAAATAGAATGAGAGAAGTGAGCATGTACATTTCAGTCTAATTCTTAAGGGATCTAGTCTATTTTTATTTGCTGTCCTGTACTGTTGCTGTCATTAAAAGTGCTATACACCAGTGCTGTCCTCATGGTCCCAGGAGGAGCATGACCACTGTTTACAGACCTGTTGATTAGAGCATTTTATTTCTGAAGATATTTTATTTGCTACCATAATTTTGAACCTTAGTAAATAAAGTGTTATGTATAGCCAATATAAGATGGAATTTTATTGAAATAGAATTAGAATTTATTCATTTGTTTATTTACTGTGTGTGTGTGTGTGTGTGTGTGTAGGTCAGAGGATCTTGGGGGATGTTCACCTTCTACCTTCTTTGAGACAGTGTCTCTCTTCTTATTTGCTGCTGGGAAGGTCAGATCGTCAGGGCCACTAGCTTCAGGATTCTCTTGACTCTACTTCTCATTTCTGTAGGCATTTTGGGGTTACAGATATGTCCACCAGTTAACACCTGGATTTATATAGGCACTGTGAATCCAAACTCTGGTTGTAGTCTAGCTGAGCAAGCACCTTTCACCATTGAGTCATCGCCCCAGTCATAGGAATCTATTTAAAGTGCAGATTTCTCTGACCAACTAGAGAACTTGGATCAGAAATTCTGTGCTGTGGTCTAGAATTATATATATTTTAAAGCATGGACAGTGCTTTCAAATGAAGATAGTTACTGAAATACATTGAGAAATTCTGGTCATTTTCTCTCTATTGTGATAATATATAGATAAAATAATGCATCTTTCTTCTTTTCATTACTAGTCTGTTAAACTTGCTCATATATCTTCAACACATTCACTATAAAACATTTAGTTGTTTCAGAAACATGTAGCCTCATGAAAATTTATAAATTAGTTTTGATACTTTGTAAGGAACGGTTTCATTGGAGATGGTTTTACAACTACTATCTCTACAGGTTAAATTCATCTTCAATTTCTTCTCAGTTCCAAACAAATTTCTTCCCCTGGCCTCTTCATCATCAGCATTTAAGTCACTAAACAAAGTCCGCGCTTTCTCATCAGCTCTTCAAATGAAGCTGACTAGGTGATGCAAATCCACAGTTGCTTGGGGCCTCTTCATCTTGAACTGTATATCTCATCTATTTGAGATAGGACCTGTGAACCTGCAACACTGGAGATTCCTGATGAAATAATGTTATTTGAGGATGGGTAACATGTTCTCCTTTAATTGTCATTGAAACCTTTAATGAAAGTAGTTTATAAGGTTTTTAGTTAATTGACTAACAAGTACTTAGAGAGTAAGTTTTCATTACGTAACAGGGCATAGGAAATAAGACTATGGATCATTTTACAGGCTGGGTCTAGTAGTATATTTCCTGAAAAATAACTGTGCAAAGTCAAGACTTTTAGGAAAGTAGATTTAGTGGACCCCTGGACTGTACTTTTGGACATTCTGGACACATTTCTGATATATTTCCAGGGAAAAAGGACAATGTATATAATGGTGGTCTTTCTTCTTATGTTGGACATTTTGGTTCAGCTAAATAGTGATGAATATAGTCCCTTTTTTGGTGTATGCATAATATATGGTATGTGTGTGGTATATATATGTGTGTATCCTGTGCACTCATGTGTGGAGTCCAGAGGAAGACGTCTGACATGTCTCCCTAAAAGGGAGTCTCTCATTGAACCTGGAAGTCCTGCTTCTCAGTTAGACCAGCTGATCAAGGAGCCCAGTGACTCTCCTATCTCCACTGCCCCTCAGCACAGGGCTTATAGGCATGTGTGGCTAGGCACGGCTTTTTACATGGGTGCTGAGGATCACAGCATGTGCTCTCACCACAGAATCATCTCTCCAGCCCCTACACACAGTTCTTAAGTTGAAAGCTTTTAAGTTTAGGAAATAGTTTTTAGATGGCTAATTATTATTTTAATATTAACATTAAATATGAACCCAACAATTTTACAGAAATGCATGGCTCATTTATATATCAATTACAAAGCATCCAAAGATTGGGGAAGGGATTCGTTGAACAAATAAGGTTTGCATGTGGAAATGTATGTGCACTTTTCCTGGCTAGAGTTTGGCTCTTCTTTGCCTATGGAGACTTTGGAGTTGCTGGAAGGAGAACTGGTCATTCATGAAGCTCTCCTCAGTGAACTTTGCATAGTGGTGCCCACACTGACATGTGCATGAGGTATGTGTACAGTGGAGCTATTTGCATTTACCTGTCTTCTTAAAGCTAAAAGCAAAACAAACTAAAAAGTTCTCAGATCTACTTTCTATTGTTGGACAACATTGATTATTTTTATTGTTAGTAGAATTATTTTTTTTAAAAAAAATCTATTTATTTGAGGGAGGGAGGGAGGGAGGGAGGGAGGAGAGAGAGAGAGAGAGAGAGAGAGAGAGAGAAAGAGAGAGAGAATGAGAATGAATATGGGTTTCCAGGGCCTCTAGCCACTGCAAACAAACTCTAGACAATCGCACCACCTTGTGCAACTGTCTTTATGTGCTTTATGTGGGTCCTGGGGAATTGAACCTGTGCCCTTTGGCTTTTCAGGCCAGTGCCTGAACTGCTAATCCATCTCTCCAGTCCACTAGAATTAAATTCTTTTAAAAATATTTTTTAATTTTATTTTTATTTGAGAGAGAGGAAGAGGGAAAGAGGCAGATGGAGATAGAGGGAGGGAGGGAGAGAGAGAATGGGCACGACAGGGCCTTCAGCTGTTACAAACTCCAGACACATGCACCACCTTGTGCATGTGGTTTACATAGGTCCTAGAGAATTGAACCTGGGTCCTTTGGCTTTGCAGGCAAATGCCTTAACCGCTAAGCCATTTCTCCAGCCCAGAAGTAAATTCTTTGTACACGTCCTGTGGCTCTCATTGACAGTCTTCACTCTTAGATATACTGTGATTTCAAAGGTGGTTGTTTTATAATGCTTCCTTTTGTACCTGACCATTGCAATTATGATCATGCATCCAATAAAAGCTGTCCAGTCCAATATTAAGTTTTCTTGGGAGGTTGGAAGATTTTCTTATTTTGAGTTATCTACCAAATGCTTTTCCTTGTCATGTGATTTTCAATCCTCTTTGATCATATCATTAACGCTATTGACACTTTTATTTAGGTCTATATTTTGCTCACAAACATAGTTAGGATTTTAATGTAGAAACTCACTTGATTTTTGAATTTTCTTTTTTATTTTCACTGTTAATTCATTTGAAAACTATTAGGCCCCAGCAGCACCAAGTAACTTAATAAATATGACTTGATAGTGATTAAGGTGACATTTTCCAGAAAGCCATCAGTGTCCTTGCCAAGTGCTAATCTTTGTGTTTATTCACTTCTTGGAAGCATTGAAATCTCCTTTGTGAGCCATCTCTTAAAGTTTGGTGTCAGTGTCAACTGCTGTTGAGAGATTGCCCCAAGTTGGTCTTTGATGTGATTTTCAAAACACAATGATAAGAATATATGCCTGAAGCTGGTTGGGGAATCTCCTTTTGATGGAGAGATGAAAAATCAAATATATCAACTATCAGAGAGAGGCCCTCCCTAGGGATATCTGGCTTTGTCAGTGTCTTGGTTTTATTTTTTCTGTGTGATATGAGCTAGTGAAGCATGGCCTGCGTATGCTGAAGCTCGTCCTTGGCCAGATCTTATTCAGAAGTCTTTTGAACATCAAGACTTACATATAACAAAATTGATGGTATATGATCTGAAGTTAACACAACTGATTTAAATTATAAAGTGTGTAATGTCATTTTATGAATTGAAAAAATGTCTTATTGTTTAGTTTAGGAGTAAGCAAACGATGGCTCATGAGCCAAATATCGCCCGCAGTCCATTTTGAAAAGTGGTTTTGATGTGTAGATAGCTATTTGTTTTTACATTGCTCATGGAAGATTCCATGTATGGATGGCACAGATGAGTTAAACCTACAAAGGTTAATCAACCTAGTTCTTTGCAGACAAACTTTGTTGGCCCATGCAATTGGTCCTATGTCCTAATAGTCCAGCTTGTTGGGGTGTTTGCCTATTTTGGCAATACCTAAGAAGGGTAATTAAAATTAAATGCACCATTTGTTTCACATTTTGGGTCACAAAGAATACATTATATTGCTGGACTGAATTAATTTTCATCAGAGGATTTAAGCCTGTGAAGTAGCCATTATTTGGTCTATGTTGTGAGCCACTATCTGAATGTCCTGAACTGCTTGTGGTGGGATAATCATGTGATAGTTCTGTTGCAAAAGTATGTTTGTATGTAGTATGTATGTGACAGAGAGGATGTATAAAGCATAGGTGTTTCTTTTTTATCCAGATTATAGATATTTATTTTCAGTACTTGTATTAGCTGTTATACCTGTCAGCCAATTTCTTAGTGGATTAAAGTTTAATTCTATACTGACTAGTTTTGGCTTTAGTCAGCATTTAGAAAGTGGATTGTCATTGTTGTTTTGTGAGTGTGTGTACATGTTTGTCAATCTGCACATGTGTGCATGCATGTGCACATGTGTTGTGTGCATGTGGAGGCCAGAGGTGTTTGTTATTCTTTAGATTGACTACTGTATTTATTTATGTATTTGTTTTAGAAACTGGCCTGGAACTTGCCAAGTAGGCTAGACTGGCTGGCCAATAACTTCAAGGTTCTGCCTGTCTCTGCTTTCCCAATGCCAGATTTACACATAGGAAACACTACACCCTGCTTTTTTTGAATTTTTTTTTTTATTTTTACTTATTTGAGAGCGACAGACAGAGACACACACATACACTCACACACACACAGAAAGAGAGAGAGAATGGGTGCGCCAGGGCCTCTAGCCACTGCAAACAAACTCCAGATGTGTGTGCCCCCTTGTGAATCTGGCTAACATGGGTCCTGGGGAATCGAGCCTCGAACCAGGATCCTTAGGCTTCACAGGCAAGTGCTTAACCACTAAGCCATCTCTCCATCTCTCCAGCCCCACACCCTGCTTTTTAAAGTGTATTCTGGGATTGAACTTGGGCCCTCGTGCTTGCAAAGCAAGTACCTTTCTGACCAAGCTATCTCCTTAGCCTCTATTATGTTTAATTTTACTTCTGTAATTGGTTCTCTTCATGACTTTAGAAGTATATTTTAATGATTTTATTTCTATTTTTTAAAAACTTTTTGTTTATTTTTATTTATTTATTTGAGAGTGACAGAGAGAGAAAGAGGCAGAGAGAGAGGGAGAATGAGCGCGCCAGGGCCTCCAGCCACTGCAAACAAACTCCAGATGTGTGCACCCTCTTGTGCATCTGGCTAACGTGGGTCCTGGGGAATCGAGCCTTGAACTGGGTTCCTTAGGCTTCACAGGCAAGCGCTTAACCACTAAGCCATCTCTCCAGCCCTTTATTGCTATTTTTACTTGGCATTTACTATATACTTAACTTCTTGGCATTTACTAAGTACTTCTTTTTATTTTTTTCCTGAAGCAGGGTCTTACTATAGCTCAGGCTGACTTGAAATTTACTGTGTAGCCCCAGGCTGGCCTTGAACTCATAGCAATTCCCCTGAGTCAGTCTCCTGAGTGTTAAGATTAAAGGTGTACATCATCACACCCAGCTTCATGCATTTTCATTTTTTATTTGTTCTTGTTCAAATACTATAGTTTGGATCTTAACTGTCCTCAAAATGTCAGTGTGTTAAGCGCTTGATCCCTGAAGAGTTGGCGGAAACTTTAAGACTTGGGGCCTAGTGTCGAGTGTCCAGGTAAAGAAGGGTGACCCTCCAAGGGGTACTGTGGGACTCCCACCCCTTTCCTTTCTTTCTCTCTTTTGTGCTTCTGTCAGGAAGCCAGCTGCTTTGCTGTGGGCTTCCTGGAATGTCATGGTGCCTTGCTCCAGCCCCAAAGCAGTAGGACCATCTGACTTTGGGATGAAAATTCCAAAACTATGAGGTAAAACAAACTCCCCCTATTTATAAGTGGACTCACTCAGGTATTTGTTTGCTATACTGATGGAAAACTGACAAACATAAACAAATAATATATTCCCAAGGTAAGAACTTGGGCTGGAGATATGGCTTAGCGGTTAAGGTGTTTGCCTGCAAAACCAAAGGATCCTGGTTTGATCCTTCAGGACCCATGTAAGCCAGATGCACAAGGGGGCACACACATCTGGAGTTCACTTGTGCCCCTCTCCTCTTTCTCTCTTTCAAAATAAATAAATAAATATTTTTTTTAAGAACTTGGGAATATGAAGGTGTTTATGAGGAGAAGGGAAGGGTTCTTGTTCTACCCCTCTTCCTCCCAGGCTCATTTCCATTGAGACCTGTTTTAGCTAGTTTTCAAAATGTTTCTGGCAGTTACTAAAATAAAATTTGCCAACCATTAACTCTTCATGTAATGCCTGTGGGCAATTTCTCCTTCCTGCTGTGGATGAGTACGGTTTGGGTCACTCACCCACTTGCTCATCTCCTTCTGAAAGTTTGCTAGTTGCATTATCATTTCTAGCTCTGTAGTTGGGTCTGTTCACATCTTTAGAAAATATATTAATGATTCTCTTTCTTACTCCTTTTACATTGGTCAGTTGACTTGATTTTGCTGAAGGTAAAAAACTAGTACCTACCCTCTTTCCTCTGCTACTTCTTTGTCTTTGAAGCTTTGTTTTAGATGGTCAAGGTTGGTAACATTTGCATTCTGGTCTGCAATTTCAACCATACTTTTTGACTGTTTTATGCCTCTGAGGAGAAAAAAAAAATCAATCTTTACATTGCGATTAGTATGTAATTATTTTTTACTGGCAAGACATGGAGTCTGTGGTGATTGCATTTCTTTTCTTCTCGATTCCATTGCTTACCCCCAGGCTGGCCATCAGGTAGAAACGGAGCCCTTTCTCAGGCACCTCGCTGCTTTCCTTTCATTGGGTTTTTGCTAATTAGATGCGGGCTAACTGGATAGGTTTTATCCACCTTCCTTCTTTTTGCAGAGTCACTGCACATTATTTCCCATACAACCCATTGCATTTATGAACCTCAGCTCCCTGTCTTCCTGCTGTTTCCCTCGCTCTTTCTGGAGAATTCCTGCTCAGTTTTCCCTGATCACAGCCTCATTGGTGCTCCATCTTTCCTGTGAAAGGTGTGCCATCCTGTGCCCTAATCTGACATTGATGTCTCATGTTTTTAGCATCTCCATTATGTTTCTAGGAGAAGAGACAAAAGCCCACACTCTGCCTTCCATCCTGAACTGTTGTGTCAGTCTCTATCTTACTATAATTTTAATTCCAGACTGCATCACAGTTTCACATAAATACAAGCACACTTCTTAGTGTATTTAGACTTCCTGTTCCTCTTTCAATTAGCATAACAATTATTCTGAAATATTTGGTGATAATTCAGGTTCTTGTAACTACATGAATGCATATTTTAATTCTGCTTCCTGAAATATTTTTTAAGCCAATTAAAAAAATACATTTTATTTATTTATTTGAGAGAAAGAAAGAGAGAGAGATCTTGGTCTTCCAAGCCTCCAGAACTGTAAGAAAATAAATTTTATTGTTTAAGCTATCCAGCCTGTGGTGTTTTGTTAGAGTAATCAAGTCTACAAAGATACTGAGTTACCATTCTTTTGTATGCCATTCTATTATCTAGGTTCTGAAATAACTAGTAAGATGGTTTGCTTAATGAGCTGATCTGGCTCAATCATAAGTGTCTCTTCTCCTATTATCACACTATGTAGAACAAGATCTTTTGGATTTCCTTTATTCAATCTGTGGAGTTTATAGCTTGTTGCTCTTCTTCACCTATGAACAGATGCTAGCTTTGAAAAGTCCATCTAGCTCAATCTCAAATCTCAGATTTCCACTTAATCAAAGATGTAAGCTATGCTCTTCCTTATTGCTGTATTCTTGGCTCCCCAGGGTCAGTGGTAGAGGGAGAGTGGATCTAGAAGAAGGACAAAGATTGATGTGGTAGCTGTCACTGCCACTTGGACACTGATAGCTCCCATTTGTACTAGGGTTCACACAGTATCTGCATCCATCCACTCTCATCTTCCTTTCATACTTCTCTCCTATAGATAAACATGCATGCCCAAGCAACAGCTCAATATCTTTGTAGATTTGGTTCTCCTAACAAAAAACCACAGACTGTAGTTTAAGCAAAAGATACTTATTTTCTCACAGTCTGGAGAATTTCAAGATCATGGTGCCAATTGATTTGATTACTATAAGGCTTCTTGTCCTGGATTTCAGGTGACCTTTCTTGTTCTGTACAGTGTACATAGTATCTTCCTGCTGGGGAGCCCTTCCATAGCAGTTCGTTTTCATAGTGAGTCTTTCAGGGTGTTTTAATGCCTTGCTACCCTCTGAAGATCCCTAGACCACAGGAAACTTCACACATATTGTCACTGGTGTTTGAAAAAATGCTGCCCTCCCTTGTTGCTCTGCAATTTTTGTGCTATTGTCATGATCTTAAGCAGCCTCCTATTTTATGGTCATAAAGGCATGATGCTGAAACTTGTGTTTGCTTAGGGAAATTTCCCCAGTTTATAGATTTGTGTTAATTTACCTCAAGAATTTTCTTTCATGCCACATAAGTAATTACATAGGGCCAACTTCCTGTCAACTCAGCAAGAAATTATCTGCTAGGAAGGAGCCATTTCCCTGCGCCATAGACTCTCCCAGGATATCTGGTGGATTTTCTTTGATGGAGTTGGTGTTACTTGTAAAGGGCAAAGGAGCTAACACTATGTCCCACTTTTCTGCCTCTACACATACTCTTTTCTTAAAAAATATTTATTTATTTATGAGAGCAAAAGAGGGATATATATATATATAGACAGAGGGATAATATATATAAGATAATATTATATGTATATATTATACTAATATATATGTAAAATATATAAAAAATAATATATATATGTAGAGGGATATATATATATATATATGGAGAGAGAGAGAGGGAGAGAGAGAGGGAGAGAGAGAGAGTGAGAGAGAGTTGTTTATTCCAGGGCCTCCAGCCACTGCAGAGAAATTCCAGATGCATGTGTCATCCTGTGCATCTGGCTTATGTGGGTACTGGGGAATCGAACCTGGGTCCTCAGGCTTTGCAGGCAAGTGCTTAACCAATGAGAAATCTCTCCAGCCCTACAATACTCTTTGAATAACCCCTTAATGAATCTTTAGCCTTATCTTATGTGGCTGGGAGTGTGTGACAGACACCGATAGACTGTCCTTTTACTGTAGGTGAGACTAACACTCCTTTTGCCACCTGTTATCCTTTGTCTTGATATTTCAGCTAGATTTCCACACATGCAGGAAAAACTCATTTAACATCTTGCTACAGGATAACCATGCCTGCCATTGGCTTCGACCCAAGAAGGACTAGTTTCCTTTCACAGTCAGGCAGAAGAAGTATGAAAATGAGTAGAATGGGAGAAATGCTTCTTTCTGTGGATATTCATATTCAAAATGAATTACTTCATTTGTACCCAGGAACAAAGGAAGAGAATTTTCCTAGTTCCCTTGGTGCTGTCTTCTGATGAAGCTTATTTTTTGTGAACAAGCCCCTTAGGTGTTTATGTCTGACCAGACAGGGACTCACTCTGCACCAGTGCTTTGAGCAGATAGCAGAGCACGTAAGTGATAGGAATTGATAACTGGTGCTGTGGCAATGTTGGCTGGGGATTGGCTGGGACCTGACTTCTCATGGGTCATGGGAGATGGATATTTAATGCCATTTAGAATACAATTCCTAAAGATCTGAACTGATGAAGAAGTTGTGGGAAGGTGGAAATTCTGAAGGTTTTTCAAAAGAGAAATGTCACATTCCAGGGGGCAGAGGGGAGTTGAAAAGGATGAGTCTATTTCCAGTTAGCACCTCCAAATATTCTAAATTAGGATATCTTTGAATTCACTTGTATGGCTTTCCTAATCATGAACAAAGCAGTTTATAAACTACAGTGAGTAAGTGACACAAAAATACCTTTACTAACTTTTTTAGGGTTCCCTAGAGAAATAGAACAGATAGAATGACTGTGTATTATAAAAGATATTTATTATATTATCTTACAGGACATAAGCTGGGCAGTTCAATAATTATCGTCTACAGGCTGGAGAGTCATAGAACCCAGTAACTGCCCAGTCTGCATGGTTGAATGCCTAAGCCATTACAATCTGGTACTGAAGGCCATGCTTAAAGAAAAACCCAAATTATGTACTTTAGATAGGAAAACTTTTAAGTTTAGAGGTATGTGCATTCTGCTGATGTGAAAATAGCAAGATTGGCAGCCTGTTTTGATGAATGTGTGGCAGAATATTATTTACCATGGTAACAGATTTCTATAGCACAAATATGGGATTGACTTTTCAGCATGTTCAAGCAGAAGTACATGTTGGCTTTCAAGAAATAAGCTCTTATCTAAATTCTACCATTTGGAGCAGGTACAAACCCAACAGAGAAAATTACATCCCATGTAGGACATCAGTGCATTCAGCTTTCTCCAGCTTAAAAAGTCTCCATGTGGAAAAGCCAAGTTCAAACAATTTAATAGGGGAAAAGGAACAGAGTAAGAATGGAAGGGAAATGTTAATTTCATAGAAAGTGGTGGAGGACGAGAGACTGTTAGTGCTTGTGGGGATGAGAATAGGAGGCATAACCTACTTCAGGATGTTATAGAAAACTAGCATCTCTACCTAAACCTCAGTATCAAAAGGACAGCAGACTAGCAATGTGTTATTTATGTAAATAAAAGTGTTAGTTGAAGAAAGACATATATTCAGTATGCTCTTAAAACATCTGCTGTCATATACACTTGAACATAATCATGCACACACAGTAGAGAAACAGTTGTGCCAGAATCCATAGCCACCACCATCCACATGCCTGGAATGTATGTACAATAAACTCCACAGAAATGGTACCCTAGTGTATTTGGTTCAGTGGGCAAACTATTGATTGTGCATAATTTTACTGTGAGCTGGTGTTATTCAGTGGTATGAAATATACTGTGCTACGAGAACTAGGGATAGCTTCTACTCGTGGATGTGTTATGTAACACCTCTACACAAACTCATTCACAGCAACATAGAAGCAGAGATTTCCTTTGAGGGAAGTTGCTATTGCATTGGTCTGAGAAGTGTCTGACTGTAGCACAGATGTGGAGGTGAGGCTGCGCCAAATCCTCTCCTCCTCCGTGCTAAAGTGTACCCTGAAGTGGAATACCATTCTTTATCCCTTTCCTTTGCCACTCCCTCTAATATTGCTGAACTTTCTTATTTGCATCACAGTTGCCTGAGCTCCAAAAGTGTGGCCTGTGGACACCACGTGCTACTTTCCTATTTTTATTCTGTCCTGTGCAAGTTGCTGCATTAGGATAAGTGGAAGTTTTCCTTCCTTAGGCAATAGAAAATGTGATATGAAATGTGAACCTTATCAAGTCCTTTGCTTCACTGCGTCACTTTTTGGTACATGTTATGTGTGGTGTTTATGCATTGTTTATTTTTGTGGGTGCATGCATATGGGTGCCTGTTGAATCTAGAAGTCGACCTTCAATGTCTTTCTCTCAGTCTCTTGCCACTTTATTTTTTTGAGGCAGGGTCTCTCACTGAAGTCGGAGCTCACCAATTTGGTGAGACTAGCTAGCAAGCAAGCACAAGGAATTCTGTTTCTATCTCCCTAGTGATATCACGATAGGTGTCCACCACCACATCCAGAACTTTTACCATTTTTACATGGGTGAGGGGAATCCAAACTACCCATTCTTATGCAGCAAACACTTACTCACCAAGCTATCTCCTCAACCTTCAACCATATCTTTTAAAACTTTGTTTGTGGATATAAACTCTTAAAATAATTTAAAAAATAATAACTTCTTGCTTATATTCTGTGATTACATTTAACACTTTAAAACATGTGTGTTATATGAGGTCCCTAAAATAACACAGGCCATTACTAAAGCACTTGATTACTTGCAAGAGCTAAAAGGTAAGTCCCTGTTGCTGAAGACACCACAGCCTATGGCCACAGGACACCAAGTGACCATGCTGGAACCGAGAGGGAATCCAGCTCCCGCCCAGCTGGCCCTCAGTGCTGGAAAGTCCTGTGAAAGCTGCTGGTGAATAACGGTTGCCAATGATTTCATAAGCAGGAGATGCTGCCAGTTACAAAGTCAGTCAGCTGAGCAAGAAGTAAACAATTGTGCAATGGTGACACACAGCTGATGTAGGTAACCAACTGCTCACAGATTGGACATGAGATCTGCTCAGTGGGAGAGAACTCACATCTGGCTCTGGGAACCAAGCTAGATCCCCTAGGACAGGAAACCAATAGGCTCCAGGGAGAACCTCCACTGGTCTCTACCTATGAAGAGTGTATATACAAATCAATATATTTCTCTAATTACTAGCCTTTTCCTCTCTTAATTCAAACTGCTCTCTCTCACTTTTGGTTGGAAAGTTTGTTCTATCTTACAGATGGTGGCAAATACTAGAGAGAACCAGTATGCATTAATATGTCAAGAATAGAGAGCCAGCTGTCTACCAGGAGATGGGTCACCTCCACCCCATCTGCCTGGGCCCAAAAGTCATTACAGAGGAGGCAGTAACATGAATACTGTGCTCATGGCTAGCCTGAAAGCCAGTTCTAGGGAGGTGGCGACAGACATTGTGGTCATTAAAACAGAGATCCAGAGGCTACAGAGAACTCAACACTAAATCAGATCTCTATCTTACCTGTCAAGGCTCAGGGAACATTTTAGAAGAGGGATCAGAAAGACTGTAAGAGCCTCAGGGTGGGTGGGAATATATTGAGGCCCCATGTCCCCACCCCCCACCATCTCCTGCAGAGACTCACAGATCTCTTGATCCTCACAATGAATGCCAATAACCCCACTGAAGAAGACCCTCACTGAATGGGGCAGGGATGGGGGTGGGTCTAAGAGTAAACTTTTTAAATAAAAAAACCAAACAACAACAAAAAACATGTGTGCTAGCTCATACCCTCCAAGTCCGAATCCTTGTGATTACTGGAGAGAGCTTGGAGCAGACCATTAGCTTTTCTGTCTTCACATGCCCTGGTGAAACACACTGGTTTCTTTGGGTTCTCTTGAAAGTGTGGAGTGCTGTAGTACAGTATTCCATTTAGATGCTATTTTTCTTGTGCAGAAAGAGCATTCCAAAACGTGTCAGCCTTTACCAGATTCAATCAGGCAGCCACTTGGAGCTGCTCTGGGGAGAGCTGTGCTTTTCACCACTCACATGTGGAAAAGCAATCAGACACTGAATTAGATGGCTGGCTTTCTTTGTCTTCATCTGTTTAAAGTACTCAGTGAGCCCCAGTGAAATAACAGTCCCGTGTGTAAAAGCCCTTGGCAAACCTCATTCATCATGAAGTTGGTATGGAAACCTGAACAAACAGCTGACGGGCTGCCTCCACAAAAGGAAGAAGAATGTTTTAATGTTTTGGGGAATCCTGCTGTGAACAAGATTTTGCCTTCCTCTGCCCCATTTCTACTTTCCAGACTTTAAACTTTCGGGCCCTTAGACTTCAGTCAAAAACAGACAGAAAGGAAATTACTCAGGTGGCAAGCACTGCAGCTGTTAAAATAATAGCATTCTAGGCTTTTAAAAAATCTACTTTGAAAATCTTAAATATATTACTAAAAGTAGTTTAGGTATGACTATATATTCAGGACTATGTTACCAGCTAATATCATCTAAGTCAAAATGGAAAAGAGCAGATATATTGGACCACAGAGGCTGGGACAACTTGCAGGCTCAGAGTTAGCCTGGTGGGGTTTAACAGCTCAGTAGGTTATTGTTAGTGGCTTAAACTTCCAGTGTGGCTGTCTTCTGATGTCAGCATGAGCTCTGGCTTACATCCAATTCTCTTCATTTGGTGTTTTGGCTTAGGAGATATAAATAAATGTTAATATTTGCAGAAGATATACATAATACTTTAATTTAACCTTAAAAAAGTGCATTAAAAACCAAATATTTTTAAGAAAGATTATTTATATTTGGATAACCCATACATTGATTCTCTATGATGTAGACAACTTGAAGTAATTTTAAAGGGCATTAGAAATAAACCATTAATTTAGCTTCATTTTGGGAGTGAACAGGAAGTCTACTAAAATTGGTTTTCTTAAAGCAAAATAATGAAATCTGTTTCCTTTAAGGACAAATAGAATTTAAAGAGAGCTTGGGGCTCAGAGATGTGGAATCCAGGAGGCTCCTGGCCTTGGATCTGTAAGCCGGATACTAGAGGTAGTGGATGTAGAAACCTGGAGGTTCACATACAGAGGCTCTGAGATGACAGTTTTAGAAATGAGGGTTTTATTAACGCCTCTGAGGGGGGTCTTTTGAGAAAGGGCAAAGGGGAGGTAAGGAGCTAGAGAACTGCCTGCTGTGGCTCAGAGTGGCATGGCTTTGGAGAAGAATGGGGATGGAGAATCCACCGTACACGCTTTGGACACAACATCTGGTGGGTCAGTGAGGGGAGAAGTAGGGGATATGACATGGCCAGGAAATGAATGAGAGATAGAACAAGGGAGAGATAGAAATACAGATAGAAAGAAAGAATGGACAGTGCAAGAGAGGGAGCCTGCAGCCAGAAGCAGGTACAGTGCTGGTCCCCAGCTGCAGGGGGCTGCTGGCTCACATGCTAAGGGACCAGTAAAGCTGAGAGAGAAGTGGAGAAGGGAGGGAGAGAGGGAAGGAGGAAGAGAGAGAGAAAGAGAACCAGGGTTTTTATTTCTGTGCCCGTGGGGTGTAGTGGGCTATCCAGTGGGAGGGGATCTTGTTGGGGCAGGGTTGCCAGTGTTCACAGAGCAGGCCCTTTGAAAGGAGCCCTGGTGAGCCCTCTCTCTATCTGCCTCTTTCTCTCTCCCTGTCTCTGCCTCTTTCTCTGTCTCTCTCTGAAGTAATAAATAATATTTTTAAAACTGTGCAGTTTGACAATATAAGGAGTACAAACTCCATTAAAGGTGCCGACAGGCTGGGCAAGGTAGGTGAGGTTACTGTTGAAAAAATTAGCACAGTTGAGGAGAGACCTTAGACTTTGCTTTGAGGCCATAGAAAAGGTGCATAAGCACTTTAGGGGCAAGAATGCCAAAAAATATTCATTTGAAAAGTGAGTGACTGAAGCAAGAGATCCTCTAGGCTAGTACCTGCTTCAGTAGGACCACCAAGGGAAGTGTTTGCCCAGTTTCCGTAATGGAATACAGATGTGATCAGGCTGAACCTTGAGCTGAGAGCAGAACCTAATGTTGTTCATGTGAGGAAAGCTGCAGACACTGAGGTGTGGAGCTGGCTCAAGAGACAGGTCACCTGTATCACAGGTAGCTGAGCTGGAGGTGTGAGCTCCTCAACCGTTAGTGGCCAGTCATGTCACAATGAGCCCCAGATGCCCGGCATGGAGCTTGCCCCACTGCTGTTTAGTCTTGCCTTGGTCTGATCCTTTCCTTGCTACACCCCCATGCCTCCCTTTTGGAATGCAAATGTCTACTTTCTACCCTTTAACTTACAAAAATCTTATAGAGGCTAGTAGTTAAGAAATGCAAATGTCTACTTTCTACCCTTTAACTTACAAAAATCTTATAGAGGCTAGTAGTTAAGAAATGGCCTTGAGTCGCACAAGAGATGTGTGCGCTTTTGAACAGTGCTGGATTTCTAAGACTTACCAGGATTTTGTAAAGCTGAAATGAATGCATTTTGCATTATGAAATGATTATGGGCCAAGGGGTGCCAGAGACAGAATGTTATGATTTGGATATAAAGCACAGATTCATGTGTTTGAACACATGGTCCTTGTCTGGCTAAACTGTTTTGGGAGGTGGACCTTTGGTTGCTTTTTGTTAGAAGGTGCCCAGTGAGGAAAGTGCTGCTAGCTCCTCTGGATCAGACCTATAGTCCCCTCCCCTCCGTCGTGTGAGTGCACTGTCCTTGGCGCTGCCCTCTGCCTGTGGGAATTACCCACAGTTCTGGAATCTTCGCACACTGCCTTCAAATTCTCCAAGGCTAAACAAAACTTCTGAGAATGACTAACGTCATCTTCATCTAGCTTGACACCTAGATATTCTGTTCCAAGGTGGAGAATCCATTGAGTGCTTGGAGATGGACTATCCTGGGTTAAAGCCCTCACAGTCTGCCTGTCTCCTCTTTGTTCAGCTCACCTTCTCCATTCACCCTGAGGAAATTGAAGCCAAGCAGGCTTTCTCTTTTCCTTTCCTCCTTTCTTCTGCTTCTCTTCCATGCTTCCATTCCTTCTTTTTGCCATTGTTCTCTGGGATAAAGAAGTTGATCATTATTTCTTTTGTGTTAACTTTTGATTGGTCTGTATCATTTGGGCCTTTTATTTAAAAAAAAAAGTCTGAGGAGATCTGAAGTCAAGTCCTCACACTTGTGCAGCAGGTGCTTTACTGAGTGAACCATCTCCTCACATTTTTAAAAGAGAAGTTTTCTTTGATAAGACTGAGACTATTGCTGTCTGTCTAGTAACCAGTTACAGTGACAACACTCAGGTGTAATGCCAGTCCCCAGAATTCGTGGAACCCTTAGGAATATGTTAAATTTCATGTGAGAAATTGCAGTGCTTCCACAGTTGAAATGAGCTGTAGCTCAACCTCAAAAATTCCATAAGACAAAACACCATAAGCCTGAAGAACAGTAATGAAACTAACTGCTAATGACATATTGTTGGTGATATAAAGTTGGTGTCCTTTGGGTGTCAGAACTAGACCTTTTTCTGAATTTATCATAATACCCACAGAGCAGGAATGCTTATTCATTCCTAGTGCTTGGAGCATCTGTTATGGTAACCTCTAATTCTGCTTAAGTGGAAGTTGACAAAGCAGGTACATGTGATCCTGGGTCTTTTGAGCTAGTCCCAGGAGACAGCTTTTCTAATTCAGCATTCTTGAATTATGTACCATTCTCAACAAGGCTGGAACAGGAAATGGCTTCAATGGTTCAATTGGTGTAAATAAATCTAAGCCATATGAGTCTGACACAAATTGCTTCATTCAATGAATTGAGTGATTGCGGGGCCTGCCATGGCCTACACACTGCCTTTTGTATTTATTGGCATCACAGATCCAAATCCCCCGACTTTACATGGCAAGTTAGTGGTCATCAGATGTACTGATTTCATTTTATTTATTTATTTATTTTGGTTTTTCAAGATAGGGTCTTGCTTTAGCCCAGGCTGACCTGGAATTCACTCTGTAGTCTCAGGTTGGCCTTGAACTCATGGCAATCCTCCTACCCCTGCCTCCAAAGTGCTGGGATTAAAGGCGTGTGCCACCATGCCCAGATCTGATTTCATTTTAAGTAGCTAACACTATGTGATTAGAGCACAGACTTTGGCAGGAATCTGAAGGCTAAAGAAGGAAATGTTCCTTTAAGTCAGTAGTTACTACATAGATGTGTGGAAGATGTGTGGAAGGAAGACTGGCTTTCATCCACCCATCTAGGCTCTTCAGCTGGATTACAAATTTGATGGACAAATTTGATAGGTAAATTCTAGATACACATACTTGGGAGTCTCACCAAACATGAGACACAATGAAGAGCCCGAAGATTGGAATTGAAGAAGCATCCTGAACTACTGAGTGAACTGGAGCTTTCTAAAGGGGCTGGTAACATGGTAAGGTCAAGCAAAAGGGTATAGTGAGTGAAGATTGTTTTGCTATTGCAGGCATAACCTCTCTTGGATGATCAGTACTTATCTTGAGATAGCACTTTTCCTAAACAGATTTTATACTCATGTAGATTTTATTTATAGACATACATAAGCTCCCTCCCTCCATTCTACAGAGGACAGCTTTTCAGAGATTCTCCTGTGTGTGCAGTTTCTTAGAATGATCACATCTAAAACATGCTAGAGTATGGTTTTATTTTGGGGAGCCATATCTGGTCCCTCTATAGTCATTTTGAGGTTGTGTATACTAAGCTACAACAAGCGTAAGTCCTTATAGTTGGGCATCTGAAGCAAGAGGAGCCATTTATTTTTATTACTTTGACACAAATTATAGGTAATGAAAACATTTCACATAGGAGCTCATACAGCCATAGGTTCTCTGGGCATTTAGGAGTCAAGGAGTTGTTTTCAGCTGCACAAAGGATCAATATAGACTTTTGCTCAGGATATCAAGAAGCTCTGTACTGAGGGCCTTCATACAATATCTGAAGGAAGTCAACTTGCCCATCACAAATAAATGGTCAATTTATGCCATTTTGAAGGGAGGTTGACACACCAAAGTGAGCAAGAGTGTGTTTTTCCTCTCCAATACTTTTTAGAAAATAACAACCACAATCATAATTTTACTTAAGAAATTTTATGTTGTCACCTTTTATATCTGGCTCAGCAGGCACATGAGTGTTTCAAAGAATAGGATCAAATCTACTGAGTGGGGGCTGGGGAAATGGCTCAGCTGTTAAAGGTGCTTGCTTACAAAGCCTGCCAGCCAAGTTCCCACATAAAGCCAGATATACAAAGGGGTACATGAATCTGGAGTTTGTTTGCAGCAGCAAGAGGCTGTGGTGCACCCATGATAGGACTAATAAATAGGGTATTCTAGAACTAGACTGTTATGTTTGGATCTGGATTTTGTACTTATTACCTATGGTTTTGAACAATTTACTTCTCCCCGTGTTTCTGTTTCCTAATCAATAAAGTAAGGAAAATAGTTAAAGCACCTGGAAGATTCTCAGGACAATAGTTCACCATGTTATTAGTGGTATTATTTCTGTGTGTTGCTAGCAAACTTCAAATTTTCAGTCTTCATTTTCATAACAGGATGAAGTCCTGAAATAGAACTATTTACTAACATATGTACATGCACATGTATGTATCCCATGTTTAAGCAATTGGCTTTATTTCAGAAAGTCATTCATTAACTTTGAAATACCATTCAACTAATTCAATTTGAAGAGGAGCTAAACCATCAAGAACCCTATTCTTCACTGATTGTGTCATAATGAACATATGGATAAGGACTTGAAATGTGCATAGCTGGAGAAGAAAGTTCACTCAAAAGGGTCATGACTTGTGAGTTCCAGAATTTTACAGAAGATATTTTGCATGCCATTCATTAGAGGGTTGCAGTATTATTTTTCCTACTGAGGCCTTTCTAGATTGATATTCAGAATCTGAATGCTGAAGTGCCCTTTACACAGCCACATTAGACAGCAGCGCAGGGAAGGTGGTGCATAGGCTCTACACTGTCAATTTTGGCATTGTAGAAAAAGACAGTTTGCCCCTACTTGATTGATAGAATTTTGATGCGATATTCCTCAAAGGGATTGGAATTCACGATCCTCAAAGGAACATGGTTTTTGAGAGATGTCCCAAAGATAAAAATAACTTATTTTTTGAATTAAAATCGACACTATGGTAGACTGCTGCAATTGAATATTCTGTAACTTGTTTCTTATAATAGCATGTGCTTTGCTCCAAAAGACATGGCTGTGGTTTTGTAATTCTGCCATTTATACAGCAGGGTGGTATACAGGTTGTGCGACCTTGTTGAACTCTAATTTTTGTATCTGTTAAGTTGTGAGGACATGAATGTCCGCTGACTGTATTGGGAGAGCTTTATTGAGTGGGTTCTCTGTCTGGGGAGTAGAAGGCATCCAGTAAATTCTGGTAATGGCTACGGTTTGGACTACAAGTCAAAAATTTTTCAGCCATTTTCTTATTCCTTTTTTTTTTTTTAATCTTAATACCTATAGAAAGAATTGGACTTATCAAAAATGAAAGAGTCAGGGCTGGAGAGATGGCTTAGCGGTTAAGCGCTTGCCTGTGAAGCCTAAGGACCCCGGTTCGAGGCTCAATTCCCCAGGACCCACGTTAGCCAGATGCACAAGGGGGCGTATGCATCTGGAGTTCGTTTACAGAGGCTGGAAGCTCTGGCATGCCCATTCTCTCTCTCTCTTTCTCTCTCTCTCTCTTTCTCTCTCTCTCTGCCTCCTTCTCTCTGTTGCTCTCAAATAAATAAATAAAACAAAAAAAAATTTAAAAAAAAAAAACATGAAAGAGTCAGCCGGGCGTGGTGGCGCACGCCTTTAATCCCAGCACTCGGGAGGCAGAGGTAGGAGGATCGCCATGAGTTCAAGGCCACCCTGAGACTCCATAGTGAATTCCAGGTCAGCCTGGGCTAGAGTGAGACCCTACCTCGAAAAACCAAAAAAAAAAAAAAAAAAAAAAGAAAGAGTCTCAGCGATTATACATTAATTTCTGATTATTCATATTATCATAAGGGACTGTGAGCTTAAACAAGAGAACTAATTACTATTTGTAGCTAAGCCCTGCCCCACATAGTCATGGATATTTCTGACCGTGGTTCACTTGAATATTCTGAGCAGGGAAAGGTCAGTGCTGCTTGACATTGAAGGTGTACGGTTAGCAATGTTTGCTTATTTATCCCTGTATATATATATATATATATACATACATATATATATATTCATATTCATACTTTACACTAGTTTCTTGATAACTGTGATCTATTTTTTAGAAAAAATATCTAAATTCAATGCAGATGTTTCATAAAAACCATTATTAGCATGAAGAGAAAATGCTTTTGGAAGCAATTGTATAAAGGTTTAAATTTTATTTCTAAGGGAAAATGCACACATGCAGTAAAAGTAATAAAGGAGAGTTCAACTTTCCCTGAGGTATATGAGGCTGAATAAAATCAGCTACATTATCCTTCAATCAGCCACTTAAAATTTTTAATTGTGTAGACTCTTAATCACAGGGGAAGTAACCTTTGCATGAGCTTCCTTTGTTGAGGGCTAGGGCAGCGCTGCCATTCTTTTTCAGCTTCATAGGAAGATCCTTTCCTTGTTTCAACATTTTTGGACTCTCCCATGCTTCTCCAGGTTCCAAATATTGACATTCAGGCTGGTTAAACTGTACTGCATAGGAAAAAAAAAACAAAACAAAAAAACAAAAAACAGACCAGTTTGAGAGCTTAGAATGTGATACTTCTGATAGCAGGAACATCATGAGTTCAAGGCTAGTCTGGAAAGATCTTGTCTTCCTATACATACATGAATATACATGCACATATGTATGCACATACATTCTTATACATAATTCTGATATACTGAGTACCCTAAGCTGAAAGACACCAGGAGAGCCTCACAAAATCTCTTGACTTTCTGCTGCCCTCTGGTCTTCTGACCCTCTTTTTTCCATTGAAGCAAGTTTCAGAAATTAGAATTGCTCTTCTCCAGGACAGGTCATGGAAATTCACAATATTATTCTAACTGTTCCCTATCTTTCTGTGCAGGAGCTAACCATAAGGAAGTTCTTTGACTTACTTTGCTTGATAGAAGTTCATCAGACCCTCCTATCAGAGGGGTGTAGCTTCATAGCCAAGAGGAAGAGACACTGCACCAAGAGGCCCAGGGAACTCTGAATAGACAGGAGCTGTGGGTCCTCCCTCAGCCTGTCTTCTCAAGTACCTGCTCTTCTTGGTGTATCACATTCTACATGGCTATTCCTTCTTTCCTGAACCAAAGCATAATGAGAGATTTCCCTGTATCTTTGGGTCTCCATTTCTGAAGGCATCTGTGTCATATAAAACAGATTAAGCTAGTTATAGTGGTTCACACTTGTAATCCCAGCACATGGGAGGCTGAAACAGGAGGATTATTTAGTTTGAGACCAGCCTGAGCTATAGAATGAGAACCTGTATCCAAAATCAAAACCAAAATACAAAAACAACCACCCCAAATACTTAGATTAGGAGTTAGCTATGTTTTTCTCTGGTTACCTGCCGTTTGTTACAGGAGTGTAGGCTGTAACCCTTAAGATATGTGAGGAAAGATAAGGTATTACACTTAACACTTTTCTACTTCTAGAGCAATGATAAGTTTAAAACAAAGAGGTACTCTTTTTTTTTTTTAACTACAAAATATCCCTGACTACCTTATCCCTGTGGTGAATACAGAATCCAGAGAAAGAGTCCAACCCAGAAAATCTGAACCCTGCAGATGCCAGTGGCAATGTTGGCTGTTTGGGAAACACACTACAAGTTGGCATGGGTATAGATTATTTGGTTTTCTTTTTACATGTTCCCTGGCCATAAAGAGAACTGTATAGTGTGATAACATTAGGTGATAATGACTTTATGATGCATTGATTTTAACTTTCTGCATATTTAGTGTGAAAATTTGGGACGAATTTGTATGATGAGGAAGGAGTGGGTAATGCAACTAAGCAGTTGATCCCAGCAAAGCATCTTTCTGCTCAGTTCAGGGTGACATCAGTACTATTGCCCTTGCCATGTGTCTCTTTCCAGTTTCTGCAGGATGGAGTCTGGTAGTGAGCTGCTGGGTCTTTAGTGTTCTAGTCGGAAATTTCTGCAGAGTTGCTAGGTGACAGACATAACAGAGCAAGAGCACATCTTCAGTCTCGAGTCTTCCAAAAGCATGGGAAGTAAAAGGTGCAGAACTGGGAAACCTTTTGTGGCATGGGTTACTTGTTTTTAAAATAGCTTTAGTTTAGATATAATTAAATATAATACACTGAACAAATTATGAGTACACTATTTTATATGTTTTTGTGTGTGTGTGTGAGACAATCAAAAGAATGAGCAAAATATTACCTTTAGGAATTCTGTCCTGTAGTTGGATGGGAATAACTACCTCTTTTTTAAAAATACTTTTATTTATTTATTTTCAAGGAGGGAGGGAGGGAGAGGGAGAGGGAGAGGGAGAGGGAGAGGGAGAGAGAGAGAGAGAGAGAGAGAGAGAGAGAGAATGGATATGCAAAGCTATACCAGGACATATGAACTCCAGAAGCATGCACCACTTCACCTTATGCATCTGGCTTTATGTTATGTGGGTACTGGGGAATCAAACTTGGCTTTCTAGGCTTTGTGGATAAGTGTCTTAACAGCTAAGCCATCTCTCCAGCTCCAAGGAATAACTTCTAATGTTCTAGAATATGATGAGATAACTAGAGTTGGAATCAAATGGTTATTTCAAAATAGTTAATATGATTTAAAATGATTCCAACACACACACACACACACACACACACACACACACACACACTTGAGGTGACAGACACAACAATGACCCTGATTTTATCGGTATACATTGTGCATCTCATAAATATGTACAATTATTATGTATCACATAAAGTAATATCTATATATTTTATTTATGGAAAATTTTTATACTTGTATGTGAATTTTGATCATCACCTCTCATTACCTTTTCTATGTTCCCATCCCCTTCCACTGAGCTCTTTCTTCTTTTCAATTAAGTTTCTTTTCTACTTTGATGTCTTTTTTTTATTAGTTATGTATATAGTGTGTATACACAGCTATGATGATACCATCGATAGCTGTCTCCCTGTCGTCCCCCCATGAGGACTGTGGGTCTTGCATCGTGGGGGTGGCCATCAGTTATGGGGGAGAGACAATGTCCCTGTGCATAATAACCCAACTTATAGCTGTACCAATCTTTCCGCCCCCTCTTCCGCAAATTTCCCTGAGCCATGTTAGGTTCATTTTAGGTCTATTTCAGTGATGAGGTCTTGGGAGTCTCTGTGTCTCTAGATATCTGGTTTGGTAGGAGTTGAGTGTTCTCTGTGTCTGTCTCCACTCTTGTACTGATACCAGGTTCACTGAGAAAGCAGCTCTTGCTCATTTCCCCACTAACTCTATGGCTTCAGTTGGTGCCCTGGTGAGGTGTGATGGGCTGATGTCTTTTTTTCTTGTGTGTGTATAATTAGGGTAGTGTGTATAAGAATTGACAGGGGAAATTTACCAAAGCATGTACAATTTACCAGTGGCTGCATCACTGAAGGAAATGACCACCCCTCTCCTCGCAACCATTAACTGCTAATAATGGCTCAAGGGGGGATAGGGCCATATGCCCTTCTCCACCATCCATGACAGAATGCTGGTAGACCCAATATCATTCTGGTCTTGTACAGTTAACAACAGTAATTCTTAGCACTTTGACAAGTTTTGAGTCTCCCAAGTAGCTACTGCCAACTAAAAAAGAAGCTTTTCTGATCCAAGCTGTAAGCAACACCCAAAAGATACATTACATATATATTTTAAATTTTATTGATAATTTTCATGTAGATACATAATATATTTTGATCAATCCCTTCCCATAATTTTCTCTTACACCACCTCCTCAGTCCCACATCCTGAGCCCTTTGTTCTTTCCAACTAGTCCCTCTTCTACTTTAATGCCATATTTTTTATTTTTGCCTTCCTCTGTCATCCATGACAGAGTGATGATAGGCCCAATATTGTGCGAGTCTCATGCAGGTCATGACAGTTGCTGTGAAGTCATGAATGCAGCAGCAAATTGTACATTTTATTTATTTATTTAGCATTTTATTTTTATTTATGAGAGAGAGAGAGAGAGAGAGAAAGAGAGGGACAGAGAGAGACAGAGAGAGAGAGAATTGAGTGCTCCAGGGTCTGCAACTGCTGTAAATGAACTTCAGACACATGTGCCACCTTGCGCATCTGGATTATGAGGGTCCTGGGTTATTGAACCTGGATTCTTTGGCTTTGCTGTCAAGCACCTTAACTGCTAAGCCATCTCTCCAGCTGAGTTTTACATTTTAAATTTAGACTTTTCAGCCATTATGAATGACTTATATGACTAGAGATGTAGTGTGTGTGTGTGTGTGTGTGTGTGTATGAATATGATACTCTTTCAGTACTATTTGTTGAGAAGATCAGCCTCTCTTGAATGGCTTGGCATTTTTTCAAATCACAAACTAGTTGTTGATTTAAGTGTTGCTATATTTTAAAACTCTTCTTTTTGTTCCAGTGATTGCACTAATTCTGTAGTTGAATATTGAGTTTTTTGACCTGTGAACATACTGTATATTGTTATTTGGATCATTATTTTCTGTCAGTGATAGTTCATAATTTTAAGTGGAAAGGTCTTTCTCATATTTATTTTTAAATATATTTAAATGATCCTATTTTAAGTGGCATTATTTTTAAAGATATGATTTTTCATTACTAGTAAATAATATAATTATTTTGCATATTATATCGTGCAACCTTGTCCAATTTGCTTATTAGATTTATTAGTTAGTTGGGGTCAGGGTTGAAGTAGGAACTTGAATTTATACTCATACTGACAGTAGAAATAGGCAGGAAGCTGAAGTGGTCATACGTTCATATACTACCTATGAACCAGGAAAGAAAATAGAAGTCTGGTGTTTTCACCATCCCACAGTGAATACCAATAATTCCACTGAGGAGAGCTCTCAGGGGATAGGAGTGGGGGAGAGGGACCATAAAAGTAAAACCCAATGAGAATATGCCCAATATGCAATACGTTCATATCATAACGTTCTCAATTACAGAAGCTGAAGAGATCACTCTGTGGTTAAAGACACTTGCTTCTAACGCCTGACAGCCCAGGTTCCATTCCCTAGTATACCATGTAAAGCCAGATGCACCAAGTGACTCATACATCTGGAGTTCCTTTGCAGTGGCAGGAGGCCCTGGCACTCTCATTTCCTCCCCCTCTCTGCTTACAAATAAATAAATAATATTAAAAAATAAAGCTCTCAATTAAAAAAACAGAAGTGATTAGAAACAAGAAGCAAAAGATTTAGATCCTCAGATTTGCAGATGTTGAAAATGAGAGATGGAGAGTTTGGAAATAATTTGTATGGGCTTAGAAGCCAAGCTGTCTTGTTTTTATCCTTGCTCTTCTCTTAAATACATGCTATTTAATAGATAAGCACTTAAAATACAAAGATGCAAATAGGCTAAAAGTTTGAAGAGGAAAACATACCAAACAAATTCTAAGAAAATCACCACGGTTATAATGGCATTATTTGGCTTCTTCTCCAGTGTTCACAGGAGCCTGATGAGTGTGTGTGCAATGAAACTACAACAGAGGGTCATAAAACAGGCTGTGGAGCTCACACAGGCTGAGAAACCTTGTCACATGTAGGACATTCAGAAGGATCCTCAGAAAGACACTAAACACCTCGGTGCTGCCACTGAATGAGGCCTGGGTGATTGCTCTCATCCTGTTTACCATAGCTTAAAACCAAGGTTAGAAAGTATGGAACGAAAACAAAATAAGAGCTGGAGAGATGGCTTAGCAGTTAAGGCACTTGCCTGTGAAGTCTCAGGACCCAGGTTCAATTCCCCAGTACCCATGTAAGCCAAATGTGCATGGTGGCACATGCATCTGGAGTTCATTTTCAGTGGTTAGAGGCCCTGGCATGCCCATTCTCCTCTCTCTCTCTCTCTTTCTCTCTCTGCCTCTTTCTCTTGCTCAAATAAAATATTACAAAAGCAAAATAGCATGGCATTCAAAATATTTTTAAAGGTACAAAAAAGCCCAAGATCCAGTAATGTAAAATCCAGTATCCAGTACCTTATAAAGTTTGTCCATCATACAAAACACTAGACAATATGATCCATAATGAGAAGACATGAATGAAAAGGAAATCAACTTAGAACTGATAAAGATTTAGAACATAGGAAAGACAATAAAATAGTCAGGAAACTTCACATGGACAAGAAAGTAGAGGCCAGTAGGGCCATAATGTTAGAAATGGAAGAATGTTAAAAAGACCCAAAGAAAATCTTGGAGATAAAAATTATATGTCTGTGATGAGAAGTACCCCAGGTAGAAAAGATATAAGTTACATACCTCCCACCCTACAAAATACAAGCTTGAAGATTTGGTAAAAAACTATTCAAATAAAACTAGAATATATATATATGGAGAGAGAGAGAGAGAGAGAGTGTACAAAAGGTGAACAGAACACTCACAAGTTGTGGAAAACTCCAATGGGCCTCACAAGTGTATAATTGGAGTCCCAGAGATCAGGGGAGAATGGATATACATAAAATGTGAAGAAAGAGGGACAGGTTTTCAGTATTTGAAAGCACATAGATTCAATAGCAAACGATCAAGTGCATAAAATATCTGAAGAAAACTAACTCACTACACCATCCTCAACTTGCTTAACATGTGGACAAAGAGAAAGAGCTTAAAAAGAGGTAGGGGGGAAAAGACACATTGTAAAGAGAGGGACAAACATAAAAATGACCCCAAATGTTAAGAACAGTACCAGTCAGAAGAAAGCAAAGTCTATTTAACATGAGACAAGACAGTAGATGTAGAACTACACAAGGGAAATAATTTTGAGAAGACTTTTAAAACTTGCACAATCTGAAAGCACTAATAATAAAGTTAGTTATAATAATTTGTGAAATTATAATCAATTTTACATTTTCCTAAATGTTGATAACAGTCTTTTAGGTAGAAGGAAAATCAGATAGAAATCTGAATCTACACAATGAAATAACAATCCGAAAAAGCATAATATCTGGGTATATGTAACATTATTTCTATAAATAAAATAATGAATTTTGGAGTTGTCACAAATAAGTAACAAAAAAGATTATAAGTGAGGAAATGATAATGTAGTATAAAAAGCTTATATGTGAAGTACTGAACTGTGACTTAAAATAAGTGATGGTAAAATAAATAATGTGCTCTAAATCTAGAGTGTGCCATGCAATAAGTTTGAAATGAGGAATGATTGAAAACACGATTTGAATTCATAAGATTATACAATGCCTTCAAATATTGTAAACTAATTCTATTTCTCTACTAAGCATATAGTAACTTCTTTGCTACAGAAAAATCAAATGACAAAGGAAAATGAGTCTGGATTGTGTGGGTCACTACATTTCCCCTTAAACATGTATTTATGCTGACAGTTTTCAGGAGGCTCAAAAATAAGCGTGTGTGTATATGACTTTTTACTTAGAAGGAAAAATAAGGCCACAGTAAGTGGCTGTGACCATAACTGCTTTAATTTAGGTATGACAAAAAGAAAGCATCCAAAGTCATCTCTCCTGCACTCAGTGATGTGGACTGTCTAGATTCTGGCAAATTTTCCTCTGGCTCTTCTTTTTATTTAATTTAAATTATTTATTTTAAGTATATTTATTTATTTGAGAGAGAGTGAGAGAGAGAGAGAGAGACAGACAGACAGACAGAATGAGCACACCAGGGTTTTCAGTCACTGCAAATGAATTCCAGACACATGCGCCACCTTGTGCATCTGGCTTATGGGGGTCCTGGGGAATTGAACCTGGATCCTTTGGCTTTTCAGGCAAATGCCTCAACAGCTAAGCCACCCCTCCAGCCCTTCCTCTGGCTCTTCTTGGATGCAGCAGACAGAGACATATGGCAGGCTGCAGAAACAGCTGACATGAAGAGTTTGGATATATAGGATTATGTGCAATTACATATGCCTAAGATTTTGCCAAGGAAATTTTAATATGACATTAATGGTTGAGGTCTCCGTGTTTTGCACCAACACGGGGATCTCTGAAACAGCTGAAATTAGGTTGAATTTAATGACAACAGACACCTAGAGAGCATTTGTGTTTGTATTTCTTACAATTGTTCTATGTTCTAGGCCTTTGTGCATTTGTTCGTTTGCTTGCTTTTGTTTCTAGAGACAAGGTCTTGCTATGTTTTAGAAGCTGGCCTGGAACTTGAGATACTCCTGCTGCATGTGCTGGGATTATATGTGTGTGCCACCATACCTGCCCACTCAGAGCAAATTTTAAAACAGTTATTCCAGCCTGGGAAGACCTCATCATATCTTCAAATATATGACATGTTTATTGCCACATCTCTGTTCCTAAGCATTTGGAAAGTAAACTTTTTAGAGGATTTTTTAAAGATTTATGCAATGTCTGAAACCTACTCCACACAGTAGCACAGCCAACTACTACCACCTTTCTCTTGGTGTTCTTGCCTTAAGAAACAAAGTCCAGAGTTAGACCCTGCCTCAAAAGCAAAACAAACAAACAGAACCCCCCCCCCAAATGAAATGTTTGCCATACTCTCCCAATTTTCAGGTCTGCAATCTTTAAATATATACTTATTTGTGATATATATATATATATATATATATATATATATATATATATATATAAAGTATATAAATATATACTTTATTTGTGAGAGCTAGTGAAACTGTGGACTCTATTGCTCAATAATCACCTCATTGTTTCCTAAGTGTTGGGCCAACATAAAGTATTGAGAAGAGAAAAACATGGGATATAGTTCCAGTTTCTCTGAATTCCTTAGCCCTCAGGGTCTATTGTTTCTGATTTTCATGGAGATTGGCATGTCAATGTTTGTGGGGATTGGCTCATTAAGGTTATGATGAGCACTGAAAAAAGAATGACAAATGTTGACATAAAGTAAGAAGAATGCTGGGTGAATAGCACTTTGTACGGGTTCTCTATGAAACAGACTCCTCTTCCTCTCTAGTCAGTTTGAACCCTCTGCTGGCTTAATGTAGTATGTGAAGCCAACGATGACTCAGCTTCTGCCTGCTGACCTTGTTCTTCCTCCTGCACTTTGGTTTTTACCTCCTCCAGAGCAACAGTATGTGCACACTCCAGTTATTTGTCTCCTCCTTGTCTATTTTATGTTTTTACAAAACAGGGAAAACAATTTTACCTATTTTACAAAGCATCTGTGAAGATTAAGTCAAATAATGCATGATAAATAGCTTACTACTTTACCCACTTTAATGCATGTTCATTGTTACTCACTTATAGCATTTGCTTAGGCTTACCTTTGGCTTCTAGTCCCTCCATGACAGATAGAGTCTTGAAGTGCATAACACACTGAGACTGAAATGCGGGTGTGATTACTAGAGTTTAGGAGCACACTCATGCTGAATGGATATTATTTTACATTTGGGCAAGAACTGATTGTAAGATAGCCATAATATTCAGAATTCATCAATTTCATCTGGTATGAAAACATGTTAGAATTATTTGGTCTGTGGTATCAACAAAAATGTTGTTATCTATGAAGAGTGAAGATCAATGAATTTGTCAGGGAGGCACAGCTGTCTGCATACAGGCAGCCTTGGCAAGGGGCATGTGTAAAGATATGTTAAGGCATGTCATTTGTCCTGAGTGCTTCCACAGCTGGGAGCCAGTGCATCATAAGCTTTCCTGACAGGCAGACATCTAACCCAGTGTCCCATTTATTTTATTTTTCTCTTCTCAACTCGAGTTTAGTTTCCTATTGGCTAAATATTCTGGCATTTTTGATCAGTACATCACATTCACTCTTCTTGATAGTTTGGCATTGGCAGAAAGAAGATCATGAATTTCCACAGCTTTTATGTTTCTCTATCTTCCCATTATCTCAGTCAACGGGCATTAAGCCTCCAGTGGTCCATTGGTAAAGTTATCTTCTTGGATATGTGCCAGGACATTACACTTTAGTCAGTTGCCCATGATGCTTGGCAGCATTCACTAGCTCTAAGGGCTCATATGGAAGAGATGGAAGGTGCCAGACTTCTTACTGTTTCCTTGGCCTCACGTCTTTGACCAGGTCCTGAGAAAAAGTCAGTGCTCTGAACAGATGTCCAGTGGGCTCTTTTCATGACAAAGAATCTTTACTTCCTAGCATACTACTTATTGCTACCATCCTGGAGGGTAAACTCCATAATGGCAGTGACTCTTGCTTTTGATTGCTCTATCCCGAACTCTCTGGAATGGTTTCTTCGGGACCTTAATATTTGCTGAATGAATGAGCAAATGGGTAAACTCAGTAAATTTCTGAGCACTCATTATATGTTATCATTGTGCTAGGATGTAGCAACAAGTTCAAGAGTGGTTCCTTGTTCTGTTGAAGCATATAATCTACTTAGGAAGTGAGACAGTGGTAAATGAAAATTACAGATTGGGTTTACAGGTTGTTATTAATTGTTGTGAAGGTTTTTATGATTAAATGATGAAAGATTGACTGGAGGGCAAGGGCAAAACCAATCAGAGGAGATATAACTGATGGGAATAGACCAGCCACACGACAAAGCCAGAGCATTCCAGGTAGAACAGGACTTGGCATGTGGGAGGACTAGAAAGAAGACTGTCAAGGTGGGAATGCAATGAGCAAGGCCAAGAGCGAGACAAGGCTATGGAGGTGCGGAGGAAACATCTTGGCAGACTGGAGCATGGGATGACAACATGTGTGGAACGCCGTAAGGGCAGTGCCACAGCTCACGAACAGCTTGGAAAGAGTTTTAGTTTTTTAGTTTCTATAAGTAACCTGGGCTAAGTGGTAGGTTCATTCAGTGTCCAAGTAGTGGCATAATTTGCTGGGATGAAAATAAATTGGCAAGGTCATATTAATCATGATTCTCCAGAGACAGAACTATTAGTATACGGAACTGGTTTCCATGAATATAGGGCCTAAAATGTTCCAAGAGCTGTGATTGGCAAGCTAAAGATCAAGTTTATGCCAATGATGCAAGTTTCATTTTAAAAACAAAAGCAAGACAAGACTAGTGCCTCAGTCACTGAGTCAGGAAGGGTGAGTTTCACCTCCTCTGTTTTTGTTCTGAAACATCTTCAGTGGTGTGGATAAGATCTAACCACATTGGAGGGCAGTCTTTCCATTCCACTAGTTCTAATGCTAACCTCATCCAAAACACCCTTACAGACATACCCAGAATAATGTTTGATCTAATGTCTGAGTATTCTGTAGCCTAGTCAGGATGACATAAAATTAACCATCACAGAGGGAGGACAGATTTTGTGTGGCAATCACTAGTGTGTGTGTGTGTGTGTGTGTGTGTGTGTGTGTGTGATATTCAGTTTAAGATATTCATGGCCCACAAACACTGAGAGTTAGAATTGCATGTTTGGTATATAAATCAAAAGAGCAAAAAGGGAATCTGAGCCAGAATCACACATTTCAGATTATGATAGAGGACTAGTTTCCCTCTGGGGTTCATTCTTCTGTTGTACCTTGTGAAGACAATGCTGATGGTTTGTGAATATAAATATGTCCACCTATAAAAACTATATTTTCTAGAGTTCTGGCCAATAAAATGTGTGTAGCAATGTTGTACTTGTGAAAAGTCTTAAAGAGAGAGATTGTCATTAACCTTTTGCTATTTTTTTTCTTGACTGAGGTACCAATGCAGCCAATTTCACTTATAATAAGGTGAAGACAACATGTTGAAGAAGGGTGAGACACTAGAAGTGCCCTGGAGTATACTCACTCTGTCATCTCTGGGCTGTATCTACCTCCAAGTGTCTTCTTTTCCAAGAAAAGCCAAATTTGTAATGTTGTCTAGGCCCTTTCAAGAGGCTTGTGTTCCCTGTGGCTGACAGTAGTGCCTAACTGACGCAGCTGTCAGTGACACATCCAGAGTGTCAGCCAAGGTGTTTCTAGCTGCAAGTAAGGAAAACCCGATTTAAGCAAAAACCTTAAAATTTTTTTTTTCCATAGTAGAAGCACAGGCGCGCAAGGCCTTTTCTTCCAGGGGCTTGGCAAGGGTATTAAGTCTGGTGTAATTTCCCTGTCTCTGATTATCCCATGGGTCTCCTATTCCTGTCCAGTGGGAATGAATATACCTTCTCATTAAGTGTTAAGCAGAAATACTTCATTATGATGGAGACAATTTAGGACATAGTCTTATCCCCGAATGAATCATTGGTCTAAAAGGACTGGTTGATTGGCTTGATGGTTAGTTAGGTTTGAACTAACAGCCATAAGGGATAAAAGAAAATCTCTTATTGACTAGAATAACTGAGCAAATATGAGGGGCAATATTGGTACTCTAATTCTACTATGTAATGGAGAAGGTTTGTGATGGAAGTTGAAGATTTAACCAAATGTAAAATCCAGTCTACCCCTGTAGTCAACATCTGAGCTGAGCTCCTAACCTGGCAGTGTAGAGCCTTTTTGTGTTAAATATGGCAGCATCTAGCTCTGTTCTCAGGAAAAACTCACTTGTACATCTCCCCATGCTGCCTCAGGAGAGCCTCATGCCCAGGCTTTCGTGCTGTTCATGTACGATGAATGTGAAATAGGAAGCCTATTCTGGGACTCCCCAGATTTAGCAATTTTACTTCCTGTGTGTTTAGAGGGTTAAGATTTAAGTCTAAGCTCTTCAGGATCAACCTTAGAATTTCTTTAATTTATGGTTTCCTTTTGATTTTTGTGGGTTTTCAGCCCATTCATTTGTAATTTTCCTTATGTTAGTAACCCTGCCATAAAATATTACTGTGGTCATGACCTTTAAATTTGGAATTTTGGTCTCCTTGGCAACAAGTTTCTCTTTCATAGAATCTTGTTTAATGGCTTCTGTCTCTATTTGGCCAGTCCCTGGCAGAGAACTGAAGCCACAGCACAGAGCTTTGTAGCTGCTCTGGGCAGAAAATTCTTGGGACTTGCTTGAGCTTGATGTCGATCCTGTGCCTCACCTTACCTCCCCAGGAATACAAACATTAATATGTGTTAAGACAGATAATCCAGGTTTTAGCCTATAAAATTGCATAATTTTGGATTCTAGAAGTTGTTTTTTCTTTCCTTCTGTACTCACAGTAGGGCACATTTAGTTTATTTTTCTCTTTCTCACTGTACTTCATTGATGGCCTCAAGAAGTGTTAATACTTTAAACATCTTCCATGCCAAGTCCTTAATTGCTATAGCTTTGGTAGGAAGATTGATTGAATTTCAACAGAAAGAAGGCCTAAATTGGATATCCACAAGTTGGTATAAGGTTCTTAATTTACCAGGAAGAAATGATAAAGTAAATAGTCAAATCTTCTTTTTTGCATCCTTCATCTTCTAATTAAACTAGTCTGTTTTCTGTCATGTCTCATTGGCTAGTATCAAAATCTGAATTAGTTAAAATGCACTCAGCTGAAAATGACAAAATTTTCAGCAGGCATACCAGCCGTGACTCAAGCAGGGGTCAGTGGGTGCCACAGGCCTTTGGTACTCTACCCTAAGTAGGGCATTCTATTTTATTGGCCACAGCGTTCTATACTGCAGCCAACACATCCACCCAGGCAGAGAGAATCCCAGGAGATTATGATCCCAGAGCTGTCAAAAGCCATAATATGAAGTTAGCAAAGAAAGCCAATTCATGGGAGGAAGAGCCAGACCTGGAGATAAACCAAGTTGTGATGACATTCTGAATCAAATCCAGAATGGAGCCAGCATTATGTTTGGCCTTTTCAATTAGGAGAATAGTTTTTTTCTTCTTCTTAAACCTATTTGAACTACCATTTTTATCCAGTTCTACAGTTTGGGTTCTGGGTTAATTTTAGTAATCAGATTATAATGTCATTCAACTCAATTTAATCATTTTAAGGTAGAAAGTGACAGCTGGATTCTTTAATATAGTTTCAGCATGTTTACAATGTGAATTCACGTAGCTGTTAAGCTGCAAAGTCATGTTAGTTATTCTTTCTTCTGGTTTATCCCAGTAGCTTGTAGTATTTAATAGTGCTTAGACATGTAAACCATAGCACAGGGGTACACCTTAATTTTTCTAGAAATGTCTATCAGAAAATTAGTCTTATAACAGTAATAATGCATTTTCTATAAATTTCTGAGCTGGTAATATTTACTTATGTCAGCAGTATGCTTCATTTTGGCTACTTGCATTAGACTTCTTTCACATAAAATATTTATAGCAGAAAAGTGTACATTTGGTTACATAGTATTTTTCTAACTTTAAAAAACTTTATTTTTATTTATTTATAATAGAGAGAGAAAGAGAGAGAGAGAGAGAGAGAGAGAGAGAGAGGCGCAGAGAGAGGGAAAGAGAGAATGGGTGTGCCAGAGCCTCTAGCCATGGCAAACAAACTCCAGATGCATGCGCCCCCTTGTGCATCTGGCTTACATGGGTCCTGGGGAATTGAACCGAGGTCCTTTGGCTTTGCAGGCAAACGCCTTAACTGCTAAGCCATCTCTCCAGCCCTTTTTCTAACTTTTTGTTCTAAAAAAATTAGATTTACAAAACTGCAAAGATAACTGAGTCCTCACATATCTTTTACATAGCTTATCCATGTTCTAATCATGATACATCATCAAAACTAAGAGATTAACTTTGATGAAATTTATTAAACTATAAAATTTAGTCAAATATCACATTTGTTGTCTCATGTCTTTCATCTGAGCAATTAAAAATAGAAATAATCCTTTGTAAACTTGTTGGTTTCCCAGTAAATAATTTAAGTAGTCTTTGATAATAGGTATTTGAACAGGCATGGAGTAATAATTTAGTGTGGTTTTAGTTTGCAGTTTCCAAATTATGATGTCAAATCCATTACTCATTTTAAATTGAGTGATTTCCTTGCTTTTGGGTAGAGTTCCTCCTATATTTTGGATATTAGCTCCCCCCAGGAGATATGGGTACAAACACTTTCTCTGAATGTGTGGATTCTCACTCAGTTTCCCTTACTGTATAGCTTTTTTGGTCTGATAACATCTCATCCATTTTTGTTTCTGTTGCCTGTCCTTGTGGAGTCCAGAACTTTGAAGAACTGGTTTGCAAAATGAATGTAGAAGTCTTTGGATTAGAGAAATCTTACAATAATATATGCAGGGCTTAATGGGTAATTTTGGTAGAAATATGAAAGACCAGAAGGCCAAGAAAAATGTGGACAATGGAGGGTTGGCTCATGAGGATTCAGAGGGTAAAATGCACTTTATTGGGAATTGGGCTAGAGGCAGTTCATGTGAGAGTGTAAGAATCAAAGAATCTGGATGCATTCTGCTCAGGTCGTGAGAACATAAGTGAAATTTAATTTAAAAATACTGAACTAATATGCTTGTGGAGGAAATTTCAAGGCAGAATGACACAGAATCTGTTGTATGGATTATTTTAACCTTGACACAGGAAGAAATGTAAGCAAATTTGAAATCCCAGGCCCAGAAACTGGAGCCTCTTTTTCAATAATTGAAGAGATTACCACCATTATAGACAAACCAACTGCCCTGCACTGGAACAACAGAAATGATGGCCTGAGGGCAAGATCCAACCCATTGAAGGCATATGCTAGTGAAAAATGAAAGTTATTTTGGAAGGAAAAGACAAAAGGACTGTGAAGAAGGTCTCTGCTTCCCAAGGTCAGCATACAGAGGCCGCTATAGTCATGTTTCATGGAAGACAGGCTTCTTTCTAATCTGGCAGTAGAACATGGCAGGAATGCCCAATGTGGTGACTGGTTTTATAAGAATGAAATATGCAACCTGGAGGTCTTGGAATATGACATCATGGTGCCAGAGAGCTTTTGAGGGTAAGCAATGCAAGGCAAGGTCAAAGACCCTGCACAGAGGCCATGTGTGAAGCTTTGAAGGTGAACCAAGTTTGCAATGGTGATTCCAGGCTGTTAAAGATGCCAAGACAATGGAAGATATGCCAGTAAAAATCTGTGTGTTTAGGGCAGATGTGGACCATGCAAGAGACTTCAGGCCGCATATCTTGAGGAGCAGAGCTGCACAAACCTTTTAGAGCACAGAGAATTTTATCACAAGTCCCAGATGTCAGATACAGAACTGAAGATTGAGTTTGCCCTTCTGGGCTTTGGTTTTCTTTGATTTCATCACTCCTTGTTCTGTGCTCATTTTCCCCTTTGGATTGGAACTACTTACATTGTTTCAATATATGATGGAAGTATGAAATTTGTTTTTTTTTAATGTCCTAGGAAGTCAAAGATAAGAGATTGTCTGCAGTCTTTTTAAAAATATTTTTAACTAAAGAAAAAAATATTTTTAACTATTTAATTTATTTACAAGCAGAGAAGGATACAGAGAAGAGATACAGACAGAGACAATGACTATGCCAAGGCCTCCAACTGTTGCAAATGAACTCCAGAAACATGTGCCACTTTGTGTATCTGGCTTTATATGGGTACTGGGGAATTGAAATAGAGTTGTTAGGCTTTGCAGGTGAGTGCTTTAACCACTGAACAATTTCTCCAGCTCAAGACTTTAGACTCTTGAACAATATTAGAACTGTTAAAGACTATTGGGACTTTTGAAGTTGCATTGAATGCACTTTGCATGAGAAGATCATGAGCCTATGGGGGCAAAGGGAGGAAGGTTAACATCAAGTTTCAGTGTCAAGCTAACAATGGATAGACTTGTGATGGTTAATTTGTAGTTCAAATTTACAAGATTTAAAATCACCATGGAAACAAATATCTTGGCATGTCTATTGGGGATTTTTTAGATTAGAATCCATCCTAACTGTGGACACCATCATTTCGTAGTCTAGAATCCTGAACTGAATAAAAAGAAGAAAGATGGCTGGATGGCAGCACTCATCATCCCCTAATCACTTCCTGCTAATGTGGTGAGGTGAAGCAGCTTCCTGATTCTGCCACGCTTTTCTCACTGTCGGCTCCCCTCTGGAGCTGTAAACTAAAATAAACAAGCTCATTCCTTCCCTAAACTGCTTCTGGTTGGGTATTTTGTCCCAGCAACCAGGAAGTAACTGAGACACTGTGAAAAGAGAGGCCAGATATAATAGTACAAACTGTTTGATTCCATTTTTGTGTGTTCCAAGATTAAGAAAATCTATAGTATAGGACAAATCATTGTTTTCAAAAGTGGAATCTCTATAGAAAAGCAAAAGAAAATGTAGGGTGATGGGAATATTTTATATTTTGCTAGAACTCATTAGGCTTCACAATTTAAGATTTATTTCTCTACAGCTGGGTATAGCTCAGTAGTACCATCTGACTAGCATGTAATGACACCGGGGTTCTCACCCCAGTACTGCCCAAAGAAAAATATGCACACTCACTAATAACATTTACTCAAAACATTAGTGAATCAGAAAAGCTAATCTATGATAGCAAAATTCAAGAAAGTGGTTGTTAGGATGTGGGGTTGTGACAGCAGAGGGAAAGGACAACATCTGTAGTACTGATGTCTCACATGTTGGTCTGGATGTTGGCTGTGCTGATATAGTTGTTTTATGAAATTTTGACTACACTTATGATATGGATACTTCTTTATATGTAGTGCACTTCAGTATAATGAGCATTTAAAATTTTTGATGCAATAAATCACAAAATGTTCCTGCATGCATTCCTAGATAACCTTCATATACTGTGTCATTGCCACAACAGGCTGTAAGGGGTTGCTAGCTGCACCATCCTATTGTGCATAATAATCTCCTAGTGGAAAAGCTTCAACCTGTTACTATGACAGCATGCTTTGATGACAGCATTCAGAGAGAATAAATCATTTCAATTTAGTCTATCCAGTTGCTTTTTATTAAAGATGACAAGGCAGCAACAGCAAGCATCACTAGAGAAATAACAGCAATATACTTGTGTCACATTACAATACAATGGGATCAGAGATCATTCAGGAGTGTCATAATTGTATTTTCAGTAAACTAAATACTACTTATGTGATAACATCTACCTGTATCTATTTAACTTGTATTTTCAATTTGCTGCCTGTATCTATTCAAACCTGAAGCATTGCACGTCATTAAATACTGTATAAATAAGTTAGATGTGACTGTGAAAGATCAGAAGCTAACTGGGAATCTTCAGCATCTGGGGTCAGAGAATTCTACTTGAACAATACCAAAATGGTCCCCGAAGCATAATTCAAGTACTTTGATAGACATGCCAAGATGCAACTTCAGAAATAGATTTACCAAAGAGGAAACTATTCTCCAATGAAAGAAAACACATTAATGGATGTGTCAGTGAAGGCCTTTGGGTTGCAATCTATAGAAACTCACTCTGGCTAACATAGACAAAAATATAATTTATTCTAAGTTGATTTTGGGATTTCTCACTGGATTACAGTGAAGAAGGACACTAAGACAACTCTGGGACTTTAAAGAGGGAAAATGATGGTAGTGTATAGTGGTCACTGCTTGGCTTGATTTCCCATGCTCGTGTGTCAACTTTTTTTTTTTTGAGGCAAGCCCAACAGACTGGCCTTTATTATGAGAGAGAGAGAGAGAGAGAGAGAGAGAGAGAGAGAGAGAGTAAAAGAGAGAGAATTGGCATGCCAGGGCCTCCAGCCACTGTAATTGAACTCAATATGCTTGCACCAACTTGTGCACATGTATGAGCTTGCGTGTTTTTGTTACCTTGTGCATCTGGCTTACTTGGGACCTGGAGAGTTGAGCATGGAACCTTAGGCTTTGCAGGCAAGTACTTTAACCACTAAACAATTTCTTGAGCCCTAAACTTTTTATTCTATTCTTTATTTCAGAAGCCAAGGACACAGGTGTGATGTGGTGGTACTTTCTACACGGGAACTTTCCTACCGCCTAGGATATCTCATGGAATGTACTCAGCCATTCTGGCATGTGCTTGAAAATTTGTGATGTGAGGAAAGTAAAAACTTACAACCAATGGAAAATTCCACGGATCCTTATAAGCTACTGTTGCAGTTACTTTCTTATTTCTGGGACACCCAACCAGAAGTAGCTTATGGGAATTTCCTGCCAGAACTAGAAGGTAAGACCCTATTGCTGAAGACACCACAGGCTGCAGTCACAGGACATTAAATTACATTACAGGAAAACAGATGGATCTGGAAAAATATAATACTAAGTAAGGTTATACAGGCTCAGAAAAACAAATGCCACATGTTTTCTCTCATTTTAGGGTCCTAACATGGAATAATCTGATCTGCTTATAAGTTGTAGTAAGAATAAGTAGCCCTGGTCAGGGAGCTGTGATAAGGCTTGAGAGGGGCTTGGGGATGAGACGATGGGTTACTTCACAAGCAAGTTGAGGACCAGATTACAGGATGCAGAAGGTGGGGCACTGGGGTAAAGGAGGGAGGGACGTGGAGAAACATAAAACTAAAGATGACATGAATCAGAACTGTAGAGATCTTCCTCTTAGTTTGCTAATTGAAAGATATAACTCTTTATAGAAGGGTGGGGAGAATATTTTGGTCAGAAGCACTCTGTGGTGATGAAGAAAGTATTCCCCTAGAACCATAAGCTGCTAATAAATCCCAGTGCCAGCATTTGGTTACCCCCACAGTGAGCTGTTGGTAGGTGAGGCCCATGAGACCCCCAAAACAATACAGACCATTGCCAAAGCACTTGGTGTAGCTGACAGCTTCAGGTCTGTGAGATGAACCTCCAAACCAGGCACAGTTATGGAAGAAGGGATCTATTCAAATTTACAGATCAAGGGGAAGTTTCATAATGGCAGAAGCAATTTGTCCTCTTTCACAGGACCAAGGAGAGGGGGGGGGGGAGAGAGGGAAGGAAAGCCACAAGCTACCACCAACAGCAAGCAAGCATACTTAGGAACTCCAGGCAGAGCTCAAGCACTGCATATCTTTAGGTTGGAATTCCAGGTCCACTCCCACACTTTAGGGTTGGACTCTAGAATCCACCCACAGTGACACCTCCTCCAGCCAGGTAGCTATAGACTTACAGATCTGAATGAATTGAATGGATGGGGACCATCCATTCAAACTACCACACTTGGTTATCCACCACCATCAGATCCTTTGCTGAAAACACCACAGGCTTTGGTCACAGGACACTGAGAAATCATGCTAGAACTGAGTGCTCCCTGATGGCTGGGTCTTATAGTGCTGGAAAGTGGTATGTGAACTGCTGGGAGATAATGGTCAACAGTATGAATTTACAGTGGATCCTGCAAGCTACAAAATAAACTAGTCATGCAAGATGTACACATCTGTGCATAGGGGCACATATGTTATAGAGGTAATCAACTGCTCTCTGATTGGATATGAGTCCCACTAATTGGGAAGGAATTCATACCTGGTACTATGAACCAAGTCCAAAGCCCTTGGCTTGGAAGTGTATAGACCCGAGAAGGAAGGTTCTACTGTTCTTTGGCTAAAAGTAGAGGTTATGCTCATCAAGATGACTTCTACCTCTATGCTTATCCCCTTTTACCCACGATGCTCGTGCTCTTGGTTAGGGAACCTCATTTTTACAGATGACCGTGAAATTGACAGTGAATTGGGAATACCCTCATCCATCAGTAGGATATGAAAAGAAAGCTGACTGCCTAATACCAAATGAGTCATCTCAATCACATTTTTTAGGTCCCGGGAAGCATTACAGAGGAGGGGATGGATAAGATGGGTAAATATGAGTGCTGCTCTCATTGCTAGCCTTTGAACCTCCTCCAGAGAGATGGCAGTACACCCTGCAGAGACTCAAAACTCATCAAAGGTGAAATCAGAGGCTTCTGAATGCTCAACACTAAAGTAGATTTCTAAAACACCCTCCAAGACTCAGGGAACATTGCAGAATATGGGGTGGAAAGATTATAAGAACCACAGGGTGGGAAGGTATTCCTTCATTCCCTACAGAGAATGACTGGTACATTCATGACCTCCCAGTGTTTGTCCAGAAGCTCATTGAAGAGGACCCTCTGTTGAATGGGAGTGGGAGAGTTGGAACATAAGGGTATCACCCCATTGGAATATAGCCATTAGGCAATATGTTCATATAATACAATTCTCAAATAAAAACCCTAAATATAGAAGTATGATGTAACTTTTATTAAATGTAGATATGGTAGCTATAGACTATCTGTGAAGGGACAGAAAGACCAAGCAGACATTAAAGATTCATGAAGTACTGAACAGTATCTGTTGCCTAATTTGAAGAGTTCATTAATGACCAAAAGGTTCAACTACTCCGATTATATCACACCATTAACAAATGACTATTTTTCTCTTTTATTTAGTGTATCTGGAGTAGAACATAAAGTTGGAGATTTGGGCATGTGTAAGGTTGCTTTGTACATGACCAAAGCTAGTGAGTATCAAAAGGCAGTGTTACACACAGAGAAATTATTTGCATGTCTTCAGGTATACCATAATCATCTTAGAGCTCATTTAAAATGAAAATGTCTAGCAACTGTCCCTAGAAATTGATGCAGTATTTCAGAGATATAAAATGGGATTTTTTAAAACCAAAACCTTTGCTACTTTAATACAAGTGCTCCATTATTAATATATTAGAAATGATTTAAGTAGGTATAGAAAAGTCTAGGGAGGACAACCTCTACTTCTTCTTATTATGATTAGAATCATGAAATAAATGAACTTTCAAGGCACTAGGGAGCACAGCTTAGTTCCTTCATAGTAGGTAGGTGGGGTGGAGAAGTGATTGCACTGTGTATATGAAACAGGAAGTGGGACAAAGACTAAAACTAAAAAAAGAACTTTGAAAACTAAGAATGTTATCAGATAACATCTGACACCTTACCTGCTGTACCTGTCAAGGTATTTAATTAATGCATTGATTTTTTAATTTTTACTTTCTTTTCTTTTGTTCTGTAACATGCAAAATCTCATATAACCTTTCCTGCAGTGACTGGGCCATGACCACTCATATTTAGCTCAGATTAAACTCTTTTTCATTTAGTAGCACAATCTGTATTTTGTGTTGATACTTATATACCCAACACCTAGCTTCCAAATCAAGTTATCAATTTAACTACTCAAACTTTAATTTCTGGAACACATAATCAGCAGTTTGGAATTTTGGATCATTATGTGATAACAAATGTATTAATTAGAAAGAATTCTTTTATGTGTTATTATCTACTTCCTATTCCATTACCCTATAAGCAGTTGGATTGAGACTTCAATTTTTTCAAGTCATAAAGTTAAAAGTACTTCACAAAAAAGTATGCTAAACAAATGCAGTTGTCTTCTTGCATAGGTCTCATTCTCCCCAGTTCTGAGGAACAGCTCACAAAGAACAGCTAACCTAATGATGAAACAGATAGATAACTCTTATATCTTTACCTTCCATAATATACCAAGGAAATAGTAACTGAGTTTAGTACCAATGAGATGTAAAAACACAAAGATATGCAATAACTATAACTATTTGCTGATGTGGATCTGATGTGCTTGAATAATATATTTTGCACTTAAAAGAATATACAAAATCAAGAGAGGTAAAAGTTCTACCTGCAATTAATGCTGTACCAAGCCAGATACAATAGAGATCAAACCTAATCTAAAACACAATAACTCACTTTGGGATCATGTTGAGTAATATACAAGAAACAAGCCACTACAGGGAATCTTAACTTCATGTCTATTAAGAATCATCAAAAGACAATTATATGTAGGTTAACATGGTCTTTCCAGTTTAGTCAGCATTTTTACCTAGGTTTCCTAGATTTAGCTTTATGTTTTTGTTTATATTTATTTATTTATTTATTTGAGAGTGACAGAGAGAGAGAGAGAGAGAGAGAGAGAGAGAGAGAGAGAGAGAGAATGAATATGAATTGGCACACCAGGGCCTCCAGCCACTGCAAACGAATTCCAGACACATGTGCCCCCTTGTGCATCTGCCTTATGTGGGTCCTGGGGAATCAAGCCTTGAACTAGGGTGCTTAGGCTTCACAGGGAAGCGCTTAACTGCTAAGCCATCTCTCCAGCCCCTATTTTTTATTTTATTTTTTTGTTTGCAGAGAGACAGACAGAGGGAGAGAGAGAATTGTCACACTAGGGCCTCATCCACTGAAATTGAACTCCAGATGCTTGTACCACCTTGTGCATCTGGCTAAAGTGGGACCTGGAGAGTTGAACATGGGTCCTTAGGCTTCGCAGGCAAGCACCTTAACTGCTAAGCCATCTCTCCAGCCCTAACTTTAACTTTGTGTTTAAATAAAAGCCATAAAAATAGCAAAATCATTTCAAGTTTATTAATATATGAATGAAAAGCACATTACTAATTTTACCAGTGCTTATTAGATGAATTTATTCTTTTTCTAATTGTGTCAGGGTTTTAACTACTCAGAAGGAATATTTGTTTTTTCAAGCCTCTAAAAGCTCTAATTCAGAATCATTTTTGGAGGATTTTTAGGAACACATGTGTAAAAGAATTTTGAAGCTTAAAATAATTTATGTATAAGCCTTTGGACACCTGTGATGCTTCTAACTCTGTAAAATTGGTAAACCCAGATCTAAAGCTAGTATTCCCCTTTGATGAAATATTCTGTAGCAGAAAATAGAGAACCTAATGAAAAGCTTAGGTGTTGAATGAGTGTTTTTTTTTTTTTTTTGGAAGAACCAATCACCATTGATAAAAGACCAATAGAAAATGACATTTGGGAAATAGTTGGCCACCCCATCACCTCCAGTGGATCATGCCCAGTCACAGTCATGGGTTAGTTTAGACTTTCAAGATTAGGTCTTCATGGAAAATGAAAGAATATTAAATATATGAAGACATGATCTTTCATGAGGTTGAGGAAAACAGCAAAGAACCAAAAAGAGTACTGACAAGGTGAGGAATAAAAGAAAAGTTATAAATACAAACTATGGTGGTACATTTATGCTATGTTATGGAATACCATTCATCAGCAAAACTTAACCACTGATAAGCACACCCACATGAAGATATCTCATATGTATTTTGTTATGTTAAAACAGCCATACCATAAGTTCTTTTAATGTTTGAATCCACTGACATGACATTCTGGAAAATATAAAATTATAAGGACAAATATATTAGTACTTACTAAGAGTCGAGTAAGGGTAAAAAAGATTACCTATAAATATATGCAAGGAAATTTGGTAAGATGTTGAAATTATTATATATCTTTTTTGTTTGTTTGTTTTTTCGAGGTAGGGTCTCACTCTAGCCCAGGCTGACCTGGAATTCACTATGGAGTCTCAGGGTGGCCTCAAACTCACGGCGATCCTCCTACCTCTGTGTCCCGAGTGCTGGGATTAAAGGCGTGTGCCACCATACCTGGCTGATTCTATATCTTGATAGCAGTGACAGTTACATAACTGTATATGTTGAAAACCATAGAATTTTATACATATAGAACTTAATCAATTGTGACTGTGAAAATTATATATAAATAAGTATATACCTATATTTAAAATATATATGTCTCAGAAACATAAAGAAAATGCTGAATTTATGATGCAGGAACCAGAGGTATTTTTTATACATAAGCATTGACAGTCTTGTGGAAAGTAAAATGTGATAGCCAAAATGAAAATTTCAACAAAATTATTTGTAGATGGAGTCCTAGGTATCTCCTAGGAGGTACCATTAAAATATAAAGAAATAATCAAAGAAGATACAAAGTAAAATCAGTTCAAGAGATCCAACATCTAGCAGGAAGTTCACAAAGGTAGGAGTGAGATAGTGGATAGGACTATTTAAATGCATACATGCCAATATACATGGAAATTTCCTAGAGATGCATAGTGCAGGTTTCCATTTGTAAGCTCACCTAACATCTAGCAGGGTAAATCACATCACTGTGAAGTTAAGAATGCCAAAGACAAAATGTTATGATCTGAAAAGCTTCCGGATTATGAAAGTCATTATTACGAACAATGGACTTTCTTTTTTAAAAATATTTATTTTCATGTGTGTGCATCAGGGCCTCTTGATATTACAAATGAACACCAGATGCCTGAACCACTCTTGGCATCTGGTTTACATGGGTGGCTTGGGAATTCAACGTGGCCTAGAAGGCTTTGCAAGCAAATAACTTTAACCATTAAGCCATCTTCCCAGCACCAGAACAATGTACTTTCAATAGCAACATCGAAAATGAGAAAATCTTAAATATCAATTTAACCTAGAATTCTGCACCCAGATAAAAGAACATAATATATTATCTATATGTCCATTCTCAGAACATCATAGAAAATACAGTCTAAAATGAAGAAGCAGCTTCCCAAACTAATACCAGGTAGACTTTGCCATCATATTTGTAAATCTACGGGGGATGAAGTTTGACCTTGAGGACCAATAACTCCTTTAGCATTCTTCATTGGTCTTCTTCCTTTCAAAAGAATTTGCATTATTAGCCTGAGCTACATGTATGTTGACACAAATGTTTATGTAAGATTAAATTGTTTTTATGTAAGATTAAATCAATGCAATTACGTTGGGGAGGTATTTGGTAGTTCCTTATAATATAGTAAACACATGTGTCTTGTGTCACAGCAATCCTACTCTTAGGTATTTTATCCAAGAGAAATGAAAACGTGTGAAAATATGTTTATAGCAGCCTTGTTGTTAATAGGCAAAAAACGGGATATGCCCCAAATATTCATCAAATGGATATACATGTGCTCACACAGAGAAAAGCTGTCATAAAAGTAGGAAGTGATGACATGTGTAACAAGATGCTTGAATTTTAAAACACGTTCTCATGCAAACTAAATAAGAGACAAAAGGAGTGTGTGCATGATCCTATTCACAATAAGAGAGAGGTAATAATCTATGGTAAATCAGTAATGTTTGTATAGGATCTGAACAGTTGTTTAATTGGAAAGGTGCCTTAGGAAATTTCTGGGGTAATAAATGTGTTCCCTAGTGCATGTGTGTTACATGTGGGTAGCATAATTATCAAAATTCATTGAACGGAATTACTCACACTCTGAGCAGTTTCACTATACAATAATTATTAAAGCATCCCATGTTTTGGATCTGCCTGTTTGGCACTTTTGTTCAGTCCAGTTTTAAAAATTTTGACTGTTTTTGACTTTTGTTGGTAGAGATTTGCATATTGAAGACAGTTTTCCTCTCCTGATGGATGAGTCCTCTATTATAAAAGTTATTCTTTTCCCCTCATTTTTTCAGCTGTCAGGGAATCCTCTTAATCTTTCTGGCTTGGCTTTAGTTTTATTTCAGTTTATCCCAAATTCTTGCTCACTTGTCATCTTCAAAAATGTCCTTAAGCTAATTTGTAACAAGTGGCCTTTTGGAGTATTTGATGAATAAAAATGTGCCCTGTGACTTTTTGCCCCTAGTAAGAACAGGTCACCAACCTCTCTGGCAACTGGGTCTCCATTCTGCACTTTACTTCCCGAGTTGCTCCATTATGGCATTGGGGAGTCTTCCTCACACACAGCCCAGTTCTCAGCCACAGTCCTGAAACAGCCCTCATGGGGACTTCTGTGTCCTTTCATTTGATCCTTTTATTCTCTCTCTCTCCTTTTCTTAGCAATGTGAGACACAAATTTAGTTACCACTACAGGCTCAAGACCCAGCTTATCTTCTCAACTCTGCTTGTCCCTGACTCTGTGCTTTCCCTCAACCTTCCTATGCACAGCCAGAGAAAGGTCTTAGGCAGCAAAGTCTGAACCAGTTTTATGTGTGCCCTTGGCTCAGAAGGCTGTCTGCAGTTTATTTCCTGAAAAGGATAGCTGTATATATTTTGTGTTTTTATATTTGTTTTCTAAGGGGGGGGTAAATTGACACCAGTTATATGTAACTACACTATGCTTGGAAGCTAAAGTCTTCCTATCAATGAAACTTAATTTGTAAAATCAATCAATCTATCTATCTAACTATCTATCTATCTAATCTATCTACCATCTATCTATGTATCTATCTACTATCTATCTATCTATCTATCTATCTATCTATCTATCCGTCATCATCTATGTATCCATCATCTACCTATATCTATCTGGTAGTAACTTACCCTATTGAGAAAATCACACTAAAAATGGAAAATTTACTTGAAAACTCCTTTCATGTGGCTGAGGATGGGTGCCAGAGAAGTTAGGAGTTAGTGAATGCAATGTTACCCCCACCAGACATTTGAAAATGTTGGTAGAGATTTTGATTATCATAGCTGGGCAGCAAGTACTGTTGACATTTAGTGGGAATAGACACAAGCTGACCCCACCACTAAGATGAATTTGGCCCAAATTGTCAATAGCTCCAAGGCTAAGAAATTCCCATGGACTTAGATTAAGTTCCAGGCATGTCCCTTTGCTATTTATGTTATCTTGAGAAAGTTATTAAAATAGGACTTACACTTCAAATATTGTGAGGGTTAGCCATAAGTAATAGGAAGTTAGTGCTAGAAAATAATAGATTTAAAATAATTGCTGGTTAATTCATTGGTATTTTTGCTTTGTATTTTTACTAATTTTATATTTATATAAGAGATTCCTTAATATTGTTTTTAATTGGCTCACCTTTGGGAGGAGAGAGAAAAACTTTGTGCAAAAGGTATGAACTTGTGTTTGAGGAGTTTCCAGAGTGTTTCTCTTGAAGCCTAAAATACAAAAACAGAAACCAAAACCAGAATAGAAGGAGGAAGTGAGAGAGATATAGATAGATAGATTGGTAAAGAACACTCCATATCTACATATATTCCCATATACAAAGAACACCTGAAAATTCTGAATTAAGAGGTCTATACAACAGAGAGTCAGATATTAACGAATAGACTTTTTTTTTTTTTTAAAGACAGCATTTTCTTGTAGAAAATGGGCAGAGTCTCAGGCAAAGCTTTGTGTTTACTGCTTGACTACACTACCTAAATAAGAAATTTCCCTGACTCTTTTAGTATTTACAGAGTGTCTGCCTGGCTATAGTCTAGCAGGGCAGAGCCTCATAATAACCAAAATAGCCTTGTTGGCAGGTGGTAGTCGGATAATCATAAAAACGTGTAATTGCAAATGACTGAAATACTAGGAAGAAACATGAAGGAAACTCACATGAAGTACACTCTCAGCAATTTTGCTAATTCTAAAGATGGCTTGATTCCATTTCCTGTCTGTCCATTCATTCATTTACTAAAGAAGCTTTTGTTAAATCTATTCCAGTTATGTCCCAGGCTCTATGCTAGCTGCTAGAGCAAAGCTATAAATAAGACAATCCTTGTGTCTTCAGAATTGATGATTTATCTAGCTGAGTGGCCAAATGTTTTGTCAAAAAAAGACTGATGAAATATTGCTGCTTCCTTTGAAAAATCACAAATAATGCATGAAAAGAAGACCAGATGGATTACCTGCAGATCAAATTAAATGACCCAGGTATTATGAGTGCTGCTCGCTACACACTGGCCTCCTTGACAACCCGTGAATAAGCCTGCCATTTGCAATCAGTGGTTGCAGGAGAAGGGGGAGACTCTGTTGACACCATTAAATAATGACCTCCATTATGAAGCAAGAGAAGATAACAGAGAAGAATGTCAGTACAATCCCTTAATTACGTTATAGCTCCTAGCAAACAGAAGGTGGGCTCCAACTAGGAGACCTATCTTTTGTCATTCATTTGTAAAATGAATTCTACTTGTTTAAATGTTCACAGAACTTATAATTTCTTATTTTGTCTCTAGTAAATAGAAATTACAGCTTGATTTAAAAATAGCAGACCTCAAATTTAATAACATTTTATAAGTGATTATTTAAAATTCCATTTATTAAGTCTTAATTACTGTTTTTTTCTATATGAGTCTATTGCATACCTTATAAATGTTTCCAATAATCATATGAAATTTTAATGAATATACAATAATGGTCTTATTAATTTTGAATTAAATGTACTTGCTCACTTATGAGAATAAATTTAAAATACTACTATAAATAACTTGGGAAAGTGAATCCAATTTTACATGAGAGACTAATCCTTTGGATCTTTATAACTATGAATACATATTCTTCACAAAGAATAACAACAGCTATGAGAGTGTGATTTTTATATGCCAGGAATGTGTAGCGATTATTGGATTTAGTACTCATGTAAGGGTAAGACCCAGGTTTCATATGTCTGACTTGATGATGTGGAAAAAACAAAGAAAGATTTGGAGAGGTTAACTGCTGAGCTCAGTCATATGTCTTCTGAGTAGATAACAGGATTTCAACTTAAGTCTCTGAAATGCCAGAGCCTTGACTACTATGTTGGCTTTCTTATTTGGCTTCATTTCTGATTTGTAACTAATTTATAATTTATTAGCTGCCTATCAAAGCCAGATGTTTTCTATGGACATATTCTTAAGAAAACCTGGTTATTGTCAGTAAAAATAAGCAATGAAAGTAATGAAAGCTAAGCCCTTTCATCTTAGTGGGGGGAGAAAACAGTGGTATGTTGGGGTGGGCCTGAATGGGCCTATGAGAGCCAGTTGTTAAATCTTAACTAGTCCACTGCTGAGGGTAACTATAATCAACAAAGTTCAAGTCCAGGATGTATGCTAGAGAAGTAGTTTCTGATTTCTTCCATCTGTTTCAAGAAGTCATAATATTTCCTTGATTACTCATATTGATGAAAGCAAAAGTATATTTTATTTATTTATGAGAGAGAGAGAAAGAGAGAGAAATAGCAAGCGAGAGAGACAGAATGGGCATGTCAGGGCCTCCAGCCATTGCAAACGAACTCTGACACATGTGCCCCATTGTGTATCTGGCTTACTTGGGTCCTGGGAAATGAACCAGGGTTCTCTAGCTTTGCAGGCAAATGCCTTAACCAATAAGCCATCTCTCCAGCCTTGAAAACTTAATTCTTGACAGACATTTACAACCACCTGGTGCTTTTATATTCAGTCTAATAAAAAATCAGCCATAAGTATAGCCCTATCAAAATGAAACCAAACAGAATGCCACATTCCTGAGGAGTTCAGTTGTCTATAAGTCATGATTACTTATGCTATATACCAATCTAGGAACAGAAACTTCTAAGATAGCTAATGTTGGCACCAACTAATGGATGACTTTTAATAAAGTTGTTATAAACATGCATATACATATATGATATAAATATCTCACATACATGTAACAGTAAAGCAATTCTAAAACAAGATGTCTCAAGCCCTCAGCAACAAGAGAGATAACTTACACTCTCATCTTCCCTTCCCTATGCCCCTTCTCTTCTATATATATTCTTCTCTTTGTCTTCGTTCACTTCCCTCCCTCATTTCCTCATACAATACTTTACCTGAATATTAGTGAGAGGAAACTGGAGTGGGCTTTTATTAACCGCAAAATCTACTGAGGGGTGCCCTCTTTGTTTTTCATATAGAAATATAACTCAGTGAACTCTTCAAATGAGGCAAGAGGAAAACTTTTTTTGATGTGGCCAACTTCCTTAAGTAATGGATTCACAATATCTCTAAGTATAATAGCTAATTTTCAAATGAATACATAGCACTATGTGTATAAAGTTGACAGAAGGATGGGTGAATCAGAGAGTTGTAAAACACAGGTTCAGTAGAAAGGCCACCTTCCCCACATGACACATGTGCCAAGTTTCTTTAGTTAAAAGAATCCTCTCTCTCTCTCTTTCTCTCAAATAAATAAATAAAGGTAAACTTAAAACACTTAAAAATAGGTCTGGAGAGATGGATTAGCGCTTAAGGCGTTTGCCTGCAAAGTCAAAGGATCCAGGTTCGATTCTCCAGAACCCACATAAGCCAGATGAACAAGGGGGCACATGCATCTGGAGTTCATTTGCAGTGGCTGGAGGCCCTGGTAAGCCCATTCTCTCTCTCTCTCTCTATGCCCATGTCCCTCTTTCTCTCTCTCAAATAAATAAATAAAATATTTTTAAAAACTTAAAAAATAAAAATGCGAAAAGTGCTGGAGAGATGGCTTAGCAGTTATGGCACTTGTCTGCAAAGCCAAAGGACCAAGGTTTGACTCCCCAGAACCCATGTAATCCAGATGCACAAGGTGGCACAGGGATCTGGAGTTCATTTGCAGAGGCTAAAAGACTTGGCATGCCCATTTTTCCCCCCTCTCTTTCTCTCTCTCAAATAAATAAATAAAAATAAACAAAAAAGAATCAACTAAGGAAAGCAGGCTTTGTTACATAAAACTATATTTGCTTTCTTTTTAAAAATTTGTTTACAGAGAGAGAGAAAGAGAGAGAGAGAGAGACACAGAGAGAATGGGTGTGTCAGGGCCTATAGCCAGTGCAAACAAAGTCCAGATGCATGTGCCACCATATGCATCTGGATTACATGGGACCTGGAGAATCAAACATAGATCCTTAGGCTTCACAGGCAATCACCTTAACTGTTAAGCCATCTCTCCAGCCTCTATCTATCTATCTATCTATCTATCTTTTTTTCTTTTTGATTTTTCAAGACAGGGTCTCACTGTAACTCAGGATGACCTGGGATTCTCTAGTAGTCTCAGAGTGGCCTAGAACTCACAGTGATCCTTCCACCTCTGCTTCCTGAGTATGGAATTAAAGGTGTATATCACCACACCAGGCTCAAAACTATATTTTATTAATGCTCCCTTCAATGCCTGACTAAAGTCACATCTTGGAACTGAGGAATATATTTATTGTAACAACTGGTAAACTACTTTTCAAAGATTCTTTCCTGAACACAGTGTGATAAACATTGAACTATTGGTTATGTTAATAATGGTATGATACAGAATATCAGCTGAAACTGACCATCTGAAGGGCATTGTAAGAATGATTACCATTGTACAAACAGATTACTTTTAATTGACAGCTATAACTCTGAGTTTAAACCTAGGAAAACTGAACACCATGGCAGCTTCTCTCTTAAATATTGAAGGTCTAGATGCACGTACTGTTAATTCTTAGAGCAAATTGCCTATTCTTCTATAAATTACTTTTTGACTTTTCAGCAATATAAAGCTTCCTCCTCATTTTTCTGTAGCTTTGGGGTCCAAAGAGAATTTTTTCTCAATTAGTTCTTTTATTAATAATGCTGCTATTTTAATTTTGAAGTAATTATTGACCATCAGTGCCATTTAAAATCATTTCCATTGATGAGGCTTATCCTCTTGTAAACAAGATCATGCTTGAGGTGAAATACTCCTGATGCCACACAGAACCCATCCCTTCTCTTTAAATTGTATCCTCTTATTTCCTAACATATTTTCTAGGAAGGTGGAAAAACATCTGGTCACTGATTTTCTAGTAGTAACAAGACCTTCCATGGTTATGGATAGTTAAATTGCACACCAGCCTTTCCCTCTTAAGACTTACTTATTTCTAAGTTTAGAAGGAAAATCAGTTGTCCTAGTTAGTACTATACAGTATGGTATACTTCCCATTCCAGTGTTTCTAATGTTACCACACATGGAGATGGAATTTTCAAAATGCTTTGATGTAATCTGTTATATTTCCTTTTATAGAGAAAGTGAAGTCATTGAGTAAGCTCCATACAGTTGTGCGTCTTATTTGCTTAGGAATGAAGTCCTCACTCCAGAGTTGCACACACAATAGAACAAAACTAGATCTGAAGTCTGCTCAAATTTAAGAATACGAGCAAGTCTTTGGGATGCTCACAGCAGCAGGAGAGTGGACCCAGAACTGCACAGAGTGTAGGGTTGGTGAGTGAACCTTTGAGGAGAGGTGTTGCCCCTGACAATGCTGTGATTACGGTGTTGATCATTTATGAGCATGGCTGGCTTAGTTGAATCAGCTTGCTAGGTGTGTGTTTCTTTCCCCTTCACCTCCCTGCTCATGAGCCTTTGGAATCTTACTGCAAAGGACAGGCCTTCTAAGTGCTACTGAGAAGTACTACTTACTAGCCAAAACTATTCTGTAATTATTTGGAAAGCATTTGGGGTAAGCCAAGGAACATATTCCATGAACAAGTCCTTGAAGGATGAGTGCTGTCTGGATAGTGATAAATGAAGGCAGGTCTGACAGTTTCCATACAGAGGATTTGAGGGTAAGATACACTGTATTGGGCTCAGAGCAATGGATAGAATGCTTGCCTAGCACAACAGGGCAGAGACAGCAGAGTCAATTTCAAGGTCATCCCTGGCTACATTGTGAGTGTAGGGCCAGCTTGTGTTGTATGAGATACTGTCTCAAAACAAAACAAAACAAAACAAAGCAAAACAAATCAAGACAAAATATCCCACATCAAACAAAAATAGCAACAGCAACAAGAAAAGTGTTTCTGAAGGTGAACCCGCGTACAGAGAGAGACGCCATGTGATGATGGGGATGACATCTATAAGGGTAGGACTATGCTTTTCTTAGAAAGTCAACAGGGAATATATCATTTCTGAATGAATTTTAGAGCATTGCATATCTAAGAATTCTATTTGGGGAATTATCACTTATGAAGAGCCTATGGGGATGAAGAAGAAGACTGAAACTTTAAGGAAGAAAACTTGGAAGAAGAGATGAGGGTGATGTTGGGGATTAGAAGTAGGAAACAGATGAATGATGTGTAGTTTCAGTTTACAGAATTGCCTGCATCTCCTCCCTAGGGAACTGGATAAATCCCATGATAAAATGTGACCTTAATCCTGAAAGATTCTAGACCACACCGCAGTGCTTAAGCTGTTTCTTCCTAGCACTGAACTTTAGTCCACGAGCAGCAAGAGTCTTTCAGAGAGCAGAAGACAAAAACAGGGTAGAACAAAGCCATTCTTCCTGGTTTTAAGCATTCGCAACCGGGAGTCCATGGAGGACAAACTCCATTTCGTTTTTGATAACATGTATGTGGAAGTTTGCTTAGGGAAGGATGCATTGAATCAATGCAGAAAACTGGTCCCTTTTAGATGAATGCTTGTGAAAATGAGGGAGAATTAGACTCTGGTTGGTATTGGAAGAGTATGTGCTCTTAAATCTATGTTCCTCAAGAAACTATTTTAATTAGGAGGAAAAACATCTGTGTGAATCTGGATCTACTAATAATCACTGCCTTACAAACACAGCTCCATAATCTTGCCTTTTATTTCCCCGGGGCTGAGGCTTTCCCCGTGGTTAGTCATGTGCAAAGCAGAATGAAAACCTCCACTGTCAATTTAAGTTGATTCCCATCTGCTGTGAATGGTGACCTGTGATCTCCTATGTCGGGCATTCCTGTGTTCTTGTTGCTGTTTTACAAAGAACCTGTGTGTTTCACCCAGTTCTTGAAAAGAGGCAACACTTGAAAATATAAGACCAGATGATCTTAGGATGCAAGAATCCTTCAGATGTTTGCCAAGAGCTATTGAAAGATGCTTCAGTTTGACAAAAGTAGGAAATGTTAATTTTCAGCTCTTTTATAAATAGAGGGATGATCTGTAAAGGGAAAACTGTTGTCACAGCAATTGTACACTTGAGCGATTCAAACCTAATTAGTGGTTATGTGATTCACTTTGAATATATTTACTGTAACAACTGGTAAACTGCTTTTCAAATTTAGCTGTTGAATAGATTCTATTTTCTAAAACAAGAAAACAGCACTGAAAATTTATTTTCCTGTCTTTCTTGACCAAACCCACCTTATTTACATCTTCTGCTATGTGCTGTATGTCTTCATGAGTAGCATCCCTTTTTCTTTCTCTCCTTGCTCTACCTTGCCTGGAGAATTCTCCATGTATTTATTTGGAGAAGGCATAGGAACCTTATCCACTTGTTCTATGCAGCTAAAGGATGGGAATATCATGAAGCATGAGTACATGTTAGCTATAGAATTATTTTTATCTTTCAAAATTTTATACATGTGTTGTGTGCTGAACATATTCTCCCATATTCTTCTAGCCCTCCCTTTCTCTACCTCTCTCTTCTAGACTTCCCCTTTGCTCACCTGCATAGTTTGACTTCTACCTTCATGTTACATATGCAATTATGGTTTTATGCATCTGTGTAAAATATAGGAATTATTTAATTATTACAGATCAAGTCACATTTCTCAAAAACCTGTTAAGTAATATGTTGAAAGCAATTAAGGTATGGTAATTCTTCACTGCAGTTTCTTATTTTATTGTATCCAAGGTATGGCCAAGAAAAGAGAAATTCATGTAAAAGAGAAATATATGAACTGTAATTGCAAGTGTTTTGCAGTAAGTTTAATTCAAATATATACTTACATGTAACAGGCATAATTATCCATTGGTTTTACCACAAACTTCTTTTTTGGGGGAAAGGGAAATTCACTCTAGAAACCAAATGTTAAAGAAGTCAGATATTGTATACTTTAAACCAGATGTAATGGGAGGAAATTCCTATTCTTTACTATTTAAAAACATCTGATTATAAAAGAGCAAATTTGTGCAAGGCATTATGGCAAAAAAAAAATCAAAATAAGGGTAATCAAAATAAGGGCAGGGGAAACCAATAATAATTCCACCACTAATGTTAGGAAGTATTTTGTTCCATAAATGTCCACTTTCTGCATGTAGAATTTTTTTCTTTTTTTTAATTAATTTTTTCTTTTTTTATTAATTAGTTTTGTATTTAGCAAATACAGTCAGTTTGGTACCATTATTAGGCTCATCTGTGACCTACCCCTCCCCTTGACCCCTCTTTGTTGAGGTATATGGGTCATGCATTGTGGAGTTAGCCCACAGTTATGGGTAAGATAAATGTCTCTGCATATCATGACCCAACATGTGGCTCTGACATTCTTTCCGCCCCCTCTTCCACAAAATTTCCCTGAGCCATGTTGGGTTCATTTTTGGTCTGCTTCAGTGATGAGGTGTTGGGGGCCTCTGGGTCTCTGGATCTCTGATTTGGTAGGAGTTGATTTTCCTCTGTGTTGATCTCCTTCACCCTTATGCTGGTACCCGGTTCACCAGGAAAACAGCCCCCTTGCTTGTTTCTCCAATTTTTCTTAGTTTCAGCCGGGGCCCTTTTGAGGTATGATGGGGTGGCTCTCTCCTTAGGATCTACATTTATCTGAAAAAGAGAAGCAGA